>CM044984.1:39808412-40428687 GCA_024586325.1 Stellera chamaejasme | reverse complement strand
CTTGAAATTACCTGCTTAAAGTTTTCAACTAACAATATGATGCTTTGTAGGCACAAATGATTCATACTCAGATGATACAGTCCGGGCCGATCCTTTAGATGATCTGAAGAAGTATAGAGGAGGTTTTGACATCACAAACAAACATTACTGGAGTGTAATTAATCCTTCCCATTTTCAATTAAAATATTAATAAAATTCAAATATCCATTTTCTTCAAATGTTTCCTAATGCTAATTTCCCTTTCTTCCCTCTTCCAGTCCACTGCGTTCACAGGAATTTATGGGTTTGCAATTGGAGCCTTCTGGTTATTGTGTGGAATTATTTATGGAAGCGTTCTTCTAGCTATAAAGTACTGCACCAAAAGGGATGGGAAGCACAAAATAGTTCCAAGTCCTGAGAATTATAACCCATTTTGGGCCATTCTGATTGCCGTGGTCTTCACGTTTCTTGCAATGTAAGCAACCTGCAAGTTTTTTGCTTTGCTTTCTTTCAGTCCATTAAACCATATATCCTGTCTTATTTGGTACCAATCTGATCAAACTAAAATGTGTTTGCAGAGCCGCTTCTGGTTTGGTTCTTGGAGCAACTGCTAAATTCCACTCTGAAGCGAAAACGGTGGTGAACATCATCATGGACACGGCTGATGAGGCATCTGTAACCATATACAACACAACCGGAGCCATGAGAGCGATGAGGGACAACATGGGAGAAACAAGTGAGTTTGAAGAAGCCACTGCCTTCCTCACCTCCACCTCTGAACAACTTGATTCCGCTTCAGCCAGTATCGAAAGAGAGGCAAGGAAGAACCGGAGATTGATCGATAAAGGACTCAAGATTGTGTAAGCCTCGGTGTTCTTATCTGTTTTCTCACTTACCGTGGCTCCTAAGTAACACTAATGACGAGTTTGTGATTGCAGGTTTATTGTCACTATGGTCACCATTCCCATCACTCTGGTTGCTGTTCTACTTCTATCAGGTATGCTTGTGTACACCAGAGAATTCAGTCTTCTTTTAAACAAAATTTCAACATATATGAATAGTTGCTTATGCAGTTTGGTTTGGGTTTCTTTCATTTTGCAGTGGTTGGAATCTTGAGGTTGCGGCGATCTCTGTACTGGTCAGCGGATAATCAAATTCAAACAAACAAGTTTAATTAGCATCCAACACTTTAGAACAGAAGTACTTAAACATATGCTGTTTGCAGGTTAATCATTGTCTGCTGGTTGTTAACGGCTCTGTGCTGGATCTTCTTTGGGATCTATTTCTTCGTGGCAAAGTAACCCCTTATTCTTCTACACATTTTCTGTCTCAAGACTTATAATCAGAATTAGTGGCGTTCCAAAGTTGCTCATCAAGTTTTTTTTTTGTCCCCGAATTTTGCAGCTTCTCGAAGGACACATGCACAGCATTTGAGAATTTTCAGGAGGATCCATATAACAACAGCCTAAGCTCTATCCTCCCTTGTGATGACTTGCGTACCGCACAGCCTGTTCTATCTCAAGTCAGTCAAGGAATCTACAGCCTTGTTGAGCAAGTAAACTCTCCAAACTCCATTTCTATAGGTAATTCTATCAAGAGTAGTGTAGTATTTTGCTTTTGCTAATCATATGTT
This sequence comes from Stellera chamaejasme, assembly GCA_024586325.1. NCBI lineage: Eukaryota > Viridiplantae > Streptophyta > Magnoliopsida > Malvales > Thymelaeaceae > Stellera > Stellera chamaejasme. The sequence goes on along the minus strand of CM044984.1, from coordinate 40,427,075 downwards.
GCAATAAAAACCTTGCAGGTGAACGAAAACATATCATCACTGCAGACAACTCGACTTCGAAATATCCCTTTTGTGTGCAATCCATTTTCCGGTCCTCCGGATTACCAATACCAGGCAAATAACTGCCCACAAAATACCATTCCCATTGGGGACATCCCAACGGTACGTTAAGAAGAAGAGGAAGAAAAAAACTCTGTAAAATTTTCGTGTAAAATGTTTGAGTGACTGATCATGATCATGTTGTGGTTTATGATCATCATGTGCAGCTTTTATCAATGTTCACTTGTTCGGAAGGCACAGACAGAAGGTGCAGAGAAGGAGAGTTCATACCTTACAATGAATTCCAATTGGTGCAGGGTTACACCAGTTCAATGCAAAACCTGGTGAGCGCTTACCCGGACATGGAGAGGTTGGTGGAGTGCCAAGTGGTGAAGGATGCATTTTCAGAGATCCTGGCCCATCACTGCGGCCCAGCTAAGCGCTTCGTTCGGATGGTTTGGGCCTCGATGCTCACCCTCTCCATCATAATGCTGACCTTACTTCTTTTCTGGACACTCATCACTCACCGTGAGCTGGGTCGACATAACCCCACAGATGGTTCTGTGAAGCCTCATCATTCAGAGCCCGCGAGTTGCTCAACTCAGCAGCCAGCAGCAGGTGCTTCATCGGTTTAGGGAAAATGCTCAAGCAGTTCGTTCAACAAGAGGGCAATGAAGGCCAAAGCTGTGGACTGGAGGGTCACACAAGCAAGCGAACACTAAAGCTCATGCACCGGCTAACTCATGAGCTCTCATGGAGACGGAGACGAAGCTTAATTTGGCTGGATGCAAGCACTCTTCGGGATATTATTGTTCCATTCGACACGTAATCGTCTCTCTTACTCATTTCTCCTTCCATTTCTTTTCCCCCACTGCCCCTCGGGGTTTCTTCCTTATTCTTTCCCCGATTGTTTTTTAGGATCAGGCCTAGATAACTTATTTTTTCTCTTTTTAAGAATTGGGTGAAAGATCAGCCTTGAGAGATTCTTTTGGGAGATCCATCTTCTCATAAAAAAAAAGGAGATGTATCATGCATACCACAAGTTTGTACAGATAGAAATGTGGGATTGGAAATCAGAATAGAAATGTATACAAGTACATTTTTTCCCCTTGGAATCAGAATACAATAATATACAAATATTACCACTACATTTTCATCCATACCAAAAACTTTTACTCTAATATTTTCCCTCTCATTTTCATCCATACCAAAAACAATAACAATAACAATTCAAAAATTTCATCCATACCAAAAACTTTTACTCTAATAGTTTCCCTCTCATTTTCAAATTGTTACTGGTTTTTTTGTATTTTATTTTTGAAATAACACAACCTCAATCAACAAATACAAATGGTAAGTTAGGTTTACGTGTTACCTTTGACACCACGTGTAGAAGACCCTCTGTCATAATGGTAAGGAAGATATGATCTGGCTCTATTTCGAAGGTGATATATATGGGCCCGGCCCGTATGGCCGTATTGCCAAACGCAACGCCATATGGGCCAAGCCCATATAGGCCAAGCTCACCAATATGAGGAGTGCTCCTCGTAAATACGACGAGCCCCTCGTACATAGGCCACTAGGCGCCTCGACGATCTGGTTGGCAAGAGTGCTTTATGGGCCGGGCCCAATGGGTACTCCAACATAGTACACCAACCAAAAAGTCGGGTCCAAAGACACAACGCCCAAAAGCCGCACCAAAGACACAAGACACAAAAGTTGTACACACTCAAGTCTTTGTCAGGACCAACACTGCTGAGCAAGAATGTCCAATCCGCCGCTCGAACCGAGAAGTCGGCGGCTCACGCGTGGGAAAGATCCCACCAAACACTCTACCCCAACGTGGGAGAGTCGGGCATCACCACATAAGTGGGTGATGCCAACCCAAAAATAAGGTAACTACTACACACCCACACCTTCCTCCCGTATGCACTGAAAGTATCTTCCGTCTTGCCTTTCGTGCACGGAGCCACCCGTCCTAACCGTTGGGAGATCTTTGGTTGCCGGAGGTCACGCTTTGGCTATCAATTTGGCGCCGTCTGTGGGAAACGAAAAACAGTCGTTTTTTCTTTCCTAAGCAACTTACTTTTCTCTCCTTACCATTCTCATGGCGAAAACAAGGAGAACGCACAACAGTGTGCACGTTGAGGACGCTGCTTCCAGTTCCTCCGATGTGCCTCCACGCCCTGCTGGTGACGCAATGGGGACACAACAGCCCCACAACCCTCAATCGATGGCCATCCCGCCGCTCCCTATTACTAGCACACCCGAGGGGCAGCAACCACCGCAGCCGCGAGCGGCCACTCTGACATACCTTGCGGGGACTTGACGATCCCCAAAGCAGGTCATCGTCGATCCCGGTCAGCTAGCGCTGCTCCAAGCGAGCATGCTTAATGAGCTGAAAGCCTTCATGGTAAAAACCATCAAGGCGGAAATGCAGATCGCTCGCCTCCCGCCTCACAACGCAGGGACGAACGGTCCCAAAATCAAAACCAAACTGCTGGGAACCTAGACGTCGACGACCTCCTCCGACGAATCAATGTGGTCGAGAACAGGTGAAGACACCAAACCTGGTCCTCGGCGATATCGAGATCCTCCCGACGCAGCCGTTCACGAGAGGACATAATCGCCGTCAAGCGTCGGCCAGCTTTCGAATGCCGGTCATCGAAAGCTACGATGCCACAACGGATCCCGTCGACCATCTGCGACGCTACATCTCCCAAATGGAGATGGCTCGGGCCTCGGAGGCAATACTGCAAGGCTTTCAGCTCCACCTTAAAAGGGCTGCCTCAACATGGTTCGAACGCTACGAGGCCAGCATTTCAAATGCTTTAAGGACCTCGCCTCATCGTTCCTACGCCACTTCATGGGGGCTCGACCTCCCGAAGACTGCCCAACACTTGTTAAGGGTGAAACAGCAAAGGGAGGAACCACTCCGTGATTATATCCGACGATTTCAGGCGGAAGCCGCCCAAGTCGTGGTCTCTCCTCGGACATGCAACTCTTGGCCGTAACTCAAGGCCTACAGCGCGAGTCAAGGCTCGCTTACAACATCAACGAAAATCCCGTCACAACGATGGGTGAGTTCATCGATCGAGCAACTCGATTCATGAACTCCGAGGAAATGAACAAGCCCTACAGCAGGCCTCCCACAAGCGAGCGCGGCAGGAAGTTCGACAAAGGGCCTATCTCATCGAGGTACCAGCCCTCGAATATCAGTTCGAGGACCCCGATCACCTCCCAACACTTCGTGACACCCGCACGAACATTCTGCTACTGCTGGAGAAGCAGAACAAGGTTCCCAAGTGGCCACAACCCATCCAACAGAAGAACACGAGGGCTTTGACAAATCGCCTCTACCACAAGGATCGTGGGCACGACACGGAGGCGTGCTTTCAACTCCGGAATCTCATCTCGGAGATGATTGAGCGGGGCAAGCTCAAGGAATTCTGTCCGATTCCGACTCCCCTTGCAAGGATTTCCCCAAGGGTCGTAAGAAGGACGACGATAACGGCGACCGCGAAAAAGCGCGTCGTCGACACAATAGTCCTCGAAGGCACAACTTGCCACCACCTCCACCGGCGGGCACCATCCATGTCCTCACAAAGTCGGAAGGTGCCTCCTCCAGAAGCGTTACGAGGGAAATCTTGCGGATCGACCACCTCGAGGAGCATGTCATCTACCGTCCTAACGGGACAAAGGTCGTCGTTCCACACTCGATCCGTTGCTTATCACAGCAAGGATCGCAGGTTTCGACACCGGCGAGTCTACATCGACACTGGCGCGAACACCAGTGTCATCTTCAAAGACATGCTCGAAAAGCTCGGGGTACACATGTCTGCAGTACGAAGGAGCTCCGGCCCTACATTTGGCATTGGTAGGGACATTGTCCCAACTATAGGGGTCGTCAACCTACCCCTCATGCTCATCGGGGACACACAATTCGGCACGGTTGTTGCCACTCCATCATGACGGAGTTCTTGGTCCTCGAGGTGCCCTCAACTTACAACGCAATCATTGGCCGACCAAGCCGGTCGATTTCAGCATGAGGTGCGACATCCGCTCCCTTACAATCACATTTGCAACACCTCGTGGGGATGCAACCATCTACATCGACCAACGAACTGCGAGGACAAATTATGTCGCCTCTTTGAGCTCGACGGTTGATCCACAAATCTCGAAGAGCGTCGAGGCTCTTACGGATCCCGATGACAGGCCACGCCTCGATGATTTGTGAGAGGAGGTAGGCGTCGTTCCAGGCAAGAAGTTCAAGGTTGGCAAAAACACGGAGCAAAAGGAGAAGATGGCGCTCATCCACCTCCTCGAGGCAAACCTTGGCGTCTTCGCACGGAGCACTGAAGGATCTGCCGGGTGTCGACCTAGCGTCATCACCCACAAACTGAATGTATTCCCGGACTCAAAACCGGTTAAGCAAAAGAAAAGGGGTATGGCCCCTTCTAAGAAGAAGTTTGTAAAAGAAGAGGTTTCCAAACTCCTCGAAGCCGGAATAATAAAAGAAATTCAGTACTCTGAGTGGCTCGCTAACATAGTTTTAGTGACAAAACAAGCGGTGAACTTCGTATGTGCGTTGATTTCACGGGCATCAATAGGCATTGTCGAAGGACCCCTACCCGTTACATCATCGACCAACTCGTGGACGCAACTTCCAAGTATAAGTACTTGTCTTTCATGGACGCTAAGAGTGGGTACCACCAAATCTACATGGATCCCGAAGACGCCTTCAAAACAGCGTTCTGGCCGGTGATGACGTCTATTACTACGTTCGAATGCCCTTTGGGCTCAAAACGCTGGAGCCACCTACCAGCGTCTAATGAACAAGGTTTTTACCCACCAGATGGGCCGTAACCTTGAAGCATACGTCGGCGATGTCATTGTCAAAAGCATGACATTCGAAGATCACCTTCAAGACCTGGCGAGACCTTCGAATCGCCCGGCGATATAACATGAGGCTCAATCCAGCCAAGTGTTCCTTCTTTGTTGGAGCTGGGAAATTCCTGGGCTATATGATCTCCGAAAGGGGGATCGACGCCAACCTTAAGAAAATATCAGCCATCACGGAAATGGCGCCACCAAGGAGCATTAAAGAAATCCAGCAACTTACAGGAAGAATTGTTGCCTTGGGGCGATTCATTTCCAAGTTGGGGGACAAGTGTAAGCCGTTCTTCGAACAGCTTCGCATGAAGAAGGCGTTCACTTGGACTCCGGAGTGCCAACAAGCATTCGAGCAAATCAAGAAACACCTCTCCGATTTGCCAACGCTGAAATGTCCGCAACCGGGGGACGAACTCGTCATCTACCTCTCCACTTCGAACAAAGATTGTATCGGCGGTGCTCGTTAAGAGGATGGCCCACAACAGTGGCCTGTCTATTACATAAGCCACACGCTACGAGGGGCTGAGGTTAACTACCCACCCTCCAAAAACGATCTACGCTTTGATCGTGGCCGCGAGAAGTTGCGAGCATACTTCCAAGCCCACACAATCATTGTCGAGCAGACTTACCAATCCGAGACATTCTAAACAGACCGAACATAGTGGTCGTTTAGCTCGTTAGTGCATCGAACTGGGAGTACGACATCAAGTTTGAGCCTCGGCGAGCAATAAAGGCACGAGCTTTGGCGGATTTCATGGCCGAGCTTTCCATTTATCCTCGAGCATGGCCCTTCGAGGGAACCATCACCGGAGTTGGAGCCTCCCGAGTGGGACATGTTCGTGGATGGTTCATCCGGTGCCGATCGCCCGGGAGGAGGCGTTCATATCCGGGGCCCACACGGCATGGAGGCTAGCTTACGAGTGGCCTTCCAATTCCCGTCACAAACAATGTGGCGAATACGAGGCCCTCGTAGCAGTCTCAAGAGCTGCTCAAAGCTGGCTTGCGGCGTTTAACCGTACACTGATGACTCACGGCTCGTCGTAAGCCAGGTTGCGGGGACCAATGACGCAAGGACCCCGTACTCTCGAGGTACTTGCGCTTGGTAAAGAGCTTACAAGGGCAGTTCGGCGATTAAATATTAACAAGATCCCAAGAGATCAAAACACCGTGGGTGACGAGGTTGTCTAAGGCGGGCGGATGCATTCCTCGAAACCTTAGCACAACCTTCTATAAATACAATTCATGCAATCGTCGCCAACGCAGCAGCTGATTGGAGGGACCCAATCCTCCAGTATCTCCAAACTGGCGCAATCGAGGGCCCACCAGCGTTGCAAAAGAAAATAAGGACGCAGTCAGCCCGCCATGTCATCATAGATGGCGCGTTATGGCGTAAAGGATATTCTACTCCTTTACAGCGATGTATTGGCCCCGACGATTCCACGCTCATCCCGAGCGAAGTCCACTCGAGTCTGCGAGCACACATTGGCTCCGATGCGCTAGCACACAAATGCTTACGCCTCGGTTATTATTGGCCAACCTTGAGGAAAGACGCGCATGATTTGGTGCGAGCGTGCCATAAATGCCAACTCAATTCTCGCATCCAACGACAGCCGGCAAATGAGGTGGTTACGGAGACATACCCCATACCCTTCGCTCTGTGGGGCCTCGATTTAATCGGCCCAATGCCTACGGCCAAGGGCGATTCAAATTTTGTATAGTAGCTGTGGATTACTTCACTAAGTGGGTCGAGGTCCAGCCACTCGAGAAAATCACAACCGCCAAGGTCATACACTTCCTCCGGCACGACCTTGTGGCACGATCACGGGCACCAAGAGCCATAATCACAGACAATGGGACTCATCGCAAGCAAAAAGCTTAAGGATTGGGCCACTAAGATGAACATACAAATGCTCTACGCTCTGTGGCGCATCCCGATCAAATGGCCAGGTGGAAGTAACGAATCGAACGATCAAAGAGGGCTTAAAAAAGCGCCTCGAGGACGAAAAAGGAAAGTGGGTCGAGGCCCTACCCAGCGTCCTCTGGGACTATCGAACAACTACACGGGGACCCACGGGAGAAACTCCTTTCTCCTTGGTTTACGGCGTCGATGCCTTACTACCAATCGAAGTCTCAATACCCACAATCCGGACGCTGTATTACGACGCCCTCACAATGAGAGCGGCCTTCGAGCGCGTCTGGACCTCGTCGAGGAACTCCGCGAGGGTGCTAGACTTAGGCTTATGGCCTTACGACAAAGGGCCAACCTCGATCACAACGCCAAAGTTCGGGCAAAGCAGATCCACGTGGGTGGTATGGTCTTGCTAAAAGCGGAATTGTCGGTCGTAATCCTGGCCATGGCGCACTTCGTTCCCAGATGGGCGGGGCCTTATGTGGTACACGGTAAAGGAAGAGAGGGCGTATACAAGTTAAAGGACCATCAAGGCAAACAGCTCAAAATTGACTACCATGTCGACGATTTGAGGCCTTACTACGTCTAAGTTATACGCTCTCCTTTCCATGCATAGAAAAGGGTATTTAAAGCATTTGCGTTTCACAAAATACTGCTCGTGCATCAAAGGACAGGCAATATTCCAAGTCTTTAAGTCGTGCATACTATGATTACATAAAATCGCTATGCTAGGAGTGTTCCCCCATTTCAGTGGGTAAGTCCAAAATTAATTGCAAGGTCTTTGCTCGACCAACGCACATCGAATAAAATCACTTCGCATTATGCAAGTAATACTCATACGGCAATTACAAAGGCAACAAATGCTTTGGCATATTCTCGTATCTTATCAAAAATGAGCAAAAATTTAATTACAAGCCCCAAAACTAATTGGGGGCATCATCGTTGGGGGCACGGCAGGGCATCCTCTACATGCCGGGCGAGGATATCATAAGGATATCCCGCTCCTAATTTCTTCCCTGCCTACCCCACTCGAACAGAGTGCTGGGAGGGCTCCTCGACCTTCATCGCATCGAGGGGATCCAGCTGTGATTCTCCAACCATAGCCTCCACTTGATGGCGGCATCGTAGGAACCCCTCAGCATAACGAACCCCCTCCATTGCTTGGGCCTCAACCAATTTCTCAGTCAGCGCCTCGAAGAAGTCGCCCACTCGACCGATCCTCTCTGCGATGGGCTTGATAAACACGCGTGGCTCAAGACTTTCGCCCTCGAACAACTTGAGGCCAAGTTGTTTTCAAGTTGCCCGAAGGCTGAAAGACCAGCCAAGCTGTTGCTCGGCCTGCTGTTGAGATTCTGGCCAGCTCTTCAACGTGGGCTGCCAAATTTGAGGCCTTCTCCTCTGCCCGAGCAGCCCTCACATGACAGCTCCTCCACGAGCTTCTCCTTCTCCTCGGCCTTGGCAGCCTTCAAGGACAGCTCCTCGATGAGCCTGTCCTTCTCTCCGGCCTGGGCCTCCATCCGTTGGCACTCCCCGAGCACTTGCTCCATCTCGACCGTTAGGTCGTTCTTCGCGCTTTGCTCGGCAAGGAATAGGGCCTCGAGTTCCTTCCCCTTAGCCGTGGCGGCCTTCAGTTCTTGACCAACGAGGCCCATGCTTTCGGGCGTTGGCCTCTCCTCCTCGAGGCGGCTAACTCAGCCTCTTTCTCGGCCAAGGCTTTCTTGGACCCTCCACTTCCCGGAGTCCTTTGCCTTGGCCTCAAGCCTCTTCACGAGGACTTCAAGCTCCTCGATTTTGGCCACTAGGCCTTGAGCCAAGCACGGCCTTCTACAAGTTACGAACACAAAGCGTATGAGTAAAACTGTCTACAAAACGCAAATCGGGGGACTTGAGAATTCGACTTACTTGAACAAGGTCTGGCAGATGTCCTTGGCGATGTCCAGGGGCCCGTGGTCGTGTGCTTGAGATAGTGCGGTCACGGGCATTGGGAGCCCTCGGCAACTCTCGGTCTTAACTCTTTGTCCCCAGAGCACCGACTGTCGCGAGCCACCCTCATCACGGGGTCCCGAGGCTTCCACTGTGGCCACACCTTGACGCCCAAAGGTCTTCTTCGCCGTAGCTCACGACGGTAGTCCTCGAGCACTGGGGCTCGAGACCGGGTCAATCCCCAAGAGTCTTCGAGATCCTCGAAGACCTCCTCCCGAATGTTCGGGAGCAACGGCGGCCCTTCGAGCGTCGGCCAAGAGCCCCACAGGCCATCTGCGCCTCGAATGGAGCTGGGGGACTGCTCCTCAGAGGCTGGCCCTTTCCCTTTGTCTTTCGCGGGGCTTGGGGCGCTATCCGAGGACACCTCTACACCCTCGGCGACTGCAAAATTCAAAAGAAGATAAGAATACAATATAAAAGAACTGTTTGCCAAAACTACAAGGCAAAGCAGGGTGTTACTGTAATTCGAGGGCGTTTTCTACGAGGATTACGCTCGTGAGCCCTCGGAAAGCTCTTCGATGTCCACGGGGCCAGCCACCGACCGGCCGAGCCTCCGTCACCAACGCCTTCTCGCTTACGGGCTCCACACCTTCGACGGCCTAGCTGGAGGCTCCTCGACACCTTTCTTGGTGGGCTCGGAGGGGCGTTGCTCCTCGACACCTTTCTTGGTGGGCTCGGAGGGTCGTTGCTCCTCCGCCAACTTCTTGAGGGCTTCCCTCAACTCCTGCTTCTTCGCAAAGAGAGTGCTAGGGTGCGACATCTTGGCTGTAACAATACACGAGGTCAAGATTAAAACAGAAACTGGAAGACGTAAATCACAGAAAACGACAGTAAGCACAAGGCAGACCGTTGGGGTTCCTAAAAGCGCCCTCGAAGCGCTCAATAAGGTCGCCATCCAACCCTCCACCCAATTCTTGAGGGTGTCTACGTGGCCCGACATACGATGGGCCTGCTAACCCCCACCCTTCGCAGACCACTTCGTCCCGACCGCGCGGTGTGAAGGGAACTTACCCTTACACTCCTCGAGCCTCTCCGCATCGCGAACCCATTCACAAAGGGCGTCGAGGGCTCTCTTCCTCGCTACCCGCCCACAGAGAGGGCTTCACCGATACCCTAGCGTTCTTCTCCTTTACGAAGAACGCAGGAAGCTCACTGTCCTCCTTCAAAATGAAGAAGAAGTTGCCCTTCCAGTTCCCCATGAATCTGGTGGTTTCGGCGAAGACTCCGATCTTCACCGATTTGTTCCCAACCTTCACCTCCTCGGGGGTCACTGGTAGAAGGGATGCCCAACCGGCCTTTTCGGTGTATAGAATCGCAAAGGTCTCGGCAGCACCGCCGCCTTCGCCAAATGGCAAGCCACAACAAACGCGTTTACGGTGGTAAATACGTTTGGGGCCAAGCGCCCAGTGGCAGACTCCCACCACTGCTGCGGCAACGGCAGCACGGTGGGAGTCTTAGTCCGGCCTTGATTGAGCCTCGTAGGCGACCATTGTCTGCTCCCTCATGGCCTCGTAGCTCAACCCCAACCCCGCCTTTCGCAAAACATCGGCCGGGAAAGGCCACAAACAACCCCGTATAAACGTGGTGGTTACGGCAAATCTCGGTCATCTTCTTTTCCGGCAAGACGCCACGGGCCACTCTTTCTCAACATCGGGGCTAACGCCGGGCTTGCTTGGATTCTTGGGAGCCATCTACGTAAATCAATCACGATTCAAGAAATAAAAACCTAGACCCAAGAACCCGGGCGGTGGCGCGGCGACGCCTCACTCGCGACAACTGTCGCGACGGAAACAAGAAATTAAAAAGGGTTCCACTTACAGATTTGTACTGGAGATGAGAACGACAGTTCCAACGGCTGGATTCTTGAAACTCGCGGAAAATTCTTCGGTGATCGCCGAAAATGGAAGTGAAGCGGAAGCGAAAAGGCAAGGAAAGCGAGAATGTGGGAAACGACCTTTCACATGGGTTGGCGTATAAGTACGGATCGATGGGAGTTGAAACGACTTCCCCATAATTACAACCGCGCAAAGCGCAATTTCAAAAGTCTTGCTCAACCCCCTTACGCGGTAATGGGCCAGCAATTGGGCCAAGAATCTGGGCTCTCTCTCAAATTAAAAGGTCCAAAACGGCACAACGCCTTATGGGTGAGCACTGACAACAAAGTTTTAATTCCCCTATTTAAGCAATATCGGAGGGTATAAAAATCGTTCTCAAGGCACACGAAAAATTCGGATTTTTACGATACAATGGTAGTGGCCATCCTAAACTCGAATTAAATTCCAAAAGCGAGCACAGGGGCCTGCCCGTCCTCCGCCGTGGGAGGAGGACATCTTGATATATATGGGCCCGGCCCGTATGGCCGTATTGCCAAACGCAACGCCATATGGGCCAAGCCCATATAGGCCAAGCCCACTAATACGAGGAGTGCTCCTCGTAAATACGACGAGCCCCTCGTACATAGGCCACTAGGCGCCTCGTGCGATCTGGTTGGCGGCGGGTGCTTTATGGGCCGGGCCCAATGGGTACTCCAACATAGTACACCAACCAAAAAGCCGGTCCAAAGACACAACGCCCAAAAGTGCACTAAAGACACAAGACACAAAGTTGTACACACTCAAGTCTTTGTCGGACCAACACATTGAGCAAGTAATGTCCAATCCGCCGCTCCGGGCGAGAAGTCAGCGGCTCACGCGTGGGAAAGATCCCACCAAACACTCTACCCCAACGTGGGAGAGTCGGGCATCACCCTATAAGTGGGTGATGCCAACCCAAAAATAAGGTAACTACTACACACCCACACCTTCCTCATGTGCACTTTTTGAAAGTATCTTCCGTCTTGCCTTTGGTACCGGAGCCACCCGTCCTAACCGTTGGGAGATCTTTGGTTGCCGGAGGTCACGCTTTGGCTATCGAAGCAGTACTAAACCAGTAACCACAGCACCATCTTCCCTAGCCAGCTCTATTATGAATTCTCTCATCTGCATGCAAGCTCCTCATCGCCCCCATGGCTATAGCCGTCAAGCTCCTAGAGGAAATCCTTGTCTCCCGACCACCAGGCACCGCCGTTCCAGCCACCGTGACTCTGACTCACTTTGATGTTTATTGGCTCAATCTGCCACCCGTCCAACGCCTCTTCTTCTACGCCGTCCCTCACCTCACGACCGCCCATTTCACTTCCTCCATCATCCCCGCCCTTACATCTTCCCTCTCTACCACTCTGCAGCACTTCTTCCCTCTTTCCGGCCGCCTTATAATCGTCTCCTGCCCATCCCAGAAGCAGAACCTCCCCTGCATCCGGTGCAAGGAGGACAGTGACACCGTCTCCGTCGCCGTCTGCGAGACCCACATGGACTTTAACCATGTCGAAGGTGACGGCCCTCGAAGATTGGAACAAGTGCAGGCGCTAGTGCCGGAATTCCCGCCGCCGAACAAGCGTGACGATGGAACCGAGGAGAAGCCTCTCTTAGCTGTTCAAATAACCGTGATTTCCAACTCGGGCTTCTCCATCGGCCTGACGTACAGCCACGTGGCCGCCGACGGGAAGGCGGTCGTCCATTTCATAAAATCATGGGCCTCTATCTGCAGATCAGGCTGCATCAACAGCGACGACCTCCCTTTTCACGATCGGAACTTGATTTCAGATCAAAGTAACAAACTTGCAGCCATTAACCTGGAAATTAATCTCAGTTCACGCCACCCTCCTGTTGAATCCATCGCCCCTGAGTATTTCCGCTACACATTTGTGATTGGATCATCAAAGGTGAAGGAATTGAAAGCGAGGGTCACAAGCAAGTCCACGCAGGACCGGCACGATCCGCCGCTGAGGGTGTCGACGTTCGTGGTCTCATGCGCCCTCATGTGGGTGTGCTTGTTGGATGCAAAACAAGAAAGTGATCATGAGGATGGATCAATAGATGATGATGAACCGGTGTGGCAGTACTTTTTGTTTCTGGCCGATTTGCGGAAGCGTTTAAACTTGCCGGAGAAGTATTTCGGGAACTGCCTGAGGCCGTGCTTTGCGGCGGCGAAGAGGAGCGAACTGGTAGGCGAGAACGGGGTCTACGAGGCGGCGAAATCCATCGGAAAAACGATAGAGGAGGCGGAGAGGAAGGGGTGAATGGAGCAGAGGGGTGGCTGAAGAGAGCGATGCAGATTTTGGGATCGGAAGCAGGTGGTGGGCAGGTGATAATGATTGCAGGGTACCCCAAATTTGGGGTCTATGATACCGATTTTGGGTGCGGGGGGAGACCCAAAAAAGCAGAGCACGTTCATATGATGTCTTTCGGTTAGATTGCGATAGGGGACAGTTGCAACTGAGATTGGTGCGGTTGACCGCTTCTCAATTATCCCGTTCCAATTCAATCATGCATTTCATCTCCGCTCCACCTTTATCAACTGAGCGGGAAAAGTAAAGGATTTGAAATTACTAATAAAATTAGTTTCTCCTAATTTATCATTTCAATCTTACAAACTTCATAATATACGATGTCAGCTCTAAATTGAGATGCATGATATTTTTACAGATTTTTACTATCATCTCAAAAAAATTTCTCATTTTAACTGAGAAACAAAGAATTCCTAGATCAGAGCTTTGCCCCTATTCTCATCCTTTCAGGCTGTGCTGAGAATATAATTTTCGGAATTTTATGAATGTGTATTTGGATTAATAGATAAGATGTATATGAGTAAGAAAATTTGATAAATAATTGATAGATTTAAGGTTGTTTTATATATTAAAATTGAAAAAGTTTTAAATTTTTTTGGAACTTTTGGTGTTAGACACACCCTTGGTCATCGAGGTTGTGTTCAGTAGAATTAGATGGTCAATTGGAGATTTGGATTATTTAAGGGGAAAATGAGAAGAGTAAAAGTTTTTAGGATTGATGAAAATTTAGTTGTTGTTAGTTTGTGGTCAGATTAGTTTTCATTTTTTCAAATTAGCTTAAAAGAAGTTAAACAACAATGTTTACAGCCTGAAACTGTCTCATCGTGTCCATATGAGTCCATACATTTTTTTCTAGCACAACTTGGATCCTTAACTGAAATGTTAGCCACTTAGCTGGCAGCTGGGTGAGTGAATTTTAATGATTCGAAATTTAGAGGAGGCATTTATCATTTGTCCTTCTTCTTTTTTTTCCCTGGGAGCTTTTTTAATAGGTTATGCATCTTAGTTTGGCTTAATTATCTGCCGAACACACCCAATAATTGAGTAATTAGGAGTAGCACCTATGTCTATATATATTTATCTAAAGATCCAGAATACTCCAAACAAACTGCAGTTACCGGCTGATCCATTAAGAGCTACTAACCATTCAACTGCAGCAGCTTTAAAATTTGAAAACTCATCTTCCATTCTCGTCTCTCAGGGCACTCTCTCCACACTTTCATATGACTACAGTCAAGCTCCTGGAGGAAGTTCTTGTCTCCCGACCACCAGGCGACGCCGTTCCAACCACCGTGAGTCTTACTCACTTTGACGTTTATTGGCTCAATCTGATACCGGTCCGACGCCTCTTCTTCTACGCCGTCCCTGATCTCACCACCGCCCATTTCACATCCTCCATCATCCCCTCCCTCACATCTTCCCTCTCCCTCACCCTCCGACACTTCTTCCCTCTTTCCGGCCGCCTCATCGTCTTCACGTCCCACCAACAACTCCCTTACATCCGCTGCACAACCGCCGACTCTGTTTCACTCGCCGTCTGCGAGACCGATTTGGATTTTAACCATCTCGCAGGTGACGGCGCCCGAAGAATCGAACAAGTGCGGGCGCTGGTTCCCAAATTCAAGCCATTCCTGAAAGACGCCAAGAATGGGCGCGAAGAGAGGCCACTCTTGGCTGTTCTGATAACCGTATTTCCGACCTCCGGCTTCTCCATCGGCGTCACGTACAGCCACGTGGCGGCAGACGGGAAGGCGCTTGTCCATTTCATCAAATCGTGGGCCTCCGTTTGTAGATCCGGCGAAATTGACCCCAACTGTGTTCCTGTTCACAATCGATATTTGATTTCAGATCCTGGTAACAAACTCGCCGCCGTGAATGTGGAGGTTAATTTGTCTTCAGCCAACCGGCCTCCTCCTCCTCCTCCTCCTCTTCAAAGCATTGATACGGCGGAGATTTTCCGTTACACTTTCTGTATTGGGTCGTCGAAAGTCAAGGGCTTGAAAACGTGGGTGACAAGGAAGTCGGCTCAGGATCCGCCGTTGAGGGTGTCGACATTTATGGTCACGTGCGCCGTCGTCTGGGTGTGCCTGCTGGAGGCACAGCAGGATCAAACTGATCACACCGATGAACTCGGTGATGAAACGCTCTGCCACTTCATGTTCCTAGCAGATATGAGAGAGAGGTTGAACTTACCGGTGAATTACTTCGGGAACTGCCTCGGGCCGTGCATAGCGGCGGCGAAGAAGAGTGAGCTGGTGATGGGAGACGACGGCGGGGTTTACGAGGCGGCGAAAGCGATCGGAAGGGCGATAGAAAAGAGGGAGGAGGAGGGGATGAAAGGGGCTGAGGGATGGCGGAAGAGAGGGATGCGGATTCTGGGATCTGGACAGGCGGTAACGATTGCAGGGTCCCCCAAATTTGGGGTGTACGAGACTGATTTCGGGTGGGGGAAACCCGGAAAAGCAGAGCATGCTCATATTGAATCGTCCCTTTCATTGGCGATCGCAGAGGGAAGAAGTGAGATTGGTGCGGTTGAGTTTGGGTTGGCACTTACCCCGCTTCAATTTCACCGCTTTAACCATGCATTTCACCACCGCTCGGCAAAGATAATCATTAAAAAAATGGAGAAACCATCCCATGAGATAGGGGATAGAGTACATCACCTTAAATATGATGTGCATGAGAAACCATCCCCATTAGTAATTAATTAATTATGTGATCTGCGATATGATATGATTACTACTTACCTTTGCACTTTTTTTTGGAAATAAAAAAAATGTTCCAACTTTCACGATTTTAATACATAAAATAACTTTAAATCCATCGACTATCCATCGATTCTCTTTTAAATCACATTTTTATCACATTTTCCTACTCACATTTATTTAATCTATCAATCAAAACACATATACCTAAAATTCCCAAAATGAATTGACCCGTAGTGTTCGGCTATGATATGATCAAATTTAAATAAGACATATGCATAGGGGTGTTCAAAAACACGTAAAACCGATAAACCGAACTGAAGTGTATGATCCGAAACCGATAACTCGCAGGTTCTAATTTTAGAAACCCGTGAATGCCCGAACCGATCCGCATATTTCTATTTACAAATAAAATTATCTAAAATTGTTTACTTCATCTCAATTTTCATTTAAAAATGAGTTTTCACACAATAATGATACATGATTTAAAATATTATAATGTTATTCTATTTATGTAAACTACTTTTCTTCTTTTTGATGCTCTAAATATGTACATTTATGATATAATATTTTAAAATATCTCTAAGTAAATTGAAAGATTTTATAGAATAAATATATTTAAGAACACATGCGAATATCCACGATCCGATCAGTAAAAAAAACTGTGAAAATCGGGCATCCACGTTTAAGATATCCTCACTGAAAAGGATGAATACTTTTTTGTCACTATCACTATCCGACCGGGGCCAGCCCGTGCACACCCTACATATGATATGGGACATATTAAAAAGTTAAGGTCCAAAACAAAAAAACAAAAAAAAATCATCATGTTGGACATCACATCAAGAGGAAAAGTGAACACTTGTGATAAGCTAGTTTCCTGATCATAAAACACGTGAAAATAATTTAGGGTAGTGTTGGAACTCCTTAGAAGCCCCCCATAAATTTACAAAAAAACAAAACAAAACTTTGAAAGCTAATATTTTAAACCTAACAAACGTACCTTATTTTTTTTAATCTTTACCATTTGGTGAGAGCCGAATATTAAGATCAGAGGCCTATTCCATTCCGACTCACAAAAGATCTGTAGCATTTACTGCGGAGTCAATGTCTGCTCGTGGTCATCCACTGCACTGTACCACCAGTAGATTTGGTGAGAAATGTAACAATTAGAATGAAATAAAGATAGTACTAACAATGTTACGTCACCCGAGCGGGTTGCGGCCGGGTGACCCGGGGCTCCGATTTTGGCCTGCGGGTCACGTTTTTCGGCGTTCAGACGGCTCCCGAGCCCTATCCGAGTATCATTTTGGCGAACCCTTCCGTATTTGAGGTCGTGTGGGTCCCCCGGACGTTTCCGCCGAAAATATTTTTCTGGCGCCGGGGGGTTGTCGGGGTCGCCTCGGGACGTCTGGCGGGCTCGGTAGCGCTCTCGAGATCTCAGTTTGGGAAGCCGTTTGTAGTTTTGGAGTCGTGGTGACGTCCGGAGGTGTTTGTGGAGTTTAATATTTGGGGCGGGACGTTCGGTTCGGGCGACTCCGGGGCTCGGGGACGGGAATCCCGGGGCTCGGGATGGAAATCTTCTGACGGCTTTTGGGTAAGTTGTGTTATAATTTAAGATGGAATTTATGAGTATTTTTATAGAATTTTGGAGTGACGGAATTTCGGTTAAGGTTGACACGCTCGCACGTCGGGTTTTGGTTCGGGTTCAGCGAGCTCGGTAGGACACTCCGGAAAGGCAAATGAACTTTTGAAAAATGTTCTGTGAATGTTATATTATTCTGAAGATTGTGTCCGAGTTTCATTAATTTTGGAATCCGGTAATTATTTTTGGGCAAAAAGAATTGGAACTTTCGGAAAAATTGGGAGTTAATTTGCAAAGGGTGCAAATTAAATAAGTATTCAGCATGGGCAGCAGCAGCCCATTTCGGCAGCATGTGTGTGTGTGTGAGTGATAAGGGACACTTGTCCCTTATTGATTTAAGATGAAAAAGAGAAAGGATATTATATATAATGGGTTATTATTATTATTATTATTATTACATGTAAATATATTTCATTTTCTTTCTTCTTCTCTTCTTCTTCTTCGTGGAGTTCTGCTGCCGCCATTCTTGGAGCTTCAAGCTCCAACAACTGAACTTTGCCATTTCTCGAGGAATCTTTGAGGTAAGCATGCTAAAACGATCATTGTGTTGTGTAAGTGAATAATCGAGGTCGGTTTGTGAAGGTTACGCCGGTTTGTAAAACTTGAGCTGCTGAATTTTTGAAGAGATTATGGAATCACAAGGTTTGTTTGATTTCTTGGTTTATAAACGTTCACGGCAACTACTTGTGCATGTTTGACAATATGAGAGTATGAAGTAACGCGCCTGAGGTGGTTCGGAAGTGCGTATGAAATTTTGGTTGTAAAATCCTACGTTGGATTCAGCGAAAGGTAAGGATATATTTGTGATCAGAGCGAAGTTACGGTTACATTAGTGTAATCGGTTGTTAGAAGAGGCTCGGTGTGAAAGCCGTTTTCGGCCGAGCCTCGGTTTTGGTGCCATTGTTAGTGATTGATTCCGTGAATTGAATGCGTTTTACGTATATGGAATTGATTGTGAGCAGGAGTTGCTTTGAAATTGGACCGAAACTCTGCCGAAATTTGTCTGGGACGGTGAGCGAGAATTTCGGTTCGGACTTGTGTGAGCGATTTGGGAAGAAGGTATGATTTAAAGGTTTGGTTGTGTTTATGGATGTATAAGTAACAATGTTCTAGCTCGGTTTGGGAAACCGATTTTTACGTGGAATTTTCCGGGAAAGTGCGGGTTTGTGCGGAAATTGTTTTACGGGGTTGTTTGGATGTGTTACGATCCAACTATGGTTGTACTGACTTGATTCTGCGTTGGTGGAGTAGCGCGGACCCGTAGGAGCCAAGTTGTGCATTTCGGATCGGGAGTCGGGATTTTCCGAGTGTTGGGCTGCGGGGCAGCATTTCTGAGGTAAGGGCTTATTTTGGTAAAATGTATGTTTGTTCCGTTTCAAGGCCGGATGACCTTAGAGGCCGGGTTCCTATTACGCTTTCTGTATATGTTTAACGAGTAATGGTACTTGTTTATATTTATGTATTATTGTTATTATTGTATGTTACATTACGTGTCCGCCTTTGAAGGGGTGCCGACATTCTGCGTATCCGCACGAGTGCCGATACTTACATTACGTGTCCGCCGAAGGGTGCCGACATTCTGCGTATCCGCACCGAGTGCCGATACTTACGTTACGTGACCCTACGACGGTTTGGGGCTCGCGACCCCGTGCGATGCCGTGCTTACATTGCATTACGATACCTGTATATTCGACCTCCGTTGAGGGCTGCCGTTCTGAGTCGTTACGGCGGTTGGACCGCATATGTTGGTTTCGATTTTCGTTATACTTTACGTTTATATGTACATGCATATGTTGTGATATTACATTTTGCGAGTTGATTGTTGCCACGTGGGCAAACCGCACTTTACCTTAAGCCCTTCGGGTCCTTTCGAGGACTCACCCTTTTATTTGTTTACCATCTTTCAGGCAGTCTGACAAGCAACCAGCGGAATAGAGATCCGCGGTGCTTCCGGACATTTTGGGTTCTGTAGCAGCAGCAGTACCACGTGCGGGGATTCTTGAGCGAGAGGCTTCTGATTCCGCACTTAGGTATATATTTATATATAGGATTTTGTTTAATGGCTCTGTAGTTGTAGTTTGCATGCATGTAGGTCAGATCATGAATTAGTACTTGTCATATGATCGGAGATATATTCTGCCTTTGATGCCTTCGAGTCGAGGCGGAGCCCGACTTGCCTATATTGGATTTGTTATGATATGAATTCGGTGTTTACGTGGTTGTTGCGATGAGCAATGTTTGGTATACCATGAAGCTGCTTGGTTGGTATTTTGTCGAGTTATCATGTATACTTGCCATGTATGGGTTACGTAGGTTGCTAGTCGATACTCGTTTGTTACGTATTTGAGCTCGATGCTCATTGCCGCGCTTTCCGCCGTTGGTTCCGGTTCTCGACGTCGCGGCCGGCTCCGCCTCCGCAACCGGGCGGGGTGGCTGTGACAAGTTGGTATCAGAGCCAGGTTGGGTCGGATTGACCCAAAAGGTAAAGTATGTTTGGTTTTGGGTATGGAATGTGGAAGGCAAGTATACAAGTCCGAGGGTGGACTTTTGGAGTAAGTTAAGTCTGTTCATGGGTAAGTAACTGTGGAAGTGACTTCGAGGTACAAGCCACCGTTCTACGTTTCATTGCAGGGCGGTTACGTACGGAGGCTGGCCACCTCCTTATTTGAACCGTTTCGGAATGGATGTGGAGCAGCGGGCGGTTCCTTGGAGCACTTTGGAAAATTTGAGGTACTCTTATGAATCTTGGGTGATTTGTGTGGTGTTTCTGTGTTATGAGCATGGTTTGGTTTTGTGGTTTAAAGTTGAATATTTGGTTGTGAGATTCTGAAAAAGAATCTCTGCATCATGCATTGCATTACACTACAGAGCCTTAGAAAACTGCTGCTAGCTTCTGTAGAGATTAGAAGTGACCGATTTTTGTCTGGACTCTGTTTGGTCTGAAATTTTTGAGATATGGGTAACACGCGTTGATAGCGTGATTTGGTATCGGAGGGGCGGGACTGGGATCCCACACCTCCGTGGAATAGGATACGGGTTCAGCGTAACCTAGGGTCTGAACAACCACACTCACCACCCCCGAGGCTTAGCTGTCGTAGGGACCCCTCTCTGATTTGGTATTACCGCCCGCCTAGCCTGGTTCGAGGCGGCGATGGCGGGGAAAAATCTGTTTATGCCACGGTAAGGGCATTTTGATCAGGTGGTGATAGCGAGATGTTAGCCACTTGCTCGCCTGACTTTGGAATTGGTAAGTGAGTGACTCAGGAGCGTGGTCACTACGACACCTAGACTTCTCGTCGGTCCTATCAACGACGGGGAGATCCGAGACACCCCGATCAGCGAGGTTGGACTTTTGGAGAGGTTTGAGTTTGAATCCCCCGAGGTTCGGCCGAGGAGGGCCGGAGGTATTAGAGACTTGGTTTGCAGGAATTGACAAACTCCTGGAGGGAGGCTATTCGAGCCGGTTGGCGCCGGGGCCAACGGCTACTCGGTCGGTGCTTCCAGTTGAACCGGAGTTCGGATTGACCCGATATCGATTTCTAGTGTCTGGCGATGTCTAGGACATTTCGCGGAAAATATTTTTGGGGCGGGGTTGCCGTCGGACGATTTTCGGAGATTACAGGCGGAGAAAGCGGCTCGGGAGTGACCGGGACTCAGTTGCGTTTTGAGGAAGATCTGGAGTCGGGGATATAATTTACATTTTACGTGAAGAAAAATGTTCGGTCGAAATTACGGTTTGGGCGGTTTTCGGGCTCGGGCGAGCCATTTGTGACACTTGGCGAAATGTGATTAGTGGAAAGTATTGGACTTGGTCTCTTGTTATTTCTAGTGATTATGATTCACTATGATGTCAAAAAGGATGTCATGTGCAAAGCACATGACTTATTATTACAAGACTTAAGTTTTGGCAAGTCTTGCAAAAATGCAAACGTATTCTTCTTTCTTCTTCACTGCCGAATTCTTCCTCTCTCTAAAACCACCATTGTTGTGTTTTACAAGCTTCCAAAGCTTGCTCTAGATTGCTTCTTGGTCCGAGAGTTCAACTGGGAAGTTGATCAAAGAACTCGAGTACTACGTCTGTCGAGGTATGGTTCGATTCGTTGAGTATTTGGCAATATTGGAAAGTTGATGTTCTTGGCTTAGATCTGAGTTTTGATGGAATTGAACCGTTGGATCGTTGTGTGGTTCATATATGTTGATGTTGGGTAGGTAAGGATTAGGGAAATAACGTTGGATCGTTGGAAACACAACACGGGTGAGAACTCACCTTTTGGTCGAATTTTTGACTGATTATGTTGGGAGCTTCTGTTGAATTTGATGTGTTATGTGGATTGATTTGTGATTATTGAAGTGAATCCTTGTATGTTCTGAATCGGTTCTGAATTCTGATGTTTCTGCGGAAAACTGGAATTTTACCGAAATTCTGCCGGATTTTCGATTATGGGTCGGGGGTGTAGTTTGGTAGTGTGGTTGGTAAAGTCGCTAATTCAGCTTGAATTGACAGATTCTGAGGTCCAGAAGGTTGAAAAAGAAAGGTTTCCGGGTTTCGGGTCGCGGGAAATTGTGTTTGAGATCCACCTGCAGTCGGGTACTGCTCCGATATCTATTCCTCCTTATCGGATGCCTATTTCTGAGATGCAGGAGTAGAAGAAGCAACTGGAGGAATTCTGAAGAAAAGAGTTTCGTCCGACCGAGCACTTCAGCGTGGGGTGCTCTGGTATTGTTTGTTAAGAAGAATGATGGGACACTCTGACTTTGTATTGATTACAGACGGTTGAATGCTCTTATTGGGAAGAATAAGTATCCGTTATCGAGGATTAACGATCTTTTTGATCAACTTCGGGGTTTGAGGGTTTTCTTAAAGATTGATCTCTGATCTGGGTATTTTCAGCTTAGGGTGAAGGTAGAGGACATACCTAAGACTGCTTTTCGCACCCGGTTTGGATACTTTGAGTTTACGGTCATGCCGTTCGGGCTGACCAATGTTCCGGTGGCATTCATGGATCTGATGCATCGGGTGTTCCACCGTACTTGGACTCATTTCGGTGGTTTTATTGATGATATTCGATATATTCTCGGGATGAGGACTCGCATCGGGATCATCGAGGGTAGATCTGCAGACACTTTGGGAATATCAGCTTTATGCTAAATTCTCAAAGTGTGAGTTCTGATTCGGGAAGTCACCTTTACGGGACACATTATATCCGAGCATGGTGCATGCTGTGGATCCAGAGAAGATGAGGGCGGTTCGGGATTGGAAACAACTTACCACGGCACGGGAGATCAAGAGCTCCCTGGGGTTAGCAGGATTTTATCAGAGGTTTGTACCAGGGTTTTCTATTCTGGCATCTCCGCTTACGCAGTTGACCAGGAAGGGTCAACGATTTATCTGGTCTGATAGGTGTGAGCAGAATTTTCAGGAGTTGAAACGGCAGTTGACTAACGCTCCGATTCTGACTTTTTCAGATCCGATCTTACCGTATGTGAATTATACGGATGCTTCCACATCTGGTTTGGGATGTGTGTTGGTGCGGGAGCGTTTTGTGGTAGCTTATGGGTCGAGGCAGCTACGACCGCATGAGCTGAACTATCCGACACATGATCTGGAGTTGGCTATAGTAAATTATGCGCTGAAACATTGGAAGCAATATCTGTTTGGTAATAAATTTCAGATTCTTACCGACCATAAGAGTCTGAAATATCTGTTTACACAGAAGGAGCTTAGCATGAGGGCGTGAGAGGTCTCGAATACATTAAGGACTATGATTGTTGTGTCGAGTACATCTCTGGCACGGGCAACACGGTTGCCGATGCTCTGAGCAGGAAGTATACCGGCTTAATTAAGAGAGGAAATGTTGGGGACTGACCTGAGAAGAGTGATCTGACGTGCCTTTGGCACAGGTGGCGGCTACTGGGAGCGTGCTCGAGTTGTTACACTTATTATACATTACGAGTGGCTTGATGGGATGCGCGAAGCGCAAGGTAGAATTTGGTATTGAAGAAGTTATCTGGGAAGATAAGGGTTTATGTGTTCGACGTTTCGGTATAGGCAAGGATTGCTATACTTACGAGACCGCCTTTGTGTACGGAGGATTAGGAGTTCTGGAATGATATTTTAGGGGGGCACACTCGAGCAGTTTGAGCATCTGGAACCGGCAAGGACACTGCAGACCTTGCCCATTCCAGTCTGGAAGTGGGGTAATGTTATGATGGACTTTCTGACTGCACTGCCCTGGCACGGTTTCATCATGATGCTATCTGGGGTTTTGTGGATCGGCTGACAAAGTGCGTACACTTTACGCCTATTCGGGTCATAGACCCTGCGGAGAAGCTTGCCCGGCTTTACATCGGTGAGATTATGCGATTACATGGAGTACCAGACTCCATTGTATCGACCGTGATCCGCGTTTCACGGCACGGTTACGGATTGCTTTTCATGAAGCATTGGGCACGCGACTCCATCGAATACGACTTATCACCCACTGACGGACGGACAGTCGGAGCGGGTGATTCTGATACTGGAAGATATGCTGCGAATCTGTACTTTGGATTTTGGAGGAGTTTGGGACTAGCAGTTACTTTGATAGAGTTCTCATACAACAATTGCTTTCAGACTACGTTTGACATGGCACCCTATGAGGTGTTGTACGGGAGGTGTATGACACCATCTTGTTGGACAGATGCGTCGATGGGGTTAAGCTGGGACCCGAGCTTTTGAGGAGTCTACGGCAAAGATCAGTTATTACAGGCGCGGATTAAAACCGCGAACGACTGCACCACTGTTTGTACGAACCGTCGCCGTAGGGCTCTTGAATCTGAGTTTGGTGATAGAGTTTGATTGGAGGTAGCGCCGATCAGAGGGACAGTAAGATTTGTTAGGCGGGGCAAGTTACCCCGAATTTTATCGGTTCTCATGAGTTTCCAGAGTAAGTTGTTAGGTTGGCCTTACCCCCCAACTATTTCTGTTTTACGTGATGTCTTCCAGGATAGCCTGTTGTGGATCGGTTAGACTTAGGTTCGATCTGTATGCAGGGTTGTCTGGTAGAAATACCGGCAAGCTGACTCGGGTGCGATAAGATGCACCCGGAGGGTGGGACGCCGTGAGGCTCTGTATGGTAGTCTAAACTACCACTCCCGCCGCACCGATACGGTGGTCCGATTGTTCAGGTTAGAGGAATGTCTATATTTTCTCGATTGGTAGCGACACTGTCTGGTTGGTTCGAGCTACTCTTGGAGGACCAAGAGTTCTAAGGGGAGGATGTTACGGTCACCCCGAGCGGGTTGCGGCCGGGTGACCCGAGCTCCGATTTTGGCCTGCGGTCACGTTTTCGGCGTTCAGACGGCTCCCGAGCCCTATCCGAGTATCATTTTGGCGAACCCTTCCGTATTTGAGGTCGTGTGGGTCCCCGGACGTTTCGCCGAAAATATTTTTACGCGCCGGGGTTGTCGGGGTCGCCTCGGGACGTACAGCGGGCTCGGTAGCGCTCTCGAGATGTCAGTTTGGGAAGCCGTTTGTAGTTTTGGAGTCGTGGTGACGTCCCGGAGGGGGTTGTGGAGTTTAATATGTGGGACGGGACGTTCGGTTCCGGGCGACTCCCGGGGCTCGGGACGGGAATCCCGGGGCTCGGGATGGAAATTTTCTGACGGCTTTTGGGTAAGTTGAGTTATAATTCAAGATGGAATTTATGAGTATTTTTATAGAATTTTGGAGTGACGGAATTTCGGTTATGGTTGACACGCTCGCACGTCGGGTTTTGGTTCGGGTTCAGCGAGCTCGGTAGGACACTCCGGAAAGGCAAATGAACTTTTGAAAAATGTTCTGTGAATGTTATATTATTCTGAAGATTGTGTCCGAGTTTCATTAATTTTGGAATCCGGTAATTATTTTTGGGCAAAAAGAATTGGAACTTTCGGAAAAATTGGGAGTTAATTTGCAAAGGGGTGCAAATTAAATAAGTATTCAGCATGGGCAGCAGCAGCCCATTTCGGCAGCATGTGTGTGTGTGTGAGTGATAAGGGACACTTGTCCCTTATTGATTTAAGATGAAAAAGAGAAAGGATATTATATATAATGGGTTATTATTATTATTATTATTACATGTAAATATATTTCATTTTCTTTCTTCTTCTCTTCTTCTTCTTCGTGGAGTTCTGCTGCCGCCATTCTTAGAGCTTCAAGCTCCAACAACTGAACTTTGCCATTTCTCGAGGAATCTTTGAGGTAAGCATGCTAAAAGCGATCATTGTGTTGTGTAAGTGAATAATCGAGGTCGGTTTGTGAAGGTTACGCCGGTTTGTAAACCGTGAGCTGCTGAAATTTGGAAGTGATTATGGAATCACAAGGTTTGTTTGATTTCTTGGTTTCTAAACGTTCGGCATCTTCTTGTGCATGTTTGATAATAGGAGCGTAGGAAGAAAGCGCGCTGAGGTGGTGCCGAAGTGCGTCGAAAATTTGGGTGTAAAATCCAACGGTGGATTCAGCGAAAGGTAAGGATATATTTGTGATCGGAGCGAAGTTCGGTTACATTAGTGTAATCGGTTTTGTTAGAAGAGGCTCGGTGTGAAAGCCGTTTTCCGGCCCGAGCCTCGGTTTTGGTGCCATTGTTAGTGATTGATTAGTGAATTCGAATCGTTTTACGTATATGGAATTGATTGTGAGCAGGAGTTGCTTTGAAATTGGACCGAAACTCTGCCGAAATTTGTGCTGGGGACGGTGAGCGAGAATTTCGGTTCGGACTTGTGTGAAGCGATTTGGGAAGAAGGTATGATTTAAAGGTTTGGTTGTGTTTATGGATGTATAAGTAACAATGTTCTAGCTCGGTTTGGGAAACCGATTTTTACGTGGAATTTTCCGGAAAGTGCGGGTTTGTGCGGAAATTGTTTTTACGGGGTTGTTTGGATGTGTTCGATCCAACTATGGTTGTGACTTGATTCTGCGTTGGTGGAGTAGCGCGGACCCGTAGGAGCCAAGTTGTGCATTTCGGATCGGGAGTCGGGATTTTCCGAGTGTTGGGCTGCGGGGCAGCATTTCTGAGGTAAGGGCTTAATTTGGTAAAATGTATGTTTGTTCCGTTTCAAGGCCGGATGACCTTAGAGGCCCGGGTTCCTATTTACACTCTGTATATGTTTAACGGGTAATGGTACTTGTTTATATTTATGTATTATTGTTATTATTGTATGTTACATTACGTGTCCGCCGAAGGGGTGCCGACATTCTGCGTATCCGCACGAGTGCCGATACTTACATTACGTGTCCGCCGAAGGGTGCCGACATTCTGCGTATCCGCACCGGGAGTGCCGATACTTACATTACGTGACCCTACGGCGGTTTGGGGCTCGCGACCCGGCCCGTACCGTGCTTACATTACATTACGATCTGTATATTCGACCTCCGTTACATTACTGTCGTTCTGAGTCGTTACGGCGGTTGGACCGCATATGTTGGTTTCTGATTTTCGTTATACTTTACGTTTATATGTACATGCATATGTTGTGATATTCATTTTGCGAGTTGATTGTTGCCACGTGGGCAAACCGCACTTTTACCTTAAGCCCTTCGGGTCCTTTCGAGGACTCACCCTTTTATTTGTTTACCATCTTTCAGGCGATCGACAAGCAACCAGCGGAATAGAGATCCGCGGTGCTTCCAGACATTCTGGGTTCTATAGCAGCAGCAGTACCACGTGCGGGAATTCTTGAGCGAGAGGCTTCTGATTCCGCACTTAGGTATATATTTATATATAGGATTTTGTTTAATGGCTCTGTAGTTGTAGCTGCATGCATGTAGGTCAGATCATGAATTAGTACTTGTCATATGATCGGAGATATATTCTGCCTTTGATGCCTTCTGAGTCGAGGGCGGAGCCCCGACTTGCCTATATTGGATTTGTTATGATATGAATTCAGTGTTTCTGTGGTTGTTGCGATGAGCAATGTTTGGTATACCATGAACTGCTTGGTTGGTATTTTGTCGAGTTATCATGTATACTTGCCATGTATGGGTTACGTAGGTTGCTAGTCGATACTCGTTTGTTACGTATTTGAGCTCGATGCTCATTGCCGCGCTTTCCGCCGTAGGTTCCGGTTCTCGGCGTCGCGGCCGGCTCCGCCTCCGCAACCGGGCGGGGTGGGTGTGACAAACAAATAGATAAAAATAAAATAAACTATCATAGTTAAATAATAACGTTTCTTTTACCAAATTAAAGTGTTGTTTACAACCCGCTTACATGACACTACTAACAAATAACAAAGGGCGTGTGGGTAAAGTTCATAAATAGTCATGCCTAAGTCGCGATTTGGCAGCCCTAAGCCCCGATCTACATTCCCGACTATTTCGTTTCCGGCATTTTCCGGCGGTGGCCACCGGTGGTGGTGGTGGTGGTTGCCTGACGATGGCTGGATGCTGTTGGGCTTGATTAAAACATTTAGGTAGAAGTGTTAAGTTTAAAACTATTGAGGGGTGCTTAAATGATTGAGTTTAAAACTTGGGGTGTAAATAATTTTTTAAAAAACAATTAAGCTGCTGATTTTATCATTTCCCCCATAAATCAGTTAAAGTTAACGGTCAATGGATGGAAAAGAACTTTGAATGCATAAAAAGTTAAAAAACGGGACTTTATTGGTACAAAAAATTAAAACATGACCCTAATGGTACAATAATTTAAGTTACAGGACTATGGGTGCACTTTACCCATTTTTTTTAAAAAAATCTATTTACACTATAAGTTTTAAGCCTAACCATTTAGACACACTCCCAACAATTATAAACTTAACACTTTTACCCAAAAGTTTTCAAACTTCACCAAAACTCACAACACCGGGCGGGCCACCGCCGGAAAATCCGGAACGGAGAAAAAAATACACCATATCGTAGATCGGGGCCTAGGACCGCCGGATCCCGGCCTAGGGCCGCAAAATGACGACTTTAGTCCGAGGAATCGCGGCCCTAGGTTGGCGAATCTCAAGCCCATGCCGCAAATCGGAAACCCAGGGCTGTGATTCACCGGCTTTAGGCCCCGATCTATGATCCGGTGTATTTTTTTCTTCATTCCGGATTGTTTGACGGTGGTCTACGGCGGGTATTGTGAAGTTAGGTGAAGTTTGAAATCTTTTGGGTAAAAATGTTAAGTTATAATTGTTTGGGGTGTGTCTAAATAGTTAGGTTTGAAACTTAAAGTGTAAATAGATTTTTTTTTTAAAAAAAAGAATTGAATTGCTAAAATTATGAGTTTCTCCTAAAGTTTGTTAAACTTAACGGAAAATGGATAGAAAATGACCATGAATTAAAAAAAATTAAAAACATGACTTCATTATGACAAAATGTTAAAACGACACCTCAGTAGAACAATAATTATATTTACAGGATTATGGTACACTTTACACTTTTTTACTTTACAAGAAAAAAAAATAATAGGAAAGTTTGTTAGAGGAAATGACTATCGAACATTATATATTTTTGATATTATATGAGTGACAAATATTCTAGTAGTTATATGGGTGGAGTATTGGTTTAGCAAATAACATACTAGAATTACTAAAGTACTACAAGAAAACAGGAAAACAAATGTCTCACGACAATAGAAGCCTTCTTCATGCCAATAGAAGCCTTCTTCATGCAACTGAAGCAGGCTAAAGAATTTCAAATGGATTGACAACCAAGATAGAATGAACATGGCTAAAAGCTTTGGTAACATCTGCGAGATAAATGTAAATAACATTGAATGAGGCAGAACCTGTTATTATTATTTCAAACATTAGTTTAATTCAAAATTAACAAATAAAATTAACAAATAAAATATCAAGACAAATACTTGAACCAGCTGATCAAAGAAAGAACATGACAGTAGAGAGATAATCAAAATTGTGCACTTCTCTTTGCCTTTTTCTCCTTGATACTTCTTAGGTAGCAGCTTTGTTGACACTTGCCTACTGCAACACATGATAATCTTCTTTATCGTGATCTAGGACTCATTGATCCAAACTACCACAGTTTTCTTGATGGCCATGATAATATTCTTTGCTGCTACTTCTTTAACTTTAACTACAGAAAATTCATATTACAAAGTTATAATAGGAAAGCAAGTTTCGTTAATTACAAAAATGACCAAGCCAAATTTTATAGCGCCTTTATTATTTGAAGACACTCTTCATCTTGACAGAGCCACTCCATAAGCTCTTTCTTGGACCCAACAGGCTGAATGGTCCAAACAGCAAACAAAACCTAAGTGGTGGCAAAACATGTAGATCACACTCAGCAAAAAGAGAAACCCTGAAAACACACTTTTATATGTTATTTGTTAAGAACAATAATACATCCATCCTCTTTTGAAACTCTTAACTTCTTGGAAAACCATACACTTCAGCCCACCATCTAGCATAACTCTGGGATATGTAAACACATACAGTTACCTCAAGACTGTTAATATTTTACAAAAAAATATTTTAAACCATACAGTTACTCTGATCATAAAACACGTGAAAATAATCTAGGGTAGTGTTGGAACTCCTTAGAAGCCCCCCATAAATTTACAAAAAAACAAAACAAAACTTTGAAAGCTAATATTTTAAACCTAACAAACGTACCTTATTTTTTTTAATCTTTACCATTTGGTGAGAGCCGAATATTAAGATCAGAGGCCGGTCCGCCATTCTGGCTCACAAAGCACTGTAGCATTTACTAGGGAGTCAATGTCAAGCCCAGAAGTCGGCCCGCAGACCCAGCCTCTACTGTAGTCCCCCATGGTGTGCGGAGAACACCTATCCCCGGCCCATACCGTTGCTCATACCACTGCCTATACCCCATTTGGGCACTATAAATACTCCATTAGCGCCCCACCAAAGGGATTGATCTTTAGCTAATAACTTACCTTACAACCCAATTTTAACTCAATCGATCCTCGGCTAGCTTGCGAATTCTAACTTGAGCGTCGGAGAATTGTACCAGGTGCTCGCTCGGCCTCGGAAGCAACACGTCTCAAGAGCGGCTCGACAGCGGACGAAGCAACTCGAAAGTAGCTCATCTCAGGAGTCCCTCGGTGAAGGACGCAGCCACTCGGAAGAATCCCACATCGTCGCAGCATGGCAGGATTCTTTCCTTTCGGGAGACCAACCTTATCGAACACGGTATCAGGTACTTCGCCCTCGCTCCGACATTTATATTAATTAATGTTAATCGCTGGTATTAACATTTGGCACTGTCTGTGGGAAACATATCAGATCCAAAGGATACTCTACCGCCTGACACCAATTTGCCCAAAGGCACGGAGGCAACTCCCGCGGCCAGTTCAGGCCTCGTCCTCAGAAGCGTCACTCCGACCACGTCTATGGCGGTCACCCCGACAGGGGAACCGCTCGACACAGTGACGGCGGTAGGTGAAAGGCTCGCTCCCCGAAACCTGCTTGCCGACTTCGCTCGAACTGCCTCCGGGCAAGTACAATCGCTAGTTTACGCAGGCCACGGCCCCGAGCTACGCCTAACGAAATGCATTCTAACATGAATGCCCCTTCCTGCAAGAACATTCTTGCGCTAGGTGAAACGCCATCTGTGACCACCGCTTACACAACAGTCCAAACCACACCAATTTTCAATACTCCGGTCACTACCCCGGCGTCTGCAATAATGACGTCCCTCGGCTCCAACGCCTTCTTGGGGCCCCAGTCATTTTGTGTAAGCACAGAGATGTCGCGCGACTTCCCGCATCAATTGAGTGATCCCTTCATGAGGGCTCCCAGCCTGGGCGCCTACCCTTTCATGGCGCCCCAGATGGGGTTCGACCCTGCCATTTTGTCATTCTTGGGCACTACGACGCAGGCCGCACCCTCTTTGGAGCGGTATCTTCAGGCACAGCAGGAACATTGCCGCCAACTTCGAGCCCAAGTGGCTTTACTACAAGCACAGCAGGCCGCTACGGTGGCTCAACAGCAGTACAACAGGGCCTTGATGCCCCCAACCAACTCAGCCTATGAATCTTCCAGATTTTGGCCAGTATGATGGAACGATCGACCCGGAAGATCATGCGCGAATATTTGAGGATAAAATGAAATGGATGTGCTATGATGATGCTGTGCTGGCACGAGCTTTCCCCCAGAGTTTGAAGGGGGTGGCGCGGTCATGGTACTCCATTATCACTCCTGGGACAGTAACAACCTGGGAAGTGCTGAAGAAAATGTTCATCAACCAGTACCTTGGAAAAACGAGGATGGGGAGAAACCCGCTCGGCTTTCGAGACGTGGCCCAGGACAAGCAGGAGCCGCTGAGAGGCTACGTGAACCGATTCAATGACCGCCTGGTGCAAATGACAAACGTGTCAGATGAGGTTGCCATCTACGCGGCCTCGGCGGGTGTCAATCCTGTGACACCTTTCGAGAGGGACATTGTCGCGCGGGCGCCTCGGACTCTCTCAGAGTTCTATGAACAGGCGGAGCCCTTCATAAATTTGGAGGACAGTCTACATGCCAGGAAGGCTGACAACCAGACGCAGACTGATGACCGGTCAAAGCGCCAACGGACCGAATCCGGTCGAGAGAGAAACTAGAGAGATCACCTTGGACCTGGCCGAGGAGGTCATCGGGGGTTGAGTTCTTTTAACCCGCAATACCCCGCGCCAGATATGTTCACTCCCCTTTAGATCACCCCAAAGAAGGAAGAGCCATAAGGCTCAAGGCCAAAGGAGGCTCAGAGGAGGGAAGAGAAGCGGCCCATCATCCACATGATACTTAACCATCCAGATGAGAAGGCCCAACCTGAGCATTTGAACAATCTCTTTTTGACCCCTGAATGTGCCCCGATCACTTTTGACAACACCCCTGAGGCCGGTGCACATCTCCCACATAAGAACCCTCTCACCATCGAGGCCGGGATAGCTGGGTACCGGGTCAGGAGGATACTTGTCGATACTGGGGCGCAGCCCGACATACTATTTTACCACGCATTCCGCATAATGAACCAGGAGATCCATGGCACCCTCAGCAAGTGCACTATGCCGGTCTACGGGCCGAACAACAATCCATACCTGTTATGGGCACTGTCACCTTACCGGTGTGCATCAGCCAAGATTTGGATCAAGAGGGTGCTCTCTCAACTGTGACGGATGTATGCTTCAAGGTGATAAAGTCACCAAGCCCTTACAACGTCATCCTCAGCATGCATTCCCAATCATTGTTCGACCTGCATCTCAGGCCGAAGACCATGAAAGTACGGCTTCCAACCTCACGAGGCCTGATTGTCATCCACACTCGCCCTCTGAGTGACGGCCTTCCCGGGCCCTCTAGTAAAGAGTCTAGAACGATTTTATGGCTATCTTATCCCGTTGGATTTGATTGACCTATCCACGGAAAACTTCGATCTCAGGGATGAAGAAAAAAAGTCGAGAAGCTCCGCGGCTGATGAGCTAAACGAGGTAATGATTACAGACTTGTCGGAACAGGTCACCAGGATTGGCACCAAGTTACTGCCTGAGGACGAGGAGCAACTAAAGGACCTACTTAGAGAGTTCAAGGACATTTTTGCCTAAAGTACCACTGATATGCCCGGGGTGGACCCCAAAATCATCAGTCACAAGTTGAGCATTCCGGCATAAGCCAAACCAGTTATCCAAAGAAGACGATGCGTCAATATGGAAAGAAGGGCGGCCATCTATGCAGAAGTCGAGAGACTTCTAGCGGCAGGCTTCATCGTTGAGGTTTATTACCCAATGTGGTTTGCCAACGTAGTGCTTTTAAAAAAAACTAACGGGACGTGGAGAATGTGTATTGACTTCACGGATCTGAACAAAGTGTGTCCAAAGGACCCCTTTCCCCTTTCTCGTATTGATACCTTGGTGGATGTCATTTCGGGACATGAATTGCTATCTTTTATGGATGCGTACAGCGGTTATAATCAAATTTTTATAGAACCGTGTGATGTCGAGAAAATCGCTTTCATAACAGATCTAGGCATCTTTGGATACAAAATGATGCCTTTCGGCCTAAAAAACGTTGGGGCGATGTATCAGCGCCTCATGAATCGGATGTTTGAGAAACAGATAGGGAGACATGTCGAGGTGTATGTAGATGATACGTTAGTAAAGAGAAAAACGAAGCCAGACCACATCAGGGATCTCCGAGAAGCCTTCACTGTGCTATGGCAATATAAGATGTGCCTCAACCCAAAGAAGTGTGTGTTTGGGGTTGAGCCAAGAAAGTTCCTCAGTTTCCTAATAACCGGAAGAGGGATTGAGGCAAATCCCGATAAAGTCGAAGCCATCCAAGCAATGAAAATTCCCACCAGGATTAAGGAGCTTCAACAACTGCTATGGTGCATGGCATCCCTTGGCAGGTTCCTCTCCAATTCGTCGAAGCAGTGCCTCCCCTTCTTTCGGCTGCTTAGGAAGAAACAATACGAATGAGCGGCAGAGTATGACGAGGTGTTCATCAAAATTAAAGAGCACTTGGCCCAACTACCCACATTACATCCGCCTCGGCCTGGGGAAACCCTATTGTTATATATTTAATATTCTAACGACAACCTAGCCTCGGTATTCGTCCGAGAAGTGGGTAGGGAACAATTCCCTGTCTACTTTGTCAGTAGGGTCCTGTAGGGGGGGCCTCGGTACTCCAATGTGGAGAAGAATGCACTCGCCGTTATTATCAGCGCCAAAAAGTTGCTCCCGTACTTCCAGGTCCATCCCATTAAAGTGATGTCTAGCACACCCCTCCGGGTATGCCTCACCAAGTCGGACCTCTCTGGGCGGATGAGCAAATAGAGCATGGAGCTCACTGAGTTCCACATCGATTTCATTCCCCCAAAAGCCATTAAGTTAAAAACGTTGGCCGACTTTGTGTGCTCGGCCACCGACCAAGGCAAGAAAAGAGACAAGTCTGGCAGAGGAAGAAAAATGGATTGCCTTCGTAGATGGCTCCTTCAATAAGGCCGGGGAAAGTGTGGGTGTAATACTCCAAGGCCATGAAAGATATCGAACCGTCCACTCGGCAAGGTTAATGTTTCTGGCTACCAATAACCAGACGGAATATGAGGCCGTCTTGATAGCTCTACGGTTGGCCAAGATAGTGGGAGCACCTACTTTAGAAATTCATTCAGATTCAGAACTCGTGATAGGCCAATCTGCCGAGTTATATGCTACCAAAGAGCTAAAAATGGAAAAATATAAAAAACTTGTTGCTCAGGCTCAACAACACTTCCATAGTGTCACAATTACAAAAGTCCCTCGCTGCGAGAATGCTAAAGCTGATGCACTAGCGCGCCTAGCCGCAAGGACTGAAGAAGTTTCAGAAGTTTATATTGAGAATCTAGGAGCTCCATCCATTGAAGGGGAGCAAGTTGGTATAATTTTTGGTGAAGGGGATTGGCGAACCCCAATTGCGCACTATTTGAAGTCGGGGGAGCTGTTGGAAGATGCAAGGGAGGCGCACAAGCTTATGGTCCGAGTGGCCCGCTTCTACCTCTCCCCTTCGGGAGACCTCTACCGAAAGCCTTTTGGCGTTGATGAAGCACAGATCGCCATCGCGGAAGTCCACGAGGGGATATGCGGTAACCACCAAGGTTCACGGACAGTATTGTGAAGGCTGAAAAGAGCCGGCTACTTCTGACCGAGTATGAAGGGAGACATAGAGACATATGTTAAGAAGTGCAATAAGTGTCAACGCTTCGCCAACACGCCCCAAAAGTCGGCCGAGCCCCTTACCCCCATTGTGACTCCTTGGCCCTTCGCGAAGTGGGGACTAGATATTTTGGGGTCGTTTCCTATGGCCCCACGGCGCCGGAAATTCCTCTTAGTGGTCGTGGAAAATTTCACAAAGTGGGTCGAAGCAAGGGCCCTATCGAGTATCAGGCAGGACGACGTGATCAATATGATTTTTGACGATATAATCTGCCGCTTTGGTGTACCCTAGGAAATAGTGACAGATCAAGGGAAGCAGTTAACAGGTTGCCAAATAGAAGCCTTCTTAGCGGGTCTAAAAATCAAGCATTGTAACGTGGCCGTAGCTCATCCTCAAAGTAATGGATTGGTAGAGGCGGCTAACAAATCCATTAAACATGCTATCAACAAAAAATTGGAGGACGCCAAGGGCGCATGGGCCGACCTGTTACCTGAGGTATTGTGGGCCATGAGAACAACGCCAAGGGAATCGACGGGCAACTCGCCTTTTGCTCTGACATACGACATGGACGCTGTAACGCCCGTGGAGTTGGCAATCCCGTCCCTCCGAGTCACCATTTTATCTAAGGGGGAAAACAACGAGGAGATATGTACTAGCCTAAATCTGTTGGATGAGGCCCGTGAGAAAGCCGAGCTAAATAGCCGAGCTTATCAGCAAATAATTAAGAGGTACTATGATGCTAAAGTTAGGCCGAGGCAATTCCAAACTGGAGATCTTGTGCTTCAGAGCACATCCACCACTCAACAGGACCACCTGCAGGGAAAATGTACCCCAAAATGGGACGGCCCCTATTTGGTCCTCGACGAATTGGGGAGCGACGCATACAGGTTGGGGAAGCCCGACGGACGATGATTGACCGTGCCTGGAATGCGGAATGCTTACAAAAATACTATGCTTAGCTGTTCAAATGAACTATACTCTAAATTTATGAGCCCTAGAATGTATAGCCCCAAGACTTGAGCCCCATTTCAAGTAAACGTTGTGAATCAGAGTTAAAATCAACATAACGATGAGAGTCAAGCCACTAAGAGGCCGAGCCCCAGTAAGGAAACTAAAATAGTAAAGAAATTTATGTGGAAAAAAGGTTAAAGTCAAAGCCTTAATAAGGCAAATTTACTCGTCCACAATGACGAGCCTCGGGGGCTCGGGAAAAATAAAAAAGAACAACAATTCAAGAGTACAAAGTGTTTACAAGGCTTTGGGGAGCCCCGGGAACTTCGTCCCTCTCCCCCTCGTTTGATTCGGAGTCATAGTCGTAATTGGCATTATAAAGCGACGAATCCTTGGGAACACGATGGACGGCCCGGGATAAAAATCACCAAGTACCTCAACGCCGTCAGAAATGGCGAGGCGGTACTTCACCGCCATGTCCTTGGCCCTCATCTCCCGGAACTGGTTGCTCTCCAAGAAAGTAGCTTTGGCCTCATCGATCTGGCCGGGGATGCCCCGCTTCAACTCTATCAAGAATGCCTCGGCCGCTTCCTTGAGTTCCTTCTCTTTGGAAAGTGCTGTGGACAGGCCGAGGATCTTGGAGTCGCCCTCCTCTTTCAGTTCCTTGAGTTTACGCAGGGCTTCATCTCTCTCCCTCTTCAGAAGCTCGGCCTCCTTCTTGGCCTTTTCAGCCTCGGCACGGCTTTCTCGCTGAGCCTCACTGTCGCACCCCAGTTCCTCGGCGCATAACGAGACATATGCATCAATCACGATAGAATATTAATACTGGCCAAAAGTGAGTCACGAAAGACCATCAAGTGAAAAATCTGGTAAGGAAGCTTACCCAGTAAAGGCTCTTTTGCAGAGCGTGGTTCAACTCGGAGCACCGAGGATCACAGGCTCGTAGTGCCTCGACATCCTTAGTCGAGGTCATCGCTTCCCAATGAAGGCGTAGCGCCTCGGGACTTGAAAAGGTCGAGCCTAAGCTGCTTGGGCCTTGCTCGAGCAGCTTCTTTGCCATGATGAGAGATAAGTCGCGAGCCTTGAGGTTGACTGGCTGAGCCGCAGGAGGAGAAGGTTGATGAGCCACTGCGCCACTCTTTCCATCACGAGAAGTCTCGGCCATGTTCATCGCCTTTGAAGTTTAGGGGCCTTGACTACCTGACCCGTCCATCTTTTTGGTAATTGATGGCCTCTTTGCGAGGCGACGCTCGCTCTCGTTCTCGCTATCTTCTTCGCCCGGGCCGCGGGCGTCCGAAACAAGGGCAGGGCCAGATTAGAAACAAGGGCAGGGCGTGAAGAGGTCGCAGCTTTGGTTGCCTTGACCTTGCCACCTCGCCCCCTTTTCGAGCGAGGAAGGATGGGGTTCGCCATGTTAGCTTCCACTGCGGCCTGTTCGAAGGCGTCCATATCAGAACCTGAGGAGTTAGAAATAAACACAACATCAAAAGCGTTAGTTAAGGTAATAGGACTAAGCGCGGCTTGGGGAGAAGCCGAAGAAAAAAGTAAAGGCGCATTGTCCGAGCCACTCTCGTCCGATATGTTAACGAAGCAGGGGGTAGCCCCGGACGATCCACCCGTCGAGGGGGGACTACCATGGCCCGCAGCAAGTCGGTGCACTTCATCCAGACTGGGGAACTTTGCATCCTCTGGGATGTCTGCCCAACCAGCCTCTAGGGCGACCTCGACTGGAAAGGGCCGGCCGAGGCCCTCGGCCTGTAGCTCGATGAGAGCCCGAGCTTCTTGTCCATAAAGAACGCTGTCGCTAATGGAGTTCACGTCCTGCTCGGGCTCCACCGTTCTTCACGAAGTCCTAAACTCGGCAGAGCGAGGAGTCTGGATGAAGAAAAACTTCCTCTTCCAACCGTGGTTCGACGTAGGACCAGGAGTTAGTAGCTGTGATCGGTGAGCCAAGTGGTATCAATGCCCCCCTCTGCTTCCACTAACAGAGATCTTATAAGCGTGGCGAAAGAGCTGAGCCGTAGGCTAAAAGCCCATAGACCGAGCGAAGAGCTTGAAGCCGATGATGTGCCTCCACGAGTTGGGAACCAGCTGGCTCAGCGCAAGATCGTAGAGCCGAAGCACTGAGCTCTCAAAATCCCCAAGAGTAAGGCGCAGACCCATCTCAAAGTACACTGGCTATATGCAAAACTCGTCCTCACGAGGTCTGTTGCCTCTGTCCGAAGAGTCAGGGACTCGACAATCTAATTCGTCGGGGATCCTGAATTTCAGCGCCAGTCGGCGCACGATCTCCCCCGTCATTTTCGACTCTACTTCGCCATGCGACTCTGGTAGAGCCTTTTTTGCCCTCGGTCGTTTGGTCACCGGGCCACATTCCCTGGAGACTTCTTTCCCCGCACGCTTCGACATAGAA
The DNA here is from genome assembly GCA_024586325.1 of Stellera chamaejasme. Taxonomy (NCBI): domain Eukaryota; kingdom Viridiplantae; phylum Streptophyta; class Magnoliopsida; order Malvales; family Thymelaeaceae; genus Stellera; species Stellera chamaejasme. The sequence continues at coordinate 40,388,774 of CM044984.1, read as the reverse complement.
AAGACCTGGGGAGAGCCAAGGATGCGAGCCAAGACGAGTCCCCCATCAGCGGAATCGTCCGGCCACCTCCCTGAGGAGGAATCGATAGAAGAACGAAATGAATTAGAAAAAGAAATCATACCTGGATAAAAGGCGGAGTTGGCGATGAGAGTGACGGTCGAGCCGGTTGAAAAAGGAGAAATGGAGAAACGGAGAAAAGCGAAAAGCAACAAACTCAAGTAAACGCGCGAATGCGAAAAGTGAGCAAGGAGGCATTAGTCCGCTATTTATAGGGGGTTGAAGAATGCGAAACGTCGTGTGGGGATAAGCGCGAAATCGACACGTGGGCGGAAGTTACCCGTTTAAAGCACGTAAAGGCGCCTCGGGGGCTAATGGTGAGGGCCGAATATTAAGCCCAGAGGCCGGCCCGCCATTCCGGCTTGCAAAGCACTGTAGCCTTTACTGGGGAGCCAATGTCAAGCCGATAAGCCGACCCGCAGACCCAGCCTCTACTATAGTCCCCTATGGTGTGCGAAGGACATCTGTCCCCCGGCCCATACCACTGCCCATACCCCATTTGGGCACTATAAATACTCCATTCAGCACCCCACCAAAGGGACCGGCCTTTGGCTAAAAACTTACCTTACAACCCAATTTTAACTCAATCGATCCTCGGCTAGCTTACCGTGCGAATTCTAACTTGAGCGTCGGAGAATTGTACCAGGTGCTCGCTTGGCCTCGAAAGCAACACGTCTCAAGAGCGGCTCGGCAGCGGACGAAGCAACTCGGAAGTAGCTCATCTCATGAGTCCCTCGGCGAAGGACGCAGCCACTCGGAAGAACCTCACATCGTCGCAGTATGACAAGATTCTTTCCTTTCGAGAGACCAACCTTCTCGGACACGGCATCAGGTACTTCCCCTTCGCTCTGACATTTACATTAATTAATGTTAATCGTTGGTATTAACACCATTTCACACCTTCCCAGTCCTCCCTCATCCATCCTTAAGCGAGCCCAGGTCATCACGAGGGAGCCTCGACTCGAGCCACTCCGCACGATCTTGGGTTGCATCATCTTGTAGTTGCTTTGCTCGTCTCGCCCAAAACTGCTCGACCTACCTCCAAAGCACCTACCTCTCTATTGTTGACCAATTTCCACGACATCGATGACTAGAGCCTAGTCTCTCTCAGCATCGGTGATGGCGGTGATAATGACCAAACGAAATCAAACCAAATATTGAGTATTATTATAACACCATTTTTTTTTATCAAAGTTGACCGATTGTTTGAGTCAACAACTTCATCAATTCTTTTAGATTTAGTGGTTAATAAAAGATTATCGATATTTTGTGAAAGTTATTTACGAGTAGCTTTTAGTTTTTAACTATAGCTGTAGTGTTTGGGAATAGTCATTAAAAATTATTTTTACAATTAATTGAAACATTTTTTTTTCAAATGGGGTCTGTGATCGTATTTGGGAATAGTCATTTCAAGTAACTGTAGTGTTTTAGATAATTTTTTAATTATCAAAATCAAATTATTACAGTTAAACTCTAAAAACTAGTACATAGCTTTTTTGAAACGCAAAATCTACTTTAAAAATGTTGCTGCCAAACACACCTAATATCCATCATAGTTTTATGAATTGGTATATAGTGTGTTTTTTATACATAATCACCATATCATGATAATAACGTTGGATAAAATGGAAAATATCAATTACTAATTTTGAATTGTTTCATTATTCATTTATTTATCTGAAAATGTGCTTATGGAAAAGATTGGCACGTAAATTCCTTCCCATGGATGGATTCTTTTTACTCACCCAAAACAGAAGCACTCTAATTTTGAAAAAAGTTATCTCTGAATTATCATTTTTTTGATGAATTTTGATATTTTCTATTGTAATGCAGTAATTTGCGGACCTTAATTGAAAGCCACAGTTAATCAAGAGAAAATCGGGATTAAATTAAACTCTCACAAAATTACTGTCCTCCCCCCCCCCTTCCGTTGTGTGGGCCCTCTCCAACCTTACATACATGGCTACAGTAAAGCTCCTAGAGGAAATCCTGGTTTCCCGACCACCGGGCGCCACCGTCCCCACCACCGTGCCTCTCAGTTTCTTCGACGTTTATTGGATGTCGCTTGTCCCCGTCCAACGCATCTTCTTCTACGCTGTCCCTGACCTCACAAGCACCCATTTCACTTCCACCATTGTCCCCGCCCTCAAAACTTCCCTTTCCGTCACTCTTGGACATTTCTTCCCACTTTCCGGCCGCCTCATCGTCTCCTGGCCTTCCCAGCTCCCTTACATCCGCTGCGATGACGGCGACTCCGTTTCCTTCGCCGTCTGCGAGACCGCCATGGATTTTAACCACCTCGCCGGGGATGGCCCGAAAAGCGTGGCTGACGTGCAGGCCCTCGTCCCGAAATTAACGCAGCGCGACGAGAAAGACGATGCTCGGCCGCTAGTGGAGGTTCAAATAACCGTATTCCCGAAATCCGGGTTCTCCATCGGCATCACGTACAGCCACGTGGCGGCGGATGGGAGAGGGATCGTCAACTTCATCAAATCATGGGCGTCCGTCTGTAGATCCGGCGGGGATACCAACTGCATCAGCAACTGCCCCCCTGATCACCGCCGGGATTTGATCTCAGATCCCGATAACAGAATCGCTTCCCTCAACGTGGAGGAGAATCTATCCTTCGGTAAAGATTGTCCCCGAAACCTTCTTCCGATGGAAAAATTCAGGTACACTTTTATAGTTGGGCCATTAAAAGTCAATGAACTGAAAGCTTGGGTCACAAGAAAGTCAGTGCAGGATCAGCAGTTCCCGCCGGCGCCGCCGCTGAGGGTGTCGACGTTTATGGTAACCTGCGCGCTCGTCTGGGTCTGCTTAGTACAGGCACAGCTAGAAACTAGCCAGAGCAATAATAGTAATAATACTGATCATGGTGGTGATGATGATGATGAAACGGTCTGCAACTTTCTGTTTCTAGCAGATGTGCGAGAGAAGCTAAACCTGTCCACGAACTACTTCGGGAACTGCCTGAGGTCGTGCTACGCGGCGGCAAAGAGGGGCGAACTGGTGGGGGAAGATGGCATTTACGCGGCGTCGAAAGCGATCGGAAGGGCGATAGAGGAGGTGGAGAAGGAGGGAGTGAAGGGAGCAGAGGAGTGGATGAAAAGAGCGAAGAAGATATTTGAAACTGCAGGGTTGCATGGTCATGTGATGACGATTGCAGGGTCACCTAGATTTGGGGTATATGAGACTGATTTTGGGTGGGGGAGACCTAAAAACGCAGAGCATGCTCACATTGGGACGTTTGGTTCAATTGCGATTGCAGAGAGCAGAATTCAGGATGGTGGGGTTGAATTTTGTTTGGTGATGTCTCTTCACGAATTTGAACGTTTCAATCATGCGTTTCAGTACAGGTCCGCCTCCTGTTCGGTTTAATTAATTAATGGAGTACTCCATTAATAAATCAAGTGATCATATATATGAAGCTTTAATTTCTATCCATTCCTCATTATGGAGAGATCAATATGTATATCATACGTCCAGGTTTCAGCTTAATTATCTCGTTTTCTTGTACATATTTGCTAATCATAATTGTTTCTGTTCCAATTGATTTTAATGGAAACTCGCGGGGTGGAGTCTAAGGACTACCTTATTATTTATTGCACTTAATCACTGTTTACTTAATTATTCATATGAATGTAAGATTAATATGAATGTAAGATTTTTGTATATGTTTACTTAATTATTCATTGGTTGAAAGTGCACAAAAAATTATTAGAAAAAATAAAGATAAAATGTGGATAGTTTAATAGCTTTGAGAGAGAAGTTTCTTTTTAAGAAAAATGAGTAATTTTTCTAAAACATGTCAAAAAGAAGATGTGTTCAATTTTTCAGGGACAATGAAGTATTATTTTTACTTTCAATTAAGTTTATCTTCTCTTTTTATCAATGGTACATAATCTTCAATATTTCTAAATTTATCTTGGGTAAACTCCATTAATGATCGACTAATTCAAGTTACCTTTAGCCATTATTCACTGATGGTGGGTTGTGCCCGTTGGTTGGGGTCAATTGGCAGACGAAAGGCTAGGGTACGGTAGGGTAGGGTGGTGCGGGTACGGGGACTGGGCACAGGACTCGGGTGGGGGTGGGCTGGGCTGGCTAGTGTTGGGGTGGGTTTTTACAATTGTGAAAGATCTTACGGACCAAGATTGATTGGCAAAAATTACAAACAAAACCTTGAACTATCCGTTTTGTTCTGATTTGGCCACTGAACTAAATGTTTGCCTAGAAAACCCACTTAACTCACTAAGCTGTACTAAAATGACCACTAACGTTACTATATGGTTACGTGACAAACAACATTTCAAGGTAAACGCGAAACATAATCCCTAAAGTTCCAAATTTATGCTAATCAGACCTTATAATCCTATTTACACAACTAACACCATCATCTTCCACAAGCATATGTAACGATGCAAATCAACCACACCTTTGCGGCAACATTGTCTCCACACTTTTGCAGCAACACTGCTGCTGCTCAACCAAAAATTTCAACGATTCTCCCCAACATCATCCACGTTATGTGCGAGGCAGGTCTCTCCAATCTCAAGTCTCGCAGTCAAAGCAACAATTGACCAGCCCCTCACCTGCAAACTCCATTAAAGCTCTTCAACCTTCAAATTTTGTATCTTGGTCACAACAAAATCACAATTTTCCCTCAAATTTTAGGAACCCAACTCACTCAAATACCTCAATCTCTCCTAAAAACAACTTTATGGGACTCACTTTGAAATTTGAAGACCCTTAAGCTCACCAATAATGGGAACCTGATTGTGTATGTTGTTGTTTCGAATGACTAGACCACTGCCTGACACGACCTCATGGACATCGCCATTGCTTGACGCGGAACAGTCACCCGTCTCGAGTGGATAACGAATCTCATTGATTATTTGAAGCCCATCTCATCGAAGAAAATCCCCTGCCCCGACCCGACGGTGAAGGTCAAATTTGCAAAATCTCGGCGTGCGAGCGTATTTTAGTGGAAGTGAAGCGACTGATGGACATGTACGAAGACAAGGAGTCCGGTAGGCAAGGAAGGGAGCATGGCTTTGACATGGCACGGCGTGGTCTGGCCGTGGTTCCGGTGGCTGGCCTTTGCCATGGAGTGATTGAGATCGCTGGGAGCCTCAATCGTCAGAGGACGGCAATATGGTGTAGTTGAAGATGACGGTGTTATTGGAAAAAATGAAAATATATTGTCTAATTAGCGTAGAATTGTTAAGTTATGGATAGTTTATGTGTTTTACCCTTAAATTCCGTTAACCATGTGAGTGGTAGTGGCCAATTTGGAACACCTTCGAGAGTTTGGTGTTTTTTCTGGCCATAATGTTAGTTTGATGGCCAAAATGAGACAAACTGATAGTTTATTGTTTTTCTTATGCTTTTTGCCATTGAAATTTATTATTATTTTTTTAACACGGGTATGACAAAAAAGTTTAAATATGATTAATATAGAACAACAATTTAAATTATGAGACCATTCATGGTACATTTTAAAGTTTGAAATTTGAAAAATCTATAATTCTTCTATATATTTATGGAAAATTATTGTAGATGAACAATTATTTCCATTTTTATTATTATTATTATTATTATTATTATTATTTTGCTTTACTTTTTATAATAGTAAAACTACATTATTTTCATTCAATTTGTCACTTTGTTTAAAGAGGTCCCTAAAATCTTCTATTCATGCTTTTGTCATCTTTTCCTCTCTTTATTTAATGATATATATAATATTACCTTATTTGCATTAAGATTTTTAAATTTTTAGGAGAGATCCCTAAAGTTTTGCACTCATTTGTTTTTGTCATATTTTCATCTTTCACTGCGGGTGACCTAAATGTTGAGATATAATATGCATTATCTAATTATAATTCAATATTGTTACATAAAATTATTGTAGATAAACAATATCCATCAATGATATTGTACCATCTCATCTTATGCAGTTTTAACTTTTTTACTCAAAATTTTAAAGGACTCTCTCTCATTTAACTTTTATTTTTTACCATTTTTGCATTGATCCCTAAAGTTTTAAAACTAATAGTTAAATGAGACTTTACCCAAAATTATCTTTTCAAGTCTATGATGTAGTTTTCTGAGTTTTATGAATACAAATTTAACTTGTTTTTTTATAAAAAAAAACAATAATAGGTAAACAATGACGGTTTTAGGTCTAAAATTATTATTTTACAGGTAATCACTGTTTATTTTTCATTTATTTTGTGAAGTTAGAGCACCTATGACCATTTTTTACTTGATGTTATAACTTTATCAAAACTTTATAATTTGGAATTTATATCCACTGCAAAACGCAAACAATTAATTCCAAGTCCGTCCCTGAGAATATAAGATTTTAATGTGACTTCAAATCTGCCCCACACAAATTTAATTCTAGGTCCGTCTCTCATAAATATCAACTATTTTCTTGTTTTTGTGCGCAACGTACTCAGTACTTCAGCTTTTTGCCGTTTCTATCATATATAAATTGTATGTTTTTTTTTAAGGGGGAACACACTGCTCTGTAATTTCATTTCATCAAAATAAACTCAATGCCACTTACATCATAAGATCAGAGGCTCTACTATTCTTTTAGGTTATCACAAATAAATTTCGATGTTTCCTTCTAAGAAATATTTTCCTCTAAATTTAGCACTCAATTTTCATTCTCATTTCTTTTTTTAATTAACATATTAATATTGGAACTCGCCACTTTTCTCATTCTCCTCCCTCACCATCTGTTTTAAAGTTGGGTACAATTGGTAAAATACACGCCTTCTACTACCCACCTTTAACAATTGATAGTAAGATTTTTGTTTCCACAGTCAATTTTAAATGAACGGTGGAGCATTGACGCACCGTGATACAGCGGGCGACGGGCGGAAGTGTATGGATGATGATCGGGGAGGCATGAATAGTGGCGTTTGTGGCGTGTTTTGTGGGCTAGGCCGGAGCCGGTGGAGGTGGTTCCGGCGTCGTCTCATCTCGCCGGAATGTTGAAACGAGGGGAGATGGCGGTGACAGTAAAGAGGTCCGGCGTGGAAGGAGTGATTGATCGGAGCGAAGGCGATGAGATGGCGGAGATGATGAGTTTTGGTTTTACACGAGAAGGAGATGCCAAGTCCAAGGCTCAAATTCAGGGAGAGGTCTGTTGTTTTTTTTCAATGCAATCAGGCGTGCAACTTAATTAGTACTGGGAAGTGTTAGGGGGTTTCAAACATGACTGATTACACGTGAGTCACGCCTTTTTTCACCTATTCTTTTTCATGTGAAAAACTGGCGTGAGTTCACCTCGCCAAACGCGGACTTCAGGTGCGAAGCGCGAAAGTGAACTGTGTTTTTCACCTGAGCCCCTCCTTATTCACTTCTCTTAAACGCACGGCGCTCTCACTCCTGTCGAACCAGAAGGTCGCTCCCACTCCTGTCGAACCAGAAGGTCATCGTTCTACTTTCACAGGGTTGCGCACAGACTTGCGCACAAAAGACTCGTGCATAGGTTGTGCACAAGCTTGTGCACATGCTTGTGCGCAGCGCACAGGCTTGCGCACAGGTTGTGCACAGGCTTGCGCACAAGTTGTAACAGTGTGCACAGCACAGTTGTGCACAGTGCCTGTGCAGCGCAGTTGTGCATGCTTGTTGTGCAGAGCTTGTGCATGCTTGTGCTTGCGCGCAGTTGTGCACAGGTTGTGCGAGCTTGAAGATGGCATAGTCCAGAGAAGATGACCACGCGGAAGAGGGCCAAAACTCACCCAAAAAGAACTTAGATATGACAGAGAAGCAAGAGAGATGAAGGGAAAGATGAATTTTGGTTTTCATAAAGACATGAGCGCAACAAAAAGGAAGGAAATTTGAGGCGTGAAACGCCCTTCGTGGTGAATTCACATGAGCGCTCCTCCTTGTTCACGGGGCCCTCAAACTTAACCCTCATTTTTTCACTTTTCTCACTCACCTCCAATTGACTCCCCTATTAGGTGAAAAGTTTTTTGTTCACTTCTTATGTTTGAAACCCCCTGTTATGTGAGTAGTGGGAAAAGTGAATTCATTTAAGGGAGGTTTTTTTTATCTAAACCATCATGTAAAAGGATTAAATCGGTGTTTATCTTTGGGGTTTTTAGAGGATTTTTAAGGGTTTAGTTGGAGACTTTGTAGTGGGATTTAGTATTTTTGTTGAGGAGTTTTTTCCCAAATTGTCTTTTGAGATTTAGGTGTATTTGATTTTACCTTTTAATGATAATGGTTTTTATTTCTGTTCAAAAAAAATCAATTTTAAATGAATCTTGAGTTAATTTAAGAACCTCAAGCTATTTTGTACACAACCTTTTAAGGCCGAAAAAGAGAGAGGATATAATTGGACCCGAGTAAGGCCCAGTAATTGTAAGCCCAATATAAATGGATGGATCTCAAAACCCAGTCCGGAATCTTATTTTCTAGGTTTTCCACATATAAACACCGCGACGAAATTAGCCTCCCTCCACTACAGAGCGTCCCAGTCGCCGCTGAGTTTTGCTTGTTCTCCATCGAAAATGGTACTTTCATGTTTCCCTCTCTCGTGCTTGGATCTTCGTCTTTAGTTCTTGTTCTCCTTGATTTCAAGCCCTGTTTTATGCTTCAGATGCGGTATCTTGTTTTCCGTCTCATATGTCCTGAATTTCGCCTATCTGCCAAATGATTTTACGTCTGATGTGAATTTGGATTAGGTTTTCTCGTACCGCCCGAAAATTAGGTGTAGGTTTCTGAGTTGTTTGTCTGATTGAAGCCGATTGCTTCTGAGAGTAGGGAGACAAGAACAAAGCATTAGCTAGCGCTATATTTTTAGGGAGAAATGTTTATGTTCTGCCGATTGAGTTCTCATGTTTCCTTTTGCTAATGAATAATAGATGTTGAAAATGTAACACTGGCTGAGAATTCTTTTTTGTTCTTTCTGTGCACAAGGAATTGCTAATAGATTTTTTTGTATTAGTGGCATTTTAGGTTTGCTGAATTAGATTATTAGGACTAAGATGATTGGAATTAATGAATGATGAGGGAACAATTGGTCTGCAGTTTACTGGCATTTGAAGCCTTGCATGATCTTGATGATGAACAATTGGTATAATGAAGTGATTGGGTTTATGTTGATTGTTTGCAGCCTAAGCAAATCCACGAAATCAAGGACTTTCTTCTTACGGCAAGAAGGAAGGATGCTCGCTCTGTAAAGATCAAGAGAAGCAAGGATGTCGTAAAGTTCAAGGTTCGCTGTTCCAAGTATCTCTACACGCTATGCGTTTTCGACTCAGAGAAGGCTGCCAAGTTGAAGCAGTCTCTGCCTCCAGGTTTGCTCTCTGTCCATGTATTTTAGAGGGTTGGTTCAGAATAGACACATGGTTTAGTGATGATGGTGACTGTTTTTATTTTTTGGTTTTGCAGGTTTGACTGTGCAAGAACTGTGAAGCCATTTGATGGAAGTTTTGTCAACTGGTCAAGTGATGAGAGCTGCTTTTGATTGTCAATTTTCTTGTTAGTTGAAATTATCGACTTTATGTTTCAAATTGTGTTTTGCGGATGCTTGGCTTTATCAATAGGCCTGCTTGATGTTGGCATTTTGGTACAATCGTGTTCTGCTAGAGTTTCTGGGTTTAATCTGCTTCATCCATTGGCAGACCTTGCTGTAAGGTATCTGAAAAAAGGAAAGGACAAAACAATTTAAATGGTCAAGGACGGTCGATTAAAAAGGATCAAGTTACCTCTGTAAACTGAAAGTCGAAATGTATGCTTTTACCATTTTATCTGGTAATCACAAACTAACAACAATTGATTAATTTACATTCTGAACTTTCTGATATTCAAATCGACATTTTTCAGACTGTTCTACGCATTCCTTCTATCTTCTATGAATTTGTTGTTGGGGTTCGGCCTCTCGTTTCATTCATCGTGTTTTCAAAGGAAAACAACTACGTCGCTGATCCAGCACCCGGTAAAGCGCTTTAATGGTGTTCCTGGCCAAGGAGAAGCTCAAATTAGCAAAATGCCCCGTCATTGTCAACATAAAGCAAGGCTTGTATTTTGACGTGCCCATGTTTGCACCCCATGTTTGCACAAAGTAAATTCTTGGAATAGCTTCTCCAATTAGTTGTAACATTTTGAAGATACTCAACGGTTAAGGTTTAGCCGTTAGATGTAGCTATTTGATCTTAACCATTCACAATTAGATATAGCTATTTGATCTTAACCATTCACAATGTTACAGCTAATCAAAAAAAGTATTCCCAAAGGGAACTGTGCTTAAATAAACAAGCAGTATGGGGGAGGAGCAATAACTGTACCTGTTGAGACAGAGATGAAAGCTGGCAGCTTTCCATATGTTCAAGTAGCTGGATTACGGTTTTCAACTGAGGAAGGCTGCAAAATTTATAATTCGAGTAAGCCAAATTCACTCTGGCTATTAGTCAACCAAATGAATGAAAGCAAAAATGATAGAAACCATATTTTGTCAACTACTAGTTCCTGATACATCCTAAATAGTGGATACCTGAACTATTATACTATGTATCTCGCCAAATTCTATCATTTGGTACGGTTAAAAAGGTAGCAAGAAATTATGTAACCTTTGCAATCCATTTTCCGTGTAGGCATCAAGTGATGAAATCGCACTAGGCATTTGCTCTAGCATCTGTGCGAAGAGAGAAATTGAAGTTAAAAGGGGGAAAGAAAATCTAACAGCCACTATAGATAATGGAAACACAACAATACAGAGGAATACATACTTGACCAGTAACCTTAACTGTGGATGCCTTGGCCAATAAATTTCTGGGGAGCTTCATCAGCTCATTCTGCAAAGAAGTCAATATTATTTTGTAGGAAGGCAATCATTGCCATAACATTGGAGTCACAACTCCCCTTTTCGATTTCAACTACAAACACAAACTGAATACAGAGATCACTCATGATTGCCTAACCCAGAATTTTCATCCTTGGGAAAGAAGAATACAGCAAACAGTGTCTACATTGATAGATATCTCCAACCAAATGAATGATTCGGCCGCAGATGGATCATAGCATATGGAATGCACGAGTAACTATGCATAGAATAAGCTGTCAGTTACAAATTCAAATACGGCTAGGAAAGGGTGTAGCGAAAAGAAAAAATACTCTGTGAATTTGATTGAGACTTTTGAAAGAAACCAAGAACAAGGAAAGCCAAACCTGGAAGTATCAGTTTGCATCTTAAAATTGAGATTGCATCTTTTGACTAAACGGTCTGAAACAATGCATGCAAATAACACACACAACGAACACATGTGTCAACAATTAAAAAGTTCTCGAGAGAGGGAAGCTAGCTGCGATTGTTTCTCGAAGCACACTACACTAATGCACTTATTTTTCCATAAAATATACTCCTATATACAAGTGCAATCATGAACTAATGCAGACATAAGATGGATACAGGTACTACTGAAAACTGCTCTTTTTGCTGATACTAGTACATACATTCTCGCATACATGAGCTCCATTAGGAATTAAGAGATGGAATAAAAGTGAAATGAGAAACAACAAAACCTATTTTCCTTTAAAATTGTAAATTCGAGAATATCATCAACAATGGCAAAGGCATAACCTTATCACCACGGAATGGCAATCTGCAATCTATAGCACAAACGGTTGCATACAGCTCAATCATGTCCGGAGAGATAGATACAGGTGTAGAAAAGTGAAGGTTACCTGAGCACGAGAAGTTTGTTGCATAAGGTTAAGAAGATTGGAAGTAGACTGTACGGACTGAGACATCTGGTCAAGCACCATGGCTTTGGTCGTCCCTTCTCTACTGCTACTGCCTTTCTCACTCCCAGCAGAGGGCGGTGGCGCTGCCATTCTTCGCCGTCCCTGCTACACAATGAAATGAAAATATTTTAACAAGTAAAAGAAAAGCAGAGAGAAAAACCCAGATTTCAGAAGAGAGCGAGGGAAAGAGAAACTGATAAACTACTAGTACAATTGGGAAAATCTCATCGAAATGAGTCGCTAAGAACCGATTGATAGCTACAGATCAGGTCAATCATCAAAAGGGAGCAAACAGTTGCTAAGACGACGATTGGGAAATACTTGCAGAAGCAAAAACATCGAAATCGAAAAGAGTAATGACTCTTCGAAGCTCCTGGTTAGTAATTAAGTGAATCATTTTGACAGCAGGCAAGATAACTTACCGGAACCGGTGGAAGTAGAAGATGAAACCAGCTTGAATTCGCCGCCGGCACAGGTGGTGGAGAAACAAAGTCCGACTTGGGTTTCTTCTATGACAATGAATGAATGAGTGAATCGACGGCTTTATTATCTCTTACCCCCCTCAACTACACCGATTCGCATATTTTAGTCCGTGACTCAGTTTGTTATTGACCATTTTCCCTAATTTTCTCCTATTTTTTTAGTAATGTTGGGGTTATTTACCTGTTTCTTTTTCAATCTTCATCTACAAGTGAAAAATAAAATAAAAATTACAGATATGAACGTGTTAATTGTATGAATCTGTCAATTAATCGTTAAAATCTACATGTTTGTTAAGAAGTTTAATCATTAACTCTCATATAATAGGGGTAATTGTAGGTTTTAGAAAATCTTCTGAGATTTTTGTAACTTACCTTGATTTCTATGCCAATTTAGTCTTCACGCTGAAGATCAGAGCACATCACATTATCCAAGCTTGGATTAATAGTAAGTGAAATGAGGGTTAAAAACTATAGGATTAATAGTAAGTGAAATGAGGGTTAAAAACTATCTTTAATTATAACTAGCTAGGTTGTATTTTTTAATTATAAATAAATCATAGAACTTTAAATTGCATTATTGAAAGCTAAAATACAGATCAATACCAGAATTACGGTAAAATGGCCGATTAAGGGTTTCAACAAAAGACAGTGAAGATAAGGGCCTGAACTATAGAAAAATGTTACAAATAAGGGTCTGATGGTGATCGAGCTCTCATCTGCTCCAAATCACTATAGTTCAGGTCTTTATCTACACTATTTTTTGTTGAGACCCTTAATCGTCCATTTTACCATAGTTCATGGTATTGATATGTATTTTGACATACTGAATATTCCATTACTCTACAAAATAAAGGGAAAAAAGGCAATGTCAATATTTTGTCAAGAAGCACAGTACTCATGAATCCTGATCACTAATTACGTTACATGGCGTAGTACTGCATATAAACGAAAAAAATGAGTTTTTTTTCCTTTTATCAAACAAAAAAATAAAAAAGGGCAAAAAGTAGATGAGACTGACATGAGCATTAAGTGGTAGAAGATCCTTGTTGGTGACAAAAACAATTCAAAATGATGTGGCCAGTTGAATGAATGGATGCAGCTCATCAAAATGGGTCCAAGACAAGAGCGCGCACCGCATGCAAGTTCTGAAATTTTGTGTTAATTAATTAATCTAGCTAGATCCCAACGAAAAAATGAGATGAAAATGACGAGTGAAACTTATAAAGGGCTTTTATGAATCAGCGCGAAAGCCATATATATATATATATATGGAGGAGAGGAGAGGAAAAGAGAATACTGCATTCTTTTTTTTTTTTGGAGAATGTGACGGGGAACTGTTGGACCAAAAAAAGCTTCAAAATTCTCCAAAAATGAGTATTTCAATAAAATGGAGAAGCTGTTGGAGATGCTCTTATGATGATGCCCCCTCCATTCCTTTTTTTTTATTTTTGGATCGTACAAATCTTTTTCATTTCTACTACATTACTACAAATATTCACTTTTCCCCTCCCATTTGTCATTTACTTTTTAAACTTTTCTATTTTCAGATATCATTAAAAAAAACACATCCTGGTTTATTTATTTATTACCCCTTTTATTACAGTTTTGCAGGCAATTATCCCGGAGATGCGACTCCTTCTATGGTAGCCCCAGCCGACAATTCTATACATTGTTCCCACTGCCGACTAAATGCTTGCACATGAAGCCATTTGGTGCACAACTAAATTATTGAAGCTAGTTTCATATTGTTTTTAAAATGATTCGAGAATCTTCAGCTTATGAGAAAATAATTTTGGTTGCCGCGCCGAAAAAAAATCTTGAGACCATAGAAGAAGAAGCAGCAGGCTACTGGGAGGGAACTCAATCAAGACAATGTTTACTGCAGCTTCTACATGCTCAATGTGTGTGTCAGATCAGATTCTGCACTAGTACTGAACTATTGATAAATAAAAATAAAAATACGAGCCTTGTTTTTTCTATTTTGTTTCATTATGAAGTACGGTGAAATGCCCTGCCTTTTAGCTGTTTAAGGCTAAAAGCCTGGCAAATTTTACAATTCTTTGGTCTTGCCCGTCTTCGGCTCTGGTGCTTTTGTGGGCACATGAGTTTTCTGTTTTCGGGTCCATATTTTGTCTGTCATCTGTATCAGTTTCCAGTCACTTTCCGACCTGGTTTGGTTTGGTTTGGATTAATGAGTAGGTGGTTCTCATCCTAACTTCTCTTTCAGGTTTCTGTTTACTGTATTAATCACTCATCCGATTCTCTGCACTTCGTCTCCCCTCCTTTTGATGAGATTTCGACTCCTTTAGGCAACAAATACTGGTTATTGAGCGAAATCCCAAATTTCCTTTTGAGATACCTGCCGAATTCGGTGCATGTTGTTTATGATCCTCGACAACTTGTCACAGCATTGCCTGGGCTGAAGAAAGCTTTTTTCTTGATCTGGGTATTGGCCAAGCTGCTTCCTTGTCCAGTTTCCCGTAGGAAGTTCATCTTGCAGAACTTGAGGAGCTTGTCTTGAGAGGGATGCGATTTTGGGGCTTAAAAAATGGCGAATCTTGTGCCCGGGGTGCTGCTCAAGCTCATGCAACACATGAACACAGATGTGAAGGTTTCTGGGGAGCATAGGTCATCCCTGTTACAAGTAGTGAGCATAGTCCCCGCATTAGCCGGAGGTGAGCTGTTCCCTAACCAGGGTTTTTATCTCAAGGTTTCAGATTCATCTCATGCCACCTACGTTTCATTGCCTGATGAACATGATGATTTAATTCTTAGTGATAAGATCCAGTTAGGTCAGTTTATTCATGTTGACAGGCTGGAATCAGCCTCACCTGTCCCCATTCTTCATGGGGTTAGGCCTGTGCCAGGGCGGCACCCATGTATGGGGAGCCCTGAGGATATTGTTGCAACTCACTCTCCTGGGTTCTTGAAAAAAGGGTCCAATAAGTCTCCTGGATCAAAACCTGCGGAAAAGGTTAAAATACCATCAAAGTTAGGGTTTGGTGTCAGTCATGGTGCAGAAAGAGTGGGGCTTACTAAGTCACATGCTAAGGAGGATAAGTTGGACAAAAAAACAGCTTCTGCGAGTAGACCGAAGCCCCAGTTGTTAAAAACAGCACTAACTATAGATGTTAAGAAGGAAGGTCCAGCAAAATCGATGATAAGTTCGCGATCAATTCCTTCTTCTCCTACGAGTTGCTATTCTCTGCCAACTTCTTTTGAGAAGTTTGCCAATGGAGTTAAACAGCAAGCAAAGATTAAGGGGCTAGACAAGGGAACCCCAAGGGTGGGATCATTGGAGAAGAAGGCAAGTCCTCTTCAAAGGCCAAGCATTCTTCAAAGGGCAAGCCCAACGGTGCCAACAATCAAGTCTTTAGTTCAGGGTATTGAATTCGGCCCTAAGGCTTTGAGGAGAAGCTGGGAAGGGAGCATGGACTTCAGAAGTAGGGAGGTCAACAAAATGAAGGCCACCCGATTTGATCCTAGGCTTGAGGCACGGAGTAACTTGGTATGTATAAATGTTCTTGATTCTTAATTTTCAGAGTGTAATGTCAATCTAAGTGATATTCGCTTATCCTAATAAGGACCAGAAAAGAAGGAAAAATGAAAATGTACTTCTGTTGTAATGATTTCACCACCTGAAAACTGTATCACTGATATGTCCTTCTTCAGGCAGCTCATCTTTCTCCCTACTTTTTCTACTATTAGCTTCCCATTTCTCTAGCAATATCATTCAAGATGATTATATTTCAGATAACCAAAACTTATATAAGTAGTGAATATACTTCGCCTTTTCTCACTAAGTCAACTGCTGCTGTGCTTTAAAAATGGTTGTTTGTTGTTTATGCTCATTTCTCTCTCCCTCCTAAACCTGGTATTCTTAGTCTGTTTCCTCTCTGTATCTGAACTGCTAGGCTCCCAGAAAGAGCGCATCAAGTGAAAGGACGCCACAGAAACTGGAGAGTAGACTGCAGATATCTGTGCAGTCCTCAATGGATGATTGTAGAATGCGGGAGTCGTCCAAGAAAGCTAATTTAAATGGAGTGTTGGATGAGCGAGAAAAAGTTAAACCAAGAACTTTTGTTGCAAGAAAAACATCTGGGGAGTTGGGCAACAATGGAGGTTTAGGGAACTTGGTCAAGGTTTCACTAAACAGCAAACGATTGACAGAGGGAAGTGTTTCTTGGGGTGTACTCCCCTCCTCCCTTGCTAAGCTCGGAAAGGTATCAACACAATAACCATCAAACATTGATAACTGCTAGATAATAAATCTCATTTTCCTGATGTTGGGTGGACTATGGACCAGGGGCTTGTGCATACTAGTTTGGTCTGATCTTGTTCTCTGCTTGTCCAATTATGCACTTAATATTCGCTGTCAGTCTTATCTTTGTATATTTGCTTTACTAGTTTTATTTTGCCACAAAAAATAGCTCATGTCAGAAATCTGTAAATATAAAGGTTCTACACTTCAGTTAGATACTTAGAATACCACTTCAATGGGGAATTAGCCGCTGATATTTTTGTACGACTTATAGATTCGTCTATATGTCTATCTAAAACACTTAATTGGTACACTATTCATTTGGGAGAAGCAAACTGTATTGCTTTGGTCCTTGTAATATATTTCCTACTGTCATTTCAGGAAGTCATGAAATACAGAGATTCTGCACAAGCAGCAGCTACAGAAGCTATACAAGAGGCTGCAACTTCAGAATGCGTGCTTAGATGCTTAAGGTAAGACTAAACCCTAAAGTCTAATGTCCGTTATTGGAAAGGTATTTAATTGTAAATATTGTTGGTTTTTTAGAGGGAGGAGTGGAGAAGAAGAAAAATTAAATCCTTAGAAACCATTGCTGGTTTCTTTGAGACAAGAAAAGAAGATAAAATGAAGAAAAATAGTAAAAGCACAGAGGCTGATTGGGACTACATCTTTGAAGGAACAAACAATTGTTTGCGGGCTTATATTTCACTTTTGGTCTGAAGACCATTAAATAGCTTTCTTACAAAACAAGAAGCCACCACTAACTTTTTTAACATAGACCAACTGCTACCGAAACGCACTACAAACTGCTTAAAAACTGACATGCGCTTATCCGATTAATAACCTACACAATAAACTAGCATGTAGACTTACAACATCTTCATGTAGGTCTCCTGGTCTCATTTTTGTAAGTGCCGTTGGGCTTATTTCGTTGAAATGAAATTACAGGGTGGTGAGCTCCCCGCTTTGCTTAAAAAAAAACTTACAACATATTGTAGTTTATGTAAAAATAAAAAAATAATAATAAAAAAACTACTAACTTCTAACACAAGTTTGTTGTCTAAATCATAAAATTCAACAAATATTTGAGATGAGGCATACCCCCCTTCTCGGAGCTTGAAGTTATTGTCTTGCAAGAACTGACCTAACTTTAGGTTCTTCATGTATGCTTTTTCAGCAATTCATCTGAAGTGATTGTGGCCAGAAAGCTCGTCTAAACTTGTTTTAATAACGCAAATAAAGAGTTACTACATGTATGCCATAGTTTTTCATGGGCCACTAAACATTTGCAACATTTCTACTTGACATGGAGATTATGGTATGTTGAAATTGTTTCACACTTTCCTATTATGCACTTATAGAATATACAGAGTAACTAATTTTTTTAATTGATTGAAGATGATGTAGAATTGATGAAAAATGAAAGTAAATTTTATTGGAAGTTGTGTCGAATTGATGGAAAGAGAAGCGAAAGAAGGGTAATAGAGTAATTGATGTATAGAAGTTTATCGGAAGAGGAGAAACATTGTGAAACGTTAGGGATGTAATGAAATTGAAAGTCTTGAAAAAGAAAAGGCGAGGAGGGAGTACTTTGTTACCATGAATATGATGCAGTTCCCACTGCCCTGCTCTCAAGATCGTTTACATCTGAAGCTGTCAATATAACCTGATTGGGCAGATTTATTCGATCACTCAAATTTTCTCAATACTGCAAGTGCTTCACTTTGAGAAAAAATATACATGCGAATTTGCTTAATGAAGCTTCAGTTTCATGTATCTTTCGATTTGACTTCGAATTGAGGCTTGAAGTTGAAGCCAACTTGTAATGCTGGACATCCTCTAATATTCATGATGAATGCGTTAAAAATATGAAAATCTTATCAAGTTGAACAGATTGATTCCAGGCAGTTTTGCCAATTGTGTACTATTCCCTATTTGTTTTATGATCTGGCTCAACCTATGTGTTTGATCTTTCCTCAAAACTATGATCCTTGTACTGCCTCACCTCTTTTCGCTGTTTATGTGACTGTTTTTGTGCAACTCAAAATCTTGCAGCCTGTATTCTGATCTAACTGCTTCTGCCAAAGAGGACAGCCCACAGCCTGTGGTGGAGCAATTCTTGGCTCTCAATGCAAGCTTGAGCAATGTTCATAAGATTGCAGAATGTTTGTCTGAAACCATACCAGTTGGTTCAGATTTTGAAGACAGCACAGCAGAAGAGACGCTGAAAATCAGGTCACAAAAACAGAAACATGCAGCCTCATGGGTGCAAGCTGCATTAGCAATGGATCTATCATCCTTTTCTGTATATACAAAGGAACCAGGTTCAAATTCAACTCATTCTTCAGCTCATACACAATCCCGGAAACCAATCCATGGGAGTTTGCCGATTTTGGTCATGGAAGGTGCTGAGAAGAATAGCACAGGAAAAGCACAAGCAAAGCCTCGTCCTGTTGTCGGCTCTAAGCTTGTAGCTCAAGGACTTGTTCGCAAAAACGGAGAAGGTTCGGGCTCTAATCAGAAAGCGAATGCTGAACCACCACCACCACCTGAGTGGATCAGAGGTAATGGCCTGGATGAGGCTGTTGACTTGGCAGAGACGTTACAGACAGAATCACAGGGCTGGTTTCTAGGATATCTTGAGAAATTCTTGGATGCTGACATTGACACAGGTTTGTCAGACAGTGGACAGATTGCAGGGATGCTGACACAACTCAAGCGTGTTAATAACTGGTTAGATGAGATTAGTGGTCTCAGAGACGAAGAAGATGAGTCTGTTAATGTCTCTCCAGAGACCATCGAACGGCTGAGGAAGAAGATTTATGAGTATCTCCTCACTCATGTTGAGTCTGCTGCTTCAGCACTCAGCGGTGGTTCACAGTACTCCCCCTCAACAACTCAAGCAGTTGACAAAAAGATGACTTGAAACACACAAACAATGGCACTGTTTGGTTTACATTACATATATCTGTTCATGAGTATTCTCCACTTCCAACCATCAAATGGTTGCAGAAAGTCACCATCTTTGTCCCATGTAAATATCTCCCAGGTATCTATCTCACAAACGGGTTCTAAGGAAGAACTCATGTCTTTGTTATACCGGAAAAACCAGAAAATGAAGCATTTTCAGGGCAAGTGTAATCAGTATTCATACTTGGAGTTCTCAGGTTGTGTACGATTAAAGAGGAATCTTGTTATGTAGAAGAACAAACAACAATCCGAGCATCTGGTTTAGTTATTTATTATGCTCTTTGAATATGAAGTGGAAATCTTGAGTTCAAACATCCACGGTCCTATCCCCTATCCCAAAAGAAAAAAAAAAAAAAAAGAACGAACAACATTTTTTTCTTCTGTGCTGATCAAGAGATAATAGTATTAGTAAAAAAAGGGCATAATTGTGACTGTTTAGTGTTTTTGGTAGCAAATTGTTGTTGCCGTGACCGTGAGTTGGACGGCAGGGGAGGTTGACCGTTGACCCTTGACTTGCCGGTCTTTCCAAGTTCCATGTGGGAGGGAGGTTGACATGTGGTCAATTTTGTTTGCTTTTTTGTTTATTCCACACGGCGTTGAAGACGCAGGTTCTTTCGGTCTTTTTAAAGATGCATTAGTTGTTATTTTCCGCTTTTCTCGTCAACGTTGAGTAAGTCAAGAAAGTACTGTTTGATTGGAAAGTGAAATTATTTGATGTCCTGGATAGACAAAAATGTTCTCGGTTCAAAAATTATTTTGGGATTTTTTTTCTCATTTTTTCGATTTTTTATACAACAACAATCTTAAATTCATCAATTTATAATCAATTTTTTATAAAATAATATTTTTTAAATTTTTTCATTTACATACATCTTATTCATACAAAAAACACATCATCAAATTTCTCAAATTATTTTTCTCATTACAAAAGATCACACCTTTACTGTATGTAAATCATGTCTTTGGTAGAGACAAAATTTTCATCTACGTGATCCTTTGTGTTCATCTCCTCAAAGCAACGACAAACAAAAATCTTAGAAATTTCTTACAGATGGGTGTGTTCATTGCAAACATTTTCAAAAAACATTTTCTAACATTCCCATTCTCAATACTTAAAATAACCTTAAATTTATCAATTGTCTATAAAATCACATTTTTCTCAAATTTCTCTACTCACATACTCCTCATTCATCAATCAAAATACACATTCCCAAACTTCTTAATTTTTTTTCTCACATACTTCTTATCCATTTTTTTCAGTAATATATTTCCTCCATTTTTTTTGAATCCGATCTTTTTACTCTAATTTGAACAAAAGAACATTGTTTTATAGGCAAAAATAAGTAGAATTCCTATTGGCTAGATAACTCATTAGTTTTTTTTTAATCCTGCGAACAACCCCTGTGGGCGTTGTTTATACTTTACATTGCAATCTCCTTCAATTCATAGAGTTGTTATTATTATTATTATTATTATTACTATTATTATTATTATTCATGTCATATAATATAGGATTAGAAAAAATTGCCATTATTTTTTTAGGTTTTATTATCAAATAGTCCCCTACATTATGTTAATTCGCGCATTCTAGCTCCAGTACTGTAAACCATGTCCCTCAACTATGTAAGTTTAAGCTCTTTGCTCCATTGACTCGATAACTCGCTCAATAAGACTCTAATATCGTTAGTTTTTTGATAAACGAGTAACCTATTTATAAGAATTTAAAGCATTAGGTTGCAAATACTTAAGGTCCAAACTTCAAAGGGCTATAATGACAAATCTCTTAAGCTTTTTCCTTAAGTTTTGCTTTACAAAATACGTAGGGATCAAGATATGTTGAATCAAGTGAAATTTAAGTGTTTGAAATTGGAGAACTGTTAGATCAAAACATGTTAAATAAAGTATTATAGATTCAACATACATAATCTTCTGACCAAAAAGTGTGTATCGTGGGATATGATATATTTGTTAGATCTGATAGGTTTAGGGTCTCTGGGCATATATTAGAAAAAATTAGGATCATAATAGGCATTTTCCTTTCGGTCAACTAACATTGATATGATCAAAAGGGTAAAGTGATTGACAGTGCATAGTTGAGGGGTTGAGTTGACACGTTTTATAGTTTAGAGACTAAAGTGATTGGATCAACGTAGTTTAGGGAACTATATGACAGTAAAACCTTTTTTTTAAGAATACCACAATGTAGAAAAAACGGGTGGCCCCTTTTGTTTGAAAGCCTATTACATGTGAATTCAAATTTAACTTTAACTCAATTTATTATTAAGTAAAAATATCAAAAAAAATTCAAAATAATATATTTAAAAAATTCAAATTCAAATTATGATATAATATGCATATGAATCATTAAATTTAACATGTCTAAACATTGGAGTAAACTAGTTATAGATTAAACGTTGAAAAAGAAAACCATACAATTTTCCAAGGGTAAATGAAGTACATGTTTTCTATTAATAAATTTGAACTTTATGCTGATCATATGGAATTGGCTGATGGGCTAGTTACCAAATTATTCTCCATGTAACAATTGACTATCGAATGTGTAAATTTCTCAAATAAAATGAGAAACAAAATATTTATGCAAAGTTGGGTGGTGTTCTTGAAATTTGCCTTTGCATAAAAGTTTAAGCGGCAAAAGGACGGATCTTGTAAAATTGATTTGTAACAAAATGGGAGGGTGTTACAGACATATTCCAAAAAACAAGTCAAGTAGAGTAACTCGAAGGCTGGGTGGGCGCTTTAAAAACGAAAGACCACAGCTTGGATTCGCACAGTCACTTATTACCCCTGCGTTACCAGCTAGCTCGCTTCTATGGCGTCTCTCTGAGTCAGTTCACTGATTCTGCACTCTTAACTTCAGATGGCAGATCTTACGAAGAAGCTCCATCTTCTTTCTCTTGCTTTGTTCCTCTTTTCCGCCTTCCACCTCGCTTTTTCTGAAGTATTCTTCGAGGAGCGCTTTGAAGGTACTTGATTCCATCTCCATGAATCCTTACTTCCAATGTTTCATCTTCGCCCTCGTTTCTTCTCTCCTTTTTCGTTTTTTTGGTTCTTCTATTATGACAGATCAGAGATCAATTGATATCTTCCGTTTGGTTTCTGGTCCTAAGGAAGATTCTAGAACTTCTAGTTGACTTGGGTGGACTTCTTTTATTTGATTTGTTCCTTCTATTTTTATCCTTGTTTTCCTCTTGGGAGTTGGGACTCAATTGCAGTAACTAGAAGAACATGTCAGCAATGCTTTCTTCACCTTATGCGTGTTTCTGTTTTGAAAGCTACATGTTCGATCTCTTTGCAAGTTTTGATCGTTTCAGTTAATTGTGACTATAGATGGATGGAAGGGCAGATGGGTGTTGTCTGATTGGAAGCGAAGTGAGGGAAAAGCTGGGACCTTCAAGCATACGGCTGGGAAGTGGCCTGGAGACCCCGATGATAAAGGTCTATATGCAAGTTGAATCGATCTGCAGTTGTTCTTTTAAGTTATTTGATCTTTGACATGTCAAATTTGTTTATGTTACAGGTCTTCAGACCTACAATGACGCAAAGCATTTCGCTATATCCGCTAAGGTCCCTGAGTTCAGCAACAAGGGCAGAACTCTGGTGCTTCAGTATTCTATCAAGATTGAACAAGACATTGAATGTGGTGGTGCATACATTAAGCTTCTTTCCGGTTATGTGAACCAAAAGAAATTTGGGGGTGATACTCCTTACAGGTCCGTGTGTCTTTAACGTTCCTTATTGTGATTAGAGAACACCTCCGTCCGTTGATACTAATTTCTTGTGTACTGATTGAATCACTCGGGCCTGTCCATTTCTCTTTTAATGCAGTCTGATGTTTGGCCCTGATATATGTGGATCACAGACGAAGAAGCTTCATCTTATTCTTTCCTACCAGGGACAGAATTACCCTATAAAAAAGGATTTACAATGTGAAACGGATAAGCTAACTCACTTCTACACATTTATCCTTAGGCCGGATGCATCTTATACCATTTTGATTGATAACAAGGAAAGAGAAACTGGGAGCATGTATACAGACTGGGATATCCTTCCTCCAAGAAAGATCAAGGACCTGAATGCAAAAAAGGTACCCCTTACCCAACCCTAGTCCAACCAGAAGAGAGTTGACAGTAAATGTTTGAGCTTTGAGATGTTTGATATCATTTTATTCTGTAATGAAACCATTGCTATTGGTGGAGAGGTAAGGGCATCACTACACTACAATGCATTAATCAACTCAGCAGCCATGTAGGACTAATAGAGATCTCAAAGAAGCCATGGCTGTAAAACTTAAAACTAAGACATCTATATTTCAAAGCAAAGTTTGTTGTCATGTTGTTATATTTTCTATGTTTCAACCCTGCATTCTTTGATCAGGTACTGACGTGCACTCTGTTTACAGCCAGCAGACTGGGATGATAGAGAATACATTGAGGATCCAAATGACACCAAACCAGAGGTTTCTTGCTCTCTTCTTCTATTCCAGATGCGATTTTTGACATCTATGAAATTGTGAATTTAAAATTAAGAACGATTGATTGTTTTCTGTAAAACATTCTTGTAGGGGTATGATTCCATACCGTCTGAAATTCCAGATCCAAAAGCTAAAAAGGTATGGTGATAAACAATTTCAATTTACCTGGATAAGATTGATAATTAAAACCACTCTAACTGTTGTATCTGGAAGAGTAACCAAGAGTTTCTGCAGAACCTGAAGGATTCTTTCTGTCAAAGTAAATTGGGTTTTGCAGATAAACATAGAATATGGAGTATAACAATGTAAATTTACCACTGGCCCAGTTTTATAGCTGAATGACCGATAAGTGCAAGTATCATTGTTCCCCAATTTTTAGAGCACTCATTAGTCATCATGGGTTATTTTGTGATTGTGCTCTATAGTTCTTTCATCTTTGAACAGAAACATTCTTGTGGTTACAATCCTAGTTGTTTATAGTCTGTATTCTTTCTTTCCCCACCCATATCCTGATAATTTTCAAATTCATTCTTTCCTCTCCCCTTCCCCCCCTCCACATTTCCTCTCTACTTCTTCATTCTGAACTTGTTGAGACTGAAACGGTTGATGAGGAAAAGAGTGAAAATTTGCATATTCAGTATTCTTAATGATTGATATCCATAAAGTGTATTGAATGCTATGGCTCCGGGTGACAGCCAGATGATTGGGATGAAGATGAAGATGGTGTATGGAAACCGTCAAAAGTTCCGAATCCAGCATATAAAGGCGCATGGAAGCGAAAGGTATTTGGGGATAATGAGCAATTCATATTTAGTAAGCGATTTGTAACTATGTTAATTTTTACCTACGTTGTTCTGCAGAAAATTAAAAATCCCAATTATAAGGGAAAATGGAGGACTCCTTGGATCGATAATCCAGGTACTCCCCCGCCCCCTTAAATCCTAATAGGTTTCTTTATCTTAATGGATTGATCACAGAACTGCTTTTGAGGCTTTCTGATGAATACATGTTATAAATTGTCCATGTTTTCATTATATGGCAACGTGTTAGTCTGACTTCTATATTTTTTCATCCCTTCAGAATTTGAAGATGACCCAGATCTTTATGTCATGAAACCAGTAAAATATGTTGGGATTGAAGTTTGGCAGGTAAAGTTGGACAATCTTTATTTATTTATTTATTTACTTTGTCTCTTAAAGAGAAACAATCAAGGGGGAAAAAAAACTAGGAAAGTTTTTTTTTCCTGGTAAGGGAGCATGGTGGTGGGGGTGGTTGAACCTTGGGCCTCCTAATAACAACCACAATTCCTACCATGAAGTAAAGAACTAGCAAAGAATATGATATGTCATTCACTTAGGTGGACCTTGTAAACTAGTAGAAACCCAAAAAGTAAGGGAAGAGGATATTATCTGAAAGGCCCACTGTAAATATACGAGAAAGTAAGGAAGGGACATGCAAGAAGTGCATCTTAGATGACAAGTAATGTAATCTGTAAGATATCCGGTTGCAGCAGTGGTAAGTTGATGGGTTTTCTTGTAGGTAAAGGCAGGCTCTCTTTTTGACAACATCTTGGTCTGTGATGATCCGCAATATGCTAGACAAATTGTAGATGATTATTTCTCAATGAACAGGGAGGTGAGTTGTTTCTCTTTTGGAGCTCACATATACATTTATTAGAAGAGTCCAAGCTAAGCATAAATTGAATTAACAAAGAAAATTTCAGGCTGAAAAGGAAGCCTTTGAGGAAGCAGAGAAACTAAGAAAAGCTCGAGAAGAAGAGGTAATTGATTTTCCTTTTCAGTAATTGTTCTTTTGCAATTTCAGCTTTATTAAATCTCCAATGACTTCTATTGCAGGAAGCTAAAAGAGCAAGAGAAGAAGGTGAAAAGAGGAGGTCAGAAAGGGACCACAAGTATGGGGATAGGAGGCGTCGAAGAAGGGTAGGAGTATAAACTTTCCTTCTTTTCCCCCATATTCTTCTTGGATGCATGCTTAAGTTACTAGCATCTTATATGAACTGGGTATAGGTATCTAGATGAAATCAAAACTAAGTGATTAAAGAAACTTACAATAACAAAAGTAATTAGAAATACATTAAGCATGCTGTGGCTAGAGTTTTTACTTCACATAATAACTGGAAATGAATGACTAAGAGGACCATGTAAACCGGTGGAGAACATAGCTCAGTTATGTGCTTGTAACAATATGCTTTCATTGGTCTCATTTGTGAGATTCAGCATGAAAATAGCTTCATGGTTGTGTTTGCCATAAATGGAGGATTGTAAGTTGATTTAGAATGTAGTGTGAATGGAACAAGATTTTTAACCCTTGTAACTGGAAACTAGTTGTGGTTCTGTGTCGATTACTTGTATCTAGAGGGTTATGAAGGTGGAGGTTTAGAAGGTTAATCTACAATAGTCTAGGCATTAGATTCAAGTCGGCATTGCACAACTTAGGTGCCTTCAATTAGTGTGTTTACTGCTGGAAATGTCTTGAGGCCTTCAAGTACCCTGATCAAGTCTAGGTAACACATATGAACCTGGAAAGTTGAGCACAGATATTAGATCTTGAGAGCATCTCATTCCAACTCAAGGCTGTCAATCTTACAATATCAAACCAAATTTAGGGTAAGGTGAATCGAAACTTGGAAAGTGTGCGGTTCCCTAGTCCAATGTTCACTGTAGGGCAAATGGGGAGCAAGTTTTACTATTTTAAAAGATTATAACTCAGATTGGTATTTGATGAATTATGACTCAGATTGTAGTATGTATTTTAAGTTGCGATTTCTTGAATATTCATAAGAGAATATCAGTACTAACTTATGAATCTACTTTCTTTGCAGCATGACCCGCGTGATTACATGGATGATTATCATGTGAGTGTCTTATGCCTTTTCGTCCATGAAATTTATAGCTGGCTGAGTACCAGCACCTGATTTTTCGATTCACATTTTAGTGTAAATAGCTGGAAGTCCTCCGTTGACTTTGGAAGTGAGGGTTAATTTAACTATAAAATAAGCATGAAGCTTAGCTAAGTTGGATTTGTTTAGGGTAATTAAGATTCCATGCTGCTACCAGTTAACTCCTTGCATTTAATACCCCTTCATATGATCAAAGTCAGCGCCACATGTCCTACATGTGCTTTCTCATTTTTTTTTTCAAAGAGTCACTTAAATTACTTGTAAGCATCTGTGTCACTCATTGATTGTTTATCTAAGCTTTGCTGATTGAACTTATTGGATGTGATGTTCTTGTTACTTCTGGATGCATTTCCTGAAATCTTTGCCATCATGATTCATGCAGGATGAACTATAATAATGCTGCAAGGGCTACTCACTCTACGCTTGGCCTAAATGGAGGAGGTAGTGATTTATATTCCAGGAGATCTGCATAGATCCAGCCACTGCATACAACTGTTGTTGTAATTTGTAACATTAAAGTTTTGTCTTCTGTTGATCGTTGCTTTGGCTTCATCATCTACTATTATTCGAATCGTGCTTTTACGTAGAACAGGGATGAGGCTTTTGTTGTTGCTCATGAATCTATGCTGATCTTTAACATTATTGATATTATGAATAATAAAGTGCTGCATTTTCCATGTTTGCAATGTACTCCCTTTATCTCTAAGCTTTTGCGACATTTTACGTTTAAGAATGACTGCAATATTTTGCTGTATAGACTTCCAGGTTTATTCTGAAACAGAGGTGTAAATGAATACCATTGTGTTCTTTGTACAATGAGAATTTAAGTTAACCAAGGGGGAGATCGAAGGTTACAACTTTGATCTCTGTCCCCTGATTTGATGTCACTCTTCTTGTGTTTGCTAAAAGATTCTGAATATGCAATTGGAAGGATCAAATTCAAGCTGATTGGTCTCAAAGCTAACAACTTTGTGTTATCGAGAAAAGTTGAATCTCATGGTAACTTAGGGTCAGTTCTGCAATCACTTTTATCAAATATTTTTTTTTCAACTTTCTTAATTCTTCTGATACATTTAACAACCTTAAATTCATCGATTTAATATAAAATATTTTTTTTTTTTTCAAATTTCTCTGTTCACATATATCTTGTTCATCAATCAATACATAACCTCAAAAATTTTCAATTTTGTCTCCCTAACTTTACTGAACTGAGCCTTAAGGCCGGGTGTTATAAAGTTTGATTGTGGAAGTTTTTTAATAACAATAAAAATACAAAACATTCAGAGAAGCCAAGCATGTCAAGTTTTGAAAGAAAAACCAATAAAAAATAGTCAGTAATCACTTTGCATATATTAATAATTTGTGAAGGTTAATTAACTGACAAATTAACAGTTCAAATTGTGATATATATATATATGTCTATTTGTTTTTTTTATATATAAAAACTAGTTCAAATTTATGACGGCAAAGAATGCCGTTAGTTAGACCAAGTCGGTGAAAATCTCCCGGGCCACTCGTCCTACTACGAATAGGACTATTTAAGACGCATATCACATTCAGCGGGGGTTTTTGCGCTCACATAGTTCTCTTGTAGATTTTCTGATCTCGACTCCTAAAACCCTAGCGAAGCTTGAAGGAATCGATTGTCATTCATACAGATGAATGTCGGAGGCGACACGAAAATTTCTCTCGATGGCGGCGAATGATTGTGGGCGCCTTCAGCGAGTTCACAGTACCCACCGGAAATTCTTGATTCCGGTATGTACTTATTGTCGATCTTTCTTCTTTGTTATCGTACAGTTTCAACTCTGTTCGATATGCACCTGGTCAAGTCTTAAACTCCATCGTTTATCTCTTGTGTTCTCTCTCTGCTTAGTTGCTTCTGATTTCTTGCTTGTTGGATGGTGCAGGATGAAGACAGATTTTGGCGGACGCCCGAATGCTATATCCGTGGAAATACAATTAAGTACCTACGAGTTCCTGACGAGGTTTGTATTTCAATTTTTCTGATTCATTTACCCACTATTGAGTCTACAGCATCCATGATTATATCCTTATCTGCTCTATAGAGGTTCATAGTTGATTTGTGGCTTTCATTTAGTTGGAGGTTTCTTTTCATACCCATTGGTGAAAATCTGGGAGAAAATTCTTTCAGATAATTGAATTTCAGTACAGTATTTGTCTGTAAGTTAGTCATGTGTGTGTTGTTTAAGTAAATACTGTAAGTATAAGGTTAATAAGTTTTCTAATTTGTTTGTAAGATAAAATACTAGCACGCACTGATACACTCCTGAAGTTCGATTTTCATGAGTTTCTAAATAAGTGCAGGCAGTTCAAATCAGATTTTAATCATTAGAAATGCTATCCTTGAAGCATTTTCAGATACTTGTATATTTAACCTCAGTATTCATGTATGTTCGCTCTGTTCTGATTCTTTTCATGAGTTTCTAAAGTAGTGTCTGATTGCTGTTTACTTTTTCTTCTATGCCTAATGGTAAATGTGTCTATGGCTCTTTTCCGGTCATATCTTTTTATTCCAAATATTACATGCAACATATCACTATTCCGCTGCATTCTATTAGTTTTTAACATGTGGGATGAGGAAGTTTTAATATTCATTTTAAAGCGAAACTTCTCTAACTTGTTGGTAAACATTATTGCAATAGATAGAAAACCACCTCTGTTAGGCGGTGGCAGAGGCAGAGGTAGAGAAGATGCTATCGGTGGACGGCCAATAAGAGGAAGTGGACGTGGAATGGATAATGGAGCAAAGGCTGCTGGTGGAGGGCGTGGCAGAGGTGTAGCAGGTGGAAGAGCTATTGGAAACAAAGGTTAGTAATTATGTCTCAGATGATTAGCTGGTACTTCTTATATATGCGGAGGGGTGAGATCGAGCCGAGCCCGAACCTGGCAGGCTCGAGCTCGTGAAAATCAGGCTCGGCTCGAGCTCGGCTCGAACTTCATCGAGCTCGAATATTCGAGCTCGGCTCGTGATAGGTTTGAGTTCGGCTCGAAAGCTTGTGAGACTCGATTCGGGGGTAGCTCGTTTAGGCTCGAAGTGGCTCGTGAAGCTCGAAAAAATTGAGATATCTTAAATTAATTCAATAAAATATTCATAAATTCACGAGCTCGAGCTCGGGTCGTTTGTTAGGCTCGTGAGCCTGATCGAGCCGGACCTCTGAGCACGAGCTCAAGGCTCGAAAATGCTCGGCAAGACAAGCTCGTTTGAGCTCGAGCCGAGCTCGAACGGGCTCGATTCGTTTCTCAACCCTATGCAGAGGTGTAGCAGGGGTGGAAGAGCTAGTAGAAACAAAGGTTACTAGTTGTGAGTGTGACACAACTCCTAGTAGTTATAAAAAAATAGCTCACCCATTTCACATGAAAATTTGTCGCTTTATGCCGCTATACAGATTACACTCAAAGAGAAGGGCTACTGGTTGTGAGTGTGACACAACTCCTAGTAGTCAGAAACAAATAGCTCACCCATTTCACACGAAAATGCGACGTTTTATGCCGCTATACGGATTAGACCCAAAGAAAAGGGCTACTGGTTGTGAGTGTGTCACAACTCCTAGTAGTCATAAACAAATAGCTCACCCATTTCACACAAAAATTTGACGTTTTATGCCGCTATACGGATTCAACCCAAAGAGAAGGGCTACTGGTTGTGAGTGTGACACAACTCCTAGTAGTTGTAAAAAAATAGCTCACCCATTTCACATGAAAATTCGTGGCTTTATGCCGCATTATCTGATTACACCCAGAGAGAAGGGCTACTGGTTGTGAGTGTGACACAACTCCTAGTAGTCGAAACAAATAGCTCACCCATTTCACACGAAAATGCGGACGTTTTATGCCGCTATACGGATTAGACCCAAAGAAAAGGGCTCTTGGTTGTGAGTGTGTCACAACTCCTAGTAGTCATAAACAAATAGCTCACCCATTTCACACAAAAATTGACGTTTTATGCCGCTATACGGATTCAACCCAAAGAGAAGGGCTACTGGTTGTGAGTGTGACACAACTCCTAGTAGTTGTAAAAAATATAGCTCACCCATTTCACATGAAAATTCGTCGGTTTATGCCGCTATACAGATTACACCCATAGAGAAGGGCTACGGGTTGTGAGTGTGACACAACTCCTAGTAGTCAGAAACAAATAGCTCACCCATTTCACACGAAAATGCGACGTTTTATGCCGCTATACGGATTAGATCCAAATAAAAGGGCTCTTGGTTGTGAGTGTGTCACAACTCCTAGTAGTCATAAACAAATAGCTCACCCATTTCACACAAAAATTTGACGGTTTATGCCGCTATACGGATTCAACCCAAAGAGAAGGGCTCTGGTTGTGAGTGTGACACAACTCCTAGTAGTTGTAAAAAAATAGCTCACCCATTTCACATGAAAATTCGCCGCTTTATGCCGCTATACTGATTACACCCAGAGAGAAGGGCTACTGGTTGTGAGTGTGACACAACTCCTAGTAGTCGAAACAAATAGCTCACCCATTTCACACGAAAATGCGACGTTTTATGCCGCTATACGGATTAGACCCAAAGAAAAGGGCTCTGGTTGTGAGTGTGTCACAACTCCTAGTAGTCATAAACAAATAGCTCACCCATTTCACACAAAAATTTGACGTTTTATGCCGCTATACGGATTCAACCCAAAGAGAAGGGCTACTGGTTGTGAGTGTGACACAACTCCTAGTAGTTGTAAAAAAAATAGCTCACCCATTTCACATAAAAATTTGACGCTTTATGCCGCTATACAGATTACACCCAGAGAGAAGGGCTACCGGTTGTGAGTGTGACACAACTCCTAGTAGTCGAAACAAATAGCTCACCCATTTCACACGAAAATGCGACGTTTTATGCCGCTATACGGATTAGACCCAAAGAAAAGGGCTACTGGTTGTGAGTGTGTCACAACTCCTAGTAGTCATAAACAAATAGCTCACCCATTTCACACAAAAATTTGACGGTTTATGCCGCTATACGGATTCAACCCAAAGAGAAGGGCTACTGGTTGTGAGTGTGACACAACTCCTAGTAGTTGTAAAAAAAATAGCTCACCCATTTCACATGAAAATTTGACGCTTTATGCCGCTATACAGATTACACCCAGAGAGAAGGGCTACTGGTTGTGAGTGTGACACAACTCCTAGTAGTCAGAAACAAATAGCTCACCCATTTCACACGAAAATGCGACGTTTTATGCCGCTATACGGATTAGACCCAAAGAAAAGGGCTACTGGTTGTGAGTGTGTCACAACTCCTAGTAGTCATAAACAAATAGCTCACCCATTTCACACAAAAATTTGACGTTTTATGCCGCTATACTGATTCAACCCAAAGAGAAGGGCTACTGGTTGTGAGTGTGACACAACTCCTAGTAGTTGTAAAAAAATAGCTCACCCATTTCACATGAAAATTCGCCGCTTTATGCCGCTATACTGATTACACCCAGAGAGAAGGGCTACTGGTTGTGAGTGTGACACAACTCCTAGTAGTCAGAAACAAATAGCTCACCCATTTCACACGAAAATGCGACGTTTTATGCCGCTATACGGATTAGACCCAAAGAAAAGGGCTACTGGTTGTGAGTGTGTCACAACTCCTAGTAGTCATAAACAAATAGCTCACCCATTTCACACAAAAATTTGACGTTTTATGCCGCTATACGGATTCAACCCAAAGAGAAGGGCTACTGGTTGTGAGTGTGACACAACTCCTAGTAGTTGTAAAAAAAATAGCTCACCCATTTCACATGAAAATTCGTCGCTTTATGCCGCTATACTGATTACACCCAGAGAGAAGGGCTACGGTTGTGAGTGTGACACAACTCCTAGTAGTCGAAACAAATAGCTCACCCATTTCACACGAAAATGCGACGTTTTATGCCGCTATACGGATTAGACCCAAAGAAAAGGGCTCTGGTTGTGAGTGTGTCACAACTCCTAGTAGTCATAAACAAATAGCTCACCCATTTCATACAAAAATTTGACGTTTTATGCCGCTATACGGATTCAACCCAAAGAGAAGGGCTACTTGGTTGTGAGTCCGACACAACTCCTAGTAGTTGTAAAAAAATAGCTCACCCATTTCACATGAAAATTCGTGCGTTTTATGCCGCTATACTGATTATACCCAGAAGAAGGGCTACCGGTTGTGAGTGTGACACAACTCCTAGTAGTCGAAACAAATAGCTCACCCATTTCACACGAAAATGCGACGTTTTATGCCGCTATACGGATTAGACCCAAAGAAAAGGGCTACTGGTTGTGAGTGTGTCACAACTCCTAGTAGTCATAAACAAATAGCTCACCCATTTAACACAAAAATTTGACGTTTTATGCCGCTATACGGATTCAACCCAAAGAGAAGGGCTACTGGTTGTGAGTGTGACACAACTCCTAGTAGTTGTAAAAAAAATAGCTCACCCATTTCACATGAAAATTCGTCGCTTTATGCCGCTATACAGATTATACCCGGAAAGAAGGACTACTGGTTGTGAGTGTGACGCAACTCCCAGTAGTCAGAAACAAATAGCTCATCCATTTCACACGAAAATGCGACATTTTATGCCGCTATACATATTACACCCATAGAGAAGGGGTACTGGTTGTGAGTGTGTCACAACTCCTTGTAGTCATAAACAAATAGCTCACCTATTTCACACAAAAATTTGACGTTTTATGCCGCTATACGGATTCAACCCAAAGAGAAGGGCTACTGGTTGTGAGTGTGACACAACTCCTAGTAGTTGTAAAAAAATAGCTCACCCATTTCACATGAAAATTCGAAACAAATAGCCGCTTTTATGCCGCTATACTGATTCAACCCAAAGAGAAGGGCTATTGGTTGTGAGTGTGACACAACTCCTAGTAGTTGTAAAAAAATAGCTCACCCATTTCACCCTATTCGAAACAAATTCAACCCAAAGAGAAGGGCCTTGGTTGTGAGTGTGACACAACTCCCTAGTTATAAAAACAATAGAGAAGGACTACTGGTTGTGAGTGTGACACAACTCCTAGTAGTCGAAACAAATAGCTCACCCATTTCACACTACTGGTTGTGAAGTGTGACACAACTCCTAGTAGTTGAAAATGCGACATTTTTATGCCGCTATACGGATTAGACCCAAAGAAAAGGGCTATGGCGCTATACTGATTAGACCCAAAGAAAAGGACGGTTGTGAGTGTGTCACAACTCCTAGTATTCATAAACAAATAGCTCACCCATTTCACACAAAAATTTGACGTTTTATGCCGCTATACGGATTAGACCCAAAGAGAAGGGCTACTGGTTGTGAGTGTGACACAACTCCTAGTAGTTGTAAAAAAAATAGCTCACCCATTTCACACAAAAATTTGACGCTTTATGCCGCTATACAGATTCAACCCAGAGAGAAGGACTACTGGTTGTGAGTGTGACGCAACTCCCAGTAGTCAGAAACAAATAGCTCATCCATTTCACACGAAAATGCGACATTTTATGCCGCTATACTGGATTAGACCCAAAGAAAAGGGCTACCGGTTGTGAGTGTGTCACAACTCCTAGTAGTCATAAACAAATAGCTCACCCATTTCACACAAAAATTTGACGTTTTATGCCGCTATACTGGATTCAACCCAAAGAGAAGGGCTCTTGGTTGTGAGTGTGACACAACTCCTAGTAGTTGTAAAAAAATAGCTCACCCATTTCACATGAAAATTCGCCGCTTTATGCCGCTATACGATTACACCCAGAGAGAAGGGCTCTGGTTGTGAGTGTGACACAACTCCTAGTAGTCGAAACAAATAGCTCACCCATTTCTCACGAAAATGCGACGTTTTATGCCGCTATACGGATTAGACCCAAAGAAAAGGGCTACTGGTTGTGAGTGTGTCACAACTCCTAGTAGTCATAATCAAATAGCTCACCCATTTCACACAAAAATTTGACGTTTTATGCCGCTATACGGATTCAACCCAAAGAGAAGGGCTACTGGTTGTGAGTGTGACACAACTCCTAGTAGTTGTAAAAAAAATAGCTCACCCATTTCACATGAAAATTCGTCGCTTTATGCCGCTATACAGATTACACCCAGAGAGAAGGACTACTGGTTGTGAGTGTGACGCAACTCCTAGTAGTCAGAAACAAATAGCTCACCCATTTCACACGAAAATGCGACATTTTATGCCGCTATACGGATTAGACCCAAAGAAAAGGGCTACTGGTTGTGAGTGTGTCACAACTCCTAGTAGTCATAAACAAATAGCTCACCCATTTCACACAAAAATTTGACGTTTTATGCCGCTATACGGATTCAACCCAAAGAGAAGGGCTACTGGTTGTGAGTGTGACACAACTCCTAGTAGTTGTAAAAAAAATAGCTCACACATTTCACATGAAAATTCGTCGCTTTATGCCGCTATACAGATTACACCCAGAGAGAAGGACTACTGGTTGTGAGTGTGACGCAACTCCTAGTAGTCAGAAACAAATAGCTCACCCATTTCACACGAAAATGCGACGTTTTATGCCGCTATACGGATTAGACCCAAAGAAAAGGGCTACTGGTTGTGAGTGTGTCACAACTCCTAGTAGTCATAAACAAATAGCTCACCCATTTCATACAAAAATTTGACGTTTTATGCCGCTATACGGATTCAACCCAAAGAGAAGGGCTACTGGTTGTGAGTCTGACACAACTCCTAGTAGTTGTAAAAAAAATAGCTCACCCATTTCACATGAAAATTCGTCGTTTTATGCCGCTATACAGATTATACCCAGAAAGAAGGGCTACTGGTTGTGAGTGTGACACAACTCCTAGTAGTCAGAAACAAATAGCTCACCCATTTCACACGAAAATGCGACGTTTTATGCCGCTATACGGATTAGACCCAAAGAAAAGGGCTACCGGTTGTGAGTGTGTCACAACTCCTAGTAGTCATAAACAAATAGCTCACCCATTTAACACAAAAATTTGACGTTTTATGCCGCTATACTGGATTCAACCCAAAGAGAAGGGCTACCTTGGTTGTGAGTGTGACACAACTCCTAGTAGTTGTAAAAAAATAGCTCACCCATTTCACATGAAAATTGCCGCTTTATGCCGCTATATGATTACACCCAGAGAGAAGGGCTACTGGTTGTGAGTGTGACACAACTCCTAGTAGTCAGAAACAAATAGCTCACCCATTTCTCACGAAAATGCGACGTTTTATGCCGCTATACGGATTAGACCCAAAGAAAAGGGCTACTGGTTGTGAGTGTGTCACAACTCCTAGTAGTCATAAACAAATAGCTCACCCATTTCACACAAAAATTTGACGTTTTATGCCGCTATACGGATTCAACCCAAAGAGAAGGGCTACTTTGGTTGTGAGTGTGACACAACTCCTAGTAGTTGTAAAAAAATAGCTCACCCATTTCACATGAAAATTGCCGCTTTATGCCGCTATACTGATTACACCCAGAGAGAAGGGCTACCGGTTGTGAGTGTGACACAACTCCTAGTAGTCGAAACAAATAGCTCACCCATTTCTCACTAAAATGCGACGTTTTATGCCGCTATACGGATTAGACCCAAAGAAAAGGGCTACTGGTTGTGAGTGTGTCACAACTCCTAGTAGTCATAAACAAATAGCTCACCCATTTCACACAAAAATTTGACGTTTTATGCCGCTATACGGATTCAACCCAAAGAGAAGGGCCACTGTGAGTGTGACACAACTCCTAGTAGTTGTAAAAAAATAGCTCACACATTTCACATGAAAATTCGCCGCTTTATGCCGCTATACAGATTACACCCAGAGAGAAGGACTACGGTTGTGAGTGTGACGCAACTCCTAGTAGTCGAAACAAATAGCTCACCCATTTCACACGAAAATGCGATGTTTTATGCCGCTATACGGATTAGACCCAAAGAAAAGGGCTACTGGTTGTGAGTGTGTCACAACTCCTAGTAGTCATAAACAAATAGCTCACCCATTTTATACAAAAATTTGACGTTTTATGCCGCTATACGGATTCAACCCAAAGAGAAGGGCTACTGGTTGTGAGTCTGACACAACTCCTAGTAGTTGTAAAAAAAATAGCTCACCCATTTCACATGAAAATTCGCTGCTTTATGCCGCTATACTGATTATACCCGAAAGAAGGGCTCTGGTTGTGAGTGTGACACAACTCCTAGTAGTCAGAAACAAATAGCTCACCCATTTCACACGAAAATGCGACGTTTTATGCCGCTATACGGATTAGACCCAAAGAAAAGGGCTACTGGTTGTGAGTGTGTCACAACTCCTAGTAGTCATAAACAAATAGCTCACCCATTTAACACAAAAATTTGACGTTTTATGCCGCTATACGGATTCAACCCAAAGAGAAGGGCTCTGGTTGTGAGTGTGACACAACTCCTAGTAGTTGTAAAAAAATAGCTCACCCATTTCACATGAAAATTCGCCGCTTTATGCCGCTATATCTGATTACACCCAGAGAGAAGGACTACGGTTGTGAGTGTGACGCAACTCCTAGTAGTCGAAACAAATAGCTCACCCATTTCACACGAAAATGCGACATTTTATGCCGCTATACGGATTAGACCCAAAGAAAAGGGCTCTTTGGTTGTGAGTGTGTCACAACTCCTAGTAGTCATAAACAAATAGCTCACCCATTTCACACAAAAATTTGACGTTTTATGCCGCTATACGGATTCAACCCAAAGAGAAGGGCTCTTGGTTGTGAGTGTGACACAACTCCTAGTAGTTGTAAAAAAATAGCTCACACATTTCACATGAAAATTCGTCGCTTCATGCCGCTATACTGATTACACCCAGAGAGAAGGACTCACCGGTTGTGAGTGTGACGCAACTCCTAGTAGTCGAAACAAATAGCTCACCCATTTCACACGAAAATGCGACGTTTTATGCCGCTATACTGATTAGACCCAAAGAAAAGGGCTACCGGTTGTGAGTGTGTCACAACTCCTAGTAGTCATAAACAAATAGCTCACCCATTTCACACAAAAATTTGACGTTTTATGCCGCTATACGGATTCAACCCAAAGAGAAGGGCTACTGGTTGTGAGTGTGACACAACTCCTAGTAGTTGTAAAAAAAATAGCTCACCCATTTCACATGAAAATTCGTCGCTTTATGCCGCTATACAGATTACACCCAGAGAGAAGGGCTACTGGTTGTGAGTGTGACACAACTCCTAGTAGTCAGAAACAAATAGCTCACCCATTTCACACGAAAATGCGACGTTTTATGCCGCTATACGGATTAGACCCAAAGAAAAGGGCTACTGGTTGTGAGTGTGTCACAACTCCTAGTAGTCATAATCAAATAGCTCACCCATTTCACACAAAAATTTGACGTTTTATGCCGCTATACGGATTCAACCCAAAGAAAAGGGCTACAAGTTGTGAGTGTGACACAACTCCTAGTAGTTGTAAAAAAAATAGCTCACCCATTTCACATGAAAATTCGTCGCTTTATGCCGCTATACATGATTACACCGGAGAGAAGGGCTACTGGTTGTGAGTGTGACGCAACTCCTAGTAGTCAGAAAGAAATAGCTCACCCATTTCACACGAAAATGCGACGTTTTATGCCGTTATACGGATTAGACCCAAAGAAAAGGGCTACTGGTTGTGAGTGTGACACAACTCCTAGTAGTCATAAACAAATAGCTCACCCCATTACACACGAAAATGCGACGTTTTATGCCGCTATACGGATTAGACCCAAAGAAAATGGCTACTGGTTGTGAGTGTGTCACAACTCCTAGTAGTCATAAACAAATAGCTCACCCATTTCACACAAAAATTTGACTTTTTATGCCGCTATACTGATTCAACCCAAAGAGAAGGGCTACTGGTTGTGAGTGTGACACAACTCCTAGTAGTTGTAAAAAAAATAGCTCACACATTTCACATGAAAATTCGTCGCTTTATGCCGCTATACAGATTACACCCACAGAGAAGGGCTACTGGTTGTGAGTGTGACACAACTCCTAGTAGTCAGAAACAAATAGCTCACCCATTTTACACGAAAATGCGACGTTTTATGCCGCTTTACGGATTAGACCCAAAGAAAAAGGCTACTGGTTGTGAGTGTGTCACAACTCCTAGTAGTCATAAACAAATAGCTCACCCATTTCACACAAAAATTTGACGTTTTATGCCGCTATACGGATTCAACCCAAAGAGAAGGGCTACTGGTTGTGAGTGTGACACAACAACTAGTAGTCAGAAACAAATAGCTCACCCATTTCACACGAAAATGCGACGTTTTATGCCGCTATACGGATTAGACCCAAAGAAAAGGGCTACTGGTTGTGAGTATGTCACAACTCCTAGTAGTCATAAACAAATAGCTCACCCATTTCACACAAAAATTTGACGGTTTATGCCGCTATACGGATTCAACCCAAAGAGAAGGGCTACTGGTTGTGAGTGTGACACAACTCCTAGTAGTTGTAAAAAAATAGCTCACCCATTTCACATGAAAATTCGTCGCTTTATGCCGCTATACTGATTACACCCAGAGAGAAGGGCTACTTGGTTGTGAGTGTGACACAACTCCTAGTAGTCAGAAACAAATAGCTCACCCATTTCACACGAAAATGCGACGTTTTATGCCGCTATACGGATTAGACCCAAAGAAAAGGGCTACTGGTTGTGAGTGTGTCACAACTCCTAGTAGTCATAAACAAATAGCTCATCCATTTCACACAAAAATTTGACGTTTTATGCCGCTATACACGGATTCAACCCAAAGAGAAGGGCTCTGGTTGTGAGTGTGACACAACTCCTAGTAGTTGTAAAAAAATAGCTCACCCATTTCACATGAAAATTCGCCGCTTTATGCCGCTATACTGATTACACCCAGAGAGAAGGGCTACTGGTTGTGAGTGTGACACAACTCCTAGTAGTCGAAACAAATAGCTCACCCATTTCACACGAAAATGCGACGTTTTATGCCGCTATACGGATTAGACCCAAAGAAAAGGGCTACTGGTTGTGAGTGTGTCACAACTCCTAGTAGTCATAAACAAATAGCTCACCCATTTCACACAAAAATTTGACGTTTTATGCCGCTATATGGATTCAACCCAAAGAGAAGGGCTACTGGTTATGAGTGTGACACAACTCCTAGTAGTTGTAAAAAAAATAGCTCACCCATTTCACATGAAAATTCGTCGCTTTATGCCGCTATACAGATTACACCCAGAGAGAAGGGCTACTGGTTGTGAGTGTGACACAACTCCTAGTAGTCAGAAACAAATAGCTCACCCATTTCACACGAAAATGCGACGTTTTATGCCGCTATACGGATTAGACCCAAAGAAAAGGGCTACTGGTTGTGAGTGTGTCACAACTCCTAGTAGTCATAAACAAATAGCTCACCATTTCACACAAAAATTTGACGTTTTATGCCGCTATACGGATTCAACCCAAAGAGAAGGGCTACTGGTTGTGAGTGTGACACAACTCCTAGTAGTTGTAAAAAAAATAGCTCACCCATTTCACATGAAAATTCGTCGCTTTATGCCGCTATACAGATTACACCCAGAGAGAAGGGCTACTGGTTGTGAGTGTGACACAACTCCTAGTAGTCAGAAACAAATAGCTCACCCATTTCACACGAAAATGCGACGTTTTATGCCGCTATACGGATTAGACCCAAAGAAAAGGGCTCCTGGATGTGAGTGTGTCACAACTCCTAGTAGTCATAAACAAATAGCTCACCCATTTCACACAAAAATTTGACGTTTTATGCCGCTATACGGATTCAACCCAAAGAGAAGGGCTACTGGTTGTGAGTGTGACACAACTCCTAGTAGTTGAGAAGATATTAGCTCACCCATTTCGCAGGAAAATTAGTCGCTTTATGCCGCTATACTGATTACACCCAGAGAGAAGGGCTACTGGTTGTGAGTGTGACGCAACTCCTAGTAGTCGAAACAAATAGCTCACCCATTTCACACGAAAATGCGACGTTTTATGCCGGTATACGGATTAGACCCAAAGAAAAGGGCTACTGGTTGTGAGTGTGTCACAACTCCTAGTAGTCATAAACAAATAGCTCACCCATAACACACGAAAATGCGACGTTTTATGCCGCTATACGGATTAGACCCAAAGAAAAGGGCTACTGGTTGTGAGTGTGTCACAACTCCTAGTAGTCATAAACAAATAGCTCACCCATTTCACACAAAAATTTGACGTTTTATGCCGCTATACGGATTCAACCCAAAGAGAAGGGCTCTTGGTTGTGAGTGTGACACAACTCCTTGTTGTTGTAAAAAAATAGCTCACCCATTTCACATGAAAATTCGTCGCTTTATGCCGCTATACAGATTACACCCAGAGAGAAGGGCTACTGGTTGTGAGTGTGACACAACTCCTAGTAGTCAGAAACAAATAGCTCACCCATTTCACACGAAAATGCGACGTTTTATGCCGCTATACGGATTAGACCCAAAGAAAAGGGCTACTGGTTGTGAGTGTGTCACAACTCCTAGTAGTCATAAACAAATAGCTCACCCATTTCACACAAAAATTTGACGTTTTATGCCGCTATACGGATTCAACCCAAAGAGAAGGGCTCTGGTTGTGAGTCTGACACAACTCCTAGTAGTTGTAAAAAAATAGCTCACCTATTTCACATGAAAATTCGTCGCTTTATGCCGCTATACAGATTACACCCAAAGAGAAGGGCTACTGGTTGTGAGTGTGACACAACTCCTAGTAGTCAGAAACAAATAGCTCACCCATTTCACACGAAAATGCGACGTTTTATGCCGCTATACGGATTAGACCCAAAGAAAAGGGCTACTGGTTGTGAGTGTGTCACAACTCCTAGTAGTCATAATCAAATAGCTCACCCATTTCACACAAAAATTTGACGTTTTATGCCGCTATACGGATTCAACCCAAAGAGAAGGGCTACTGGTTGTGAGTCTGACACAACTCGTAGTAGTTGTAAAAAAAATAGCTCACCTATTTCACATGAAAATTCGTCGCTTTATGCCGCTATACAGATTACACCCAAAGAGAAGGGCTACTGGTTGTGAGTGTGACACAACTCCTAGTAGTCAGAAACAAATAGCTCACCCATTTCACACGAAAATGCGACGTTTTATGCCGCTATACGGATTAGACCCAAAGAAAAGGGCTACTGGTTGTGAGTGTGTCACAACTCCTAGTAGTCATAAACAAATAGCTCACCCATTTCACACAAAAATTTGACGTTTTATGTCGCTATACGGATTCAACCCAAAGAGAAGGGCTACTGGTTGTGAGTGTGACACAACTCCTAGTAGTTGTAAAAAATATAGCTCACCCATTTCACATGAAAATTGCCGCTTTATGCCGCTATACAGATTATACCCAGAAAGAAGGGCTACTGGTTGTGAGTGTGACACAACTCCTAGTAGTCAGAAACAAATAGCTCACCCATTTCACACGAAAATGCGATGTTTTATGCCGCTATACGGATTAGACCCAAAGAAAAGGGCTACTGGTTGTGAGTGTGTCACAACTCCTAGTAGTCATAAACAAATAGCTCACCCATTTCACACAAAAATTTGACGTTTTATGCCGCTATACGGATTCAACCCAAAGAGAAGGGCTACTGGTTGTGAGTGTGACACAACTCCTAGTAGTAATAAAAAAATAGCTCACCCATTTCACACGAAAATTGCCGCTTTATGCCGCTATACTGATTACACCCAAAGAGAAGGACTACTGGTTGTGAGTGTGACACAACTCCTAGTAGTCGAAACAAATAGCTCACCCATTTCACACGAAAATGCGACATTTTATGCCGCTATACATATTACACCCAAAGAAAAGGGCTACTGGTTGTGAGTGTGTCACAACTCCTAGTAGTCATAAACAAATAGCTCACCCATTTCACACAAAAATTTGACGTTTTATGCCGCTATACGGATTCAACCCAAAGAGAAGGGCTACTGGTTGTGAGTGTGACACTACTCCTAGTAGTTGTAAAAAAAATAGCTCACCCATTTCACATGAAAATTCGTCGCTTTATGCCGCTATACAAATTACACCCAGAGAGAAGGGCTACTGGTTGTGAGTGTGACACAACTCCTAGTAGTCAGAAACAAATAGCTCACCCATTTCACAAGAAAATTCGACATTTTATGCCGCTATACGGATTAGACCCAAAGAAAAGGACTACTGGTTGTGAGTGTGTCACAACTCCTAGTAGTCATAATCAAATAGCTCACCCATTTCACACAAAAATTTGACGGTTTATGCCGCTATACGGATTCAACCCAAAGAGAAGGGCTACTGGTTGTGAGTGCGACACAACTCCTAGTAGTTATAAAAAAAATAGCTCACCCATTTCAAATGAAAATTCGCCGCTTTATGCCGCTATACATATTACACCAAAAGAGAAGGGTTACTGGTTATGAGTGTGACACAACTCCTAGTAGTCATAAAAAAATAGCTCACCTATTGCACATGAAAATTCGCCGTTTTATGCCGCTATACATATTACAACCAAAGAGAAGGGCCACTGGTTGTGAGTGTGACACAACTCATAGCTGTCATAAACAAATTGCTCACCCATTTCACACGAAAATGCGACGTTTTATACCGCTATACGGATTCAACCTAAAGAAATGGGCTACTGGTTGTGAGTGTGTCACAACTCCTAGTAGTTATAAACAAATAGCTCACCCATTTCACACAAAAATTTGACGTTTTATGCCGCTATACGGATTCAACCCAAAGAGAAGGGCTACTGGTTGTGAGTGTGACACAACTCCCAGTAGTTATAAAAACAATAGCTCATCCATTTCACATGAAAATTCGCCGCTTTATGCCGCTATACATATTACACCCATAGAGAAGGGGTACTGGTTGTGAGTGTGACATATCTCCTTATAGTCATAAACAAATAGCTCACCCTTTTCACATGAAAATGAGACGTTTTATGCCGCTACACGGATTAGACCCAAAGAAAATGGCTACTGGTTGTGAATGTGTCACAACTCCTAGTAGTCATAAACAAATAGCTCACTTATTTCACACAAAAATTCGACGTTTTATGCCGCTATACGTATTCAACCCAAAGAGAAGGTCTACTGGTTGTCAGTGTGACACAACACCTAGTAGTTATAAAAAAATAGCTAACCCATTTCACATGAAAATTCGCCGCTTTATGCCGCTATACAGATTACACCCAGAGAGAAGGACTACTGGTTGTGAGTGTGACGCAACTCCTAGTAGTCAGAAACAAATAGCTCACCCATTTCACACGAAAATGCGACGTTTTATGCCGCTATACGGATTAGACCCAAAGAAAAGGGCTCTTGGTTGTGAGTGTGTCACAACTCCTAGTAGTCATAAACAAATAGCTCACCCATTTCACACAAAAATTTGACGTTTTATGCCGCTATACGGATTCAACCCAAAGACTAGGGCTACTGGTTGTGAGTGCGACACAACTCCTAGTAGTTATAAAAAAATAGCTCACCCATTTCACATGAAAATTCGCCACT
Organism: Stellera chamaejasme; assembly: GCA_024586325.1. NCBI lineage: Eukaryota > Viridiplantae > Streptophyta > Magnoliopsida > Malvales > Thymelaeaceae > Stellera > Stellera chamaejasme. The sequence continues at coordinate 40,344,295 of CM044984.1, read as the reverse complement.
TTATGCCGCTATACATATTACACCCAAAGAGAAGGGTTACTGGTTGTGAGTGTTACACAACTCCTAGTAGTCATAAACAAATAGCTCACCCATTTCACACGAAAATTCTTCGCATTATGACGATATACGGATTAGACCCAAAGAGAAGGGCTACTGGTTGTGAGTGTGACACAACTCCTAGTAGTCATAAACAAATAGCTCACCATTTCACACCGAACCTTTAAGTCTATACATGTATTTACAAGTTTTAAAGAAAGAAAGAAATGGTAAACTTTTAGATTTCCTAAAAGCGTGCAACTTTTTTTATCCTCAAGCTTCAAATCTCTTGAGCGGTTGAAAAGATTAAGCAATTGGTACCTGCAAACTATAAGACAGTAATACCTCGGACCCCAAAGGGTTGCCTACATATCCACTTAGTATCAATGATACCACTTAAGCGGAATTAGAGGCTCACATAGTTCTCGACAACATTGGTTAAATTTTGCTCGAGAAGAAATAATGTAAATAATGAAAAGAAAAGCACAAAGGAGTAGTGGGGACTACTGATGTGAGCATGGCCAAGACCAAACCAAATGATGTGGATCTGTAATCATCCAAAGCTGGAGCAATGGACTTCTTATTGAGGCTCTTTTCAAGAGGAGAAAAATGGCTTTTGAATCACCTCAATCGGAGTTCTGGAGCTCAAGATATTCAGAAAACCGTGAAGATCCAAGAACCAGGCGACAGAACCAGGCGACCCAAACTTGAAGTCAGGCGGTCGCTCGGTCCAGCGAGGACCAGGCGAACCAGCCCCTGGATCAGGCGATCGCCCAGCCCAGGATGGCTTGTCAACAAGTGATGGGCAGGTGACCAGGCGAGAACCAGGCGACCAAAACCCTGGCTCAGGCGATCGCCTGGCTCCTCGAGATGCCTTCCCTCGACCAGGCGAGAACCAGGCGACCAAAGCCCTGGATCAGGCGATCGCCTGGCTCTCCGGAAATCAGCTTCCCTCCACTTTTGAAACCTAGCCATTTTTGTTGACTTTCCAATATTAGTAGTTTTCAACCTATTTTCAGCCCAAATGTAATTCTTTAAGTTCCATAAAACATATAATTTCATAAGTATGAGGTATATGTTTTATGGAAATTAAAGAAAGGGAGTCAACCCCTCCCATCCATCTCTCACACCCCTCACCTCACCCACCTTAATCTTAGGAGGCTTGTCTCTAAGCCATCTCTCTCCTCTCTTCCCCTTACCATTTTAGCTAGGTTGCAAGCTCATTTGGAGACTCAGAACTCATATTGTAAGAACCCTTCATTGCCGAAAATATCAAGGCTTGATTGTTCTTCATTGTTCTCATTTCTTGCTTCATCAATCCATTAGTGATCCATGCAAGAGGGTCCAATTAAATACCTAGCATTGTTTGATCAAGTAGTCAAAAGGTTCTAGGTTCCATTCTCATCCTCCCATTGCCGAAATTGTTGCTCCATTTCTTGGAGTTCTTCCTCACTCAAGCTAGATCAAAGCTCATGATCATACAACCCTTGTGTGATCATATCAAGTGGTATCAGAGCCAACTTGCTTGAATGAGGTAAATGTTGTTTGTGTGATTTTCTTCAAGTTAACCTCTTGAATTCCTTTTCAAAACTTGAAGAAAATTCGGTTTGTATCTCTTGTGAGAGGCTGAAATTTGTGACTGGTTCATGTGCCTAGGACAAGTTTGTTTGGTTCATGTGATTAGGGCAAAGTTGATGATTGAATGTGATTGTTGAAGTGTTGTGAAACAAAAAAAAACAAAAAAAAACAAAAAGAATTTCGGATTGAAAAGAGAAAGAAAGTGTTGAAAAAGAGAGTTTTTATTGAAAAGAAATGCAAAATTGTTCTTGAGTGTTCTTGGTGTTCATGCGAAGTTCATATGAAGTTCATGTCAAACACATGTGAATAGTAACTTTGATCCAAAATATTTCATGAACTTGCACAAAAGGTGTTTGTGTTTATAAAAGAGCTTTTCTATATCACACCTAATTTCTTTCAACCACCAACCAACCTCATTTCTCAAAACCCTAGTTAAAGTAACTAGAACTTTTGCATTGCTAATTTTCGAATTTTGCTAAGTTTTCATTGAACTCTCCTTGTGTGTTTGCATTTGATCTTAATAGAAGATTGGTGACTAGAATTGAGACTTGTGAGGATCATTGTGTTCCAAACACGAGAGAAGAGTGTAAACACTTAGGGAGTGTGAGAGAACTTGTGAAAGCCTTGTGTGGAGAAGAAGGCAAGAGTGAAACCGAGAGGCCAACCAAACACGAGAGGAAATGAGTGGTACTAATTTTATTGTCTAAGTGTGTAGGTGTACCAAATGGAGGAAGAAAACCTACATTTCATTGGGTTTCATCCATTGAAAGGGAGGCTCAAACTTGAAGATGACTTATGGCATTGGATTGAGGAATTGGAGTACCACTTTTGGTATTAACAATTTCAAATAGAAGAGAAGTTAGACCTTGCCATAAGGTGCTTAAAGGAGAAGCCAAAAGATGGTGTCGACAAGAGTTTGCTCAAAGAGAGCGATACAATGAAGCCCCCATTCGAACTTGGAGTGAATTGAAGAGGTTACTATTGGAAAGATATGGTTCACCTCAAGAAGAGCCACCCTCTCCATACTACTCCCAAACAAGAAGGTCCCCCTCTCGACCTACATCCTCTACCCACATTCGGAGCCCTAGCCCTTGGAGGAAACCGAGCTCCACACCTCCACCAACACTCTCGGCCGAGCCAAGTACTCCACCTACCAACACTTGTGCAACCCGAACTCACAACCCAAACCAAAGCCCTCACCAAAATCCAAAAGAAGATCTCTCTCAAATAATTGATAGGCTTAAGAAGGAGTTTGAAGACTATGAGAGAGAGAAAAAGAAAAAGAAAGAGAGAAGAAAGGAAAGAGCTCTCCAAAGCCAATTGAGTGAAAATAATGTTGCACCCGGGCCTTCAACCGAAATCCAAGAAGAACTAACCATTTCATCTTCTAAATCTTGTTGTTCTACTTTGTTTGTGCAAGAATTTGAAGAAGAAAAGGACACGGATGTGCAATGCCTTGAAGAAGAAGAAAGAGTCTCGGTTTTGGAGGAGGATCCTCCCTTCCCTAACTTGGGGAGAGGTAACCCATCCTTTTCTTTTAGTGATGATGTGAATAAGCATGAATGTGACACTTTATCCGAAAATGAGCATGCATCACATCCATTGCTTGATTACATATATGGATCCCCTCTTGAATGCATTGAGAATAATGATTTGGTTGAACATGATGAACATGTGCATAGTGATGATAATGAACATGCTTGTGATGCTTTCTCACCTCCACATGAACATAAACATGACATTGATGAAGAAACCGAAAGTGCATATGCTCCTCACCCATTGCTTAATTCTCTCAACCATGATGAATATGACATATTTGAATTCCCTCTTGAATGCATGGAGCATGATGATTCGGTTGACCATGAAATGTGCATCAATAACTTCAACCATTATCCATATCCATGTGATGATTCCTGCATTCACCCTTGTGATGATGATTGGTATGCTATTCAAGAGCATGAATTGGAATGTGAAGAGAATAATGAATCTAAGTCCATGGCATATGATTTCTCTTCCTTGAATGATGAACCTCTTGAATATGATAATAATGAAAGTGCATCTCATTCATCATATGAAGTGTCCGAGCATTATGAGCTGTATCCCTCGGATGATGAGCATAACTATTATCATGATGAGATGTATGAATGTGACCTATATCCCATGTCACCCACACCTAGCCATGGATTCTCTTCAATGCATGATCATGACTCCCTATTTGTAGATGATGAGAATGATTGGCCTAGGTTCACATTTGACCCCGGGATACATGATATGTACTTACTATGATATGGATATGCATGCAACTTTTGAGAAGCATGAGTATCAATATGGGATTGACTTAAAGCTATGCGTAAGGTTGAAGTGAAGAGAAAGGGCGGATTGTCCATCTTATTCCTTCAAACCATTTTTGGGATTTGATGTTTAAGATTTAGTTCACTAACCTCTAATGTCCTCCAAGTTTGTTGCGGTGTCTTGGTTTTTGTAGGATTCATCCCATTTAGATTCGAGGACGAATCTTCTTAAGTGGGAGGGAATGATGTGAGCATGGCCAAGACCAAACCAAATGATGTGGATCTGTAATCATCCAAAGCTGGAGCAATGGACTTCTTATTGAGGCTCTTTTCAAGAGGAGAAAAATGGCTTTTGAATCACCTCAATCGGAGTTCCGGAGCTCAAGATATTCAGAAAACCGTGAAGATCCAAGAACCAGGCGACCCAAAACTTGAAGTCAGGCGGTCGCCCGGTCCAGGCGAGGACCAGGCGAACCAGCCCCTGGATCAGGCGATCGCCCAGCCCAGGATGGCATGTCAACAGTGATGGGCAGGTGACCAAAGGCGAGAACCGGGCGACCAAAACCCTGGCTCAGGCGATCGCCTGGCTCCTCGAGATGCCTTCCCTCGACCAGGCGAGAACCAGGCGACCAAAGCCCTGGATCAGGCGATCGCCTGGCTCTCCGGAAATCAGCTTCCCTCCACTTTTGAAACCTAGCCATTTTTGTTGACTTTCCAATATTAGTAGTTTTCAACCTATTTTCAGCCCAAATGTAATTCTTTAAGTTCCATAAAACATATAATTTCATAAGTATGAGGTATATGTTTTATGGAAATTAAAGAAAGGGAGTCAACCCCTCCCATCCATCTCTCACACCCCTCACCTCACCTAGGGGTGTAAACGAGCCGAGCCGAGCCCGAGCCTGGCAGGTTCGAGCTCGAGCTCGTGAAATTCGGGCTCGGCTCGAGCTCGGCTCGAGTTCGAACGAGCCCGAAAATTCGAGCTCGAGCTCGGCTCGAAAGTTCGTGAAACTCGAGCTCGTTAGGCTCGCGAACTCGGCTAGGCTCGATTCGGCCCCAAACGAGCTCGTGAGCTCGAGCTCGTTAGGCTCGCGAGCTCGTTAGGCTCGATTCGGCCCCAAATGAGCTCGCGAGCTCGAGCTCGTTAGGCTCGATTCGGCCCCAAACGAGCTCGCGAGCTCGTTAGGCTCGTGAGCTCGTTAGGCTCGCGAGCTCGTTAAGGCTCACGAACCTTACGAGCCGAACTCGTCGGGCTCGAGCTCGGCTCGTATATTATTCGAGCCTCGAAAACGGCTCGAGCTCGAGCTCGAGGCTCGAAAAAGCTCGGCTCGACAGGCTCGTTTGAGCTCGAGCTCGAGCCGAGCTCGAACGGGCTCGATTCGTTTAACAGCCCTAACCTCACCCACCTTAATCTTAGGAGGCTTGTCTCTAAGCCATCTCTCTCCTCTCTTCCCCTTACCATTTTAGCTAGGTTGGAAGCTCATTTGGAGACTCAGAACTCATATTGTAAGAACCCTTCATTGCCGAAAATATCAAGGCTTGATTGTTCTTCATTGTTCTCATTTCTTGCTTCATCAATTCATTAGTGATCCATGCAAGAGGGTCCAATTAAATACCTAGCATTGTTTGATCAAGTAGTCAAAAGGTTCTAGGTTCCATTCTCATCCTCCCATTGCCGAAATTGTTGCTTCATTTCTTGGAGTTCTTCCTCACTCAAGCTAGATCAAAGCTCATGATCATACAACCCTTGTGTGATCATATCAACTACCACCGGCATATAACAAAGAACACCCAACAATCAAGCAATAAAAGAAGATTTCAAACACTCATGCAATAATATCAAATGAGACACGTTTCATAAAAGCTATCAAATTCCATGTGAAACAAACTAACCATTTTCAATCAAAATCATAAAACCAAGAAGTTAAACTAAAACATTTTATCAGGAGGTAACAAATTTAAAGATTAATAAGGGAACCTATTGATTTTTAAATCATTTAACAACCGAAAGGTTGATAGTAACATTTGATGTATCAAGCAGTGTTGAGAAAACCGGACCGGCCGGTCGGACCAGTTGGACCGCGAACCGGTGGCATGTCCGGTCCGGTTTTCGGTTTTGAGACAATCGCTTCAGAACCGGTGAGAACCGGACACAGAACCGTTCAAGCTAATGACTAGCAAGCTCAACCAAAATTCCCTTAAATCCCCTACCCTCTTTCGCATCGAACTCCTCTGCTAACCCGTGACCCTTTCCCAAAAAATTGAATCCAGCTTCCTCTCCAAAACTGTCTCGCCTCTCTCCTCTTGCCTCCGTCTTCTTCTCCCTCTCCGAATCGATTCCCTCCTCTCTAAATTTCAAAATCCAGCCCCCTTTTTATCAAAGTCGTCCTCCCTCCACCTCCTCCTTGCCTATTAGATTTCAGCCCCATTATACTAGGGGATTTAAGAATATTTTATTAAATTAATTTAATATATCTCATTTTTTTTGAATTTTATGAGCCATTTTGAGTCTAATCGAGCTCGATGAAGTTCGAGCCGAGCTCGAGTCGAGCTTGAATTTCACGAGCTCGAGCTTGCCACGTTCGGGCTCGGCTCGACTCGATCTCACCCATACCCTTAACACATCTTCCGTGTCTGTCTTAGATTAGGATAGATTTTAGGTTATTTACAACATAGTCCTTAGGTTAGTCTAACATTTACAAACTAACTCCATTTCAAATGAAAGGTTTCACTCAAGTCCTTCTCCAACTTATTTCATTTTAATTCTTTCAAATTTTAACCCAAGTCTCCTAATTTCTTTCAATTTTAGGCCTCAACTTTTCTATTTCTCCAATTCAGTCCCTTTTTTTATTCTTTTCAAACAACTCATTAACAATTAACTAATATTCCAAATTTTAACTCAACTTTGTTATTCCCATTTTAGTCCCTTTTCTTTTAATCTCTTACAGTTCTGGCACGAATTTTCTAGTGTAGTGTAGAAAATCTGAGTCACAACAAAAATTAACGGAATTTTAGGCAAAATGATTTTTTAATTCACCTCTACCTTTTCTTTTATACTCTTTACACCATAAACTTTTTCGTTTATACTCTTTACACCAAATACCTTCTGGCCACCACTTCCGGCGCCGCCGATCACCATCGCACACCGGCGCCGCCGAGCTTGCCTCCACCCTTGGTCGCCCCTTTTCGGCCTCCCCAACCCGACTCAGCTCGCCCCAGCTCGACCTCCACAGCCACCTCAGCCAACCAGCTGAAGAATTAAAGATCTTTAAGAATCTCAATCACATGTTCATATTCATACGAGTTCATGATTTACACGAAGATTCATAGGCATGATACAACAAATAATCATGCGTCATTTACACAAGAATATACAAGAAATATAAATCACAAGATCAGAATGAACCCGAGATATTGGTACCTTTCACCTTGGAAAACAGCTAAAGGAATTTATAATTCTTTGCTCCGTAAGCTCCTTCCTTGCTTGATGATGATTTACCTCATTGAGAACTCCTTGTGGTCAAGGTGGAAAGGTTGACTTTCGAGAAGGAGAAGAAGAACGGACAAGAGGATGGCGCCAAGAGGAAGAAAGTGTTGAAGTGAACACTTTTGCAAGTTCACACTTAATCACCCAAAAACTCACAAGAATGGCGCAAAAGAGGAGAAGAAGAAGAAGAAGAAATGTGTAGACAAGTGTGTTCTACATGGCCATTTCACTCACTATTTATAGGTGAAGAAATGGCCATTAGAATAATGTCATTAAGTAGGAATAATAAAGCTTTCCACTAACTTTAATATTTCCACTAAGACATTAAGAATTCCACTAAGGCATAAATTATTCCACTAAGGCTACTTAAATATCAATTTCCACTAGCCATTTATCACTTATGATAAATAAACTAATTACCTTAAAATAACAACATAAAAAACGCCATTTACATAAAATGACATGAAATGTAGTTATTCAATGAAATAAGGTACATACACCTTATTACCAATAATTTCACCAAAGTACCTATACTTTGATGAAAAGATCTTTAGGTGGAAATAGATATAAAAGTGAGGTTTGAAATTATACACAATAATTCCAAACAATTCCAATTCACACATCTGAGCTACTTTAAGCTCTTTAGTACACCTTTACCAAAATACCAATACTTTGTTAAACGGTGAGCTGATTGTTTCTTCTTCTAATTTGAACTCACAACTACTATAAGTTGTGGTGAGTAGGAATACTAACTCCTGAAGTTCTTAGTGCGCCAGAGAATTCTAACACCAACCACTGCTACTTCGATTCGCGGTTCTCCGGCAGCCAGGGACAATACACCTACAATGACTAGCCACCCTAGATGCCGCCGACGCTAAGGGGAAGCCACCAAGCCGTCGGTGACCACCAAAATCAGGCTAATCGTGAAATTACGAATTTCACGATCGCCATGAATTTGGCCTGATTCGTTGACCAATGCCGGTGAATCTCGAATGGGTTTTCACCCTAGACACTCCAACAACAAGTTTAACCATATTCTAACATTATCTCTGAATTTGATTAATCAAATTTCTAGGGTTTCAAGAACCTTAGAATTTCAGAATGCAATTCCTCTCAATTTAGGAACAGTTTGACTAAAAAACAAGAGGGGTTTTGTCCTTCAAGAATAGGACATTGATTCCGATTAAGTTTTACGCACCAATCACAAAAACAAGGTGAGCCGAGAGGTGACTGAACATTCATTTGTGGGATTGTGAAGGGCCAGGAAAGCTTAGGCAAGACCGGAAATAGGTATTGGAGGGGCGGTGAGGCGACTAACAACCTGTGGGTAGGGTAGAGGTGGTTGGTCGTCGCTGGGTGAGTGGTCGGAGTAGCATCGGGTTGTCAGAGTTTTTGGTAGATGGTTAAAATGTTAATTTTTGAAACATTATGGTGCAAAGACAATAGTAGGAAATCTTTAGTCAATAAAAAATCATTTTTCCTAAAATTCTGTTAATTTTAACATTAAGTGAATGGTAAAGGACTTAAATGAGATAAAAAATGAAGATAAGAGACTTTAATAGGGGAAATTTTTAAAACATGACTTGAATAGGACAGAAGGTAAAGATAAGAGACTAACCGTGCACTTTACCCTAAGAGAAACTATACCAAACTATCCATGCCTTACCTCAAAATAAATAATGTCAAAAGGGAGCAGAAAGGCGAATTTAGGTTGAAATTGGTTTCTCTACCCCATGTTTGGTGGTAAGGTACTCGTTCCGCCGAAATATGTTTGGATATTGAGGGGTTGGGACGGAGCCGGCGGGAATCATGTTTGGATATCGAAAACGTGGTACGTTCATCGACCCAAGCCGACAAGCAATCGTACAAACCCACCACTTTTCAATTTCTTCTATAATCTGCCGACCTACCGAATCGGAGAGCCACCTGTCGAAACTCTTACGAGAGTTGCTTTTGAAGAGATTGAGTCGAAGAAGGTGCGACAGGGTTTGTGAGTTGCTAGGACAGTAGCAGATTCATGGAATTGGGATCCATCTAGAGCAACGCAAGGTTTCAGGCTATGAAAATGGTAAATGAAGGATGACAGAGGTGGTGATTCCTTTTAGCGGCGTTTTGAGTAGAGAAAGTGATGGGGGCTAGTGATGAATGGCAGTGTTCGACGAAGAAGACGATGAAAACGATCAATTTGAAGAATCACAGTAATGAATTTATGATGGGGACCACAAAGTTCTTTTATTTTCATAGAGGAAGGGCCATGGAGTTCCAATATTCGTTTTAGGGAAGGTATGGCCACAGAACCGACCTGGCCATTACTAGTAGTACTTATTAATTGTATCCAAATAGAGAGTAAGGGAAGGTCTGGGCAGTGAACAGGCCCGGCCTTTACTAGTGCTTATTAATTTTAGGGAAAATGAACGTTTTTACCATTGAGGTTTGTTAAAAAGACCTTTTGCCATTTTTAATCGGTACCTCTGTTGTCATCAACGTTTTGTTTATGGACACTTTTTACCATTGAGTTTACTTTTTGGACCATTTTTACCACTAATGCCTTTAACAGAGGGAATTTTCTCAGAATATTCCGTTACAGACTATATTTTCATGCTCAATTCGACCCTAATCTTTTAAAAATAAAAACATTAACCCTAAATTTGTAAAAGCTACAATCTAATCCCCTCTCCAAACTTTTAAAAAAATAAAAAAGGGACCGGTGCTAACAGTTCCCCTTTTCACCTACCCGTCCCACCACTGCTGGTCATAAATAATTTTCGATTGACCTGTCCAAGAACGACGACTACCCTCCGCCGGAGATTCACGTCTGTGCTATAATTGCCAATTTTCACTCGGACGTCTCCTCCAACACAGATATGATGCACTTGGTGAGATTGGGAGATTGACAAAACAGCATGAGTGAAGGGGACGTCATGGGCGTCGTAGAGAACAAAGAATTTCTCAGACGAGATGGATCCGACAAAGGGGTAGAAGAGATTGAGGGGGTGAGAGAGAGAGGTTTTCGAAAGATATGATCTATCTTCTTTTGTCTGTGCTTGTGGTGGTTGGGTAAAAGAAAAACAAGGGAATATAATGGTGAGGTATGCTCTGGTCCAAAAATAACCAGTTTGTGGATTTTTAGATGTCTTGGGGTAGGATAAGGTGGTTGATACCTTCTGTGCACAAGATCACTATCGTGAAACTGCCAGGCAAAACAACCTAGAGCTGAGATGAATGAAAATGAAAAGCGATTTAAATGAGTAAATTTATAAATTTTAAAAAACTTTGATGACAGTGACAACATGGATATCCATCAAAAAGAAAAGAGTCCTTTTAACTAACTCAGTGACGAAAACGGCCTTTTTCCCTTAAGGGTACGTTTGGTTGTCAGGATAAAAAAAGTGGGATTGGATGATTAAAATGAGATAGGATGGGATGATGCAGAATAGGATAAGATGGGGATGATGCAGTATCCCATCACTTGTTTGGTTGTACACAGGATAACTAAAAAATCATCTTATCATGCGTTTGGATGCTCACAGGGATGGGAAGATATTTTTTTCTTTTTATCATCTTATTTATAAAGAACTAGTTAAAAACTATAGTTTTTTAATAAATAATTAGTGATTGGAAATTTGGAAAAAAGGTCAAATTCATCCATTTTTTTTCTTTTTATCATCTTATTTATAAAGAACTAATTAAAAACTATAGTTCTTTTAATAAATAATTAGTGATTGGAAATTTGGAAGAAAAAAAAGTACAAATTCATCCACATTCCCAGTTTCGGAAGCCGATTTGCTCAGATTTCCATAACAAACAAAAAATGTAGTACTTATTACTATTACAATGATTAATCGTGGATACATAGTGGTATTTGTGGACGAAAGAATCATTTCCCAAAGAGGTAACCCAGAGAGGATCCACCACCGGGTGCCGCCTGAACTTTGGTGGACGGTCGATCTTGCAACACAAGGCATTTGGGAATTTGAAAATAGTAAATGAAAGCAAAATTGCAAATTTCAGTTTCTTGTCAAGAAAGTAACGCAGCCTGCTGCTCCAAACAAGCATGTTGCTCCAAACAAGCTCGCTATCACATGGGTGCTCCAAACAAGCCTGCTATCAAATAGGTGCTCCAAACAAGCCTGCTCACAAAATCACTAGAACAACAAATAGCATCTCCGCCAACAAGCGGTCATACACCTGAATCAAACAATCGTACTAGAAAACTAAACAGATACTTTATCCAAATATTAATATCATAGGAGAACAATATGGCTACATGAACAGCGCAGTACATTTCATAAGTGATCTATTTTATATTACATCTCATTAACATAGCGTTAATCAAGCTTAAGGCCTATGGCAAAACTATAAGCAAGCCATAACAAAAAGAGGCTTAATTGTCAATCATAGGCCATACTGGTTAATTGCCTAATTACAAAATCATTATCATCATTAACAAAAGAGGCTAATTTTCCAACCATAGGCCATAATGATTAGATGCTTCATATATGTGCAAACTAATAATCTTCATTTCAGAATATGAGCCATTTATCAGATGCTATTAGATGCTTCACATATGCCACCCGATCTTCTCCATCAAAGCCCCAAAATATGTGAACATTTTGAGGATTATCAAGCACTTTACTAGCTGCAATTACCCTCTCTTGGGTGGTCAACTCCATACTTTTTAACTCAGTGCATACAGCCCTTTGATCCTCAAACAACCTCTTGTTAGAGCTAACCGAGTCAACAAGTTGGGCAACCGTCTCTCTTGATTTACTCATTACCTCAACAATTTTATCCCCCAAATTATTTATTGAGGCATATAACATTTCACCAACCTTTTGCCTTTTTCGAATTGAACCACCATCAAGAGCAGTCCTTTTATCATTTTGATTAATAGACCTCTCCACAACAACATCATCATCATTCTGCACATTAACTTCCTTGTTGATCTCATCTCTAGCATCTCCACCGGTGAGAATCTTGACCAAGAGTACGATCTTTCCCAAATATACCAAGGAGCCTCTCATAGTATGGAAATGACTTGTTCCTAAAATTCTTCACCCTTTTCTCTTTCTACATTTAAAAAGTATGTGAGTTATTTAGAGTTCCTTGTAAAATAAATATTAAATAAAAAAAATCTGAACTCGGTTAGAATGGTATACCTGGACATAAGTATGCCAAGCATCATCACTGTCACACATAATACACTTCTTTTGATCATCCCATCCAAATCCACTAACACCTAGCAGCTCTGTTATAAGATGGTGTTGTGCCTTGAGAGATTTCACAGCAGATACTATGTGAGGATCAACTCTTAACCAGAATTTCGAAACAATGCAATAAGCTCCTGTTCCATTTTAGCTGTTGTCCCTGGTTTCAAATTTCCTCCGGGACTTATACCGCCATCTCGCACTTGGTTTTCTAATGCTTGCAAAAGTGCAAGCATCTCATCATTGGACCAAACTCGACGTCCTTTTTTCAAGGCTGCAGATTGAACCTCCATCCTACTTATATGAACAAAACAAGTATATGTAATTGTGTTCTCTTAACAATAACAAAATTATTAAATCCAACAACAAAGCAATAGCTAATATGTCAGTTACATCTAGGAAAATAATAGAAAATTAACTTGCATAAATATTAATGCAATCCTAAACACATATTCTCACAATATATCAAAAAACAACCATAAAGTTCACAAAATATGACCAACAACAATTAGACTTGTTCTCTATTGTTGATCCAGTCATGCCACATCTCATTAGCAAGGTTGTCTCTCCAAGCAGTCCATGTTGGATCTGTTTCTATTGCCTCAATATTATCTGCTTCTTCATGTTGGATGCTTTCATCTAACAAATGCTCAAATGGATCATCAGGCATTGTCCTTCTAATAAAGTTGTGTAGAAGAGCACAAGCAATGATAATCTTGTTGTGGGTCTTAATAGGGTAGTAAGACGGACTTCTAAGAATGGCCCATCGAATCTTAAGCAAGCCAAATGTCCTTTCAATGACATTTCTAGCTTGTGCGTGACGTAAGTTGAAGACTTCTCTTGCATTTGTAGGTGTACGACCTCTCCAATCTTCTAAATGATACTTTACCCCCCTATATGGTGCAAGGAATCCCGGCCCATTTGTGTACCCTCCATCAACAAGATAATAGTACCCTATATATAATTAGTAAATACATATTTATAAAATATGTGCATAAGAAAGAAAATTGAAATTTTATTTATAAACATGAATTACTCTTACCAACAGGTACTTTGAAACCATGTGGTCTAGAAACTGCATCACGGAGTATCCTAGAATCTGATGCCGATCCCTCCCAACCCGATAGCATAAAAATGATTTGCATATCTCTTGCACACACGCCTAGCACATTTGTACTTATTTCCCCTTTTCGGTTTCGATATCTTGTCTTATCACGGGCTGCTACTTTTACTTTAATATGTGTTCCGTCTAATGCACCAAGACAATTCTACATGGACAGCAAGCCAAAAATTATTCTATATGTCTGATTAATAAATACTTTTATAAAAATTGAACTTAATCGAAGGTATTTTAGATACCTTAAACCACTTCCATCTTGGATCAACACAATTCTCACCAATGGGAGTAGCAGCCCTAAGAAGGGAATCTGTGCATCTTACTATTGCATTTAGCATCTTGTTGAAGTTCCGACTAATAGTTTCACCCGACCGTATAAAATCAAATTTAATAATTCGATTTTTCTTATGATGACCAAGTATATAGAGGAACATAGCAACTTGTTCCTCCATAGATACAACCCCATTTGATGTTAACTTGCCCTCAGTTCGAAGCAATTCACAAAGTTTAAAAAAAGTCCGTCTATTCATTCGAAGTTGTTCAATGCAAGTGGTGTCATCAGAATGAAGTAGACGGTCTAAGTGACCTACTCTTACACGATTACTGTCAACACAAACATTGTCAGTTGAACCATCATCTGAACAAACCGTGTTGTTGTGATGTGTCACAACATTACAAACAATGACAAATGTAGTTACTAGCACGGATATCCACTCCATCCACATTTGTTCAATCAACAAGATCATAGTAAGAAGTTCAAGCTCACTAGTTAACTCGTTATCCATTCCTACAACATTTCCAATTAAACAAGAATAAGTTGACGAAATGAACAACTACTTGTTTGACTAAATTTCATGGCAACAAGTGTTGGTCAATTGTAAATCAGAACATGAAATATAGAGGAGAGATATGAAGTTTGTCCTCACTGAGAGGATATGCCATAAAAATAAAATGCAACTACAAATATGGGATATAAAAAAAGGGCAAACGAATTGAGAAGTAACTTTGAAAAGCTTTTAGACAATTGCAGTATGAACTATAAACAACATAAGCTAACAACTGCTATGGTGAAACTAGTAGCCAAGTAGCCTTCCACTGGTGAAACTAGTAGCTACTGGAGTACTTATCTATGATGGTGAGAAATGGTGGAAACATAAAAGGCTTATCAACCCTTCATTTCACCAAGAAAGGTTGAAGGTACTGTAGACTAGTTTTTATAAATATCACATATATATTATCAGAGCGTGTGTGTGTGTGTATTATATAGCATATTACTCAGTAAGTCTATATGGATTGTTTCTTTTGTCTTTGTTTGAGATAGAAAATGTTACCTGCATTTCAAGAAAGCTGTAGCAATATGATTCAGAAGTGGGAAAGTTTGGTATCTGCAAAAGGGTTTTGTGACTTGATGTGTGGCCTCATCTTCTGCGCTTAACAAGCGATGTGATTTCACGAACAACTTTTGGAAGTAGCTATGAAGAAGGGATCAGAATTTTCCAGCTGCAAGATGAACAAAGTCGTCTCCAAATGCAAGTAATATGGACAGCCTTCATTCCTAGATGGAGGTACCGTACATTTTAAAACTTTCCTTTTTTCTATCATTGTTTGCATGACTTGTGAAGTCATCTATATACTGATACTTAATTCAGGGTGTTGTGCATTAATTGTTTGTACTGATCGGGTTTCTTCCTACCAAGTTGAACAAGACGTTGTGGAAAAATGACAAAGAAATAACCGCCTCACTTAAAACTATGATCAGAAAAGAATGATAGGTATTGAAAAGGGTGAAGCAGCTAATGATGACATACTTGGAATCCTCCTAGAATCCAATTCCAGAGAGATCAAAGAGAACAAGAATGCAGGGTTGACTCTTAAAGAAGCGATAGATGAATGTAAGCTTTTCTACTTTCTTTGGTCATGAGTCTACATCTGTCCGCTAGTTTGGACAATGGTTTTGTTAGCAAAGCACACAGATTGGCAAGCAAGAGCAAGGGAGGAAGTTGTGAATGTCTTTGGTGAAGGTAAACAAGCAGAGGGCGATGGCTTGAGTCGCTTAAAGATTGTAAGTAGTTGCTCTTGAAGCTTTAGATGAATCACTGATGAGTTGTCAATTAATCATAGTTTAAAATCATTAATTCTGCTGCCTGCAGGTTTCAATGATTTTGAACGAGGTGTTAAGGTTGTACCCTCCTGCAACAGTTCTAAATCGAACTGTTCATGAAGATACCAAGCTTGGAGATTTAACAGTACCAGCAGGGGCACAGGTTGTACCCTCCACATTTGTTTGTGGATGATTAAAATCCAATCTAGACTGTACAACAATTAACAAATATCATCAACCATGGGGATTATTAAAGATTGCATAACACTAATAGATGAGGTTCTCTGTGAATGAATCTTTCAGTGAATTAGTTAAGGTAAAATCCAGATGCAAGTAGAAAAGATCATATCAAACAGAGTTAAGAAATCACTACAAAGAAGGGCATCATTGACGCCAGTAGCTATAATATCGGACCAGACGCCGGCAGCTATACGATCGGACCAGCCGCCGGCGAAGCGTCCGGCTCAACCACCACACCGGCATCACAGTTGTTGCAGCGAGCCATTCCCAATCAATGAAATTAGTTGAAACCCTAGCATAATATGATCAAGAAGAGAAAGAAAAAGGAGCTAACTTACCAGTATTTTCTCCGGTGGAAAGAATCGGCGTCGGAGAAGCAATTTTCGCCGGCAAGGGAGAGGTCAGCGCCAGAGTCGAGAGTGAGAGAGGTGAGAATCAGAGCGAGAGTCGAGAGTGAGAGAGGTCTCAGCGAAGGTTAGAATCAGAGCGAGTGTCGAGAGTGAGAGAGGTAAGTGTTTTTTTTTCCCATCCCTGCATATGACGTCATGAGTGAGGGATAAATTAGTCCCATTTTTATGGGACAAAAATGATAAAAGGGATCATTTTTAACCCATCCTTGTGCACAACAACAATGGATAAAGGAAGGGAATAGGATTAAAACTATGCCATCCCTCTTAATGCTGCCAAGCAAACATACCCTAATTGTATCCAAAGATACGCACAAGAAGGCCGTATGTGACGTGGAGCTAACTAACGTACGTGTTTCCTCCGAGCTCCACAAGCGGAATTTGAATTTCTTTTTCTCCTTACCTAACGAAGCTAATGCAGATGAGGATGATCTCCGCTCATCATCATCATTTCTATTCGCCGATCGACGGAGGTGGCGAATTCAGCCGGTGGAGCTCAAAGTCTATTTCGAAGGGATTAAAAAATAATGAGAGTAGTAGTACTTCAGAGGAAATTATGTAATTCCATGGGGTTTCCCGCGGGATTTCGGTCTCTATTGAGGGCTTCTTTTGCAACTTCTGCTTCCTCTGTGAAATGGGAAGGTGGGGTTTCCATGGTTCAGGGGGCTTCACGAGGAATCGGCCTTGAATTTGTGAGTCTCTTCGTTCCCCATAACATCTTGATTGTCTCCTCATTTTCTGAAAAGTAGCGTTTTATCTGCTTGTGGTTCAATTCTGCAATCTAGTTTGTGATCTATCACAAGTTCAGGTCATTGATAAAGTGCTGAATGTTGAACGCGTGATATATTGATTTTTGAATAATTTATTTCCGAGTTTGTTTGTTTGTTTCATTTTAAGTTAGAATGCTTTTGGTGGATTACTGTGCCTTCAATTATCCTGACTTAGGTTATTACGTTTGGCATATGCGATTGTGATTTTCCGTTGCTGTTAATTTGGTAACAATGCATACCACTTTCCTGTCGTCCAATAACTTGCTGCATTTTAGAAGATTTGCCAAGGCATGGAGAATGGAAACTTGTTTTACCTAATGTATGAAGACCTGTTCTCAAAGTAGCCATTCGTTAACTGGGGTGTTTGCCAAAAAAGCAAAACGAAGAGTGGAATGTAGAATTTGGGGATATTGGTTGGTGGGGGGATGTTCATTACTAATGCATTGCATCTCAATTTGCTGTAAACAAAATATTATGGCCATGGTGGCCCCTAGGATTGAAAAAAGCAAAGAAGGGGTAAGGCCAAATAGTGTTCTTCACAATATACATATTAGAAATGCGATAAAAGGAATTCCAGGCATATCTTATATGGGGAAAGAGATGTAAACAAGCAAATTTCATACTTTTTTTGATCATACCTAACTAACCCAATGGCCAGAAAGAGTTTTATTCTTTTTTACGAATTTCATGTTGATAAATCCACGGATCTAGAAATTCATCTCAAACAATTGAACCTTCTCAAACTGTTTCTTTTTAAGAACCAAAAAGATTTGTGCCAAAACAATAGATGCAAAGAAGAACAAAAGGCCTTGAACACGTAATGGGTCTTGAAGTACTATTTCCGCATCCCCCTGACCAAACCCACCCACATTAGGATTACTTGTTAATGGTTGATCGAGGTTAATGGATTCACCCTCTGAAACAAGAAGTTCTGGTCCCTTTTCTCCAGTTGGTGAAGTAAATGTATGTTAGAACGTTTCATTTGCAGAAACAACTTTGGGCAAGGTGGAGAAGTCCTCACTGATGCTTGCATACGAGGTTAATGCTGTAGGTCCCATTCTTGTAATTAAGGTATTGGATTAATTTCTCAACACTGATGGTTTCTGATACAATTAATTGTTTTAGAAGAGTCCTAAATCTTCGCTCACTCCCTATGGTTTGCCATTTGTTGAACTTTGCTGCTCAAAGCAAGTACTTTAATTCCAATTGTTGTTGCTGAAGTCTGGAAATTGTTTTGTTTTGAGTGCAAGTCTCTGTGCTAAATGAGTCCAATTAAGAAACAATTGAAGACACTGCATGAAACATGTATTTCTAGGACATTTCTTGTGTCACTATTATTCATCTTATTCCTTTCTTTGGTAGTTTATTTGCACTCAAAACACTATCGTTATGCATTTTGTGCTTGCAGCATATGTGGCCTCTTTTGAAGGCCGGGGGAGGTTCAGCTACAGGTCAGAATTTTGCAGTGGTAGCAAACCTAAGTGCTAGAGTGGGATCCATAGGAGATAACAATCTCGGAGGCTGGCACTCCTATCGATCTTCGAAGGCTGCGCTTAACCAGTGTATGACTTCTCTCAACATCTCTTTTTTTCAGGATTCCGATTGTACCAATTGCAGTACTCCATGTCAAGCTGATCGTTGTTTACACATTACAAGCGCAGTGACGAAAACCATTTCTGTAGAATTTGGTCGGAAGAGGGACTCTGTTGTATGCATTCTCTTGCATCCAGGCACAGTGGACACGGACCTATCTAAGCCATTTCAAAGGAATGTTCCTGAGGGCAAGCTCTTCACAAAAGAGTTCTCAGTACAGAGGCTACTGCACATTATTAACAATACAAAGAGAGATGACAATGGCAAGTTCTTTGCTTGGGATGGCAAAGAAATTCCCTGGTAACTTATCAATGTGATTGCTTGAGTGCATGTACAAGATGAGCTACAACGATACTCAGTTGAGGATTCAGAGAATTCGAGCGATTATATACATTTGTTCGATAATTTCTCCACACATGCTTTTAATTTTTTTCGGACCCAAACATGCTTAAATATTATAGTAAATTTCCAACTGAAGTAATGAACCATCAAAACAATCAACCTACTGTAGATGGCAAATTTATGGAATGGGCACCAAGCTGGTTGACCTTCTTAGTGATCCAACATTAATTCATCCTCTAACAAGTGATTCATACTCGATTCTTGTTATTTATCTAAGGGATATTCAACACTTCCATTACGTAGTTCATTTCGGAGTGTTTTTTAGATAAAAAGTTTGTATTTGAATTTTTAAAATGATTTGGTCAAGCACCCAACTCAACCAAAAAAAGTCAAAGTGTATAAGGTCAATTTGTTAATGATGGCAATGGCCAATCAACCAAAAAAAGCGCAAGTAAAGCGCCAATCAAGATTTCAATTTAAGGGCCTCATTAAAAACTCAAATAATAATAGCTAAATACGTACGGAACAATGACATTCCCGGACCTAATAAGAATTAACCCGAACATACTACAAGGATATTCCCGGACAACGCTCCCGAATGTGTTAAAACACGTCCACTAACCCTATATTGAAATTACGATTTTGCCACTATGGCAGTGGACTATATAAGACATTTATGGCGGGAGTTAAGAGATCCTTTTTTTGGTCAACCACTTTCATCCAAAAGAACACCTACAGAGAATACTTATCCCCATTCTCGAATTCCAAATTAAACGCGAATTGCATGAATCCCCATGACGTCCAGTAACGTCAGAACACGTCAGCATCGCAGACACGTGGCGGTAGCCCAAACAGATCCGCCACCAAATGGCGCCGTTTGTGGGAAACGTTATGGCCCAAATACCCAAGTCCCTTCAGCGGGGCTTGAGGACCATTCACAGCCCCACCCATCCATGCCGGAAGGAGGTGGCTCGACTGACGGCCGAACGGCCGATCCCAGCTATCAGAGTTCTTCTGAAGACACAACTCATGGAGCGACTTCCTTACGGCCAACTTCCAGCCTCCGTCGGAGCGATAGCCGACAACTAGATCTGGATCTGGTTCAAGCAGTGCGGGTTGTTCTCCGGGAAGAACGTAGCAACCTTTACAATCAGCCTAAACGATCTCGGAGGCCGCGAAACGAACAACATTAACAACATACCAACACTCTGGGCCGACAGAGCCGGAAGAGATCCAGGTCCCCCAGAGATAGTCGGTGAGAGCGATCCCCAAGACCCAAGAGATTGACAATTGGGTACCCCCGGGATGAAGTTATATGACATGCTACACCGCCTGGAGCGGGTCGAGAGAAATTCAAGCAGGCCAGAAACCAAGTATGATGCGGTTTCGGAGGATAGACCGTTTACCAGACGAATTCAGGAAAGCCAGATGCCCCGGACATTCAATCTGCCCCACCCACTAGAGATCTACAGTGGTACGGGAGACCCGAATGCTTTCATACGAAAGTACAAGAGAGCAATGAAGCTGAAGGGTGCCAACGAAGCAACCCTATGCAAGTGTTTCGAAGTCGCACTGGGAGGTCCAACCTCTACTTGGTACAATTCTCTCCTCCCGGAATGTATTAACACATTCGGGGACCTGGCTACCAAGTTCACCACCCACTTCATTGGGTGCAAAAGATCAACCAAGAGGGCTATTCAGATGTTTGATATCAAACAGAGACCGAAGCAGCCCTATTTCATCGGATTCTCCATAGTGGTCCGTAGTAATGTCTCGGTGAAGGACATCCTGAAGCGAGTAGATCATTCCGGAAGATTGTCGAAATGGTGTATCGAGCTAAACGAATACGAAGTACGGTACGAACCAAGAAGTGCGATCAAGGTATAAGCTCTGGCAGATTTCATTGCCGAGTTACCACAGGGACTCGAAAGCGACCTGACAGAAGTCGAAGATAGCCATGTATTGACACTTTACGTAGACGGTGCTTCGAGAGTAGAAAGACAAGGAGCGGGATTAGTGCTAGAAGGACTTGAAGGCATGAAAGCTACCCGATCAATCAAATTTACCTTCCCGGTAAAAAAAATAACGCTGCCGAATACGAAACCCTAATTGCCGGATTAGAGTTAGCTCAGAAAGCAGGGATTCAGTCTCTACGGACATGCAATGACTCAAATCTCCTTGTTCAGCAGATGAACGAGGAGTACGAAGTTAAAGAACCCAGCCTTGAGAAGTACGCCGACATTGCCAAGAAATTAGCCGCACAATTCGAAAGACTAAGCATCGAGAAGATTCCACGAGCACTTAATTTCGAAGCTGACCTGCTCTCCAAGTCCGCATCCTACGATGAAGAGAGAGAGAACCCCTGCATCAATTACCTCCGAATGTTTAGCATTACTTCGGGTTGGAAAGCTCCTTATTGGAAATATATCACCGAAGGAATACTCCCAGAGGACCAGATCACGACAGCATAAGTAAGAAGGAAATCAAGCAAGTTCGTGGTAATAGGGAGTCATCTATACCGGAAGGGTTTTTCTTCACCTCTCTATAAATGTATCGGCGAAGAAGAAACCGAAGGAGTCTTAAGTGAAGTCCACAAAGGTACTTGCGGGTCCCATATCAAGTCAGATGCATTAGCAGCGGTTATACTCGGGTAAAGGTATTTCTGGCCGAACCTAAAAGAAGAGGATAAGAAGTTAGTCAACAAATGCAAGAAGTGCCAAGAGCTTGCCCGAATACAGAGAGTTCCTTCGGAGTATGTGACATCTTCGGACTATCCAATACCCTTTGTCGTTTGGGGAATCGACTTGATTGAAGCATTACCAAAAGCGCCCGGAGGAGTGAAGTACTGCGTAGTCGCCGTAGATTACTTCACCAAGTGGATAGAAGCCGAACCATTGGCTTCGATAACAGCGGACAACATCCGAGAATTCGTTTGAAAAAACATCATTTGCAGGTTCGAATGCCTAAAAGTGCTTGTTACCGACAACGTGACATAATTTACGGATGGAGGGTTCCAGGATTTTGCCGAAGAATTCGGCATTAAGCTTCACTTTGCTCCAGTCGCACACCCACAAAGCAATGGGCATGTTGAAGTGTCCAACCGAACGTTGAAAGACGGTATAAAGAAGAGACTCGGGAGTGCTAAGGGTAAGTGGCCCGGAGAACTTTCACGTGTCTTATGGAGTTACCGGACTACACCCCGAAGATCAAAAGGAGAAACTCCATTTTCCTTAGCCTATAGAATCGAAGCTCTCATCCTCATTGAAGTAACCAACCCATCTCTCCGGGCTACAATTTTTGAAGAAAATGCTAATGATGAAGGGCTGAGGGTCATTCTAGATTTCCTCGAAGGAAAAAGAGACGAAGCAGAGCTCCGGAGAAAAGCATTTCAACAAAGGACCGCAACCTCAGAAAATTCAAAAGTTAAAGCAAAAAACATCAAAGTTGGAAACCTAGTCCTACGGTAGACCAAGCTGGGCTCCCGGAGGCCAAAAGGAGGTTCATTTGCCCCGAACTGGGAAAGCCCATTCGAAGTAATCACATAAAAAAGAAAGAGAGTATACAAATTGTCAGATTCCGAAGGAAGGGAATTGGCTAACTCGTTTCATTCTGAAGCTCTTAGAAAGTACTACGTGTAGCCCGGAGTTAGCTTTATAAATAGATACTTGCGGGAAGAGAATGTAGGTCTTATAACCGAACCTTTATAAAAACGAATCAGCTTGTGAAAGTAATCATTACGAAAGACCCGAAGGATTGATTACTAAAATCCCGAAGGATCAATTACAGAAGTCCTGGAGGACATTACAAAAGCACAAAAAATAAAAGAAAAACTAAGGAAAACTGAATTCGCTAGGATGAACATGCTCCGGAGCTTTCAAGAATTCTTCCCTGCACCAAGAGGGGTCCACCGACCGCTCGTCATGACTATCCAGCCCGGAGAGGTGCGCATGCGGGTTCCGTTCAATGAACTATCTCTGGGCAAGACAGAAGCCTTGGTTGAATTTCTCAACAGCCAAGTTAACCGCCTCCCTTGCGGCTTCCTCCCAGGCCTCATGTTCCTCCCGGACCGTCTTCACCTCTTCCCTTGCTGTCTTGACCTCTTCTCGGAGGTCCTTGTGTCTTGCTCCGAGTGGTTCTTGAGATTTTCAAGGTTGACCTCAAGGTCTCTCTTTTCCTTCTCAAGAGCTGCCACCTTCATCCGGAGCTCCTCCTCAGAATCCCTCTGAGCAGCTACGGTGCTCAGAAAAGCAACTTTGACTTGAGCAAGCTGCGATGTGGCAGTAGGGTCAGGAAGATCACTTTGGACATCCTCCGGGAGGGCCAAAGCTGAAAAGCTTGACGTCCAGGAAGCCCGGAGCAGTTACTCGTAGTGGGAAACTCTTTGGATGAGTTTCGCCACTACAGCTATAGCTTTGGTAGCCCGCTGTTCAGCACTACTCCGGGCTTCGTCCATCTTTTAGACGACCTGAGAAGCCCACCCAGTAAGGTATGTTGTTTGTAGCAAGCAAAAAGTGGGGGGTGTTAGTTGTAGAAACAGACTAATGATAAGGAACAAACGAAAACAAAAGAGAATTGACCTGGGCGCTCATGACGTGCATTCGAGCCATGGTCACAGCAAGGTCCGGGAACTGGTGCTCAAGGCAATCCATGGTCCGGGCAGTTGATATCCCTTTCCAGATCTCCGGGGTCATCTCATTGGCATCTTCATCATCCATGAGATTTTGGTCCTCATGGATGAGCCACTTCGGCTCCTGGGGGATCAAATATGATCTGTATCGTGCAAGCTCGGCGTCCCGTTCCTGTCGTGCCTTCTCCTGGGTCTCTTTCCATCTTGGACCTATACAGTAGAAATGCGTTCGGGTAACTTCGTGAATTGGGTCATCTCCGAACATCCGGGAAAGGATCCCGAAGATATTCCATAAGCACTTATTCTCTAAGGTCGAGTGTTGATTACCTAGGTCGAAGTCAGAAGGCAAGACTCCCGGAGCCTGCTCCTCTGCGACTGGCGTAGCCTTGTATTTTCCCCGAAGACGCCTTCTCTTGTCCGGAGAAGGACCTACCCGATTATAGGCATCAAACAGATCCTCAAATTTTGTGTCCATCTCTTCCAGGCGAACAGGTGAGCGGACTTCAGAAGGGCCAGATACAACAACTTCCGGGGCATCCGTAGTATCCCTCTTCCTCTTCTAAGGCTCTACTGCTGGAGGTTCAAGGGACCAGCCTTGGAGGACTCCTTGGTGGGTTTGACCTTCTTATGAACGCCTTTAAATAGGTCATGGATGTTAATCTTCGGGGCCATTTCTGCAAAGGAAGACACAATTAGTTAATACAAAAAAATATAAATAAATCAAAGGAAGAATATGAACCTTCCACAAAGGCCACGTGCGGGATTTCACCCCACATACGCTGAATCAAAGCCAAGTCTTGTGAGGAGGGGGAACTTTCCCTGATTCCAAGTGCCCCCAGGTCACCTTGAGTAATCCCTAAGTGAGATAAAACTCCTTCGGTGATGATGATCCAGTTGATCGGGACATGGAATGATTTGGGATGCTCATCCCCGAACCAGTCGACCACCTGCCGCAACTTGCTCCGGAAGATTTTGTAGTTCTCCCGAGCACCTTCCAACTCCAGCAAGCGGGAAGGGTCCTTCACATCCACTAGCTCTCCAACCTTCTGGACAGTTTGGATGTTCCATGATGCTTCGGGCTTCATGAAGAAGAATTCCCTATGCCACCCTTTCCTACTCGAAGGCAGATCCCAAATGAGGTTGAACCTCTTTGAGGGATTCTCCCTAGCCCCGAAGTAATAGAAGCAGTTCCTTGGCTTCGGGACAATTTTGTAAAATTGCAAAAATGTGAAAATTTTTTGATCCACCTCGAACACCATATGTTATGACCCGTCCTCTCGGACATGTCATAACTAGAACGAATTAAAGAAAAAGGATTGATTTGGAAGAAATAGAAAAGTTGAGGATTAAAATTGATAGAATTTGAACTAAAATAAATGAAATAGGAAGTGTTGAGTAAAATTGATTAAACTAGAAATAGAATAAGGACTTACTTGTAATTTGACTAAAACCTAATGGCTAAGTAATTCCCTAGAGCTAGACACGTTTAGGGGATGAGATACAAAAGGAATTGGGGGATCGGGTTTTTGGAGAGGCAGACACGATTTGAAAAAAATAGAATAGGGCCAAACTTGGTTGATGGAGAAGGGGAGAAGAGAGTAAGGGAAGACGATGAGAGCGAGAGCTCCGGTGAGATTCTGGTGGCAAACACATGACTGGACGCTAAGAGTCGAGCATCTGGTTCGATCAGATGCGAGCAACATCGAGAGGAGTTTTCCGGCTGAAGTCCGATCTCTTCAAGCCTAAACTGATGACCAATTCCAGCAATAGAAGACAACGATCAGCAGACTTTTGAATGAAGGACCACTGGCAAGCTTCAACAATGGTGGCTGGAGGATCGATTCAACGCCGGCAGCGTAAAAATATCCCGGTTGTTACGATGGAGATGTCGATGGAAAAGATCTGTTTCGCTGAGACTTGAGGCCGGCGCTCGGTGAGACTTCTCCGTTCCTATTTAAAATTCATGGTTCTGTTGGACCGTTGTTAATGACCAAGCTTGATTAAAAGGTAATGTCTGTGGTTGTTGGTTTTTGACTAGTTATATAACTTAACTGAATAGCGGTGTCTCTTCTTGCCAAGTTACCCTTTGTTTGCTATCGATCAAACATTGATATTTTCCCTTTTGTTAAATTTGGGAACTTAATGCTTGAAATTAGTTAAGTTGGAAGACTAGCTAATTTTATTATAGCTTTTGTGTCTCTATTATTTTGGATTACTTCAGTCCAGTAATTCGGTTGATCCTTAAAGCAAAGGTTAGTTACTTCTTTACTTAACAATCTCTAATGTTTTCCTACTTTTTGTAACCTATCGTTTTATTTTACCTGTCAATTTGAAGTTTGGTTAGTTCCATAAAAAGGTAAGGCTACTGATTCTCTTTTAAAATTAGAAATCATGATTGTTCTTTAGAATTCACCATGGACTTACTGTTGCAAAGTCAAGTGTAACCAAGTATGTTAATTCCTTGTGTTATCTGACTAGGTTAGTGTTTAAATAAATTAAGTAGTGGATTAGTAATATAAAAACAGCCTTATTTAAACTTGGTGGGTTTGTAAAGTGAACATGTTGCTTTCGTGGTTTAGTTAAAAACTACCGGTGATGGTCCTGCATGTAAAATTAAATACCATGTATGTCTATTTACATTCAATCATGGTTTTGCACTTATTAGTATCTATCATGTTTGAATTAGAGATTCTTCTTCCTGGGATTGAACTTGTTTGATAAATTATAGTTAAATTATAGTTTCTTTTGGTCTTAAAGCTTCGGGTAGTTGAATACTTATTTGATTTTATAATGCTATTAACATCGGCTGATATATTATTTTATAAAATATTGCTTAGCCTTTAATTTCTTTAATGCTGAAAGGTTATTAGTTTATTGCCACTGATAGTAAACGAAATGATCTAAAGTAAAATACTAGACAAGTTAGGAGTACCTTGGTATTTCAAAATACCACTCCTTGTCCTACCTTGTTTGTTAATTACTAACTGCTCATCCCTTTCTTTCTTTAGTGAATATAATATGGAATATGTCTACCCTTATCTGCTCCTAGCAATTTTGTACTTCTTCTCTGCTCAAGTTGATTTCTGTTTGTGCTTCAACCCTAACATGCTTTCAACCTAATTGTTGTGCTGAGTTAACTAAAATGAACAAAGGAAAAGAACACCTAGCAACCCAGCCCTAGGATAATCGACCATTTGCTACTAACCGTGGCTGTCATTGAGTGTAGATTGGTGGTTCCAATGAGCAGAGGTATGGAAGGGTTTCTTGCTCTTGTGAGAGGAAACCTCTAAAGGTTTCTTGGAACCTTTAAGGCCTCACCTCTTGAGAGAATTCTCGTTTCCTTGCCGGTGGCCACCCACCCTTGTAAATAATCCAAACCCTTTCCTTCTTTTATTTCCTTGCAAGTTACTTGATTATTTAATTTAACTATTTTCATAAATATTCATGTCCCTTAATATAACTTGAAGGGAACTGGCTTTCACTAATCTGGGAGGAAGATCAAGAAGGAAGGCTCGAGTCCTGGAGATCACAATTCCAAGGGAAGGACTTAGACACCTAGAATTTCATTTCTTCTTTTCTTGTACACACTTCAGCTTTGTAAATTACATTTTCCTTTAGAAATAGTAAAAACTATTTAGTTTTCTTTAAACTTGTAAATACATGTATACACGTAAAGTTTGTAAGTTTAATAAGAAACTTATTTATTTCTTATTAATTTCAAAACTTAGTTTTATAAAAGAAAGATCCTGAAGGTTGTGAATCGTCGTTCATCGGTTTATAATCTGCTTTACTAAGCAGCTGGAACGGTGGTTCATAACACCATACACAACACGAGAAACACGTTTATATGCAAAAAGGTGTTTGGGCTTAGTTGGTTGATAGCCAGTTCATAGGATTCAGCTAATTCCTGAACAAAAGAGTGCGGGGGGAACCGGAGCCCGCACTCCAATTGACACCTAAAGACGGCAAGGCAACCGATGCCCGGTTCGTATACACGACACTCATGCGTCGGTACTCTAATGGCTACGGTACGGGGAAGGAAGAACTCGCGCTGCCAATGCTTCACAAGTTCGGGAGTGGCCTTGCTCCGGAAGTGCTCGACTTCCGATCACCACTCTTCGGGTATGAGACCACTCGTTTCTAGAAGATTCCCCGAAGGACGAACAAAGGAAGGAATTGGAAAAAGAGAGGCCATTTGTAAATACCTCGAGAAACAGGACGGAGAAAGCGATGACGAGTAGGCGACCTAAGGGTTACCGGCGAGACGCTAGCAGCTGCGTCGACAACGGAGTGATGTTGGCGGTAAAACTTCTCAACGGAGGAAGCTCCCTCTTGACCACCAGAAGTAACGGTCGCCTGGCTGAGAAACGGTGCTAAGTATTCTTCTGGGGCAACTTTGCCAACGCTCCTTCACTTCTGAAAAAAGTTGATCGCCTCCTTGAGTGATGGATTGTTCGTCGTGAAAAAAGGAACAGCTAAAGAGAGGGATTGAGAGCAAAGAAAGCGAAGAAGCAAAAATGATATGAATGACAATTCAAAAACTGTTCCTTACTTAAGGATGTCCGGGAAGGCGAACCGTCACAAAACGAGGTAAATCCACCGTTGATTAGAAAGTAGCAGTTAATGCATGAACCGCGATGGACTGCCTGTAAAACTGCCTCAATTCAAAAGTCCCAGACCATTGCAGTCTGAGAATTCAAAAGGAGGGTGCAAGAATCCTCAATTCAAAAGTCTCGGACCATTGCGGTCCGAGAATTCAAAAGGAGGATGAAAAAATCCTCAATTCAAAAGCCTCGCACCATTGCAATCCGAGAATTCAAAAGAAGGATGGAAAAATCCTCAATTCAAAAGTCCCGGACCATTGCAGTCCGAGAATTCAAAAGGAGGATGCAAAATCTTCAATTCAAAAGTCCCGGACCATTGCGGTCCGAGAATTCAAAAGGAGGATGGAAAAATCATCAATTCAAAAGTCCCGGACCATTGCGGTCTGAGAATTCAAAAGGAGGATGAAAAAATCCTCAATTCAAAAGTCCCGGACCATTGCGGTCCAAGAATTCAAAATGAGGGAAAAATCCTCAATTCAAAAATCCCTGACCATTGCGGTCCGAGAATTCAAAAGGACCTTGACAATCCGGGAAAGTACACAAAGCGACGCTACACTTAGAAAAATTCGGACTCCTTGCAGTCGGCCAAATTACTAAGGGGGACTTGATGGCCGCCAGGCCCAATCAACCAAAAAAAAGGCTTAGCAAAAAGCCCAACCAATAGCCCAATTTAAGGGCCCCATTAAAAACTCAAATAATAATAGCTAAACTCGTACGGAACAATGACATTCTCGAACCTAATAAGAACTAACCCGAACATACTACAAGGATATTCCCGGACAACACTCCCAAAGGTGTTAAAACACGTCCACTAATCCTATATTGAAATATTATGATTTTGCCACTATGGCAGTGGACTATATAAGACATTTATGGCGGGAGTTAAGAGATCCTTTTTTTGGTCAACCACTTTCATCCAACAGAACACCTACAGAGAACACTTATCCCCATTCTCGAATTCCGAATTAAACGCGAATTGCACGAATTCCCATGGCGTCCAGTAACGTCAGAACACGTCAGCATCGCAGACATGTGACGGCAACCCAAACAGATCCGCCACCAGCTAATATAAGTGAGACTTTGTGAGAAAAAAGTGAAGAAAATTTGAATCATCCCTTCAAGCTGTTTAGGTTAGGTTTGAAAATTGTATCGAGTCTGAAATTTTGTTCAAATTTGACTTGAATAAAATATGAACGAGCTACGAACGAAGTTTAAATCGATTGAGTTCGAGCACATTTCAGTAAAATCAATGAAAAATGTTAAGATAAAATCGAGCCGAGCCGAGCACTAAGTTGTTCATATTAAACTTGAAATGTGTATCGTCCTAAAATGTTGTTCAAGCTTGGCTAGATAGTCACTCAAACGAGCTACGAACGAGCCTTTAATCGAGCTGAACTCGAGCTTTTCATTCAATTTTCACCCATAAACAAACAGGAGTAATAGTACTATAGATTTAAACAATAGGGGTAAAATGAAGGTTTCGTCATAACTCAGGGGTTGTTTGTAAGTTGTCCTAAAAAAGAACCCGTTATTGAGACCGTGCCGTGCCAAACCGAAACCGAAACCGAAACCCGATCAATTCAGACCACCAGAGGTCCTTATAATAATATCAATCACCCAACCCAACCCAACCCTACCGCTTTTCATCCGCCTTCATCTCCTTTTCCTCCATTCTCAGCGATCTGCATCTTCCTCCAATTATCCAGAAGGTTCTGTCGTAACACCAGAGTTACGGGTTTCAATATCCGCCGGCGCCATTAGCTCGTCAACCAGATCTGTTCCGACGCTCTGCTGTATCGTCGCCTAAAATCCTGCATCGGCTTATATTCGATGTCCATGGCGCCCAAGGTAGGGAAAGATTCAGAGCACATGGAGACTCCTTCGAACAATCTGTGGGTTGGGAATTTACCAGGCGAGACGGTTGACTCCGATCTCATCGATATGTTCAGCAATTACGGGCCGATCGATAACGTGACCACCTACTCCGCCCGGAGCTTCGCTTTCGTGCACTTTAAGAACGTGGAGGACGCCAAAGCTGCTAAAGATGCACTGCAGGGTGCCCCCTTGCATGGCGCCCCGATGAAGATCGAGTTTGCCCGACCGGTTTGTGGTTCTCATCTTTTAGGTCTCTTTAGGTTTTACTTTCGAGTTTTGCGTAATTGTTTAGTTCCTTACTTGTGGATTCATAGATTCTGTACTTGGCCTGCTTTGGGTGGGAATCAAGATTTAATATCGCATCCATTACGGAGTCATTTCATTACTCTAAGGCTCTATTATAGTAACAAACAAATTATTTTGCGGTTTCTTCTGAATCGAAAGGATTTGCGTTTCTACCAGCGTAACACAACCCAGTCTTTAAGTTAGCTCGCAAGCTATTATAGCCTTTAGGGGAACGTATAACAAAAGTGGAGTCTGGACTCTGGACTTGGCTGAAATCGCAAGAACCCAATACATCTTTAAGCTGTTTCAAGGAAAGGAAGAAAAAAGTGGGAGTATTAAAACTTACGCTGTCTCGATCGTGTTTTTGTCTCGTCCTGATTAGTGAGCTCATGCTCTTCAGTCTCTCAACATCCTTGCATATATTTTATAAGGAAAATTCCACACAGCGAGTTGGAATGGTTTGTCAATTGGGAGAGTCATCTGAAGTATGCGAATATTAGGTCCGGAAAACCTGCTGATATAAATTTTTGTGAAGATGGCATTCAATCTTTTGGTTTGGGGTCGGGAATAAAGCAATTCACTTGTGCTAGTCTCTTTTTCATCAGAAAAAAGCAATTCACTTGTGCTAGTCTCTTTTTCATCAGAAAACAGAGTAGGCTTGCCGACAGGTTAATCAAATTAGGATTGATCGATTCTTTGATCTTCTCTAAGTATGCATCCGATGGAAGTCAACTCAGTGTATGGTTTTCCTGACCTGCCATTTATCATCCTTAGGGAACCTTAACGCATCAAATGATGTTCTGTCTCACTTATTTTGCCAACAAACCAGTGCTCATTACCGACAGTGTGCGCTTCATGGATTTGGTCACTTGCTATCCATTCCGATGCTCAATTTCTTCAGCTGATAGATCATATTTGCGTTTAAATAGGCTAAGTTCAAAAGGTACCATGTCCTATCCATGGCTGATATTAAAGCATATATAATAAAAGACTAGTATTGGACTGCTTTGCAAGGCATGCGTTAATTTCAGAAGAGTAGACAGTGTTTGCTGGTTATATTAATATCTTGGAGAGCTTTCGCAGAGTTTAGAAAGTTTCACATATGAGCTTTACAGAATGCATGTCATAAATGCTTGAATCAACTGCCAAGATATTGCCTTTGTATCATTATTACCTGTGCTACTCGATGACATGGAATGGAAGTACAAAGACACATCTTTCTTAAACTATTTTCCTACAACAACTGGAAGTGCAAAGATTCATCTTTCTTAGAGATTAAACTATTTCTTTACAACTAAAAGGCAACTCTTTCTACGTATCTCATAATTTTTTTTAGCCTTTAGCCCCTACTTGTAACTATCCATTTACCAATGATGCCTGTATTGAGGCAAAGAAAACTTTGGCCTTCGTTGGTAAAAAATGAAAATCACAACAACAACAGTCATCTTGATCATGAAATCTCTGTGCATAAGATTCTACATCTATAGGGGTTATTTCTTCTCTCTGAAGGCTCTAATAATGGTTCAACATCCCTTCAATGAAAAAGAAAGCCCTTTCATTTTGTTGGTGAGGTAATCATGTGATGAGAAGCTTTGAGCTCCAAAATGTAATGACTAAGAGCTTCACCTACCCAATTCTCAACATCTCAAATAAATTTGAGTGATTTGCTGTCAGATCTGTTGAACTTCATGGTTTATTTACTTGATTTTTGTTTTTGTAATGATTCTTGGTTTGTCCCTATTACTAATCTCCTACTTCCATTGTAAACATGTATTCATGGGAACAAGTCTATGCTCTTACAAAAGGAAAAGAGAGAGATATAATGGGGTTTTCATGCCTTATCTATTAAAGATCAATGTAGTAGGGTTTTCGTGTTTAGAAGTTAGTGATTACAAAATAAGCTGTTAGTTGAAGAACTTTATCCTATATTGTGGAAAGCTGTTACTCACAACCCTGAAATGGCCATTTTCATAAGTGCTCATACTGTTGCTTCTATGGCTACCTAATTTGAAGACATTTTGTGAACACTGGCAATAGGCTTATCAGATACTCCCTCGGTCCCTGGATAATTGAGTGAATCGTTTTCCATGCTTCATGTTGCAATGTTTAACTTAAATCCAATTAATACTAAGATAAATGATGAGAAAAAATTCAAAAAAAAAGAAGATATTTAGAAATTCACGTTTCAAATTATGATACACATGAATTATTCAACTTTATATGTCTAAACATTCATGATAAAAAATTATAGATTAAATATATTGAAAATATGAGAACAATTCACTCAATTTTTCAGGGACGGAGGGAGTACATTGTTAAGATATGAGGTATAGACTCTAGGCCCCTGGTGTGCCTATTGGTGGCTTGGGAAGCAGCCTTTCCTTTGTGTGCCAAAAGTGAGGCCAGTGTTTCCATGGCAATCACCCCATGCAACTTCTATCCATCAATATCTTGTGATAGCTCTACTTCTGCCTTAGATACTATAAGATCCTGACCGGTATCTTTGACATATTAGACATACCTGAATTCTTTTGTTTCCATGATCATTTTGAGCTGTTACTTCTCTCGTCTCTGCTTCACATAGCTTCTACATCTTCCCGGATGTCCATGTTCTGGGTTTCCTTTTAAAAAGAGTGGCTGGGATCTGGGAGTATCTGTCAATAATTTGTGATAGCTCTACCCTCTGCCCGAGATACGATACAATCCCGACTGCTACCTTTGACATATTAGATGTACCTGATTTTATTTATTGCCATGATCATTGTGACCTGTTCTTTCTCCAGTGCTGAGTTCCTGGATTTCCCTTAAAAAGAGTGACTGAGATCTGAAGGTGCTTTTTTTTTCCTAGTATTTGCTTTCCCATTGTAGTTCTTCTAAGATGTGGTTGACTTCTGACAAAATAAGCAATGGTTATCATGTATTCCGTAGTTCAGTACTCCCATTTAGTAATCTGTCTCGTATAAATACAGTTAGATGCGCTTTCCAAAAAAAAACAGTTAGATGCCTACTTCAGGAGGGTATAGAACTTTCATAATGGTGTTTTTTTTTCCATATATATATATATATATATATGTATGTATATGTATATGTATGTATGTATATTGCCAAGTTCACTAAATTATCAGGGAAAACCTACTTCTTCCTAGTTATGTCGTTTGGTGAAGTTAGAAGTGGATCCTAATGTGTCACTCATTTCAGTTTTCTCACCCTTGGTTTATACTCTATTTCACTTTCGATTGTCTTATGGCCATTTTACTCATCCAATCTTTCTAGTCTGATTGATTCATAGCCTAAAATGTGTTAATATGATTTTATCTCATTGTTTATTTTTCTAGTGAAGGAAAATGCATGTCCTCTTCCCTAGCTGTGTCAACGTTTTTTTTGTGCATTAGGACTATCAGTGCCTGGTTGCTCCTGCCAGCTTTGGCTGATAAAGAATAGCCAATTTGTTTCATTCTTATAGTACTGGTGGTACATTGTCTCCAAACCTGTATTCCCTTCGAGTATCTTTATGCACTATGTATTGATCTTTTTTCCAGGCGAAACCATGCAAGAGTCTCTGGATTGGTGGGATTAGCCCGTCTGTTTTAAAGGAAGAGCTAGAAGAGGAGTTTTTAAAGTTTGGAAAGATCGAGGATTTCAGGTTTCTCAGGGATCGCAATACTGCATATGTGGAGTATGTTAGATTGGAAGATGCTACCCAAGCAATTAGAAATATGAATGGGAAGCGAATAGGTGGTGACCAGATACGCGTGGATTTCTTACGATCACAACCTTCAAGAAGGGTAACTAGTTTTCAGTAATTCCAATTCTGGGTGGAAGATTCTTTGATGCCAGATATTATGAAATTGACATATTCTTTTGAGTATATGTGCTAGTGGTTCTATAATCCATCGAAATAGATTTTTCAAATTTTTAATGGTTTGTTTGTTGTCAGGAACAATGGCCTAGCTCCCATGAGCCCAGAGATGGGCCTTTTTCTGGCAGGGGAACCGATGGTTATTCTTCTGGAGCTAAGAGACCAGTAAGTTTCATTTTTCCACCTATCTACAATAACATCCCTGTACTCTTTTCAATTTGGGCATGTCTTGAGACTTTAAAATTGTGCTTTTGGTCCAAAAAAACTGTGGGATTCGGTCCGGGGCTAGCTAGATAATGGAATTATCATTTGGTCTTGTGTGTTCTTACATGCTATTATGTGTAATTTTCAGTATTCTCATTTAGGAGGCAGGAAAGGAGATGGGCAACCTAGCAAGGTCTTGTGGGTTGGCTACCCACCATCTGTACAGATTGATGAACAAATGCTCCACAATGCTATGATACTGTTTGGTGAGATTGAAAGAATAAAAAGTTTTCCTTCAAGGCATTATTCATTTGTGGAGTTCAGGAGTGTGGAGGAAGCTCGACGTGCAAAGGATGGATTGCAAGGTAGATTGTTCAATGACCCGAGAATCACAATTATGTATTCAAGCAGTGAGCTGGCACCAGGGAAGGAATACCCTGGTTTCCACTCAGGTGAAAAAGGGCCTAGACCAGATGTTTTCTTCAATGAAAATTCATTTAGACATTCACCAATGGATATGCTTGGTCCAAATCACTCATTGCTTTCAAGTACACCAATGTCAGGGGGTGGTTTTATTGGATCTGTTAGGCCTCTAGGACATCAGGGTAGCTTTGAGCCTCTGCTCCCAGGTCCAGAATATCCTGATGTGGCTCCATTTGGCTCAAATTGGAGAAGGCCGTCTCCGGGTCACCCATCGCCTGGACATGGTATGAGGACTTCAACGAGACAAGCATCTGGATCGTGGGATGTTTATGATGGTAATCAGCTACCAAGAGATGCAAAACGTTCGAGAATTGAAGTTTCTCCACCTGTTGATGAACCTGCTTTTCCTTTAAGAAAGATGGATGATCTTGGGATGGGTATGGAGCGTTCATATCGGCTTGGTCCAATAATTGATGGAGGGGCTGCTGGCCCATTTATGAATTTTCAAGGCAGGAGTCGACCAAGTCCTGGATTCGATGGAGATAATGAGTGCGTTTGGCGTGGGATCATTGCTAAGGGTGGAACACCTGTTTGTCATGCTCGGTGCATCCTATTTGGGAAGGAGATAGAAACTGAGCTGTAAGTTTGTTGTGTCATATCTTGAATTTTGTTCGATATTCACGTTCTGGACTTCTAGTTTTGGTAACAGCTGTGTACTTTAAGCATTAGGTAAGACAGATAATCTTTATTTTTGTTTTATCTTTGATTGTTACTCTCCTTCCAGAAGATGAGAGGATTTTTTTTTTTTGGGGGGGGGGTCTAATCTTTAATAGCTTTAATAGAGGATTTTGCAGAAGTAAAAAATAAAATTAGTTAGTATAGATGCCTTAAGCATAAAGGGTGAGTGGGGCGGCAATCCTTAACTGAGTTGTTGAAGTTTTTTGCATGAACGTTCTATTGCATCTTTTAAGTCTTAAAACTCTCTCTTATGAATCAAAATAAATAAAATAAAATCTTGTTTTTCCAAGAAATGAACAAATTAATGGTTATCATCATCACCATCATACTGCACCTTAATCCCAACTATGTTGGGGTTGGTGGCTTGAAGTTTATAATGAGATGAAATTCCAAATCATCATCTCATAGATTTTCCCCTTGCATGGGAAATTTCATGAGAGGGTGATGAGTTTAGATAGTTACTATAGTTATGTTCCATCACATGTTGATATTGTAAAGTCAACATGCACACCATGGAACATGATTAAAAATGAACAAATTGATCAATCGACAGATTTTTAATTCCTGCTGATAAGTTGGGTGTTATCAAATGATTCTCTTCTCATGAATCCAGGAGCAGCTTGTATCTCCTTTATTATCTTAAGTGATCAATATAATCGTCATCACTTTTACCTGAAATAGGGCCTTTGCTTTGTACAAATTGCATATAAAACTTTTTGGTTACCTTTGGAGTTTTATATAATGAAGGTTATTCATATAGTATAAAGGTAGCACAAGCATCTGCAAGACACAAAAAGCTCTGCTGGTGTGCTCAATCTCTGAATATTTCTTGTATTCTGTTCCAAGTGCTTTCTTTAGCTGTATGTCATTATCTCATGTTTTGATTGATAGGGTTTAACAACTTCCAAGGTTTCATCATATTTTGGTTTTTGAATTTGTTAAAGGTGGTGAAGAAAAATATCTCTACTACATACAGCCTTAGTTGCTGACTTTTTTTATTTATTTATAATTATCATCATCGTAATTGCTTACAGTCCAGAAGTTGTTAATTGCTCCGCCCGGACTGGACTGGATATGCTTGCGAAACACTGTGCTGAAGCTATCGGGTTCGAC
Source organism: Stellera chamaejasme (assembly GCA_024586325.1). Taxonomy (NCBI): domain Eukaryota; kingdom Viridiplantae; phylum Streptophyta; class Magnoliopsida; order Malvales; family Thymelaeaceae; genus Stellera; species Stellera chamaejasme. The sequence goes on along the minus strand of CM044984.1, from coordinate 40,307,398 downwards.
ATTGTATACTTTCTGCCAGACAGTGAAGATGATTTTGCTTCTTATACCGAGTTCCTTCGCTACCTTGGTTCTAAAAACAGAGCTGGAGTTGCAAAGTTTCATGACGGAACTACAATGTTCTTGGTACCTCCATCAGAATTCTTGACAACAGTTCTAAAAGTAAAGGGACCTGAAAGGCTTTATGGGGTTGTCTTGAAGTTGCCTCCACAGTTACCAAGCACAGCATCAGTTCACCAACACCAGCTACTTACTCGCTCTGACTTTAATCTTCCACCTTCAAAAGAAGAGCAGGTTTCACAAATGGAATACGGTAGGGCTATGCCTGAGGAGAGTAAGCCTCATCAAAGATCTCTTGGACAATCGCCTTTGCAAAACCATATACCAAATAATGTTCCAGCTTTGTCCCAGAGTGGAGTTAGCTTAACACCAGATCTCATAGCCACTCTTACTTCACTGCTTCCCGCAGCTTCACAATCATCACCTGTAGGCGGTCCTCAGAGTTTGGTAGTGTCATCAATGGGTCAAACTTCAGTCCCTCCAAGTATTGCACATGGTAGAGTAGTATCACAGGGTTGGAACCATGATTCGCAAGTGTCTGAGCCAGTGGCCCATTCTTTACAGCAATTTGGGAGTCACATTAATTCTCTATCACAAGTAGCACCATTTCAGCAGTACACATCACAACCGGCTATCACAGGCCATTCTTCCCAAATGCTTCATGGTCAGTCTCAATTTCAGGAAGCTACACTTGGTACGAATCAAGTGATGGCGAATTCTAGGGTATTTCCTAATCTCAGCGGGCTGCCTCAAAATGCACATGTTTCTGGTTCTGGACCTGTTGGTCTCCTGTATCAACCTGAAGTAGCTCCTGATATTCAGAAAGGCTACGGGATGATGCAGGGAACAGATACATCTGCAATATATGGTTCATCTAATTTTCAGCAGTCTGGTGATCCTAATGCCATGACTAATCATGTTCATGCGGTCAGTATTGCCCAACCGCAAAACTTTATGCAATCATCAACCGATAGAGCAAGTACTGAACTTCCAAACCAAGTGCAACATTTACAATCTGTTCTCTCTGGAGCTGGACAGGGCTCATCAGATGGGGAGCTCGATAAGAACCAAAGATATCAATCAACACTGCAGTTTGCAGCAGACCTCCTTAGACAGATACAGCAGCAGCAGCAGCAGCAGCAGCAAACTCCGGGTGGACTGGGAGCAGGCAGCCAGCCTTGAGATCTCTTACATGGCTATAATTAGGTAACCTTTCTTGGCATGAGTATTTCTTGTTGTGCACTGGATTGCATCTTATTTACTGTGAGATATGACATTCTTTATCTATTTAGGACTTGTCTTGTTTCAATGGATTCTGATGTGATACTGTTAATTTGTATTTGCAGTGATATTGTGTCTTGTCCTTTAGGTTGCATTGCATATCATGCCATTAGTACGGTATTTGGGTGGGATATTAGTCTTAATTTAGTGCTTAGAAGAATGATAAGGTTAGAGCTAGCATCTCATCTTTGACTGCACTTGATTGATCTTTGAAGTCGCTGTTCTATGTTTGATCCGTAGTTGTACACTCCATAGTGGTTTAGTTTAGGCAGGTTGTTATTAGGATGTGGGATACTGTTCTTTTGGCGTTTATTGGTGGTAAGCTTCGTTATTTGATATTATGCATCTAGCTTTGGAGGTTTCCCCACATTTTAGCCATGTTAAGAGCTATTATTTGACATCTCTGACAGTACATCAATGGTGTAATTATTTTGTCCTGGTTTCTCCATTTGGGGAGATTGCATTGTATCTACCTGTGGGAGTTCTTGCCTCCTGGTGATAGGAAAGTATCATGTCTTTTTTGTGATTGTCCCATCGCTTGCAACATTTGTCTTTGTTGCTCCGCGGTTTGGATGAGTATGATTTAAAAATTTTAAACCTTAAAGGAAAGTTACTTTATCATTCCAGTACCTGAAGTTCAGCATTTAGTGATTTAAAAGTTGTCTGCGGATTGGTATGATTTCACTCTTCATGCTTTTTTTTCCAGTCTGCTGTATATGTTTTCTCTGCTGTCTGCGTTTATTGTTCTCCATCTCTTATCTCTTCTTTCTGACATACATTGTGCATTACCTTGACTGCTTTTTTACTGTTCTGTTGGATAATGTAATGTGATTTTTCTTTAGTCTGTATGGTAAACCGTGTATACTTGTATTGGAAGTACTGTTATTGTAATTGCACTTTATTGACTGGACTTAGAACAGTGATATGCCTAGGGAGGAAAAAAAAGGTATAACGCTTCCAGATAGACTTAGGACAATGACATGCTAAGTTAAAATATCTATGACCGCTATGTTGAACAGCTTTTCTAAAATCTATCAAAACTCTTAATGACTTAACAGTAAAGATCCAAAAGGTATCCCGATTACCATGCCAACAGTTGTTTTGAAACTAAAACCACCCAAATAAAATTACACCCCTTAATCTTCAGGAATTTATACCGATCCTTGGAGCTAAATTCTACAAATTCTTCCCTTAGTGAGATAGTTGAAATTGTTGCAAAGCTGAATCCGTCTAGTTTATCTCACAAAGTTCAATTATGTAGCTGTTAAGGGACTCTTCCTTTTCTTAACCATTTTCTCGAGCGTGATTAGATTCACCAATGCAGCCGATCTTTGACATCTAACTCGAGCGTGATTAGATTCACCGGTTGTGGTCAACTCCTGGATGATAAAGGGATAAAACTATGACGTTTTTTTCCCCCCAATGTTACCCCGTTTATCTGTGTTCCAAGTCACCAAAATATTTCCTGTTTCATGAATTAAGCTACGTGTTTAATTGTGGAAACGGCTGTGTAGCTGCTTTTCGCAAACAGGCCCTTCATGTATTAAGCTACTGCCCCCCACAAATCATTATTTATCTTGGCTTTACAATCTTGGAGGTTTGTTCCTCGGGTGTCGTCCCTGAAACGATATTTGAAGCTAGTTGATAATATTGTTGCGTATTAGTTAGTGTTAGTGTCTTATGTTGATGGATTTTAATGGAGTCATTAAGCGTCACCTTCTGGCAGTGTTGGGCGCATCACGCAGTGAATGGGTTCAGGAGTGTGACGCTGTGATGTGTGGATCACTGGAACGAGCTTCCAGATAATGAATTTCTTTTAACTTCTGGTAATTTTGAATTAGTGGATTAAAACCTGAAATCTAGGCTTAATCCTGATGGATCGTGTGGGGGCTTGGTAGTCTACTTTAAGGAATTCTATTATGTTGAGGTATCTATACCAATTCTATTATGCATCTCTTAACTAAGACCATCCGATCTGACCAAACTTTGGGGAATTCAGTGACGTCTGATATTAATGAGTGTTAACAGTAGAAGTTGAGTTGGGGAAGATAAGTGTCATCTTGACTTGCATCCGTCCGTTTTTCAGTTGGCAGCCAGCCAGCCAGCCACTTGAGTCCTCTTTGCCAATCTGCTAGTTAACTAGAGGGGCAAATTCTCACTCAATGTTTAATCAGCCACCTTGTCGATTAGGACTAGTAGACGTTCCAACTTAGAATAGCTGCCGCTGCGACGTGAAATGTGTGAGTTTTGGTTTGCTCATCTTGGTTGGTTCATCACCATAATTAATCAATAAGAAATCGTTGCTTTGGTGTAATGCCTTCCTGCCAGCAAGTGTTCACTTGGTAATCAACGTTAATAATCACAACTGTCGTTTGGTTTGGTGAATTTGTTATGTGTTGTAGGTAATTCAATTCAATTCAATTCAATTGGGATCATTCTTCATCTTGTTTCTTTTCTGGCAATTGTTTCTTTTCTGGCAATAATCGACGACACGGAGGTAGCTAGTCGTTGCGCCAATCCAACTCACTCCCGGCGTCTTGTCAGCATCTCTTGCGTGCATCATCAACGTTGGATGTATTTATAGATATGATGATTACTTTCAAATCACCATCCTTTTTCTTTTAGTATGTAAAACACTCACCAACGCCTCCAACTTTCCCAGGAATCAGGATTGCTAACTGGGTATATGCATAGCATGAATGGATAAAGCTATTAAGAAACTGCAGTTCGGTGTTTTCTTCATTCTCTGCCCTGCCTTCATCATCATGTACGTATGCCTGTATGTATTGTACTATACTCGAAACGGAGCGGAGGTCAGATTCACATGCTGAAAACCTTTGAGATGTAAACTGCCCTTCATATCATCAAATGGAAGATCACAAGTCTTCTAATCTGCTCACCACCATTTCCCAAACGAGGCCACAATGAATATTTTTTGTCATCCTCTCCCGTATTTCATCTTTGCCTCAATCTCATCCAGTTCACCGCAACTGTCTCGATATTTCCCTGCTTGATCAATAATAGTGGTATTTTGTAAACACATATCGGAAGTCTGATCAATTTCATGTTTAGAGTAGACTATTTTACTTATCATAACTTACCTGATAGTTCGTATTGAAAATGGAGGAGTACACTTTATTATGTATTTTTTTCAACATTTTTAATATAAAATATCATTAAGTTTATATGAAATTGATAATTCAACCTTTTTAGTTTTCAAATATGTCTTTATATGTGGTATTACTCCTAAATTTGAATGGACTAAAAACAAAATTGCATATACTCCCCCCGTCCCTGAAAAAGTAAACATTTTTCTTAGATGAAAACTTTTGCTCTCCAAAATTACCAAATTATCTCTACTTATATTTACTTTTTTTATTTCGTTTTTTTACAACCTCTACTTAAAGACAATTATGTCAAACTATATAAAATCTTACATTCATTGCAATTTCCGAATTCACACAATGTGTGGGATTAATTGGGGACGAATGAAGTATTTGTCAAATATTTAAATATTTTTTTAAAAAAATTCATATAAGTGCAATACTATTACCTTATGCCACCAACCAAATGTACTCTTATTTTGATTGGAAAATGGGTTATTTTACCACTACTTTTTGAGAGTTGGTAACTTTTTGCCATTGAAGCTTTTTCTATGGTCAAATTGCCATTAATGTTTGGAAAATGAGGTCAAATTACCACTGCTGTTAAATGGCTTGACGGATTCTGTTAATTTTTTGGGTTAATGTTATTTTGAATTTAAAGTTTGTATACATGACAAATTAACCCTTAAACTCCTTACACTTTGACCATTCCCTCCACTATTTATTCCCTCCACTATTTACAGCTTCAGCATCTTGGTGCACCACTGCCTCTGCACCACCGCCTCTCTGGCGCTGCACCACCACCTCATCGATCATTGTACTGCCGCCTAAAATCAAATTATCACTATATTTATTCATTTTTTATCTTTTAGTAGTATTAAATATAAAAAACTTCTGATTTACCGTGTATCCTATGCAACATGCGTACAATTCTTTTTTGGATTTAGTATGTATTTATATATATATATATATATATATATATATATATATAAATACAAACTTAGGGTGCCTTTAAAAAAATATGTGATATTTTGTTTGGGTAAAATGCACCCATAGTCATGTAACTTAAATTATTGTACCACTAGGGTCCTATTTTAACTTTTTGTACTAATAAAGTATCGTTTTCAAGTTTTTCCTTAATTCATAGTCCTATTTGACATTTTCACCCTCAATTTTTAAAATATTGTCCTTTTAAACATTTGTAAAATATAAAAATCATCATACGTTTATAAATACTTACAATTCTACCCAAAATATTTTCTCTCCACTTTATCTCACCACCCTCCTATCCACCATCACCGGAACCTCGCCGGACCGCCGACAACCTTCACCGGAATTCACAAGAACAACCAATAAGCCACAAAACGCAACCCTAGGCAGCAGATCCGCAGCCCACCCAGGGACGTGAATCGCGCGCCCAGGGCGGCAAATCGCCGGTCGAAGGGCGCAAATCGCGAGCTTGTGGTGCTCCCGGTGGCGGTCTGTGGCGTTCCGGTGGTGGTGGTTGTATGACAGTTAAGATAGGTGGAGTTGAAAAGTTTAAGGTAGATATGAGGGTTTGTTCGTAGAATTTTAAAATTTAAGGGTATAAATGGTATAATAAGAAAAATTTATTTTATAATCATAATTGTATCATTCATGTGAAAGGGTTAAATGGTAAAATAATCGTAAAAAGGACCATAGATGAAGAAAAAACTTGAAAACGTGACTTTATTGATACAAAAATTTAAAACAGGACCCTATTGGTATGATAATTTAAGTTACAGGACCATGGAGGCACTTTACCCTATTTTTTAAAAACTATTTAAAAAGTAATGTGTATACTTTTTGTAAGGAAATACTCCATCCGTTATCAAATAATTCTACACTTTGTTTGTTTTGTTTTAGGTTCAATGTCTGACTCAAATATTTACAAAGATTAATAGTGAAAAAATTCACACAAAAAAAAATATTTAGAAAATTTAGATTTCTAATCGTGATATGCATATGAATCATTTAACTTTAATATCTAAACATTCATGAGAAGAATCATATTTTAAATGGAACACACGTAATATATTTTAGTAAAAAAACAAGTTTAATACTTACAAAAACAAAACAAAACAATTTTGATTAATTGAGCAGAGGTGCAGCGATAGAAGGGGTGGTGGTGCAGTGACAGAGGGACGGTGGTGCAACGACATGCTGAGGTTGTAACTTGTAACTGGTAAGAGGGAGATGTCAAAGTGTAAGAAATCTAAAGTTTAAGAGTTAATTTGTCAGATTTACAAACTTAGGTTTACAAACTTCAAGGTGGAAATAAAATATTAGTCTAATAAAATTAACGGAATTCGTCAAATCATTTAACGGCAGTGACGGATTGATCTCATTTTCCAAACATTATTGGTAATTTGACCCCAAAAAAAGTTTAGTGACAAAAATTTGCCAACCCCAAAATATTAGTGACAAAATGATCCATTTAACCTATTTTGATCAAAATAAAAGAACACAACTAACTTGAGTTATGATGCCATTTATTTCCCTACCAATTTAAAATTGTCCAAATTCCATGAATCAGCGCGCTGGGTTGAAAATCTAACGGACAAGATTGTCATTAACAAAATCTGAGGGTCATTTCTTGTCCTAAAGCGGGAATTCGGAATTCAGAAAAGGATGATGAAATGGTACTAGTATTAATTAAAATGGAAATGGCTGAGAATTGAAGCGACAAGACGAGAGAGAGAAGAGAAAAGAAGCTTCTTCCTCCCTCCATCTTTCTTCTCGCTACGTTTCAGTATTCGCAGTCATACACAGGGCAGAGGCCGCGTGTCTTTCTTTCGCTTCCCATGTGATTTCTTCATTCGATTCGCCTCTTTTCTCTGAAACAAAGCCTGTGGATTCGCTTTCCATTCTCGGGACTTTTCTGCTTTTCTTCATGTGATTGAAGATCTGGCCGGAAATTTATCGGCCTCACTCTTTTTAGCCCAAGTATTCTCTATGCGCTTCTGGGTTGATGTTCTGTCGTTCGTTTTAGGGGATAAAATTGTTTTCTTCCGTCACTAGAACGGGTCGGATCTGTGATCTTTAGGGGTTTTTTTGTTTACTGTTTGTTTGGAGGATCTGCACAAGCTGGATTTCGGGGTTTGCGTTAGGTTTGTGTGCAGCATCTGACGCTGTTGTTTCTATAATTACAGTGTTAGCTGCTCTCTTTGCGGAATACAAATTGTAGTGGTTGTTTATCAGTCAGCACTTCACTTAATGGACAAGGAAAAGGCAGCTGCAGCTGGCCATGGAGGATTGCCTCCATCTGGTCGATTCTCTGGGTATTCTCCAACCGGGAATCAGGGTGCTTTCTCTGTGAAATCTGAGCCAACGCCTTCATCCGTTTGTTTTCCATTGGGACAGGGTTCAAGCTCCGATTCTGGACATTTCGGGCATGGGACGGATTTGAATCGCTTTAGTCATGACATTAGCAAAATGTCTGATAACCCACCAAAAAACCTGGGCCATCGTCGTGCCCATTCAGAAATTCTCACTCTTCCAGATGATATTAGCTTTGACAGTGACCTTGGAGTGGTGGGGGCTGCTGATGGGCCTTCGCTTTCTGACGAGACAGAGGAGGATTTGCTTTCAATGTATCTGGATATGGATAAGTTTAATTCTTCATCGGCAACTTCAGCTTTTCACTTGGGTGAGCCATCGTCAGCAGGTGCCCAGGCCACACCATCTGCCATGGCTCCAGGTGGAGCTTCTTTTGCGGAGAATGCAGTTGCTGGGTTTTATGAGAGGCCCAGAGTAAGACATCACCATAGTCAGTCAATGGATGGTTCCACAAGTATTAAACCTGAGATGCTCCTTTCTGGATCTGAAGACGCATCACTGGCTGATTCTAAGAAGGCCATGTCCGCAACTAAGCTTGCTGAGCTTGCACTTATTGATCCTAAGCGTGCAAAGAGGTACGTACCTTTTGCTTTATTACTGCCTAAATTTAGGGACAGCATTGTTAAGTTGGTATTAAGAATTTTACTGGTTTCCAGAGTGTTGTGCATTTGCTCATAACTGGCCTGCCACTTTTACCTTGTCATTCATTTTGTAATTGACGCTAGTTCTAAGCTGGCTGTATGTTTTCAAATGTGATGGTGGCTTATGCTTTGCTTGTTATTGCTCTTTTGAGCTGCAGTGCCTTTTGGCTGTCAAGTTTAGGTTTTCTATGATTTCTTAACTGCACAGTTTTTCATTTTACAAGAACAATTCTTTTCCATGTGGTTTTTTCGATATCATTCTTTCAAGAGATTCCTTTGCACTTTTATAAGACTTGGCGACATTTTCGACACTGCTCTCTTTGCTTTTCCTGCCCCCTCTGTATTTAAAGAAAAAATAGTTGTGTTAGATTTTCTATAACCCTGCTTATAGAAAATGGACCTCTATGATTTTATCTGGATACTAATTTTTTGTCTTTGCAATCATGATTTATTTAACAGAAATAACTTGAGGGGTTGTTTGTGCTATTTGATGAAGTTATCCAAATATTGTTTCTTCTGTACTTGTTCTGTCAAGATGCTCTTTCTTTGCCATGTTAAATTAGGGAGAAGCAATAAACAGTTGGTCCACTCTATTTGTTTCTCGTTAACTTTTGCTTATTCTATCTTGTATATCTCTATATGTTTCATGTTCATCGGCTTCTCTCCTAGGAAAGAGGATTATATTCCTCTGTGGGGTTCATCTTAATTTTACTTTTTTTATTTGATACAGAAAGATGTAAATTTTCAGGGCTGTTTCCTTTTTCATTGTGTATCTCATTTTTCACTTTGTTGCTACTCATGTCAGGATCTGGGCAAACAGACAATCAGCTGCAAGGTCAAAAGAGCGAAAGATGAGGTATATAGCTGAGCTAGAACGGAAAGTGCAAACACTACAGACTGAAGCAACATCGTTGTCTGCGCAGTTGACACTCTTGCAGGTTCATCCATCTCCCAGAGCTGAAATATTTCTTCCCTCTTTTTCTTTTTGTTTTGTCTTTTTAAAACTCTTTATGTTTCTCATTCGATGATGTGCAGAGAGATACAAATGGCTTAACTTCTGAAAACAGTGAATTGAAACTGCGGTTGCAAACAATGGAGCAACAGGTTCACTTGCAAGATGGTGAGACAAACTATTTTAATAGGGTGAATTATTTCATCCTGTTGCTATGCACCCTTTTGGTCTAGCCTATGACTCGTCGCTGCTCCTGTTGTGTACATTGAATGTTTCCCAACTATTAAACATGTTTTTCTTTGTTTTGTTTTTAATTAAGGCACATAGTTTCCCTTTTTTATCTGCATTTTGTGATTGATCTGCGACATTACATGCAACCTCTTTCTACATTTGTTTTATGAGGGTTATGCCCCTATGTTTTAATTTGTTCATACTGGTAACTGCATGGTTGTCCGCAGTTTCTGTATCTGCCTATTAGCACTCATGTGATATTGGATTACATTGTCTTTTCTTGAAGTGCCAGGAAAGCCTATGAAGTTTCTGTAGGTACAAATATTTCTTATGTGGCTTAAATCTCCCAGACTGAATAAAAGATTATGCTTATGTTATCGTGTTTGCTATTATATTAAAAATGCCAAGGTTTTACTTAACCTAGCATTTATTTATTTGTTGATAAGAAAGGATCTTAATATACAGATAAAGGAGCACTGAGGGAAAGGGTGCAAACCCTTGCAACAAAATATGAACAGAAGAATAGCTATCGAAAGCTACAAGTTCTGTATCTTTCCGAAACAACTCACTGACCCAAACTTTGAGGAAATCTAGCCATTTTCTTTTTTAGAAAGGGTAGTGAGCTCCCAAAAGCTATCAAGTGGTTTTCCCCATGAATTAGGTAATCGCAAAAGAGATCAAGGAGATGACTTTTCCATTTCCCTTTTAATATCTCAAGAGGGAACCTAAAAGTATTCACGTTTCATTGCTGTGACTGGGTGTGAAACATGGTTAAGCTGGACTTACACGAACAGCTCACTATGAAATCTCGTTCAGATAATTCTGTTGTATTCTTTTCTTGGTGTGGAATTGAAATTGATTGCATACTACTCCTGCCCCTTTATGTTTACAACATTTTTCTTTTGGCATGGAGATTAAGGTGTGTAGAAGTTGTTTAGGACTTCCAATTCATGTCCTTCTAAAATATAGTAAAATTTTTTTAGAGTTATTGGAGTTTGTGTAGAGTGGATGGAAAGTGATTTGAAATAAGGGTAATGGGGTAATTTGGTGTTAAATAGATTACGAAACATGGAACGTTACAAACATTTAAGGATATCCAATAAGGATAAGTGTTGCAAACATTAAGGGATGGTGGGAGTATGTATCCAATAAGGAAAGTGTTGCAAACATAAAGGGATGGTGGAGGTATATATCCAATAAGGTAAGTGTTGCAAACATAAAGAGATGGTGTAAGTATTTTGGATGTCAATAAAACTTCTCCATATGTTCAATTCCTTTTAAAGTATTAGGTGAAACAGAAAGATGGAAAAATCATGGAACCGTTTCGAGTATCAAATGTTTTTCACGTGGTGCTTGGGAACTTTGGACTTTATTGGTTGGCATGGTAAGGTCTTATATTCAAGGTTATAATTTGACTTGATGAGATGAACGCTGGTATTTGATGAAATAAAAGTGACCCTTAGAGAAGCAGTTGGGTGTCTTGAGTGCTGTAGAGTTTTCACCTAGAGTTTGGACCGGGTTTTTGTCAACCTGTATGGGCCGTTGTTGTTCAGGTGTTCTGACTTGTACAGCCAATGCTTATGGCAATGCAGCTGGATGCTGGGCTTGCACATGAAAAATCAATTAATAGCTGGCTCAGTTAGCTTCATAATATTATGGGTTTCCTTTCTGAAATGTTGAAGGCAGTACTTAGTCCTTACTTGCAAATAACTCTTGGATGGTTTTTTTATTTGATGGTGTGTTGTTTTGGGTTTAGTAATCGACTACATTAATTTAATTAAAAAAAATTGAGGCGAAACTGTCCTGTGATGCTATTAAGCATAAAAACATGGAAGAATGAAAAAAAGGGTTGTTTTGAAGGGATTTTGAAAAAGAGTGACTTGTTTATATGTATATTCTCTCCAGAGAACAGGTTCAAATGTGATTGTTGTGATACGTCACAGAAGAGTATCGTTGTTTGGTTGGTGTTATTTATGGCAAGAGTTTAATTACTTTGCATATTAAGTTCTTGTCTTGCTGCAATATATCACGCTGTTTTTGAATGCATTATGATTCTTTTTTTTTTTGTTTGGCAACTGTTGTTGAATTACCAAACAGGAAGGGCCGTTTTCTGTACATGGATTTCTTTGTTGTCATACCATCTTAACCAAAATTGTTTGGATAGTGAATGAAGTAATAAATTTGACCTCATGTATCTTCTATCTGTCATGTACCTGTCTTACTGGCATTATCTGTCTGTCAGATTTGCTGTTTCTGTCTCTCTAATCTCTCACCTTGTTGTTTTATTAGTTTATAAAACATCATCTTGGGTAGACTTGCTTATTTATTGCCTAGTTTCATTCTCTTTCTCGTTGCATAATTAGTTTGATTATCTTCTGCCATTTCTGTATCTGTGGTTGCATAATTGGTTGATGACAGGAGTCTGGCTCTCATTCTACCATGACCTATTCATTTATTGTATAGCTGTCTGCTTTTCATATTTTACCTGAATGATGTTTGTTTTCTGCTACAGCATTAAACGATGCACTGAAAGAGGAAATCCAGCATCTGAAGGTGCTAACGGGGCAAGGCATGCAGAATGGAGGAGGAGCGATGAACTATGCTTCATTTGGAGCTGGACAACAGTTCTATCCAAAGAACCAAGCCATGCACACGCTTTTAACCGCACAACAGTTTCAGCAGCTTCAGCTTCATTCTCAGAAGCATCACCATCAGTTCCAGCTGCATCAACTTCAGCAGCACCATTTACAATCACAGCAGGAGCAGCAACAGCAAGGCGGAGACGCGAAAATGAGAGGAAGCATGCCATCAGGGAACCAGAAAGATGGCACCTCATCTGACCTCCATCCACCCGGTACAAGTAACTGAGAATCTATTGCAGTCTGCTTTACAATTCCAGCACCACAAATTTGTTTTTAGATATAGGTTCGTTCTAATTTCATTCGTCCTCTTTATCTATCAGGTTAGTGATATCTATTAAATTAAACGATATTCAATTGTAGGCAGGTTGTATTTTGTTGTAGGTGATATGGCCTCTTGGTGTTGATCTTATACAGTAGTTTACCGTTTTGCTTCATCCTTGGCCTCCTTCATTTTGTGGTATATGAGAATGGAGCCCATGGAGGTGTGTGGAATTGAACCTTCTTTCTTCCTGGTGACTGGTTTTAAACATGTAGGTAGATCAAAGTTTTGGTTGTTCAGTTCCCTTCCCTCTCATCTGTTGTTACCCAAAGCCCCAATTTGCAAGCACGCATGAGAATTGAGCCTCAGCTACTTGTTACAATCTGAAAACAATGGCAAGCTTCATATCTTTCAGGGGATTTGGTAGTTTATTACACTAATGAAGTGATCCATCTTAATATTTTTACGTTTTGTAAAACGCCTCCTTTTACACAATTTATTGAAATTTACTAATATTTTCTGAAGTTTCAAAATCAAATAAAGAATTACTTTGATTAATGACAGTGTATAGAAATTCTTAAACTTTAGAAAGACTGCAACAACCCCCGAATTGTGAGTCGGACAGGTTTTATCATCATCAATTAAGGTAATACTTAATGTAGTTTATTTTTATAATAAACCGGTGGTGTAGAATAAAAGTTGCACCATCAATGAATGTAAGGGATCATTATCATATCGTAGATGGACAAGACGAAACCCTTTGTTAACACTTTTCACAAGTTGGTGATCAAAGTGAACAGGGAAGGAAAGGTACTCAACAGCGGTCTACATGATTGTATAGCCAGGGCCACCCCCTCCTTCAGGTACCGTCCATTCTATATTTTGTGTTGGATCTTTGATGTCACAAGCCTGCAGTAAAACACAGACGTAATTAGAGTTTGTTACTGCCTCTGTCTCTGTCTCTGTCTCCTACTTGGGGCTTTATTAAGCTCCTTCGGTCTGACTAGACTTGGAACTCACGGTTCAGAGGCCTTACCTTACAGTGCAAGCAATTTTGAGCATTGATGTGCAGTTTTAGCTCTCCTGCGTCATCTGGGACATACCTTCAGTTCAATGTAAACAGATGTAACGCATCTGGATTTAGAACATTTTTTAATGTCATATACAAAGAAGTTCAATAAGATGAATATATACTCATATACACGGGCTGGACAATATCGAGACTCGGGTCCAGCATATTGTGGCAAGTTCACAACCTCAGGAATCTTGGGATCCTTCAGCCGGAGGTGAGCTGGTTGGTCATGTTCATGATTTGTGTTGCTCCTGAAAATCGAAACATCCTGTCATCACAAAGAAAGTGAAGGAAACAAAGAGCAGAATGCTAGCAACTACACCTAATAAGAAAACATTGTACTTGGAAATCTCTTCGGCAAGAGACTCTATTTGGGGGGGGAGGGGGTCCAATTCTTTCTGAACTGGTGTGATAGAAAGGATTCTGTTCTGTTTTACGTTTCCAAGTTCTATCCTGAACTGGATATTGCTGGTCAAGTTGGATTCACTTGAAACTAGAAGCAAGAATAATAAATAGTTGTGTCAACAGACAACCAAAACCAGAACTTACTTCCACATAACCATGGAAGGAGCTGATCATGATTGCATTGCATTGCATCAAAAGGGGCACAAGATAGCATAATTGATAATATAAAGACCTTTACAACAATACCTGTGCAGAGAGGTCAGTAAATCGAATGACAATACACCATCAGGTTTCGGATATTGTATTGGAGAATGAAACTCCGCAACCTGCATTGCAAGGGACTGATGTAATCTTCCAGAAGCAATGCAAATATATACTCCATACCAAAAATCAATAACACTTCACTTGTTTCTCTGCAAGTGCACATAGATTAGCAGTATCACTTCAACATTCTCTCTGTTTTTTTTTTGACAAAATCAATCCAACATTCTAATTTGAGGTTCACTTGAAACAGGTCTGAGCACGCTGGTGTACATGAAATGAACACTTTATAAAACATCAGAATAATTCCCATCATTTTTCCAAGTTTTCAGTAGATTTGCTGAACTGATCCCCGGTCAAACATGGTAAGGGTCCGTTTAATTGCAGAGAAGTTTCTAATTTTTCATTTCCAAAACTTCTTTGTAAATATTTGATCATATACCTAGGTTTGAAGAGATGGAAAACAAAGTTTTCCAATCTTTGAAAAACTCTAGTATTAAATTAGGGAACCTTGTTTGGAAGGTTTCCATTTTAATACTAGAGTTTTCTAATCATTGGAAACAAGGTTTTCCATCTCTTAAAAATTAGGTGTGTGATCAAATATTTACAAATGAATTTTAGAAATGAAAACTGTAAAACTTCTCCATAACTAAACGGACCCTAAATATCCTCATTTTTCCAACTTAAGACAGTTCATTAATGATAATTTAGAGTAATCTCCTTACACTGGTTGCTTCATGATCTGGTTTCCCATGCTTCAGTGTAATGGGGGATTTTCCTCTTAATATATAACTGTCGCATGTTTGCAGTAAGCAAAACTTGTCAGCATTGAATAGAAAATAAAGTTTCTGATGATTGTGAAATGTCGCATTTAAATGCCAATTATCTTGAACTGTTGCCTTACTGTTCAACAGCACTGATAGCTAGGCCAGGCACAAGGCCATACTCAAATGCCTGCAAAAGGTTAAAAGACTGTCCAAGTAAATGAAAGTAATCGTCTAACCAGTTGAAGGTCACACTTTTAGTGCACAGCATTTGTCACATTTTAAGACTACTATACACTCAGAAATCCAGCAGACTGTTAAACATCCAAGAGACCCATCAAATGATGAGAAAGAAAAGAGAGACAGTAGTCCAGAGAACATGCAACAAGTATGGTAGCAGCAGATACGAGAACTTTGCCTTTAGCATAAAGTGATTTGCCTCCAATTATACACCAAAAAGAAAGCAGCCTCAAAATACTGTCACAAGAGCTTTGCATAATAAAATACTATGGTTTTAGGGAATCAATATGAGAATGTGTGAAAATTAAAAGCGAGGTAATTGTTTACTAACAGGACGATAGTTCCGAGCTCTTTGTAGTTCTTTCCAAACCCATGAACTCCTCAATAAATCCCAGTATATTTCCAAATTCAAACCTTCATGAAGCACACCAAAAGCAGCTTCTGCCGCTAACATTCCTGTAAGGAACAGAAACAGACACTTCAGGATGGCTTCAGTCAAAGCTAAAAAAGACTAATCCCCCACCCACTCTGAGTAAAAGAAATGGAAATATGACAATTTGGTAACGGAATTCCAATTCAAGCATGAATTGAATCAGCCACCAGATTTAGCATCATTAGTTTTTATTAATAAAAATAGATCAGAAATATAGAATGATAACCAAAAGTACATCATAGTAGGATAGCATCACTGCCCTGTAATTATGATACCATAAACAAATCATTTTCCCACTAAAAGAAACTAGCTCTGCACCTGCATTCAATGCAAAATCAGCATGAAATACCGTCACTGCCAACTATAGGCAAAGAGAGTATCTTACTTGCTTTAAACATGCCCTTTACAACTATAGGCAAAAGTCCTATGCGAAAACTTAGTTACCTGATTTCATGGCAGTATGTGTCCCCTTTATCTTTGGCACATTTAGAAAGCCAGCTGAGCATCCAATAATTGCTCCACCAGGGAAAACTGGATATGGAATAGACTGAAATGTGACTAGTACCATATTCAGATACACGAGACAGAATATGGGCAGGCAGAATCAGCTAACCATCTTTGACCGAAGCAGTTTTAATTAGGTAGCTTGGACGAAATCTACTTTCATGGAATGCATTTTACCAGCTATGTGTTTATGAATTAATCTGCACTTAATTTGGATATCTTCTACGATTAATAACTAAAAAAAAATACATCAAATTAAACAGATATACCAGAGATGAAAGATATGGTATGATTCCCAACTTACTTGAAAACCACCTTCATTTAAGGTCCGTGCCCCATATTCAAGCACTGTTCCACCTTCTAAGAGGGGTCTGATACAGGGGTGATGTTTGAGTTTCTGTCAGAGAAATTGAAAAAGAAAAAAATTAGAATGAAATGCTCGAGCTTCACATTAGGAGTAAACTTCGCTGGTGGTCCTGTAAGTTTGTGGATTGTCCTATTTGGGTCCCGTTTTAAGAATTTGGCTCACTTTAGTCCTGTAAGTTTCAATCGTGTGCACCGTTCGTCCTTCCGTCACTTTTTCTGTTCCGTTAAATTGGTAAAATTACCAAAATGTCCTAGATCTAATATTCAATTTAACACCAATCTCTTAAAACAACTACAAATAAACCCTAACTATTCTAAATGTACAACCTCATCATCTCTTCCAATCCTTCTCCAACACGGCCAAGGCCTTGGGCTCCATCGTCACCCACACCTCGATCCCACCTCCAGATTCCATATCCATCGAAGGCGGAGACGAGGACGCCTGTTCTTCTCCGGCCGCCATTGCTCTCCGCAGAGGCGGCCATAGCGCGGCTCCAGATGAGGGCCACGACAGAATCGAACCGTGACAGCGGGCGGGTAACACGAATCTTCGTTTCGATAAGCCGCCGACGGCGGGGCACTTCCTCTGCAACCCCAGCCAAGGGCACAATTGAAACATCATTGGCTCCCTCTGTTCAGCAGCCCCAGCATCGCAGATCGCCTCCCCCTTTCCCGGCCAATCTCGCCGCTTGACGCCAAATCGCCGGAGATTCGAGGCTGGACTGCCAGGGGCAGGGGCTGGGTCTGGGTGATGCTTGGCTAGACTGGATCGCAAAGAGGATTGGAAGAGATGGTGAGATTGTACATTTAGAATAGTTAGGATTTATTTGTAGTTGTTTTAAGAGATTGGTGTTAAATTGAATATTAGATTTAGGACATTTTGGTAATTTTACCAATTTAACGGTGATTTTAACGGAAAAAGTGACGGCAGGACGAACGGTGCACACGATTGAAACTTATAGGACTAAAGTGAGTCAAATTCTTAAAACGGGATCCAAATAGGACAACCCACAAACTTACAGGACCACCAGTACTCCTTCACATTAGATGCATTCATACATCCAACTTGAAGAAAATAATAATAATAATAATAATAATAATAATAATAATAATAATAATAATAACACCCCAGGGTAGAAATTAAAAGAGCTTCTAAAAGTGTTTAGTCAACATTTTAAGATGGATTGCTCGTTCAGTCCATGGTGCAATAAAATTGTATGCCAGCTTCGAGGAGATGTGATCTGTCTAAGAGATTGAAGCGCATCTCGAAACAAGAATACCAAAGAAAACTATAAATGAAATAGAGGGCACTGGAAAATATAAAACAACCCTTGGCTTGAAAGATATTTTTACCACTTACCATCTCAGATCTGGTCATGGTAGTGGACTAGTGGGAAATGAATTCTACACTATACAAAGAACCAACAACCTAGGAGAAATTTTAGGAGAAATTTCTGATCTTAAAAGTGGAAGGAAGTACTATAATGCACCAGATTAACCTAGATTTATTAATCCAATTATAGCTTTTGACTGTTATTGAAGTGTGTCTTAGTTCTGTTCATCTTAGCTAGTTACAGAGAATCCTAGTACAATAGAACTAGCTAAAACAGAGGACTAACTACAACATTCTTGATTAACACGTAATAGCTGATAGAAATAGATTTGCAAATGTATGTTATGCGGATGGATAGCAATCATCCATCAAGTACAGCATTTGCATAATTTCTGAGATGATGTACCCGAAACTGAAGGCCATGGCCCTAACTTAACAAATACACTAGAACAATCCTCAACAGGAGGGAGAGAGAGAGAGAGAGAGAGAGAGAGAGAGAGAGAGAGAGAGAGAGAGAGAGAGAGAGAGAGATGCATGCCTGGAATTCTTGATATGGACTCAAATATGGGTTCTGATAATTCAGAGCTACTACAAGACCAATTGAGATCTGTACGGACAAACAGAAGGGCAGACAAGATTCTTAAAAAGAGAAACCATATAATGAATACCAATAATTAATGTGCTCTAAAACATATAGAATTAACTAAACCAGAACTTGAATAATGGTATTTTCCCTGATGCGTGAATGCATTAATTGTTACAGGCAAAACAAAAAGTTCAAATTTAGCTCAAATTATTATCTGTTATGTCAGGTTCAATGATCTTATCAACCCATTTGTTATTGAGTCCTTAAAAAATGATTATGTTTATTAATACTGTTCTTTTCTTCTGTCGTACTTAGCTCATTTAGACTTGTCAAACAAAAGATAGCTCATGTTCTATTCTCTGTTCCAGCCCTGCTAAGCTCGTTTAAGTATGCCAACAAAAGAAGAATCAAGTTTTTAAACAATGTAAAATGCAGCAATTCTACAATCCCAGTTTACAACAAAGTTGTGCAGGGGGGAAAAAAACTAAAGACAACAGAATCTTACACGCCTATCTTCCATATGGTACACAAATGCGCCTCCATATGTTTTGTGATCCAAGGGCCAACCCAGTGTGTGAAGAACTGTACCAGGCTGATGCTTGCTCTCATCAATTTCCCATACCTGCTCAATCAGCAAAAGGAAGCTGTTAAGTTAGAACAGATACTGGTGGATGCTTGCTCTTATTATTTCAGCAAACACTAGCTGTCCCAACCAGTTCAGTAACTAGACAAATTGTGAAGAACCTTATCAACCCAGTAAAGGAAATATCATCATGCATTATATCTGAACTCCAAAGTGGATAAGTAACATGGATACTTTTGTAACAGCAATGGAAGACGTCTGAAATTTAAAACCAAAAAGCACATTGAAAATTCTAAATGTTCCTCCCTTGAGAATTAAGTTACCTCTTTGATTCCTAATGCATATGTTTGATGCTGAGCCTGTGACTTCTCCCTGAGCTTGTACCTTTTTAATAATTTCTGCTTACAGAAATATCAAACAACTGCACACTGTTAGGAAAGGTCATTATCATTGAGTACGCAGCATAGACAGACACAATAGCATAAAGTCAATGTTTCAGACCTCCGATAATGATCCACGACATCCTTCAGCTAAAAGTGTAATACGACCTGCAAGTTAAGTTGTATATAGACATATTTTTATGCACTCAGATACCTAAATGGATGCTTGGACAAATTGCAGATGCAATTCAGTAACAACTGGGGCATGAGATTTGTGAATTTGTATATGCTTTTTAAAAACTAATGAACTATAAGCAATGTTGTCCACATAATAAATAAATTTAACTAAGATGCAACAAGGCGTTTCAAATCTATTCAGCAAAAAAACTATGCACAAAAGGATGGCTGCAAAAAAAAGTTTTTAAAAAAAAAAAAAAAATCTATGCCAAAACTTTAAAAGTTTATAACCCAGAGCAGAAGAATTTGTGCAGTTATGCTAATGATGGATGAACAGCTATTCACTCTCACAATTTCACATCTTCCATTCCTTAAGAAACTTATAGTTTATGGCCTAGCATAAAAAAGAATGTCCCAAATTCTGACACCATGAAGACATTGCAATGCTTCCTACTCGAGTTTTCACATCAAATACTCCCTCCGTCCCATTTGTGCTGTCCCCTTTCCTTTACAAATTGTATAGGGAAGGGGACAACACAAATGGGATGGAGGGAGTATAGGAATAGAGATGGATCCAAGTGCAAGACATATATTTAATCAACCAAGTTTTCCAAACAATGATGCCAGTTCAAGGGGTTAATACTGATGTAGAAAAGAATCTCTAGTGGTCATCACAAAGATGATAAGAGGTTAAAAATCTACTGACAGTAATAAGACTGGTAGCTAAAATTGCATAGTACTCCATACAAGAGAGAGAAACAGAGACAGAGGCACGGACAGAGACACAGACACAGACAGGGACGGACAGGGACAGAGGCAGGGGCACAGACCTTTTAGTTCTACGCCACACTGAAAATTTTCCTTCTTAGAACCATCCTTTGCAATTCCCATGTCATTGGTGCCAATCCCAATGACCTTGTTGTCTGCATCATACAATATCTGACATTGAAGATACTTGTCATTAAGATATTTTCAGAACGCTGTTTAAGGGTGGGTACATGAGAGCCAGCAGCACCTCGCTAGCAGCAAACCCTGGATATATTTCTACTCCTAACTCTTGAGCTTTCACTCCCATCCACCTGACTAGCTGACTTAAGCTGCATTGAATGAAAAAGGGAGCACATGAGTCAGTAACCTCATCTTTTTCAATTCGACCTGAATTAACACATTTATCTGAGAAACAAATAAGCACTGAAGTTTCCCTTTCACAATTAGAGCACCATTAGCCAATTATATATAGATAATTCTTTCTCTATCTGCTTTTGTGTTTGAAAATTGCAAACATAACAACAGAAAAGGTACCTTATAACATAGTTTCCTTCATTATCAAAGGGAGACGGGAGAGAAATTGCACGATTATTTGTTAGAAGCCAAAATTTGTCAGAAGAAACAGGAACACCAATTGGTGCCTGCACAGATGATGGCCAAAAAGGCAAGGAATATGTTTAGGATCAAATTTGCAGTTATGAATTGTGTAATCTACTCATGTAGCAACTGCTGATTATTTAATGACAGCGAACCACTTTCACTCATATGATCAACGTCTACCAAGCAGATGTGCCAAGGTTGCTCATTAGAAGATAAATACTTTTTCCAATCAAATTCAAAGATGGCCTTAGTTTTGAACAGAATAGTGGAATACACACAATATCACCAAATGTTCAAGGAATCAATCCAATACATAAGCTCTTGTCAACTCTTAACTAACCTCTGGGACTGTAAGTACTAACAATAAGCTAGCCTGCCGTTTTTTTACATAAGGGACTAGAAAAGATAAAACTCTTACAAGTCGCAACAGGCTTAGGACCATACACTAATACAGCTCCTCAGGTGAAAGAATAACCAACACTATTTACATAAATCATTTTTACCAATGAAGCGATCACATTGGAAGAGCAAAGAAGTAGAGTAATCAAGAAGTGAGAGAAGAGAAAAAGCACCTCCTCCTGTTTCCAGTTGGGAAAAAGCTCATTCAAGGCCCGCGGCTCAAAAACATTTCCGGATAGAATGTGAGCACCTAAATCAGAAATAGTCATCAAGCTCCATAACAGAATTTCAAGGTGCCAAATGATATAAACTTCTACCTGAGAAAGGCATCAAGCTCAACACAAATAACTTGTGACTCCGCCAAAACTAACCAAACATAAGTGCCCAAAGTCTGGGACGAACTGAGGGAACAAAGACCATTGAGCTTGAATTAACAACTCAGTCAAGCAAACGAAGACATACCTACTTCTGCACCTTTTTCCACGACGCACACCGATAAATCAATATTCTTTTCACGGCAAAGTTGCTTAAGCCTTATCGCTGCAGACAACCCAGCTGGTCCTGCACCCACGATTACGGCATCGTACTCAAGAGACTCCCTCTCCGGTTCACTGCTGAAACACCTCTTCTGACCAATAAACCTTTGCAACCTCAGAAACCCACCGCCATTTAATCCGCATTTCCCTTCCTCGGCCCGATTCGGCGAACACCCAGATGAGAGAAAACGATTCGTCCTTGAGCTCAAAGAGGGTGACTTTTCGCCGGTAGCATGAACAGGGAAGTACTCATCTTGAATTTGCGATGAAATCGTGGGACTTTTTCGAGGACAGATAATACTAGAAAGAGATGAAGATATTGAAGCTGTGAAGGAAGAACGCAGAGCTGAGCTCCTCAGAAGACTTGATTTTGTAATCAACCTGTCCATAACTGAAGAGCGGATGATCATACGGAGATTCTCAGTAAGCGAGAGTGATTTCTCGGGGCATTCGAGACTGGATTGTGAATCGGAAGAAGAAGAAGAAAGAGCAGGTTCTCATATGTACTTGAACGAACTGAACCCAGGATGAACTTCAAATGACGTGCCATGCCAATCCTGACAGATGTATCAGCTCTGACTGAGATAGCGAAATTGCTACCCAAATTATTCTCCAAGAAACATTTTACCCTCATTTCTTTGTTTATGCGCGATTTTGCCACCGGAAACTTTATCAAAAGAGTCAATTTACCGCCCCCTTTTTTGAAGAGTTTGTCAACTTTACCAAATCTTCTTATGGTGGCAATAACTTCAATTTTCGAAGAATAAACAAGTATAGATCTCGTCAGCCTCCAAATTTCATGAAATGGAATTAGAAAGAAAAAAAATGGAAAAAAATAATTCTCAGAGCCTCTAGAATTCTTTACAACTCATCATCATCAGCCTCCTCTTCTTCAGAACTTGTGCCACTATTCTCATAAACCTGCTTGATTGCAGGATTACAAACCGCCTCCAGTTCCTTCAACTTCTCCTCATAATCCTCCTTCTCCGCGTTCTGATTATCATCCAACCATTCCAAAGCCTCCTTCAGCTCCTTTTCAATCTTCTCTTTGTCATCCGTCTCCATTTTCTCACCTAACTTGTCACCCACGGTACTCTTCATGTTGTAGATATATGTCTCAAGCTTGTTCCTGGCATCTACTTTCTCCCGCACCTTCTTGTCCTCCTCCGCGAACCTCTCTGCCTCCTCCACGAATCTCCGAATCTCCTCCTCGCTCAGGCGGCCCTTGTCGTTGGTTATGGTGATGGATTGCTTGTTCTTGGCAGCTTTGTCCTCCGCTGTCACGTGTAGGATGCCATTTGCATCAACTTCGAAGGTCACTTCTATTTGAGGCACACCCCTTGGAGCTGGTGGAATGCCGGTGAGATCAAACCTCCCAAGCTCATGACAGTCCTTTGTTAGGGTCCTTTCACCTTCAAAGACCTGAAGATTGATGAAAAAAAAACGTAAGTTGAAAAGCAAGAAGAAAGACTAGTAGTGGCTTTGGGACTGGCTGGTACGAGAGAGAGCACATTCACTCACCTTAATGGACACAGTTGTCTGCTGGTCTTGGTAAGTGGTGAAAACCTGGGACCTTTTCGTAGGGATTACTGTATTCCTAGGGATCAATTTTGTCATTACACCACCGGCGGTTTCAATCCCCAAACTTAGAGGCGCAACGTCAAGTAGTAGAATATCTGTGATCCAAAGCTTATCAGTCAGTATATGCAAGAATAGATATATGGTTTTATTAAAATAAAAAGGAGCAGCTCTGAAAATAGGCGTAATCCCATCATAGTAACTCAAGATTAAGGATATGTTCATTTTGCCCCCTACTTTATAAAAATGATAAATCTTCGTCACAGAGAAGAGAGGAGAAGAGTGTTACCTTTGGTTTCATCCCCGCCTTCGCCGCTTAAAATCCCACCTTGAATTGCAGCGCCATACGCCACAGCTTCATCCGGATTGATCCCTTTCGTGGGTTCCTTGCCATCAAAGAAATCTTTCAGAAGTTGCTGCACCTTGGGAATTCTAGTACTCCCTCCAACCAGAACAATCTCTTGAATATCCTTCTTCTCCAAATTGGAAGCCTTCAACGCATCCTTCACCGGCCCTAGCGTCTTCTTAAACAAGTCCATGTTCAACTCCTCGAACTTAGCTCGTGACAATGGCGCAGAGAAGTCGAACCCATCATAAAGCGATTCGATCTCAACCCGGACCTGGTGCTGGCTACTAAGAGCCCTCTTAGCCCTCTCACACTCCCGACGAAGCTTCCCAAGTGCCTTTTTATCTGAGCTCAAGTCTTTGTTGTACTTATTTTTGAAGAGCTTGGTAAAGTAGTCCATGAGGCGCTGATCGAAGTCCTCGCCTCCCAGATGGGTGTCGCCGCTGGTGGCCAGAACCTCAAACACGCCGTTGTCCAAGGCCAGGATGCTGACATCGAATGTGCCGCCGCCGAGATCATACACCAGAATGTTTTTCTCAACCTTTTTGTCTAAGCCGTATGCGATCGCTGCTGCTGTTGGTTCGTTGATGATTCGAGCCACGTTGAGCCCTGCGATCGTCCCTGCATCCTTGGTGGCCTGCCTTTGTGCGTCGTTGAAATACGCTGCACGATGCAGAGTACAGAACAGAGCACTATATATTAGCAGTAGTCTTGTGCACCAGGCAAGACGTTTTTATTTTGCTTGGGAGACAAGTCATACCTGGAACTGTGACGACAGCGTCTTTAATCTTCTTCCCCAAGTAAGCTTCAGCTGTCTCCTTCATCTTTGTGAGAACCATGGCGCTGATTTCCTCTGGACTGAAGATCTTTGTCTCTCCCTTCACCTTGACATGAATGTATGGCTTCCCATCTTTGTTCACCAGCTTGTAAGGCAAGAACTTGATGTCTCTCTGAACCTCTGGATCATCAAATCTGCAACCAGAATCAAGAAAAAATCAGTCTTTTGAAACGAAGGACCCAACTTGCCGGATTCCAATAAGCTTACTTTCTTCCAATGAGGCGCTTGACGTCGAAAACGGTGCGTTCTGGGTTGAGAGAGGCCTGATTCTTGGCGGCCTCTCCGATGAGCCGCTCCGTGTCTGTGAAAGCCACCCACGACGGCGTGATTCGGTTTCCTTGGTCGTTGGCTATTATCTCTACGTGACCGTTCTTGTAGACACCAACACATGAATACGTTGTTCCGAGATCAATCCCGATCACAGTGCCGACCTTCTTCTCCTCTGCTGCTGCTCCCAGCAGAAATTCTAGTTACAGAGGAAAGTTCAATTATCATTATCTTTCAAGGAAACAAACAAACCAACAACGATATGAGAGAAGAAAGTTAATGCTGACCAAGTAGAAACAGGAGAAGAAGAGAGAATGCATTTCTCGCTGTCGTCTTCCTCATGCCTCGGTCGATTCCGTTCTTTTCAATCACTGATCTGATTGCTCTTTCCCTTGCTCTGTTTTTTGATGCTCTGTTTTGAGTTGGACCGGAGAACGTCGGAGGAGATCTCACATTTATTTATACACGGTCTCACTTTAAAGCGCTAGAGTGTTCTAGCCAGTGGCCAGGTCATTCATTGAACCTAATTGTTCGCTCTCTTATTTTGGGTGTCAGGATTACGTGAAGGGTCCAATGCTCAGCTGCCACGTCAACCCATCATATGGAATGCTTCGGTTACATCCCGAACGTTCTTCGGTTGCAATGTAGCGTTTGTTTGCCTAAAGTTTTTTTTTGAAAAAACTTTGAACGAGTAGTTTTTAGCTTAAATAGCTCTTTGATCTAAATTATTGAAAAAACTTTGAACGAGTAATTAATTGTAAAAAGAATTTTCTAAATGTATCAAATTTTTCTATATTCAAGAAATTTTGAATCTTCTTGAAGAAGTGTTTTTTCTTCAAGGAATTTTATGTAGGGATGGTGTCAAAAAGAGATCTACTTAGCACTCATAGGTACTATTATCAATTGGACTAGTTGTAATCTTAACTCCATTCCGTCCCTCATTTATTAAGGAAAATTATCAACAAAAAAAACTCTATAAGGTTTGGCATAATCTCCACTTTACCTCCCGTATTTTCAAAATTCTCAAAAAAACCCTTGAGGTTCGAGGGAACCTACAAAATCCCTTTGACCGTTAACTTGGTGAATTGACCGTTAATTTCTCTTGAATAATTCTCTTATATAACCCTACAAATCTTAACCCTGACAATCTTACCCCAAATATTTCACACTTCACAAATGTGCCCCCTCCCACCCATCATCGACCCTTCAAGCTGAGCACGCTCTCACACCGTCGTTGCCTCCACTCCAGATTTTCTCGGCGGCCCAGCCTCTCAACATTCGACCTCCCTCTCCTCTCACAACCCCAACTTCAATTGTTGCAAATGAAGGGGAGGGAAGATTGAGCGATTGGGAGCCGATTTACGTGACTCCACGAAAAATCTACCGGAATCATGAGGTCGAACGCGAAGGGGCTCATGAGTCTAGGACACTCTGTAGCACTAGGCGGCATCACAAGATGTTTGATGTGACGATGGGCACATGGCCTAGAGAAGAAGTTCAGGGCGAGACTTAGTCGTGCGAGGTCCAAGATTGTTGTACGAGGTCGAGCACCGATGTGATTGCGAGGCTGAGGACCAATGTGCGAGGTTTGTGAGACCAAAGGAGGCGAGGCCAGGGTTGGGCGGTGGGTTGGTTGGGGTTGGGTGAGGGAGAGGATAAATATGTTCAATGGTAAAACTATTAGGGTTAAAAAAACTGAAGTCCAATTATTGTAATTAAATATTAAATCTTACAAAAATTTCAACGGGGTTAGTCTTCAGGGGGATTTTGTAGGTTTCATCATGTTGTCCCAAGTAGGCAGCCAAGAGGGGGTGAATTGGTTGGCCACAAAATTTTTCCTTTTAATAAAAACGTAATCTTGACTCAATGTCAACCCGTTTAGAAATACGACTTCCAAAGAAAAACAAGAATGGTAAAGAATGACACGAAATTATAGAGGTTGATCCGAGACCTACGTCCTCTCCTCAAGTCCGCAACTTGAGAGTTCTTCCACTATACTTTAAAAAGGTTACACCAAGAAAAAGTACAAATAGTTTTTCCCAAGGCTCAACTACAAACCTAACTATGGTTTTCCCAAAGGCTCACCAAAAAACCTAATAGTTTTCCCAAGGCTAACTAAAAACCTAACAAATGGTTTTCCCAAAGGCTCACCAAAAAAACCTATTTTAGTTTTCTCAAGGCTCACTAAAAAACCTATTTTAGTTTTCCCAAGGCTCACTAAAAACCTAATTTTGGTTTTCCCAAAGGCTCACAAAAAAAACTAACACTCACCAAAATAGTTTTCCCAAAGGCTCACTATTAACTTAACAAAATCACTGTTTGGTTTTCCCGAGGCTCACCAAAACAAACCTTACAAAAGCTGTTTTGTCGAAAACGACTAACTCGTTGAGGTTTTTCACGAAAAACACACAAAACGTTTTAAACCAGATTTTCTCTCTCTCTCAAAATAAAGTAAGCAAACTAGAATGAAGTAGGAGCTTTGATCTTGAAATATGCAGTGCTGGAGAGCTTTAGAATGATTGACTGTTCCTTTGCAAAATGAGAGCTTGTGTTCTTCTTCAATCTCGGAACATTCTCTTCACGAAGCCTTGCTCTCGATGAAATAGCAGGAGAGAGGAGCGTCCCAACAGCTATTTCTGTTTCTTCAGAACAGAAGATGCGCACGAAAATCTCCATGGAATCAGCTGTAGTTAACGTTTAAATTCAAAGAGGATTACATGAGAGAGTCCTATACAAACACAACTACTTCCCTATCTTCTCTCTAAGTAAACACATTTACTGAGTGAGCTTAAACAACTTTGGCCCAACAATACGTTGTCCGTATTACATTAAGAGAATAAAATGCATAACTATTAAAAGCCCACCAAGCTTTTCTAAACTTAACATAAAACACCAAAGCTTTTGTAATCATCAAAATCTTTTTCTTGCAAAGGAAATAATCCAACAATCTCCCCCTTTTTGATGATGACAAAACTAAAGCTTATATTTTGAAAAACTCCCCCTGAACAAATTCTCCTTGAAACACTTTAAAAAAGCTCCCCCTGAACTTAACACAACTCTTCTCATGTAAGAACAATTAACAGTAAGCATACTCATTAGCAAACAGAGTAATCATTCCAAAGACACACCAAAGACGCATTCAACGGGAAAAAAATATACATATATCCCAAAAATATACATATATCCCATATTCTCCCCCTTTTGTCATAATCAAAAGTGTAATAACCATCATAAAGCATAGAGGAAGGAGTTATAAGGCAACAGAATGTATGTGCATCCCGAAGTTTTAAACGAAACGAGTTTTAAACATAATGAAATTGTTCAAAAGAAAGGTGTTCACGACACGTAACGCATAGGAGTGCAGTTTAGCACGAGCTTGGTGAGCGTGGTGGGGTACTCAGAGATCTGGGATCTCGGTGGCTCGGAGAGGGTTGTAGACAATCAATGCTCTTTCGATCACATTGTTTGATCCACAACAACTCTGTCCTCTGTAGCTATGTCAATAGGTTTAGAATTATCCTGTTCTTCCTCTTTCTTCTTCGGTTGCTTCCTTGCAACTTTGCTGCTGCTGATTTCCCTTAACCTCTGTAAAGCTCCAGCATGCTTGCTCGGGATCCTGATCCACTTCCCATCCTGACCTTCCTGGAAACCACTTTTCTTCACAGTTGATTGGACGAGATAAGTGAAGCTTTCCCACTGTTCCTTCCTAACAGATGTGCCAGGGACTTTGCTTTCTTTCAGAAAATCACTAATCATAGCAGCATAGGGCATATGTTCATTGTGTTTACCCTACTACCGAAATCAACCTCCATTCCTCTCACTATCTTATACATTAAACATATATCTCCCCAAGTCACCAATTGAGTACCTTCCTTAGGAAAGATTATGGCAGTGAGAATCCAATGTAACACTCTATGTTTGAATTCTTTAAACAGCATGCAGGTGAACTGATAGGGTAGTGATTGAAAAGGAATTCCTACATCCCCAAAGAAATACTTAAATGCTTCCTCCTTAAACTCACTATCATCAGTCGATTCTTCAACAGAGTCAAGCACCCCTAAAGCAAAGAGAGAACCGAATGTGAGAGATTCTCACTAATTTCCCTTAGACCTTGGATTCAACACTTAACTCTTCGGGGTCCACATGCGTTTAGATAAAAATTCAGACACCAAGTTTATATATCCTTTAGCACGTGTTGAGACAAAGGGCATCAAACCATAAACATCTAACCACTCAGCCACTTGAGAGACTCCAAAAGATTCAAGAAGTTCTCTAGTCACAAATGAATGGCGCATAAATTTTGTGAATTTCGGATGTACCTTTGTGACAATTAATGCCTTGGCCGCAGTGCTGATTTCTTCTTTTCGAGGAAGAGGCAATCTTCTTGATTCTGCCCTAACCGGCTTGATCTTGACAACCGGAGATGAGGGCTTTTTCTTTGCTTTTTCTAGAACCGTGGGAGCGGTTTCGAGCGAAGATTTCGCAGCCCATTTCCCGAGTTCGTCTCCTCTGTCTTGGATGAGTTGGTTCCGGGCTTTCCTCTTCCGTGCACTGTTCGTAGATCTGCTAGGGTCATCGCCATGTCAAGTGTCGGGCGATGAAGAGGAAGAGTGCTTGACCAACGACCGTCTCTCGCTCGTCGTCGGAACTCATCAGGTTGAGAGTAGTGCAAGCTATAGTTTCGGTGGTTGCGGGTTTCTCGAGGACCGAGAATGGCGGTCTTCTTCGCCGCTTGAATCACTCGAATAGTTGACTAGGGTTTCTTTGGAATTGGGGATTCTTTGGGGCTAGGGTTTTGAGAGGAGGAGGCCATCGTGCTTGTTTGAGGAGTCTGAAGGTTTTTCAGTTTTCAGGAGAGAGAGGTGGAGTGTCAGAGACGAAAAAGAAAAGTGTAGAGGAGTAGTTATAACACACGGTAAAAAATTTAAAAATTATTCTTTTACCCTTGGTAAAATATCTTTTCATCCCAAAATAACTTCTCCTCTTCCCAAAGTTTTCTTTGACGAAAATACAAAAACAAGTCCAAAAACAATGTTTTTTTTAAAGTAAATTCTGGGAATGTTCATGCACAGTTTTACTTTCAGAAATTAAGAGCACATATATATGAAATTAATTTTCATATTACATGTCCTTATTTCATTTGTGAGACACTAAACGAGTTTAGGAATACGTACTGAAATTACCTTGGATTGCTCATGCCCAATTCTCTTCTTATGTAACTAAATCTTTCTTCACAAAGTGGTTTTGTGAATATGTCCATGACTGATTATTAGTGTCGACAAACTCAAGCAAAACATTCTCATTAGCAACATCTTCTCTAATGAAATGATATCTTATCTCAATGTGTTTAGCTCTAGAATGATGAACCAGATTTTTAGCTAAGCAGTTGCACTTGTGTTGTCACACTTAATAGGAACTTTTCTGAAATTGAAACCAAAATCCTTCAGTTGTTGAACCATCCACAAAATTTGAGCTACATGACTTCCCGAGCTATGTACTCAAACCTGCGATTGATAGAGCAACTGAATTTTGCTTTCTTGAAAACCATGAAACTAGGCAACTTCCTAGGAATTGACATGAACCACTAGTAGATTTTCTATCTACTTTGCTACCAAAGAAAATCAGCATCTGAAAAATCATGGAGTTCAAAATCGTTTCTTTTGAATACCACAACCCAAGATTTGGTGTGTCAACCAAATATCTAAAAATTCTTTTGACACAATGCATGTGAGATTCTTTTGGGTTTGACTGAAATCTAGCACATAAGCATACAGAACAAAATATCGTGCCGACTTGCGGTTAAGTAAAGCAAAGAACCAATCATGCTTCTAAACAGTTTTTGCTCAACTGTTTACCGTTCGAGTCTTCATCTAACTTGTTGTAGCACTCATAGGAATAGGGCTTGGTTTGATGTATAGCCAAACTTCTTGAATATCTTTAATATACTTGGCTTGACTTATAAAGATCCCTTCCTTTGATTGCTTGATTTGAAGTCAAGAAAATAGCTAAGTTCTCCTATATTGCTCATCTCGAATTCTCCATGCATTAACTTATATTATTCCTTGCACAAGGATTGATTAGTAGCACCAAAGATTATATCATCAACATAAATTTGAACAACCAAAATGTCATTTTTAGAAGACTTTATGTATAGGGTGTTGTCAACTTTTCCCCTTGTAAAACCATGATTATCCAAAAAGGTACTCAACCTTTCATACCAAGCTCTTGGAGCTTGCTTGAAACCGTAAAGAGCCTTTTTTAGCTTATAAACGTGGTCTGGAAAATGAGGATCTTCAAAACCGGGAGGTTGTTCTACATAAACCTCATCTTTTATAAACCCGTTTAGAAAAGCATTCTTTACATCCATTTGAAAAAGTTGAATGTTCATAAAACATGCAAAAGCACAAAGCATTCTTATTGCTTCAAGTCGCTACGGGAGCAAAGGTTTCATCAAAATCAATCCCTTCCTCCGTGAGTAGCCTTTAGCAACTAATCTTGCTTTGTTCCTTGTGACAACACCATTTTCATCAAGTTTATTTCTAAAAACCCATTTGGCACCAATTATAGAATGATTCTTTGGTCCGGAAACCAAATCCCATACATCATTCCTTTTGAAGCTGGTTCGATTCTTCTGCATAGCATTTATCCAGTTTTCGTCTTGCAAAGCTTCATCAATAGTCTTAGGTTCAACTAGTGAAACAAAAGCTTGAAAAGCACATAAATTTCTTAAGGAAGAGCGTGTCATTACCCTTGGGTTACATCACCCAGAATGTTCTCTTGAGGTGACTCGATTTGTGCTTGAATTTCCACTCATGAGGCGGTGTTTGAGAGGGCTGTCTGCAGTTGAATCTTGTTCTTGTTCTTTCGGAGCGTTCTCAACAGGTTGAAAATGATCTTTTCCTTCAAGATTCTTATCTGCTTGACCTTCAATCAGATTGTTTCATTCACTAATCTTGACTTGTGTCTGCTGGACTTCCGAAGTATCATCATCTTCTCGAGAACATGGTTAGCCTCATCGAAAATAACATGTATTGATTCTTCTACCTTTAAAGTCCTTTTATTGAAAAGCCTAAAGGCTTTACTTTTTAAAGAATAACCAAGAAAAATAGCCTCATCATTTTTCGAATCAAACTTACCAAGATGCTGCTTATCCAAGTTTAGCACAAAACATTTGCATCCAAAAATATGAAAGTGAGAAATATTTGGCTTTTACCTTTCCAAAGCTCATATGGAGTTTTGTTTAGGATGGACCTAATCAAAACTCTGTTGAGTATATAGCATGAAGTGCTTGCTGCCTCTACCCAAAAATACTTAGGAAGAGAATGATCATTTAACATGGTCCTTACCATTTCTCCAATGGTGCGATTCTTCCTTTCCACAACACCATTTTGTTCGGGTGTTCTTGCACAAGAAAAATTGTGAGAAATACCAAGTGATGCACAAAATGATTCCATTTCTGAATTAACAAACTCACCACCATTGTCGCTTCTTATTGCAACAATTTTATCACCTTTCTCATTTTGCACTTTTTAACAAAGTTGACAAATACTTCGTGAGTTTCACTCTTTTTAGCAAGGAAGAAAGTCCATGTATACCTTGAGTAATCATCAACAATAACTAAACAATATTGTTTACCTCCAAGACTGGTCGTTGAGATTGGACCGAATAGATCCATGTGTAACAACTCTAGAATCTTTTCAAGTAGTCACAACTGTTTAGCTTTAAATGAAGCTCTTGTTTGATTTCCCTTTAAGCAAGCTTCGCACTCCTTGTCCTTGTCAAATTTGATTTTTGGCAGACCTCGTACCAAGTCCTTCTTTGAAAGTTTTGCAATTGTGTACATACTTGCATGTCCCAATCGTTTATGCCAAAGCCAACTATCATCTTTGTTAGAAGCAATAAGACATTTCACATTAAAAGAGGATAAGTCATCTAAATCAAATGTATAGACATTTCCATACCTTTTACCAATGAACTTAATGTTGTTTGACATTTTATCAATCACATGGCATTGGTCTGATTTGAAAGTGACATAATAACCACTATCACATAATTGGTGATACTCGATAGGTTGTGCTTGATCCTTCGACTAGAAGAACATTATTGATTGTAGAGGATCCAATCTTACCAACCTTACCAATACCAGTACTGTCCCTTGCTGTTATCACCAAAAGATACTGTACCTCCTTTTCTTGGAGTATAATCAAGAATTTGCTCCTATCTCCAGTCATGTGCCTTGAACAGCCACTTGTCCAAGTACCATGTATGCTTCTTCAAGACCTAAACGGGTTGAACATTTCGTCGACTTTTGGTACCCATATCTTTTGGGTCGAGAAATGTTAGTGACATGTTTGATAATCCAAATTTGCTTAACACCATATCTGAAATATCCATTTCTAAAAGACACTCAAATTTACTATGTCTTTTTGATGACATTTTCACAAGTTACATAAGTAACATTAGCAAGCTTCTTTTGAGAATAAGTTTTCTATTGCCATAACCTATTCGGTTTTGTCATAGTAAGACTTTTGACTCTCAAGAAGATTGTCTAAATTCCTTTCACCATTAATAAAACCTGCTAGGGTTTTTCCAATTTTCATTCTTAGAACTTAATTTTGCTATCTCATCTTTTAACTCCATATTTTCGGTTTTAAGCCTTTTGACAAGAGCATCATAATCCTGACATACTTCAGAGAATTCTTTAAACATTTGAGCTCTTTCATCAGTGCAAGAACTTGAAGAATTAAAGGATTCAACATTACTCATTACCTCCGATTCAGCGGTAGCCATTAGGCATGTCTCAACAGGTTGGCCTGTCTGCAGTTTATAGTCAACAGGTTGACAGCTCTGGAATGTGCAGCTTTCTTCATCATCTATCAGACATATTTGCGCCTCTTCTTCATCATTTGAGGATAATTCCTCGTGTCTGAACAACTATCACTCCATGCTGCCATTCCTTTTAATCCAGACCTTCTTTTCTTGAAAGTTCTTTTCTTGTCGAATTTTCTTTTTGCTTTTGGAACTACTCTCATTTCTTTGGACAATCAAACTGCATATGTCCTTTTCCATTGCATTTGTAGCAAGTTAGAGGTCTGAAGGGGCTGCTCCTCTTGTCCTTCATTTGTTGATATCTTCCCTTATACTTGAGCAATTTTTGATTTTCTTGCTATCATTGCGCTTCATCACCGGTTTCGTCTTCGTTTGAGGAGCTCTCTTGATTCTTTGGCTTTCAAAGCAATTGACTTTTGTTCCTGTTCATCCTTTCATCTTCTCTATCCTTCATTTCATAAGTCATTAGTTTTCCAAATAATTCATCAACACTAATAGTTTTGATACTACCTCCTTCATTTATGGCTTCAACGGTACTCCTCCAAGTTGAAGGTAGACTCCAAAGAATTTTCCTTACCAATTCTTCATTTGTGTAGATCTTACCATATTGCGAAGTGGTGTTATGATTTCGTTGAACCTCCTGTGCATGTCCGAAATTGTTTCTTTTGGATCCATTGCAAACATTTCATAAGCTTTGACCAACATGAACATTTTGGTATCTTTGACTTGATCCGTTCCTTCGTAGGTCACTAGTAGCTTATTCCATATCTCATGCGCACTATCACAAGCGAAACAATGTTAAAAACATCAGGAGTTAAAGCACATAAAATCACATTTACCGCCTTTGCGTTCATTGTGCACATTTTGTCATCTTCTGAGTGTAGTCTCTAAGAGGCTTTGGTTCGATTTTTCCATCGTAGTAACGATGGTTGGAACTTGCGGTCCTGCCTTGATAATCCTCCAGAGATGGTGGTCTTGTGCCTGAATGTGATTTTGCATTCGGGTCTTCCACCAATTGAAGTTTGCGGAATCGAAAAGTGGAGGTCTTGATGGATTGTAACCTTCAAGAATCATACTTGGAACTGATGCCATTTGATCTTTGGATCTGAAACCGCGAGGTTTTGTCACAGATCACTAAGCTCTGATACCAATTGATGTCCCAGATAGGCAGCCAAGAGGGGGGGTGAATTGGTTGGCCACAAAAACTTTTTCTTTTAATAAAAACGTAAGTACTGACTCGATGTCAACCCGTTTAGAAATACGACTTCCAGCAAAAACAAGAATGGTAAAGAATGACACCAGAAATTATAGAGGTTCTGTCTGAGACCTACGTCCTCTCCTCAAGTCCACAACTTGAGAGTTCTTCCACTATACTTTAAAAAGGTTACACCAAGAAAAAGTACAAATAGTTTTTCCCAAGGCTCAACTACAAACCTAACTATGGTTTTCCCAAAGGCTCACCAAAAAACCTAATAGTTTTCCCAAGGCTAACTAAAAACCTAACAAATGGTTTTCCCAAAGGCTCACCAAAAAAACCTATTTTAGTTTTCCCAAGGCTCACTAAAAAACCTATTTTAGTTTTCCCAAGGCTCACTAAAAACCTAACTTTGGTTTTCCCAAAGGCTCACCAAAAAACCTAACACTCACCAAAATAGTTTTCCCAAAGGCTCACTATTAACCTAACAAAATCCCTGTTTGGTTTTCCCGAGGCTCACCAAAACAAACCTTACAAAACTGTTTTGTCGAAAACGACTCAACCTGTTGAGGTTTTTCACGAAAAACACACAAAAACGTTTTAAACCAGATTTTCTCTCTCCCAAAATAAAGTAAGCAAACTAAAACGAAGTAGAAGCTTTGATCTTGAAATATGCAGTGCTGGAGAGCTTTAGAATGATTGACTGTTCCTTTGCAAAATGAGAGCTTGTGTTCTTCTTCAATCTCGGAACATTCTCTTCACGAAGCCTTGCTCTCGATGAAATAGCAGGAGAGAGGAGCGTCAACAGCTATTTCTGTTTCTTGAGCGAGAAGATGCGCACGAAAATCTCCATGGAATCAGCTGTAGTTAACGTTTAAATTCAAAGAGGATTACATGAGAGAGTCCTATACAAACACAACTACTTCCCTATCTTCTCTCTAAGTAAACACATTTACTGAGTGAGCTTAAACAACTTTGGCCCAACAATACGTTGTCCGTATTACACATAAGAGAATAAAATGCATAACTATTAAAAGCCCACCAAGCTTTTCAAAACTTAACATAAAACTCTCAAAGCTTTTGTAATCATCAAAATCTTTTCTTGCTAAGGAAATAATCCAACACATCAAACCTCAGGTGGTTTTTCCAAGAATTCTGAAAATACGGGGGGGCAAAGTGGAGATTATGTCAAACCGCAAGGGGGTTTTGATAATTTCCCTTTATTAAAGAATCCAAATTGAACCTAAGTTTGCATAGGAGGAACTTAATCAATAAAAAGACTAACTATGACGAAACTTACGGGGAAAAAAACCCGAGATTTGGTTTAATTTACCAGTGTGCCCAAGTTTTCAGAAACCTTAAGTTCATGCACGAGAAAGGGTTGTCAACAGTGTCCAAAATCGAGCTCATCAGCAAGGGTGTCACAGAAGGGTAGGGCCATCAAGAAGAATGGGCAACATCATGAAAGGGTGAAGATTACAAGAGGTGGTACGAGGTAGCTTTGGGTGGATGAAGGAAGTTTTTAAGGTACTCCTTCGTACTCCCATTAATTGATCCATTTAGTATTTAATCTATGATTTTATTTAGGAATATCTAGAAAGTTAAATAATTTACATACGTATCATAATTTGAAATACAAAGTTTCTAAATAGATTTTTAAAAATTTTTCACTATTTATCTTTATGAAAATTTGAATCAAACATTGAATCTTGAAACATAAAAACAAATGGATCAACTAATGTAATAAAAAGAAGTAGTCATATTTCATGATGTACATGTTGATTTTGCAATATCAATCTTGGAATAAGACATGACTAGCATTTATCCTAATTCATCCACATCTTATGATATTTTTATTACAAGTGAAATAACCGATGATGATATAGTTTGAAAGTGCATTTCATTATTCCTTTATAAGTAGATTGCGACATGGACATTCAACGTAAAACTTTGTCATTATGTTTTTGCATAAATTTCTAGTGTTAACTAATTTTCGACAGTAATTGCCACTATAAACTTTGGGATAAACTTGTTCAATTGAACTAATTTTCGACAATAATTTGCATAAATTGATGATGAATATGTAATAACAAAAAACTTTGGGGTAAATTTGTTCGGGTTAAAAAACATTCAGGTTCAATTAGAGCAATGAAAAATTTAACAATAAATTGATTGAGTTAACGGTCGAAGGGTCTGTAGGACCGTAGGTTCTGATATACATCATGGGATTTGTGGAAATTGATGGACAACTTTTTAAGATTGTTATGGATTTTTTTGTTTTTTGTAAAGTTGAGGGACTTATATGCATTGGCCTAGAACAAAACAATGGACAAAGCATATTTCTTGTGCACAAATATCGGTGCCAAGGTTACAACTTACAATGGTTGGCTACAATTCGTATGGGTTATACAGATATCCGAAGCATATGTCCAGAGTGAAAACAGGGTGTAACTCAACTCGGTCCACTTCCCCACTCACTGAAACTATCCGATTTCTGGCTAACTTAGTAATCAAAACCCTCCTTGTCCTTTGTCAGGAAACTCCATGAAACTTGTGAAGAAAAATACGGTTAATTTCTTTCAAGTTACTACGAAACCTTGCTAATGCTTGTTGAGCATTTGGTAGGAGGTTCCTACCTTCATTATGCTGAGCAATCCCTCCAATGTCTGAAATATGCTTTTCAATTGAGGATGTGACGGGGAGCCTGCAACAAATTCGTGCACAGCTCCGCTGATGCTGATCCAACTATGGCCCGCCTGCTTCTTGATTCCATGCTCCTTCATCAACCATCTCAGCAATGAAACCTCGCCCCATCGTCGATCCGCGGCAAAGGCATTGGCCAACATAACATAGCCCCCTGAGCTTTCAGGATCAGCTTCAGCAAGTTTACGTTGTACATCTTCAGCGAGATCACTTCTTGAATGGAGCAAACAGCCCCCAAGCAGAGCACCCCAAACAAAGTTATTAGGCTTGCAAGGCATCGTGTCAACAACCCTAAGGGCTTCTTCTATACGGCCAACCCTGGCAAGAAGATCTATGTAGCAAGCATAATGTTCTACTTGCGGGTTAACTGAGAAGCGCGAGGTCATGTCTACGAATACCTGTTCTCCCTCATTTGACAAGCCCGAATGGCTGCAAGCACATAACACTCCCAGGAATGTACAGCCATTTGGATGCAAACCTGATTCTAGCATTGTGGAAAATAGACCGACTGCTTTCTCCCCTTCACCATTTAAAGCAAACCCCATGATCATGGCATTGAATGAGACAACATCCTTAACAGCCATTTGGTCGAAAACTTCAGTAGCCTTATCCAACTGCCCACACTTGGAATACATATCTATCAATGCAGTAGCCAAAAATGTGTTGCTTCCAAGAACCCCTTTCTGCCCACTCGTTTTCATGTATTCGTGAATCCGCATTCCAAGTTCTAAATCACCAATTTGAGCACAAGCTGGAAGCACGCTCACCATTGTAACATGATTGGGGTGATATTGGGGATCCTCCATCATTTTACAGAAAAGACCCAAAGCTTCGGCAGGGAACCCATTTTGAACGTAAGCAATAATCATGCTATTCCAAGGAAGCACACTGATTTTACCGCTTGTATCTATTTCATCAAATCTCTCCCTACTCTTCTCCACATTTCCCAATTTCCCGTACAAGTAAATAAGAATAGTGTTCACAGAATTACGGGCAGGTGCACAAGAAGATACATCGCTATTCATTCTCAAGAGAATTCTAACCCAATTTTCTACTTGATTGCTCTTGAGAGTTGAGCATGCTGACAGAACACTCACCATTGTATCATTTTGAGGGCTCACGTTCTCCCCCAGCATGGCGCAATAAAGCTGCAAACCTTGGTCACTCTGATGAGAGTGCGCGTGAGCAGCAATGAGGTGTGTCCAACTGGTAACCATACCTCTGTCAGGCATTTCATCGAACAGCTGACGCGCGGATCGTAAATCTCGGAGAGTCTTAGAATAAACAGCGAGCATGGAATTGCAGACGATCGGATTAGAAAGAAAGCCCGATTTGGAAATATGGGTGTGGATTTGTTTGAGATATGTGGGCTGATTACAGCGGGAGCAAGCCTTGAGGATGAAGGGAAAGGTGAAGTCATTTGGCGACAAAGATCGCAGTTTCAGGGCTTTGAAGGCGGAAAAGGCATCGAAGAAGAGGCCGTCTTGGGCGAAGATTCTGATGATGGCGTTGAATGGGAAGATGTTGGGGTCTTGAAGGAGACTAAAAACGCGAAGAGCTGGTGAAGATGGGTAATGGCCGATGAGACGAGTAGCGATCAAGTTGTCTTGGTGGGCGTTGAATCTGAAAATACGGGCGTGAAGTTGGAGAAGATGGAGTCGGGAAACGTGGCCCTGTAAGAGAGAGGAGAAGCTTGTAGTTGTGGAGGTGGCAGATGCTGAGAATCTCGCAAGGAAGACGGAGGGCAACTTGGCGGTAAAGTCATGGCGGAGGTGGCAGCTGAGGCTGAACATACGATCATCTTCAGCAGCAAAGCGTACTGTTTTAGGATGGTGGGATTGACATAGAAAAATTTAAAACCTTTAGAACTGAGTGAGTGCAAATTGGCAAAATAACAAGCAAGTGGCTTATCTTTTGTAACCTGCCCAATAGAATAGGCAATAACCACCTAATTGGGTAGTAAACTAGCAGTAGCAGAATACAAGAAGGAAATTAAAGATCTGGTCTTTGATATTAGCAGAAGGTAGTGGAAGCTACAACACATGCTCAAGTCTGATCTTTCATTTGGTTAAGCTTTTAAGGGTAAGGAAGAGTAGCTATATGATTATGAGCCACAGTTCCAATCCACAACTTCCCCTCCACCTCCCTCACCTCACTCACCAATTTCATCACTACCCCTTTCTCATCCTCCAGCACTTCCAATATCTCTCCATTCTCACTGAACAGTGAAACCACCGTGTACATCCTCATCCCCATCAGTCTCGCCAGTAAGCTCATCCGTATCGGCAGCCGGAAGTAGAGGCTCCTCAACCACGGCTTCGAGGACAGCACCTCCTGCGCCGCCGTCCGGCAGCAGTCGATCGCCACCCAAAATTGACCTTTCTCATTTATCCTCACGTTGTCTGGGAAACCCGGCAGGTCCGCTACCTTTTCCACCATCCCTCTTCTCGGTCCCTCCAGCCAGTACTTCATTAGCCTACTCAAAAAAGAGAAAAAGGTCACAACTTTCCGATGCCCATTTGAAAAGAAACGATTTTGTTTGAAAATTTATGAACTTCAGTTCAGAGAGAATTGTGACTACATATAGACCTGCAATTTGTAGTCTCTGAGAAGACGAGGAAACTTTGGTCTTTTGATAACTGTACACCATTTGGAAATGCCAAACCTTCCAGCACAACATGAACTGTTTTGCTGGGAGAGTCATATCTCAGAAGCCTCCCTGTCGCCTCTCCTTCCAACAGTATGAAGAAATGTTTCCTGTCATAAAATCTCGGATCTTTTAAGCCATTCAGAAGAAATGAATGCAAGAGATGTCGGTACTTCTCTCACACTTACACTCTGTTGTATCTTTTGCTGGTGTCGGTGAAGAAAACTGAGCCGTTTTCATGGATGTCAAGGTCATTTGCAAAGAGTATTTCCTGCCCTCCAACGTGAGTCGCCAACTGAGTGGCAAGCCCTCCTTCCGGTCCGACTACCAGCAGGCCGTGATATGCGTCTGCGATGTACAGATTTCCACTCTTCCTGTCGAATCTGAGGCCTAGAGGACGGCCACACAATCTCTCATACTTCCATTGCTTGTGTGTTGTTGCATCCACCCCTCGAGCACATACCTTCTCTGACCTTTTAAACAGGGGCCACTATGATAGAATTAGCATACTAACACGTGAATCAGTTAACACATAGTTGCGCATGGAGATGAAACCTCACCAGTTTGATGTAACCGTAGCAAAGGTCTCCCACCCGACACTGTCCCCCATCCATCTGACAACGCGTCCATCTGCTAATCCGGTGTAAGGACCACGTCCTAAGTTATCAAACTCCAATGATTCAGGGCCGAAAACTTCATCAATAAACTCTAGCTTCCCTGCTCCCAACCGGCTTCTGTTGTCCCTAGGCCAGCTCTCCATGACTTGCTTGTATGGTGCAATGTCATGTTTCACTGGCCTGAACTGAACACCCCCAACAGGCCCCATCTCAAGCGGGTCCATGAATAAGAAACCAAAAACCACAATGATAACGAGCAGAATGGGATGCTGCAGCAAGTTTTCATCTTTGATTCTGTCCTTCTTCTCCATTTGGATAAACCTCTAGCTCTAGGCTGAGGTGGAAGGAAAGCGAATGAAGGCAGTGATTATAACTGGCAAGAGTATAAGAGTAATGGTAGGAAGATATATAGAGTTGTTGCATGTAGGAGTTGTATTGTTATGATGTTGAAGGGCATGCATTCGGTATGCTGAAGGTTGTGGTTGGAAGTAGCTTTTCTCTTGATGCCCATGTTTTTGGCATTTTTGATGCTCTTGGAGAATTTTACAACTTCCTACCCACCCAACTATCCCATGGCGGGCGATATTTGAAATTGAAGTACACAGCATACTCTGTATGTACACGGTATATGCTTGACTATTAAAGGTAAAAAGGAACTTATTTTCATCATTATAGGGAAATAATTGGGAGAAACAAGAATGTTATGAACCTTGAACTAGCCTAACTCTATAGAATAATATACATGGAGAAATCAATCCCGGGGATAATCGTAGGTTACAGATGCAGAGTTGATCAGGAGGTTAGTTTTATCTTGGGAAGGAAACAGGGGTAGGCAGTGATCACAAACATAACATGGGTTTTCACCTGCCATTACGTTGTCCGCCATCATTACCGAAGCCCTGTAGATGTTGCAAACATTGCATTTATCCACTTTTTGCTTCAACTGAAATATAACTATTGGATACGCAGCACGATTTTGAACATCTTCTGGATGAATCATCCTCATATCCCTAATGACTACCGTATGCTTGCAATTCCCCTGCACAAGAATATGCAAAAGTGGTTTTCTTCAGAAACTTGACAAGGGGGAAGAAGGAAAGAGGAGAATATGGCAAGGGAAAATAACTAACCTGGTGGCAGTACAAATATTCAGCACCGAGATGGAACTGCAAGTCACAAAACCGTGTCTCATGCATTGTCACAGCTCTAAAGCGGGGCAACTCTG
Source organism: Stellera chamaejasme (assembly GCA_024586325.1). NCBI lineage: Eukaryota > Viridiplantae > Streptophyta > Magnoliopsida > Malvales > Thymelaeaceae > Stellera > Stellera chamaejasme. The sequence continues at coordinate 40,265,219 of CM044984.1, read as the reverse complement.
TGGTGCTGGTGGTGGTGCTACCAAAAAGCGACTGTTGCTTCTGCAATGGACCATTGACTATGCGTTCCCATTTATTAAGTGCTTCGTCCTTTGAATTTCTAAGCCAGTTAACAATAGGCTCACTATAATCTATACAGGATCCATATCTCAAATCATTACAGAACACGTCCTGCAGTGTTTATCACAGCAAGTTAAAAACTACTTAACCAGTTAATTTAAGTATAGAACAAAGTACAAGCAAAAACAGAAGTCTGGATCACACTTACTTCAATAAGAAAATATCCGGAAGGACTGTGCAGACCCGCCTTTTGCATGGTCTGGTCAGTCAAGCACTTTATCTTGTCCTTCAGTTCAGCAAAGGTTTGCCTTGCCAGGACCAAGAACTCTTGTACCTGAAACAGATCAAAGGCTAAAACATCCCTTTAAATGCACCCCATAATAACTAAATACTGAAATAGTTAGAACTATTTTCCTTTTATCCTTTTTAAAATCAAACCCTGATTTATTTCTCTTTTCTTTTTGATAAAGCGCATGCATGGCAAGTTTTAAATGAGAGAGTCAAAGTAGCAGTTCAAAGTGACTGGTGCTAGCATTTTTCCTTTTGTTTTCACTACTATAAACCGTATTTCTTATTTTGCAATATCTCAGAAGAAACAGATCAACAGTGCGCTCCATCTTTATTAAGCATGTAAGATCAACTCTGTCACTTTCAAATCCTCAGTGGTTCATGGATGCTTTAAACAAGTAAAATAAGAAATTATATGTAAAATTCAGCAAGTCGCACCTTCACCCATTTCTGTCCACTTTGGTAAACCTCAATGCAAAGAACCTCTTCGGGAAACAAAACAGGTCTGTGCTCTAAACTATCTGATGCCTTCACCTGTGAACACGGACAAGTGCGAAGAAGAATGTTTTCATCATTTCCATCATCTGAGGAATTCAACAGAACAGATTCTAAGTAAAATTTGTTGATGAAAGACTTTTGCTGAGACCGCTAGGTCTGAACCATTAAGTGACAGTATAACTCCAAGTCTGACATGACAAAAGAATTCAGCCTAGAAAACAACTGCCAAGTTTTTTTTTTTCCAAAGGCAACAAAAAATATTTATTAAAAAAATCATAAAAATTACACCAATACCCAATAGAGAAGATTGGGAAAGATCTCCAACATTTCCGTAAGCCCTCACTCATCGCAAACCCAACCAAAACTCACCCAAATTAAAACAATTTAATTATTAATATTCCATTGAAGCCTAGGTCCAGAAACATAGGCAGCATAGCAATGGCTGGTCTGGGAGTGGGTTATTCAACCGGCCCTCTTTTTACTGACATTAAACTTTGCTGAAGTTTTCTGCATATTACAGTGCCAGAAGACTCATTTTTGAGATTCACGCCATATTTTGTGGCAGGACCATAACATTTTTTAATCCTCAACCGATTACTACAACATTTTGATCACCTTTCATATTAATCCTAAACCAAATTAACTGCCAGAAAATATTGGACAGCTTAAGTTTAACTGGGAATAATTAAAGGACACTTTAATATAATATTAAAAAAGTTTTCAGAAAGTTACACCGAGTTAATACATCCCATCAGATCAGGAATGATACCAAACATCATAAAAGGGATCAGAGCTAAAATAGAAAAGTTAGTAGGTTGAGTAGAATAAAACAGCAATGAAAGGAATGAGTAATGACCGCCAAGAGATTTACCCTAGTAATTCAGGGACTTACGGTGAAGTCAATCATTTTATACTTTATTATAGCTTAAAGACACAAACTAGTTTCTACCAACACAACCTAGACATAAACAATTTGGATTTTAAAATTTATGATATAGGATCATAGAAGTAGCAACATTAAACTTATGCCCATCACATTTATATCATTTTTTAATTCTGTTGGCATGGTTTCTTCAGCTTTATAAAACCCTGCTGTTGTGTCCAATTTAAAACTCTCAAAAGGTTTAACAAGAAATTGAACAGCTCAACATAGCATTCAGGGTTATGAATCCTTCAAGTATACAAGGGAAAAAAAACATGTCAGTGTCAGTCCCACAACCCAGTAAAGATTCTCTTGCAGTAGATTGCTCTTCAGAACTAAGCAAGTTCTTTTTTAAAAGAAGGAAAACCACCTTATTTTATGCATTCTTCATACAATTGCCAGTTAGATTATTGGGCGAAAAGCAAAGAATTTGTGGGAAGAGGGAGCAGTACTAAAAACTTCAACAGCAGTTTAAGAAATGATCAAAATATACCTTTGCTGCAGAATCAACAGCCCTAAGAGATTTTATCCTCTCACTATCCTTTAACTGTGGAACAGAGTGTTTATTCTTGTGCTGTCTGCAGAAAATTCCTCAAAACTATAATTAGAACAATGTGCCAAGAATATAAAGTCCGCGAAAGAAAAGAGTAAAAACACAAACCTCAGAGAGTGCAGTTTGTTTGCTGCCGCTTCCCTGTCATGATTCTGCCGTTCCTTGATGTCAAGAAACTCCTTTATCTTTTCCATGTAACCATTCTGGACATGACACAAGAGAAACATGAAGTAAGAAAGAAGTAAATTAATCGCTTTAAAAAAAAAGTGTAAGGTGGTCACCTAGATAAGTAATGGCATACATTAGTAACTGACCTACTCATGCTTATAAACATGTGAAAAATACCCCAACATGTTTTCTCCATATACCCTGTAGTGAGTCTCTAGTCTGGAACAACAAGAACAACAAATATCAATGTAACCATTCCAGTGTTATAAACCAAAAACTCTGAAACATCAGAGTGGCCCAAAGTTGATATCTGAAGTTCCCTTTTTCTCTTATTGCTCCTATGTTCAAAGTCATGACACTGATTACTCCTAAGCCACCCACTAGCTACTTATAGGAAAACAATTCCCAAGTTTGAACCTAGCTACAAACTCTCAGCAATAACATCTACCAGAAGAAATGAGCAAGACAGTTGCTTACATCACGAGGAAAGTTGCTTGCTATTCTCTTGCTTTGCAAGGTCCTTCTATCCATTGTCGTTACAACTGGTGTGGTTTCAGAAGAACTATTCATCGAATCAACTGAAGAGGCAGAATTTTCTCCACCAGTACTCTTCCTAGATAAACGCTTCTTTCTCTTCTTCCCATGATGCTTTCTGCAGAGTCCACACAAGCAAAGCTGAATACATAAGACAACACCAAACAAGACTGCAGCAGATTCCAAAGTTCAACTGTACATATAAGCAGAGACATAAAAAGCAAACTTCGCATGCTGAGTTTGAGCCTAGCCAGAAGCACATAATGATGAAAGAATACAAAAAAACAATCTCTAAAAAATTCTGGCATTGATCTTGTAGAGAAGGCTTCTAAGTATCGCCTTCAAGTAACACTTTTCCCTCTCATATCTAGAGTGTTAATATACCCGTGTTACATTAAGCATTAATGTCAATGGAAAATGTAATGTGTGCAAGTTCGATTTCTTTTCAAAATTGTTTCCACAGGGAACAATAAAATTGTGTGTACTTGTAAAGACCCAAGGTGAGGTTTTCAGAAAAGAAGAACACAAAATTATTTGGACTGCTGTAAGTTTAAAGCTTCGCATAATTTTAAGCTTTTTGTGCTCATGAGAGAAAGACATTACACTATATCTCTGCAAAAGCAGAAAAGAATAATGTGATATTTCTTTCCACCGTTTGCAAATTACATTTCCATAATACCCATACACAAGAACACTTGAAAATTCCATAATACCAATAAAGGATTGCTCCAAACAACAACAACGATTTTGAAAAACCATCTGAGTCCAATAATACCCATATTGTACAGATTTCTTAATTTGAGCATCTATCAGATTTATCAGTATAAAGTCGACTGTCAGGGACCTTGCTTCAACATTTCAGCGCCAACTACAATATTGGTGGACAGGAGGCTTATACGCCTGAGTAAAAGACGAGAAAAGGAGGTGGTTGCTTATTTGATCTTCCATGTGTTTTAAGTCTTTTTATTTCAAATGTAACGTCAAGGACCCCTTTGTTTCACATGGTTTGACAGCAACAACAGGATTTGTTTAAAAAAGGCTTACACATAAGCCAAAGTGGAAGACTCAAAAAGAAAGAAAGTGGCTGCTTAGTTGGTCTTCCACATGTTAAGTTGCAGTCATTATAAGTCAAATTTCCAAATACTACTTCTGGAGATTTGTCTAGCTTCGTGGGAGTCAGTTAACATATTTTCAATTTCTTAGTTGCTAAAAAGTTGCCTTTAAGGTGAGAAGTTAACAGAGAATAGCAAATCAAATTTCATGAAAACTCATTACTCAGGAAATCAAAGGGGAACAACCTGTAAATCGATCCTTTAGTTACTTTCGAGTTATCCCTGGAATTGGTCTTCCACTTTGGCCCATGAGTAAGTAAACCTCCCATAAACTAACCCTGTAGTTACTGCTGAACTACTAGAAGCAAGGTCCCTGACATTGACGTTTTATTCGAATGAGAAATTACCCTGCCGCTGGAAGGGACGACTACTGCAATAACACTAGTCTAGACCAATCGATAGTAAACTGCATCACTCAAATGCTGGTGAGATGTTCAACTTCCCGGACAACTTAACTATTGCAGTCAAGTAGCAAAACTATGCATGCATGTAGACAAGTGCCAACTAACCATGTCACTGCACAATTGTGGTCCCCAGAACAAAGAAAATATTCAGTTTGAGACACTCTACAATTAAGCATTTAGAAATGATAGTGAGAGTGGATCCTGAATATTACTTACCGCAGGTTCGAGCTTACTTCCGATTGCCTTGATGTGACTTCCACATGCTCCAGGTCCTACAGCACAGCATGGAAACAAAATTAAAAAACAAAAAGAACATGAAAGCGTGGTTGCTGCATTGGCAAGGGGCACCATATTGCGATGAAGAAGTAACAAGACCTTAAGAACTTCCTTGATTGCCATTTCTGCCAGCTCTTCATCGGTAAAAACTTTGAGATCATCCATGCTGCACATAGGAATATCTGTAAGTATATTGTGAGGGTGTGACAGTATGAAATTACTAGGCTTCTTATGAAAAGAAGTTTTGTAGTTTTAAGAAATCAACTCAAGTGCAAACGGGAGAGCTGGCATCAATCAGCACACAAAATAAGAAACCACAATAACCCTCCGATTTCAAAAACAACGCTTACCAGAGATCGTCAGCATCATCAAGTTGATCCAAACCAATATCTAGTTCAGCCTGTAAATTCTGCAGAGAGATAGAGAAAAGAGAACATACGTATCAAGAACATGTGAAAAAACCATAAAGCATGTGAATTGGCTTTCAAAGGCATCAATTGGTATCCGATTGAAAAACCACGACAGTCACCTGTAATTCTTGGCGAATGGCAGTCTCAAACTGGGGAACGGTAGTGAGAGGACTGACGAAATTGGGAAGATAAATCGGGCCGCCCCTCGGAATTGAGAGATGGTCACCACCGTCAGCCATGCTTCACAATCGAAAAAGTTCCAAGCTTTCACCAAACGCTGTTGTTTCCTGCCTGGGAATGGGAGTGAGAGGCGCGAGATTACGATTACCAATCGGTACTTTCAGACGTTTATATAATTCGGGGTCGGACACAAATTCAAAAAAAGGAAAGGTAAAGGAGAGACGGAAAAAGAGGAAGCCGAAAGAAAGGTCTCTAGATATCTGTTTACCAGGCCCACCGAAGCCCAATACTTATAATTAGGGTCGGGCTTATTACAGCTTGTTTGTTTATAGCACGATGGGTTTGTCTGTGGCTTTCGTTAGTAATTTTTTCCCCTCATTATTTTTACATTTCTTATTTGAGTAAAATCCGCCCGGGTCCATGTTTTCTTTGTGACCTATTCCACTCCTAGATTAATTTTTTGCTTTAAAATGATTCTAAATTTAAGTTACGCGTCTTTTTTGTCCATTGTAGCCGTTAAAATGGACGGTTGAGGTAAAATGACTTTTTTACCCTTAATTAATTGTTGTTATACACCCTATTCTTTTAAACAAAATCAATTCCACCCCCAACTATTTTCAAACACCACCTCAGCTATCCTCCATGGCTCCACCCACGTCACTTTCGTCCACTCCTCCGTTCTCCACAGCTTGGACGTCAACTGGACGTCTAACGACGGCACCCTCTCCTCCTCCCCATCCCCCAACATCGGCGCTTCCTCTTTCCAGATGGATTGACGAACACAGGCTGCTAACGAAAGATGGAGGAGCTCTCTGCTTTTTTTTTTGCTCAGGTTTGGTTGCAATCCAAGAACAACCAGATTGCAACAAAAACTAAACAAAAAAAAAGCTTTACCCTAGATTAACTTTTTGCTTTAAAATGATTCTAAATTTAAGTTACGAGTCTTTTTTGTCCATTTTAACCGTTAAAATGGACGATTGAGGTAAAATGACCTTTTTACCCTTAATTAATTGTTATTATACACCTTATTCTTTTAAACAAAACCAATTCCACCCCCAACTATTTTCAAACGCCACCTCAACTATCCTCCACGGCTCCACCCACGTCACTTTCGTCCACTCCTCCGTTCTCCACGGCTTGGACGTCAACTGGGCGCCTAACGACGGCACCCTCTCCTCCTCCCCGTCCCCCAACATCGGCGCTTCCTCTTTCCAAATGGATTGACGAACACAGACTGCTAACGAAAGATGGAGGAGCTCTCTTCTCTTTTTTTTTTGCTCAGGTTTGGTTGCAATCCAAGAACAACCAGATTGCAACAAAAAATGAACAAAAAACAAAAAAGGCCCCGACCCGCCATAAAAAGGCCCCGACCCGCCGAAAGCAAGAGTAATCGCCTCAGACCTGCAAACCTGGTTTTGCCAAACTCGCAATCCATTGCCCCGACCCGCCATCTCCGGCCATCACCACCGGCATAGGCATCGTTTTAGCTACGACCCACCTCCGGATTCCGCCGACCCGAACGCGACCTGCCAGAGATCTAGCAACTGCTGCTGCATTTGTCTTCAAAGTGTTGGTAATATATGTTTTCCTTGTTCTTTGTATTTAACTTCATTTTAGTCCCAAAGCCCTTCATGTTTTCAGACAAGCCACTTAACAAACTTTAAAACTTTATAGTTTGGGCATTAAGCCTAAACTTTTTATTGTGAATAGAACCAGAGACTATAGGAGGTGCAAAAGCTAAGGGCTTTGCCGATAAAATACTTTGGCGTATGAGGATTAATGTGTAAGATTTAGAAGTATTTTGGGTAGAATTGAATAAGCTTTAAAAAGTTGAGGTCTATTGTAATAATTAATTAGTGTAAAATTGTCTTTTTACAATTTTTCATCCATTTTAACGGTTAAAATGAACGGAAATGACTGGAATAGGACGCGTAACTTAAATTTAGGACCATTTGAAAGCAAAAAATTAATCTAGTATCGGAATAAGTCACAAAGATAAAAACAAGGACCGGGGACAGATTTTACTCTTTCTTATTTATAAATAATTATTCATGTAAATGTATCATTAATATAATTTTATAGTTTGATTAAAGCAAAATATTGTTTAAACTAATTTTTATAAAAATTAATTACTTTTAAAGAAAAAAAACAAAAATTTCTTTTTTTCGCTTTTCTATAAACAATCAAATTATCAATTGATAAATTAAGATTGTTGTTGACATGTTGTGCCACTTCAATACTCCATCTGTCCGCACAAAAATGCACGGTTTTTTTACCATTAAACACTATCTAATCTATGATTTTTTAATAGAGTAAATATTTAGACAATTAAAGTTAAACGATTCATATGCGTATCATATTTTGTAATATAATTTTTTTAATTATCTTTTTTGTGAATTTTTTCACTATTTATTTTTGTGAATTTTTTAGTCAAATATTGAATCTTCAAACATGAAAGTCAAATGTATAATTATTTATTGATAATATTATATATTTTTAAAAATATTTTCATGTCTACGTTTTTAGCTTTTCTTTCTCTTGAAATATAATATCATATCTAAGCTCTATGTTGATCATTTTTCTTGTAATAAACACAATTTTCATTATTTTTAAGGAAAAATACTTTCATTCAACTAGCACGGTTGTCACCGATATTTAAATAGAACAAGGAACAAGTCCCTAATACAAGCTAGACCAAAAGCTCTAAGCAAAAGCGAGCAATAATCCTACTAGACTAACATGTTATAGCAAAAGGAAAACTAACAAAATTGCAGAAATTAAGACTAACATAAATCAAATAATATAAGGATAATAGATGGACAACCTCTCTATCTCCATATAAGCAATGGACAAACCCGCGATAAGATCCCGGAACTGAAACCAATCTGAACCACTAAAGAGTCCGAAAAAAGGCTCAAACGCTAGACATTGTGCGCAACATACTCAAGATAAACAGAAGCAACCAACCCCCACATTACAAGTTCTAAAAGAGCTAAAAACTGTCTGGTCCCTACATAAGCGTCAACCATAAAAGTGAACAGAAAGAGTCAGAGCCACAACCTCATCAGCACATTCATCCAAAAGGCAAAACATGAAAACAAATGGTACTCCATCCGAGTCAATTGTAATAAAAGTCTGGTAAAACAGTGAGACTCCAAACCCGTCTTACCTAACAGAAAAACGATCACCGGTTCTAGAAGAGTGAGCCAAAGCCCGACCTTGCCGAACCAGTATTCTCCTTATCCCCCACCTGATGCTCAGCCTTGATGGTCCGTGTGCCCAGAACTTTCGCAACCAAAGAGAACAATGCTGCCGGTTTTGCTGCCACGACAATGATATTCACCTCGGCATCTTCCTCAACGCTCAACACCATCTTAGACATCCTATTGTCGTGTAACACCCCCATTTACCCACTAAGAAAAAATTTAAGGAAATTTGATAAGGCTCATCACCATCAATCGCGCTACCATCGCGCCACTGATAAAGCCATAGTAGCACTGCTTTTCCACGTGGTGTGCTCAATCTATGTGGAGAAGCACAAAACCCTAGCACACCCATGTGACCGTAGAAAACTTGGAGTATCATATTTTAAAATACTTATTTTTAACACAATTTTGATTTTGATATAACAAGTGGGTACCAATATAGATTGTGATTGAAAGAAGTAAAGAACAAGAAAAAGGTGAGTAGTACTAGTTTTCCAAGTCGGGGAGGCGAAAGTGTACTAATCTCAACTCTAAGAGAAAAGCTGTAATTTAACTAGAACCATTAACAGCGGTAGCCTGCTAGCCACACAAAGAACGGTCCCACTCGGCGCCTTGTTGGAAGCGTGTAAGCAGCAGGTTTCTGAATTCTGTCCGATACGTAAAATCTTCAGCTCTTATCTACACGATGAACCTGGATCCTGCGATTCTCCGCCACTTGTTCTTCTGCGGCGGCCTCTTGCCCTCCACAAAGTCTAGCTACCTTACAGTACATTGCCTTCTTCACTTCACTACCAACTTTTCAGTGTATGTCCATTTCCTGCCCTATATTTGCCTAGATATTTCTATCTACCCCTTTTTTCCCCTCCTCCGCCTCTTCTCAGATTCACCATTTCCTTCAAGAGTTGCGAGAAGAGCTTCAGGGCCATTTTCCGCAGAGAAAAATCCTTCCTTTTTTGTTAAAGAATCGTTTTTCTTCTGGACATTATAAGCTGGAGGTCGATCTTTGGAGCAGAAGATGAGGCTGCAATGTGATGTCTGTGAGAGAGCTCCGGCAACGGTGATATGCTGCGCTGATGAGGCAGCTCTCTGCGCCAAATGCGATGTCGAGGTCCACGCCGCCAATAAGCTTGCCAGCAAACACCAGAGGCTCCTTCTTCACTGCCTTTCCAACAAGCTCCCTCCTTGTGATATATGTCAGGTAAAGAGAAGGTCTTTGTTTTTGGATTGTTTTTTTCTTCGGTGTAAGCTGTGCATGAAACCCTGAAAGCCTCAAACCTTTCAGATTCTTCTTCCACTTGCTTGATCAGAAACCCTTTTCTCTGAACTGGTGTTTAAGCTGAACAGATCTGTGTTCGAGTTGTTAAGAAATGCCAGGCAGTTGAACTTTTTGTATCTTGCATGCTGATGTTAAGAAGAAACATTTTTCTTGGGTTGAGAAAGGGTAATCAGGCATCAATGTAAGCCACTGAACATGTGACTCCGCATCCTATAGAAGTTTAGACCAAAAGCTTATGATCATTGTGATTGCTAGCCCTATTTACATTTCTGCTGGAACCTACAACGGTTGATGTTCTTGCAAGAAGTTCTCACAGACATATTACTACCACAGAATCATGCTGCTGACAATCTAGTAGTAGTTAAGTTTCCTCTTTGCAGGGGATGTGGGTTGTATTACAAAATTGCAAAGGTTAATGCAGCAACCTTTCCTCCGGGTTGTTAAAAGTCGTCTGCTGCTCTGTGCTTGCCTTCTAGTTCTGGAACAACAACTTGGATCTTTATCTCTTGGTGTCTCTTGGCAATGTGCAGGAAAAGGCTGCTTTCATTTTCTGTGTTGAAGACAGAGCCCTTATTTGCCAGGACTGTGATAAACCCATCCATTCAGCTGGTAGCCTCTCTGCAAATCATCAGCGGTTCTTGGCAACTGGAATCCGGGTTGCACTAAGCTCCAGTTGCAACAGGGAAAATGACAATAGTCATGTAGATCCCCCAAACAAGAGTGCACCCCAAAATTCTGTGAAGGCGCCTGCACAACATCAATCCAGCTGCACATCACCATGGGCAGTGGAAGACCTGCTGCAATTTTCAGATACAGAATCTTCTCAGAAAGTAAGGCAACCAAAAGGTTTTTCTACATTGAACTCACTGTGTAAAAACCAGGGAGATTTTATTGCAGAACATCTTTAAATGGTCATAGAGCTGCTAGACCAGCTCTCACATCACATGACTAATCCAAGCTTTTTGAGTAAAAGATAATAGTTATTGACTTGTAAGATCAAAGGTTGACAATATGAGTTAATGCCTATTTACTCTGTTAGTATAATTTGCTGTTATTTCTCTCTCTCTCTCTCTCTCACAGAAAGGGCAGCTTGAGCTTGGAGAGGTAGAATGGTTGGCTGATATGGGCCTTTTCGGTGAGCAGCTTGCGCAAGAGGCTGTCGAAGTGGCTGAAGTCCCTCAGCTTCCTGCTTCACAATCATACATTCCGACTGCGCATAGGACCAACAAATCCCTTTTCCCTTTTAAGAAGCCTAGGATTGAAGTTTCTGAAGATGATGAGGAGTTCTTCACTGTGCCCGACCTTGGTTAACTATGAAAATATTAAGACTTTTAGCTATGATCAATAAAGGTTCATAGTGTCATGTATCATCTTTGTATATATGACCATACTTTGCTCCTAAACTTAGTCCGTGATTATGTTTGTTTAGTAGAAATACTTTACATATATATTTTGTGCCCCTCTGTGCTGGTTGTTTCTATGAACTGGTGTCTCACAAGTCACAACTCTCGGATGATCTATTTAATTCTTCAGAACCAAACCCATTTAAAGCTAGTGGGAGTACTTTATTTCCTCATTCTTTTTCTTCCATCAACCTACAGGAATAAAAATTGAAAAGAACTCGTTAAGTAATGCAAAATTGTACTCCAGCATCAAACCTGAAACTGAATTTGGATGGTGAAGCTAGGCGAGGGTAGGTTGCAATTTTGGATTAAAAATGCACACCAGCATGCATCAAACCTGAAGCTTGCCTGCTCAGAAGTTGGTAGCCCTTGTTTTATGCATGACACAAGAACTATTAGTTCTTGTCTTCACCGGAAAGTTAACCAACAGCAGCTACTGCTGCTATCTTATAAACTCAGTTGCTGCGACAGTATAAAAGTAAACTTTCGCAACAAGCAAAGCCATGGCTGCCTTCTCCCTCCCGTTATGTACCATCATTTTCACCATACTTGGAGCACTTCTATCCTCAACTGTTCATCCAGCAACACTTGAAACTGATACTTCCACACTCCAACTCCTCAAGGATGGCATAGATCCTTCATCCATTTCATCAGCTTCCTACCTCAATACCTGGGACTTCACCTACGATCCATGTGAAACAACTGGGGGACGATTCCTAGGGATTCTATGCACAGTTCATTACGACAACTCAACAACCCGGATAACAGCACTTGTTCTTGATGCTGCTGGATATGATGGGTTCCTAACAGCATCGCTGGGGAACCTCACTGAGCTTACCAGCCTTGACCTGAGTCAGAACCGGTTCAGAGGGCCAATTCCAGACTCCATAACTGCTCTCAAGAAGCTTGTTTGGGTGTCTATGGCGAATAATTTCTTCACTGGTAACATTCCACCAGGTATTAGTGACTTCACAGACCTTGAATACTTAGACCTTACAAACAACAGACTCTCCGGGACAGTCCCACCCAGGCTATCAAGATTAAGAAGCCTTACTCGTATACTCTTGTCAAGAAATGAATTGGTAGGTAGAATACCAGACCTTACTGGAGCATGGCAGCTCGAGACATTAGAACTTAACTCCAATCTGCTCTATGGTGACTTGCCTCCGTTTCCAGTAAGCTTGACCAATTTGAATCTAGCACATAACCTACTTACAGGATCAATTTCCCAGGTTGAGAGGCTTCGGAAGCTTACTTCCTGCGATCTCAGTGACAACAGGTTTTCAAGCTACATTACTAGAGGGGTGCTCACTTTGCCATTTGTGAAACACATCAATGTCTCCTTCAACCAATTCACTGGCCTAGAAGTTCCCTCCTACTCAGAGCTCGAAACACAGCTTCAAGTATTCGATGCTCATGAGAATCGTATTCGCGGTCCATTGCCTGTCCTGTTGGTCACCGCTGAGAACCTAACAACCATTAACCTTTCCCACAACCGGTTCTCTGGTTCCATTCCAAAGGAATATGGAACAAAGCTGCCAAGATGGAAAAGATTGTTCTTAGATCACAACTACCTGACAGGAAGTCTACCCCATGAGTTCAGGAACATCCCCAAGGGACTTACAGGTAGTCTAGCAGTCAACTGCTTGAACTGCCCAGTAAAGTACTCGCTATGCCGTGGAAAGCAAAGGCCATCATCGGATTGTATTGGACATACTAAAGGTCATTGAAAAGAAAATTGTCAAGAGTAGCTAAGTGTAGCTTATTTTCTAATTTATGTTCACAGAAGCCCTCACAATGCCACTGAGTCCTCAAGCATCAACAAACAGAAACAGATTAATCGAAAAACTTACCCCATTCTGCCTTTTCTCTAGCATACGAAAATTTAAAACAAAATGTGGGGTAAACAAGAAACAATGGCGATCAGAAGTAGCTATAACCAGGTCCATGCCAATGGAAGTACTGTTTATAACAAAAAGTTAGAGAGGAAGGTTGTTCTTCTTCACTAAATCGGGCAGGAAGCATATACTACCAACACAATCAACAAAAATAAGAGCATTACAACTGTAACTTAAATCCCGTCAAGGCCGAAAATTGAAAGAAAAATTTGGTTGCAGCACTAAGTCAGACCCGGTCAAGGCCGATGAAACGAGATAGAAGAAGTTGCCACCCCTAGAGGATATAAATTTCCATTTTTTCAGTTAGGTGCATAAGTTCTGAAATATGACAATTTTACCCAAAACTATATATAGTAGCGAACTCTTCTCCTTCTCCACCGCAACACTCTCAGTGGACTGGACCATCGCATCTTGACAGATACAGTCACACAAATGGCGGGCGGAGAGTTGGAGGAGGCACTGAAACTGGTGGAATCTTCTGTTTATCACATTAAATGGCGTCTGAAATCTTTTGCTAAGCGGCGACTCCAAATAGGTTCCTTCTTTCTCTGTCTCCTCGATCCATCATCTTCAATTCACTAATTTTGCATCTTTTTTCGGTAAATTTTGTTTCTTACACTAAAATTGGATGATTCCTGGTCCTATCCCTTGCTGGGAAAATAATTGTTGCGTACTTGTGCTATCATCACTTGCGATTCGGTAAAAAGAAGATAAGGGAAAGCTTGAACTTGATAGTTTGAGAATAAACTGTGTTTTGGAATTCAGAACCTCAGTCTGGATTCATTCGTGTCCTTGACTATTGATGCTAATTCTTTCTTTTTTTCGCCAACTTGTAATGTGTGGCAATTCTTTAATTTATTGGTCGTTGGCTGGTCTAGTGGTTCTTCAGAAATATGAAGTTTAAGTTACTCTTTGTTTGAAAATCTAACTCTCAGTTGAACTCCATTATAACTGGGTTGGAAGGTGGACTTTTGGCAGATATTCTGGCACTGTATTCGCGGATGAGGCCAGTTGTGATGATAGACTATGGTGGGAAGCTTCCAGAACTGCAACAGCGTCTATGTTCTTTTCTTAGATACTGTCAAAAGGTTTACTTTCCTTTTGATCATTGAGTTTCTTGTACAGGTCTGCTTAAACATTGGAGATATGTGTAGTTTTGAAGTTTGGTACACTGCCCATGATCATTGATGTAGTATGTTTATGAACATACAGATTTTTTTTCTTATAGCTTATGTTTCCCAGAATTTTTGGAAGAAATTATCCATATATACCTTGTATGAATGGGATTAGTTTCCATTTATTGCATAGAAGTACAAAACCGTAGTCTTCCTTTTTTGTATTGCTATATGCATATCTATTGTTTCTCTTGATGGAGCGGTTTCATGTTTTCATTAAACCCATTTTGATGCTTTTTACCAATCATATCTTGCAAATATGGTAATTTGCACTTTCCCTATCCGATTATTCATTGGAGTCAAGTTAGATTGTGGTTTGACACTATAGTATCCAACAATTTCAGGAGTCACCAATTTTCAAACATTTAAGAGTGATGCTAATAGAGGATATGATATACTTGATACATGTTAAAGAACTGTCCCACTATGCAACCTCAAGCTTTAACTCTGAAATACAGTTGCACTTTGTCAATCTGGAACAAGAGCCTCCAGAGGTTGGTTGATAGTGAAAGTTTAATCTTTTACTCTCAATTGTCTCAGAAGTTCAGATTATTCTCTATAGGTGAATAACTTACCATTTTCCTCTTTCAGATAACTAAGCAAGAAGAAAAATGCTTACTAGGGCAGCAGCTTAAGTCGATCCAGAAGTTGTTCACTCTATATTTCCCTTGCAATGAATTAGATAACGATCCCTCATCACCTGAGGGAAAAGACCGTTTGTCTACTTCATCTATGGGCATCACCACTTCCAAATCTTCCGAATTTATTGATCTCAGTTCCTGCATGCATGACACTCAGGTTACTATGCCAACCTTAAATGGGTAATCCTGAAACCTTACTCCCCATGCTTCTAGTGCTGGGTTGTTAACTTTATCACCTTATAGTTCTCGCATTAGTGTCAAGTTTTCAAAAGAGTAGATTGCACAAGCTTTAAGCTTTCTCAGTCCTGAATCTAGATGCACTTCTTTAGCTTGTAGATGTTATATTGTGCCAGAGATGTTATAAAACATAGAATTTCATGTTCTTATCACCCTTAATATACAATGCTAGATGTAACAAAACAAACGACCATGGGCATGTGCTTTTTGAGTTGGATCATTCATTAGTCCTCCAGTCCCATGAGTCCTGACCCTGTATTTTTGTTGTTTACTCTACTTAGTTATTAGTTACCACTGCACTTGGAGGACTTGGCAAAGAAAAGGCACATATCGCTTGGAACTATCCAGTTCTTTATTTTAGCATAAATTTCCATCTTTGTTTAGTTACTCGCAGAAGGATCTGACTGGACATCCCCAATCAGTAGGAAGATTATTAAATTTATGGCAAAGTTGCTTGTACTTCCCCCAAAACGAGTTGCTACATTTAGGGGTTGGTCTTTTGGGTGTAATGTCAATTTTTCGAGCTACGCTGGACTCTCTGGCTCCGAGCTGAACAGTTTCACGAATTCATAAGGGACTAGTTCTTACCACCAGAAGTTGTGCAAATGTAACGCTTACCTCCTCGAATTATACTTCTATCATTACTTCTTGACTCTATGTGCATTGTAGGTTTGAGACATGCAATGCTTTCTGAACTGGGAACCACTTAACAGGTGGTCCTTATTAATACATTAGTGTCTTCTGGAAAGCTGAGATGCATGATAGATTTGATCATGCATTGGCTAATTAGTTGTTAGGCCTTTGACCATTTTTCTTGCCATGTTGCGTGGCAGCCACTTGTTCTTCTGGATGGGGTCATACGTTGCAAGGGATATGTTGCAAGATGCAAGTAAATTACGTTTTTGTTACTGTAATTACATGGTTGAAGTTCACAGTACATAGTGTTCACTTGAGACAGGGATGCTTCTGCAGAAGACAAATACTGCAGAAACAATTAATTAAATGTAACTAGTTAAGGAGATGACATCGTGATCAGTAGGGTAGAAAGGTAAATCAGTAGGGTAGAAAGGTAAAAAGGGATTAGATATTCTACTCATTGATATATGCCTTTTGCTGTATTCTTATTTCTGTCCATGAAAGCTACTTGTTTCTCTATTAAAATGGCACTGAAAACCCAACTGGCTGTTCGATTTAACTATGTTTATTGAGAGATGATATGGAAATTGACAATCTTTCCGGCTGTGAACCTTGTGCAGGTGGCTTCTTGGTTATCCGGTTGTCTACTTGTTTGGAAAGGACCATAGTGAGGATGTTGTCTATAATCTTTCCACCAAATCTCTCAATATCTATAGGATATCAGTATGCAGGTTTGATCCTCATTATCTCTTTGATGTTCCTCGTTAGCATAACAGGTCCTACAACGACGTTTCAACTAACAGTGTTTCTGTTTAATAGGAACGGAGGCAGCAGTAAAGGATCCCAAAGTGAAGAATTGATGAGGTTAAGTACTTAAGTCATGTGTGGAACTGCTTATCCCTGGTTTCCTTTTTGTTTTTGTTAGAAATCAAGTGATTTATTGTTTAAATGATTTAGCTGGTTCCTGTGTCCTGGAAAATTTTCAGTTTTTCAGTACCTAGTGATCTGAGTGTTAGAGGGAGGAATGAAGCATGGGCAGTGGAGTTTCTTGGTCGAATGAAATCAAGATGGGCAGATTGCAAGCAGATCTGGAACTCTCTGCAGCTGGAGGTTAATGGATGTTACCCTCAGGCAATTGTTCTGTGACAATCGACTGCACCAGAAATTACTCTCATTTGTCTGCCCTCTGCTCCACACGGGCCGACATGCGCCTTCCATGGAGTATACTTTTCCAATTCCCTTAATTCCTCCTCATCTGTATCAAGGGTATCGTTTCCTATCTGCTAACCTCTTTTTTAAATTCATAATTTTGGTTGTTGAGAAAGTTCATTCCTTTGGGTTGGAGAACGATAAAAGTACTCTTGATCTCTTCCTGTCTGAACAACTTCAAGCAAATGAACTGTAGCTAGGTTCTTTTGCTTAAAGAAAACATGAAACTATTGGATACGAGAAAATTGAAAACAAAAACGAATATGAATGTATAATTTTAAGATTTCTGTAATGCTGCTACCTCTAACCTCCCTCCGATAAAAATTGTTTCATTTATTTTTTAGCATTTAATTTATATTTTTTTCTCTTTAACACACACCTTAACATATAAAACCAAGTAATTTATAGCATATGTTACATTCAAAAATTAAAAGGAACAGTTTGTGAACAGGGGAGGGGAGTAGTATTTTTTAGATTTGCTTGCGTAGGAGGTTGGCGCGACTCATGGGGATTTCGTGCATGCATGTTTCCGTACCCAGCACCAGGCAGAAAAGCGCAAGCACCAAACAATGGCACAGTACTTCGTTGCCTAAAAGTTACAAAACTAAGAGTTTTATTAGATGGACAAAACAAGACACAGCAAAAAAAAAAAGAAAGAAAAAGGCCCAAAAATTTCCCTCATTCACATGGGAAAAACAAATTACACAAGAAAGCGTAAGCGGCGGAGTTGGCTAAGCTCCTCCTCCTTTGATGAGGGCAAGAGCTTCGGTCTCCGTCGGGAGGGCAGGAATGGCCCCTTTCTTGGTGGTTGTGATGGCTCCACATGCATTCGCGAATTTAAGTACTTCTCTCAATTTTGATTCATTCTGCAAAACGATTAAGAAATCATTTTAATTGAAACCAAGTTAATTAATTACCTTGTAAAACACTCTTCCCACACAAAAAGGAACCGTCTTTGGTCTGATACTAATTTAGGGATCCTGGTATCATTACTCACCTCAAGTAGGGAAGAGTCCTCAATGATCTTGCATAGAAGGGCACCCACAAAGGAATCACCAGCACCAGTTGTATCAACAGTGTTGACATGGAAAGCATCAACGGCTCCCTTGAAGCTCTACATTGGACGAAACGGCAACAAAGTATTTTGGCATTATCACGATGGCACAGAAGTGTATTTGCATCAACATGTATAAATAATTAGTAATTTTAATTCTTTCTTCTGAGAAGTTGTCTGTTGAAACAACAAAGTCAAGCCAACAACCTTTCACCTCCGCGAGCAATAGCGTCATACTCAACCAATCAGGTATAGAAAGTCGGCAATTTTGCAAAGAAGCCACCAAATAACATTTTCCAAGATAGTTAAAAAAATGTCAAGTTGAGCATACCTTGGTGTAGTATCTGCTGCCCTTCTCACCAAGAGTGACCAACAGGAGCTTCAACTTGGGGTGCCATAGCGACAGAGCAGATTCATCGGTAATTTCTGGGTTTCCAGTGAGGAATTCTAGCTCCACATCGCTAACCTTGATCACATCCGCCTTGTCCCAGATGCTCAAGATCTGCTTCCGGGCCTCCTCGGCCGACGGCCACAAGGGAAGCCGGAGATTTGGGTCGTATGAGAGCAGAGCCCCTGCTTCTTTGGCCACCTCCATGGCCTTCAGGTGCGCTGATCTGCATGGCTCCACGATCAAACTTATCGATCCGTAATGGAACACTTTAGCCTGTACCCAAGAATTGAAGCAATTTCCTCAACAACAGCCCCAATTTAAAAACAACAGATACCGTGATATTTGGATTAAAAAAATACGTACTTTGTCATAACTCGAAACATTTTTCTTTAAATCAGACTCCATACCTAACCTACCAACTTTACAAACTTGCAATAAACTTGAGGGCAGGTGCCAATCAGAGAACATTTTTTTTAATTGGATCGGACAAACAGGAAAGTATGCCGCTCTCAACTTTCATAAAGGGTCCCACTAAATGGACCAAAAAGATTGCTGACGTGTCAGCTTTCACTGCGGGATCACTGCTTCCCAAATCCATGATCGGGGAAGACTGTGGATTTTCCGGCGAAAATCGAGGCAGGAGGTAACCATTAGCAATGAGAATCAATGTATTGATCCTCCATTGCGTAAGAGATCTAAAAAAATTTACTATGATCTAAAGTTTTGAAAAATTTTGGAACTGGAAGGTTATACTTACAGATCTGATGAGATCGAGATTGAGTTCTTCCGGCTTCAAGAGCATATCGGCGCTAGGGTTCCTGTAGAACATGAACTCACGCTCGCCGTCGGAACGAAGAGTGACGAAAGCAAGAGCCGTCCTGGCACCTTGGTCGAAGCAGATCCCGTCACCGGAGACGCCGTTCTGCTTGAGGATATCAGCCAGCATGTGTCCGAACTCATCGTCGCCGAGCTTACCGACGAAGCCTGCATGGCCTCCGAGTTTGGAGACGGCGATGGCGACGTTAGCGGGAGCACCACCGGGAGCCTTGAGAAATCCCGGGGCCTCTGCAAGGGACACGCCGGAGACAGTCGGAACGAAATCGATGAGCATCTCACCGAAGCTGAGGATGAGGTCATTGCTGCTGCGGTGGGCGACGCCATTGCTGTGGTTGGGAGCAGCCATTGCAGATTAACGATCGAAATAAGAGAGAGAACAGGGAGACTAGTAATGAAAGAAATATAAATAATGAGGGATGGAGAAGGAAGAGAAAGTGGTGAATATATAGAAAATAAAAGAGGTTAATTTGGGATAGAGATTTTTTACTGCTTGGACTTGTGAACTTTATCCAATTACGGATAATATTGACTTACCAAGGACTCCTGTGCTTGTATAGGAAGCAAAGTTCTCCTTATCCCATTTTAATTTCATAACTCATCTCTCTTTGGATACTGTGTTATTTTCCTTAAATAAATCTTCTACACGTTTTTTAAATCTTTTTTCCAATTAACTATAACTTTTTTTATAAACAAAAACTTAAAATCAAATCCCTTATCCTTAAACATTTTTTAAATAAATAAATATTCGGTTAAATTATACTGTACTAGAATTATAGCTGTGTCATTTCTTTTAGAGTGCTGATCAATTTGATGTTTTTTCTTACGTTAGTGGAGGAAATCTCATAAGATTCTTTTTTTGAAAGGCAATGAATCTCTTAGGATATTAGGTAATTTAATTAACCCTTGCTATAAAATATTCATCTCAAATTATTGGAAAAAAGAGTAATTTTATGACTAACATTTTAAAAATCACTCGTTTTGTTATAGGAGTATATTTGTTATCGTACATTAAATTGTTCTAATTGGCAGTAAGATACACTTAGATGGTACTGATGTGGCTTACCACCGGACAACTACGTAGACATTGACCGTATGGTTAATGATTTAATTTCACCTTAAAATTTGCAAACATAACAATTTAACCTTAAAACTTTAGAATATTAATGTGAAATTAAAGCATTAATTATAAGAATGTACAATCCATTTTCACATAATTATCCAGTGGCAAGCTGCATCAACGTCATTTAAGTGTATCTCACTGTCAACTATGACAACTTAACATCCAATGACAAATGTACCCCTATAACAAAATATTAATACCATTTTACCCCAGAAAACATCTTTGTGGTAAAATGAAAGATTTTTTTGAAACGTTAATTGGCAAAAATACTCTTTCTCCCAAATTCTTTTAGATGTAACATTTTCGGATTTTAATAAAAATCTTGTATTGTGGTTTGAACAAACGAAAAGGTTTTGAAACTTTGAACGTCTTTACTCTTTGGAACGTTTACTCCAGATACCGTTGGCTCTGTTGGCTGTTTGTCAATTTTTTAGTTGTGAATTCAAGTGCTCTGACATAAGTTTAAGGCTCCAGTGGAGCGAATTGTGAAAAAGTTTGTAATGCTTTCTATTTTGATGCCAAATACTCTATTAGTTCAAAAAATATTCAATTACATTTCTTTTCGGATTATATTTCATTTTTCTTATATAAACCTTTTAAAATTATTGTTATAATCTTTAATTTTCATTATCTGTTCAAAAAGTTCTTTTTTGTCATTAACACTCATTAGAACCTATTTGGAAGGTACCTTAAGGATTGGTTCAGTTGCAAAGATTGAGAATTTTTTTCCCACTTTTTCAATTGTCAATACATAAAACAACCTTAAATCCATTAATTTTTTATAAAATAATGTTTTTCTTAAATTTATCTATTCACATATATCTCATCCATCAATAAAAAAATATCGTCAAATATCCCAAAATTATTTTCTCAACA
Source organism: Stellera chamaejasme (assembly GCA_024586325.1). Classification (NCBI taxonomy): domain Eukaryota; kingdom Viridiplantae; phylum Streptophyta; class Magnoliopsida; order Malvales; family Thymelaeaceae; genus Stellera; species Stellera chamaejasme. The sequence goes on along the minus strand of CM044984.1, from coordinate 40,243,857 downwards.
AATGAACACACTCTTGGTTCAGTTGAGTGGATAATTTTGGGAAATTTTTTTTCCGGACTCCATGATTACCGAGGCACCAACAGCTTTTGCGGGGTCTGCAATTTACCATTTTATCCTCTATTCTTAACTTGTTAACTTTTTTCCTATTTATTGATGAAATGTACCAAAAAAATAATAATATCAATATAATATTCTTTCACTATTCATTCAAATTTTGAAATATTTCTGAAAAAAATTTCCACCTAATTCTTTTGAACGCAGCCTAAGTAGATTGCTTAAGCAAATGGTTGGTCCCACATTTACACATAAAATTACAAAAACAGCATGTCCTGATTTACCAAAAATAATATAAATATACTGTATATTGTAATTTTATGTCTAAATGTGAAACCAACAATTGGCATAATCAAAAGGCTTAAGCCATCAAACTGCCCCCTTAATCTATACGTCTAAATCAAATGTTTATTTTTTTCATGGGATGGAGAGAATATGTTAGAGAAAAAATTCGTGATTTGATAGAAAAGTTAATATTTTTTTTGGATATATATGAAGTAAACGAAATAACAACAAATTATAGTCTTTTTATACTCCTTCCATTCCAATATACCTTTAATGTTCGAGAAAATTTCACGAGTGTCTTATTAAAGAAACATTATAATAATATCTTTTTTCATATTATGTCGAATTCTCTTTCTTCTCAATTCGACGTTTGAACTTCACTTGCTCTGGCTTATGAATTACGATATATAATTTAAGAAAAAAAAGGTGCGTAGTGTAATGAAATTTCAATTAAAGTTTCAAATTTCACAAGTCTATCCGGCTAGACCCTACAGAAGTTGACTCCTAATCACAACCAAACTTCTATATATGAAAAACAGAATCTTGTAGCTTTTGTTTCTATTACTTGTAACTCACGTTTGTTTGTTTATCAGGATTGGTGGAAGAATCTTAACGGAATCACATGTAACAGTTGCAAAATTGGCATGACCTGCGCATAGCTTTCATGTATTGCTGTCATAATACTCCCAGATGAGGAAAAAGAGAATGACAAGTATATACTATTAAATGTCAATAATAATAATAATATATAAATAATTGACGGAAAGGGAAAGAGAGGAAAAATAGGATATCTTATGGGACGATGGGGAAAAGTGAAAAGGATAGGTCCTTTGTTTGAGTGAGCGTATTGCTGCTGCTAATGGTGCAACGGCGTTATCATTTACTACAAGGTAGCACTTGATTAGATCTCAGTTGCCTTTCTTTGAAGTAAAGGTACGCATGCAGTTACGCCCATCCAACAACCAATCAGTGCAACCTAATTCCCAATCTGAAACTAAACCAATAGAGCTCATCATTCCCAACTATCTCATGGGTTAATGGATGGATGGAGGAAGAATCCGTTTGGATCGGGAAGAGTTGGCTTAAATGAATATTTCCAGCATCTCGTCTACTGATCTTGAAACATCAATCATGGCTTTTATCCCTTGGAGGGACTGTTTGGATCTCTGGAGGGAGATCCAGGAGAGTCTACACCCTTCTCTCTATCAAAAATGAAGATGTTATCCTCAGAATCTGACCCAGATAAGCATGCCATATTCTCTCCCAGTTTGGTGTGGTTTGCTTGACTTTCTTTGTCAAGTGAAGATGTAGCATCTGATTCACTGGAGGATGAGAGCCCGCCTTCTAAATCATCACCTGTTTCTGATACGTCTCCGGAATCGATTTCTGAAAAAGTTAAAGACAAGCCCAAATGCTTTTCCCTTTCAAACGTCTTGAGTGTCCCAGATCCCTGGGTGTCTTTGGCTGGACTGTCCAAATGTGAAATGGTGTTCCTGTTATTTGGATCACCATAAAGTGAAACATGTCCGTGATATAACTCCAACTCCTTCTCCAAGACAGCAATGAATTGTCTCACTGACTCAAGCGACTGCTCATACTTAGACTTCTCAAGTGCCTGCAAAGGAAAATATTTGCAAACTGTAGTGAGAATCTTCTTTAAGTGGCCATATTCCTTCACCAAAACCAAATACTTCAGAATTTAAAATTTTCCCTGCAGTTTTTCTTTCTACTTTTTCCAATACTAGTGCCTCATTTTCCAAGTATCCAGATCTAAATACAAAAATTCTTTGCAAGAACACAGTGAGGAGCTTAAGTATTACAGCTATCAATACCCAAAAGCATCAGAGAAGCCATAGAACTGTTAAATAAATGCCAAATGGTACTGTTATGGTTTTATTTGAGAACAGGAAGAGGAGGAGATAGGGTTGAAATCAAATAAGTGTGTTTTCTCTTGAGTTGAAGATTCTCTCTATAACCTTTGATATCGTAGAGTTCTCTCCAACGAGCCCTAACCACTTCTATAACCCTAACAAAATCCCATTGCCTGATGCGGGACCATAACAGAAAAAATTGCAATGGAATTAAATTACCTAACAGCATTACATAAGGGACAGATGACATAAAATATGAAAATATTAAAACAAACAAATAGGTGTACAGGTACACTGACGGAACCGGGATTTTAAGGTCGGGAAGGGGGGGGGGGTTGGTAGCTTAGGGCTGAAAACAAGCCTAGCCCAAACTGAATCGAACCTCTCAGACTCGGTTTGGGTCGGCTCGTTCCTCAGGCTCGTGTAGGCTCGCGGGTCTATCCGAACCGAACCTCCGATACTCGAGCTTGACTCGTTCAGTACACGAACGTAAAAAATGGCTCGAGCTCGAGCTTGTGAAGCTTGGCTCGAACAAGCTCGTCAGAGGTTGAGCTGAGCCGAGCTCGAACGGGATGTGTTCGTTTTACAGCCCTAGGGTAGCTTAATACATGTTGAGTCAATCTTAAGTAACAAAATCCAAACAATTAGTACATGCTTTTGTGTAATTTAGAAAATGTGCAAAACAAGACTTGAATTGGAAACAATTGAATTTGTAATTTAATTGCTACTAAAATTACTACAAACAATTACCACTAAAAACATGAAAAATGTGAAGACAGAATTTACTACAAACGGGAATTCAATTGGAATTTTGAATTATACTAAATTACGCTACAAACAATTACACATAAATTTCTACAAAGAACTACACTACAAACAATTATAATTTATAATTTAATTGCTAGTTTGCTACTAAAATTACTACAAACAAGAATTGAGTCGGAATTTGGAATTAAACTTACAATTTTTTTATTATACTTAAACAATTACAAGCAAAAGATAATAGCCTAGCAAAATAATAAAATAAAAACAAAGAAAACTAGAAATGTGAAGCGAGAAAGTATATGATACATCATGTCCACATTACAAGCTCCAAAGCAAAGAGGAGACCATGTAGGATAGTATATGGAATGGAGGACTTATGGGTTGGATAATAATATATGAAATTGGAGTTAGGTTTTATTTTATTTTGACTTAAATTTTATTGGTTTGGATAGAGGGGGCTAATGGGTAAATTATAACATTAATCCTAAGAATATATACTATATACCCAATACACCCTAAGTAAATGGGGGAGGCAGCAGCCCCCCCCCCCCCCTCATAGTTCCGTCCCTACAGGTACATTCATTTGTGCCAAATGACTCAAGATTAACCAATTTCATATACACTATCATTTTTCCTTGTACAAAAGACACTGTAATAGCTGTGAACCTCAGTGTATGTTGCAGGCTTGACTATTTTTGGAAGGTAAATCGACTTGGAATATTTCGGTTTCATCTTGTGACACTCTTTTCAGTAAACTATGTTTAGGTGAATGCCCATAGGGGACAGCAAATTCTATAACGAGTGAGACTACAGGTACATGTTCTATATCTATAAAGATGTTTTTTTCATCACAGGCCTGTGTATAAGCTAACAGGGAGAAAGCTATCCAGCAATGAAGTGTAAGCAGCTTATAGCAAGAGACTGCCAGTACCATGGAATTCAAAAAGGGGCAGCCATTTTAAAGTTTCTAAACTGCCTTACAAAGAGGCTGCTCCGATGACTTAAACTGCAGTATCAAGGTAACAATTGGAGAATATAAGCCATGCAAAAGCAGTAAAGTAATCAAAAAATTGTTCACAAACACAGATTCAACAGAAATAAATATAAACATCTGGTTCCAAGAACTTACTCGTTTCTTGGACAACGTATCAATTGGTGACATAACTTTTGGCTGCACATAGTTCTTACCCCGATAAAACACAATAGTATCATCGCCAATTGTTTGAATTGGGATGCCACCACTCAATCTGGCAATTTCCTCTGCAAATTCCTGAAGGTGGCCAGGCTTACAAGATTTCTTGCATATCACCTTAACAGTTTCATGCTTCTTCCAGTGCATGTGCATATTGAGAATAAGACCCCCAAAAACTCCCCTTCTGCCAACGGGAACATAATTGGACCTTTTCTGTGCCATTTTCTTCATGTAGAATCGTTCTTCACCAGTTAGATCATGTGGCTTAACCACGGGACCTTGAGCTTTTGGAACTTCATATCGCTTAAGCCTTTCAATGAGCAACACTTCCTTTAGTTTGGCCTGAAAAAGAAGTAATAGCCATAAATGTTGTACAGATCTAGAAAAGAGATAAAAAATTCAAGCACATTCATAGATCAAGTGGGAGTGGAAGAACTAAATCGTCATTTCCTCTACCCTGGCAATAAATTTCAGATCAGCTTTTAAGATACGTGAAATTGGGAGCTCGCTGAATTTTGAAGGGGCTGCAATTTCATTGAGTGTCTAAACAGAGAGATATGGGCATAGTTTTCTGGAAGCACTACATCTAAACACTAATAACCCCTCAATACTCACAAATTATACTAGTGGCCTACAATGCATGCCTTAAACAAGAAGAAGGTTTGAACTTTTTTTTTCTTTGATTAAAGGTTTGAACTGTTAATTCCAATGAATGCAACAACATCATTAATATTTTTATTTTGTATATATCAGAAAAATTAAGGGGGTAGTTGAAATCTGAACCTTAGGCAACTATTATACCACTATTACCTTCTCAAGCTTGTGTTTGATCCTTTCTTCAACAGTTGCAAATCTCTGTTTCTTTTTTTTCCCTTTGACAGGAAGACTGCGTGGATCCCTCTTATTGGCTAATTTCCTCTTTTGTTTTTCTCGCTTCCGAAACAACTTCAGCCTCTTCTTTGTCTTCCATTTATCCTTCTTTGGAGGATCAGATTCATAAATATCAAATTTAGGTTTTCCCTCTGATATGACCAAATGCATCTTACCATGGCTCAAGTCTCTTGAAACACATGGAGGCTTCATTAAAGCAGATGATGATAAAATGCTCATAGGTGAAAGTGGTTTATCTTTCAGCAGCGCTTCCCTAAAAGGGAAAATTTATTATTGATTAGCTGAGCTCTTATACTCTTTTCAATGAATTTCTCAACTGTCTATTTTTGCAGAAGTACACTAAGTTTTTTACTCATGCAAGGGGAATTTGAAATTTTACTGTCCACAGTCTGTGCGAGATTAATATGCAATCTATTCAACAAGACATTGGCTAATCATGTAAGACATTCAAGAGAAAATTAGAGCAAGTTCTAACATAACTTAATAGGAGCGGAGATAAACACATAGGTTCCATTTGGAATGGATTGAAGATAACATAATAGTTTGATAAGTTTAAAAATGAACACTTAGGACAACGGGTACTAATATTTTGAATTCAACTCTGAGCTCCAAAATTCTCTTGTAGCTTCTTCACATGCTCTAACGCCAATCATTAATATAGAGAAGTTGATTATAGCTCAAACTTGCTTTATTTCTTCTCACTTCCATGCGTTTCTAGTTTGACAAACAAGAAAAGCTTATATACATTTGAAGGAGAGGGTACCTCAAAAAGCAAGGCTGGGAAAGTGCTCGTCTCAGAGACGGAGAAGAACTTCTCATACAACGAAACAAAGTCCTCGCCATAATTGACTTTACAATTTTCCATTCAAGAGCAGTATCAGAAAATTCAGCGTAACTATTCAGTAATTCACTGAAATTCTAACCAGCATTGCCACCATTGTTTTCCAGGAAGCAAATTTTATCTTTGTTAGACTACAGACTCTGGAAATGGGTTGTGTATTAGTCTTTCGGGCCGGCTTAAATGCGTGGGCGTTTGCGCTCTAACTCGTTTCAATTGAGTCCTCTTAAATTATAACAAGGAGCGAGTTGGTCCAGGCACCAGGGAAGGGAAGTGACGGAAACGACGCGCCCGTAGCAGTTACAGCTCAAGGAGGGCAATGAGCTGTTGTCTTCTCTGGGTGACTGAAACGTTGCGATTTGCCAAGTCCGTCACACACGTTGAAACCTTTGAATTCACTGGAATCAAGGTGATAGGAAGTGACCAGCTCACATTATCAAAAGCCTGGTTGAGACATTTCATCGAACACCTGTGTGGCAGTTGATGCAAAGGTAGCCACCCACCGAGCCGCTTGATCAGTAGACCTTCGCACAGGTGGAACAAATGCTGGAAGGAAGTCAAAAAGCACCAGATTCTGACGAAGGTGCGATGGTGGAAGGTGATGGACAGCTAACGTAGAGATGGTAAATGGCGAGTGGCGGATGGATTCTTCCCCCTCTATGTAGAATTGCATCAAACGCCTGGTTTGCGAAACAAGTTTCTTCCTTTGTTAGGTTCGAAATGGCCACGTCAAGCAGGAGACTTTCGGCGATGAAGCTGACCTTTCACCGGGGAATGGTTCGGCCGTTCGGGTCTCTCGGTGGTGAAGTGAAGGTGAAAGAAAAGATGGGTAGAATAGAAATGAAGAGTTCGTTACTATTAGGCGACAATCGTGTGAGGGCAAGTGCATTTTTCTTCACACGCTTAAAGGCTTAAAACAAAGCTTGTTGACTTGTTTTCATACAGCCAACCAATCAGATCGCGCCATGTCAGGTCCCCTCTCGTCCCTATAATCACAACCCTAAACACCCTCTCCCTCCTTCGGCCTCAAGACCTAATCGAAGACAATTCAAACCCAATAATCATCGAATTTCCAGGTAATTCTTTCATTTTGATTAGTAATTTCGATCTTCTTTTTTTCTTTTTTATGACCGCCTCTTTTCTAATATCGTGTCACTGTAATCTTTTATCATTTTCTGAGGTTCAATTGATTTCGGGACCAATCGTTTCAAGTGGATGTTTTTCGCCCATGTTTTTGGAGTTAAAGACATGATTTTTTTCATCTCTTCGCTACCTAGGAAGTTAATAGAGACTAACAGATTGAAAAAGTTAGAAATTTGGGTTGATTCATGGGGTTTTCAATGGACAATAGTTCCTCCTCTTCTGTTCTGCTCCCTGCTGGTGTTCATGTCTTGCGAGCAACGGTCTGGGGATACTAATTGGAACGTTTTCAGGCGGATTGCTGAAACTTATACTAATGTTTTGCTTAAACTTTCACGCTTTGCCTCATCATAATTGCCGGTATTTACAAGGAAGTTTAGAACTAGCAGTGATTCTAGAGTTGTGTTCATCCGGCTGCCCCTTCAAGACCGCCGTGCTAGCTCAAATGTTATTTTCTATGGCATTTTCACGTTGTTTAGTTAGAACTAGCAAGGAGATGATGCTATGTTCCTGTTTTCGTTCCTGTTCAGGTTTGCTTGGCAAATAAGGGAATTATTTTCCATTTGAAGCGGTTTGTTGAGTAAGTAATTTTTTATCAGTTTGTGTTCTTGCGACTGTTAGCTCAAATTACAGCGTATTTTGTTTCATATTAAGCAAACTCCTTTTATATCTGTTATGATTCCAGAAGGGGGGAAATAATCATGCAATTGCCAGTATATTCGGGTTCCCTCATGCATCGCTTCTGATTTCTTCTTCAGAAGCATCCAAATTTCTCAGCCAAAACTTTAGTGATAGATTATATTTGTGATACTGTATTTTTGTTTGTCTGATTATTAACCATGTCAACTATATGCACTTGCAGTGGAGGTTGTCGTTTATGATAGTGTTAGTGGTGGAACAACAAGTTCTGCTGAGGCAGAGGTTACTCAGACAGGCAACAAAGATGGAGTGGTCGAGAATCCAGTAGAAGAGGAGTTTGGACCTGATGAGAATGGGAAAATAGATAAAGATTCACCAGAGAATAACGAAATAGTACCTGCTGTCCCATCTGTTCCAGTGGCTTCCGAATATGAGCCTTATATAGGAAAAGAGTTTGATTCTGAGGCAGCTGCTCATGCATTTTACAACGCATATGCCATAAGGGCAGGGTTCGTTGTTCGTGTGAGCAAGCTATCTAGATCCACCCGAGATGGATCTGTCATTGGTAGGCAACTCGTTTGTAACAGGGAGGGTTTCAGGATGGCTTACAAGCATGGTGATAGAACTGTTAGACAAAAAGCTGAGACAAGGGTTGGTTGCAGGGCAATGATTTTTGTAAGGAAAGGAGGAAATGGAAAATGGGCTGTCACTAGGTTTGTGAAAGAGCATACTCATCCCCTCACACCAGGGATGGGTAGAATAGATACTATAAATAGTCAATATCCGGTTAGTACACGTTCTTCAGATTTAATAATACATTCTCATATCTGTCTCGTGTGTAACCTTGTTTCTACTTGTTTTTTTCCTTTTCAAGTTGATTTAGCTTAAGTTGTGTGGAATTCTTTATGTTTAAATTGCATGTTGTGGTTCCTTATTATCATAAAAACGAATTGGTTATCAAGTTTGAAATGCATTTGGAGAATGATAGGATTAATAATTCTCAGGACTGCTGAATTGTGTAAGAAGGGTTCTAATTCACTAATTTGTATGAATGTAAACACTCATCAATAGTTAGGCTGAAAGTTTTAGTGAAGTTAGGAGAGAAGGCATGTTTGCCTTCTTTGAATTTGTTGGCTGTTAACAGAGGCACTGACAATTTCTTCTGTCAGCCCCTATTGAATGAATGGAGCATCTCTTTTGATGTTGACTAATTTTTCCGCTATGCTTTTTCTATAAATTTATAGCGTTGCCTAATTTAGATATTTAATTAACACTATAAACTTTATGCCATTGAACCAACAGTTGGGATTAAGGTGTAGTATGTTGGTCCTTATGCTCTAGCCCAGTTGGTTAAAGCTCTAAGGACACAAGGTGGAGGTTTTGAACTCAACTCCTACCTCCACCATCCCATGCTATTAAAAAATAGGTGTATTATGATGATGATTTGTTTTGATGTTTCATCAACCTGACCGTTCTGTTGCTAGCATTTGACTGGAGTATTCTAGTAAAATTATAGTATTTGTGTTGCAGGTGATAGAAGTTGGCTCCACTTTTTTACTTGGTCCATGTTAGGTCTGTTGAGTTACTGTTCTCAGAGTTCTCTAAATCATGTAGAACCTTGAGATGTGCATTTGTAGTCTTTGATTGACGACTCTAGGCTCAATTTTGAAGGGACTTGTCTGATGTCCATTGTATCTCATGCAGTGTGAACATGACAGAATTAAGGAGCTAACAAGGCAGCTGACATTGGAGAAAAAGAGATCTGCCACTTACAAGAGGCATCTAGAGTTGATTCTTGAAGAAATCGAAGAACACAACGAAAGCTTGTCTAAGAAGATTCAAAACATTGTTACAACTGTCAAGGAGACAGAAAACCACAAACCCTAATACACAGTTTCAGCAATGGCTCGTCTTTAGATATACAGTCACTTTACAGTATAGAGAGTAGCGTGTAGTGGTTAGAAATTAGATTATTTTGGTGATCACGGCTTCGATCATTTGGCCCGCCCTCGTGTTAGGGTTCTTGTTGAGATTCAGCAGAGTTCTATGATTGCGGAAGCTGAGAAGGTTAGGATCTATGGTGAAGCACAGTGGCATGTAGAGAATTACCTCATCCTTCCTGCTCTGCTCCTAAATTCGGAGCCATAGGAGCAGGCGAGTCAATGTACAGTCTTTGAACTCTGATGACACCCTTGATTATTATAGTACAACAGTTTGGAGTGCAGAGTAGTAGTAATTGGCACCTCCACTTGGAGGAGGAGGAGGTTCATTGTTTCAGTATAACCAACCTTGTCCTATTTGCACTTGTTAAAATAGAGAATACTACTAGTATGAATCATGGTACTATATCAATTTGGTCCTTGAATTGAATTACTATCATACTACTTGAGAGATTTTGGTTCCTGAGGTTGTCAATTCATTGGAAAATTCATCAGGGACCCAAGTCTCTCTAGTTCAACCATCAAAGTTTCTAAATTGCTAATACTGTTTCTGAAAGACTGAAACAAAGCATGTTGACTTGTTTCCATACAGCCAAGCCAACCAATTAGGTCGCTTCATGTCAGGTGAGTTCTCGTCCCTATAATCACAACCCTGAACACCATCGCTCTCCTTCGTCCTCTTCCAAGACCTAATCGAAAACAATTCAAACCCATAATCATCCAATTTCCAGGTAGTTCTTTCATTTTGATTAGTAATTTCGATCTTTCTTCTTTGTTTTTTTTTTTTTCCCTTTCGGACCGTCCCACTGTGATCTGATCCATTTTCCGCGGTTCAATTGATTTCGGGACCAATCTTTTCAAGTGGGTGTGTTTCGCCTATGTTTTTGGAGTTAAAGACATGATTTTTTTTCTTCTCTCCGCTACCCAGGAAATTAATAGAGACTAACTGATTGAAAAAGTTAGAAATTTGGGTTTTCAATGGACAACAGTTGGTCCTCTTCTGCTCTGCGACCAACGGTCTGGGGATACTAATTGGAACATTTTCAGGCGAATTGCTGAAACTTATACTAATAATGTTTTACAAGGAAAATTAGAACTGGCAGTGATTCTGGAGTTGTGTTCATCCGGGTGCTCCTTCCAGCTCAAGTGTTACTATTTTCTATGGCATTTTCACGTTGTTTAGTTAGAGTTTAGGAGCTTTAGATTATACTCAGCAAGGAGATGATGCTATGCTTCTGTTTTGGTTCCTTGTTCAGGTTTGCATGGCAAATAAGGGAATTACTATTATTTAAACAAATTCACATAGTTTAGTTTTAGTGTAACAGTACCAAAACCCTGCTCCTCAGTCTCAGACCGCCGCCACTCTCTCCTCAACCATGGCGAAAAGAATGATAGCCCTGGGTTTCGAAGGTTCCGCGAACAAGATCGGCGTCGGCGTGGTGACCTTAGACGGAACCATCCTCTCCAACCCACGCCACACCTACATCACGCCGCCGGGCCACGGCTTCCTGCCCCGCGAGACCGCTCACCACCACCTCCACCACGTCCTTCCCTTGGTCAGATCTGCCCTCAAAGAAGCCCACATAACTCCCGACGATGTTGATTGCCTCTGCTACACCAAAGGCCCTGGGATGGGCGCGCCGCTGCAAGTCTCCGCCGTCGTCGTTAGGGTTCTTTCCCAGCTGTGGAACAAGCCGATTGTCGCCGTCAATCACTGCGTCGCGCATATCGAGATGGGTCGGGTCGTCACCGGGGCTGTTGACCCGGTTGTTTTGTACGTCAGCGGGGGGAATACGCAGGTGATCGCTTACAGCGAGGGCAAGTATAGGATATTTGGGGAGACGATTGATATCGCTGTTGGTAATTGCTTGGATCGGTTTGCTAGGGTCTTGACCCTTTCTAATGATCCCAGCCCTGGCTACAACATTGAGCAGGTACGTCCAGTTGATTTGGTCAGGAAAATTTTGCTAGTGGTTTCATGTTTTTTATTTCAATTGCTAGCTAGTCTGTTCAGTTCAGAGTAGCTATATGTGTGTGTGCATAATTGAAGTTCTTGCTGCAATTATGATGCTAATTTCTTGGTTACCACAACAGCTTGCGAAGAAAGGCGAGAAATTCATTGATCTTCCATACGTGGTCAAGGGTATGGATGTTTCATTTAGCGGGATATTGAGCTACATCGAAGCTACAGCTAATGAGAAGTTGCAGAAGGATGAGTGCACCCCTGCAGACTTATGTTACTCCCTCCAAGTGAGTTTCATTTTCTGTACCTCTAATGAATCCACGGTTGGTGCACTTATTCATGTGATGCCCCGTTTTGTGACCTTGGTTTTGGAATTGTGTTGCAGGAAACGTTGTTTGCTATGCTTGTGGAGATCACAGAGAGGGCAATGGCTCATTGTGACAAGAAGGATGTTCTGATAGTCGGGGGTGTGGGTTGTAACCTGCGTCTGCAAGAAATGATGAGGACTATGTGCTCAGAGCGTGGTGGAATGCTTTATGCGACGGATGACCGATACTGCATTGATAATGGTGCGATGATAGCGTACACCGGTCTCATTGCTTTTGCTCACGGCGAAACGACTCCGCTCGAGGATTCCACATTCACACAGAGATTCAGGACGGATGAGGTGCAAGCTGTATGGAGGGAGAAAGAAGGTTTAAACTGCAAGCTAGAGGTTGTTTGAGGTGAGGACTTAAACAACTGGTGTTGAGGAGAGCAATTGTGGGTAGGGATCATGAGAACTGAGTTGAAAGCTTAGATGCTGTATCTGATAGTCATTTGAAATGTAAACACAAATGCACGCTTGTTGTGTATGATTTAGATCAATTTCGCATTCATCATGCCTTAATCCTGAGTGTAGTAGGAGTACGAAGATCATAAAGTCCAGTAATTATTCAATGTTAGTTATAGTACTAGGCCTTTTATAAGTGAATTGTTGTATGTACTAGTAAGAAGTTGTAACTGATCAAAGAAGGAGAACTCCTTTGGATTTTGAAGTACTCGTATGGTTTCTACTTCCGTCCATAGTTCAGGACTAAACAATATAGTACGACGATGATGATGACGACGATCACAAAAATGTGTCAAGACTTGAGTAGTAGACTAGTGGTGACGGTGGTTAACCAACCAAAGCTTCCCATAAAATTATGTCCGGGGCCCCCAAAGTCAAAGTAAAACCTCGCGTTTCCAGCTGTTTCTTTGTAAACAGCAATTTACTTCTTTCCTTTCCAGAACCTGGTGGACTCGAGCCAATAGCTGTCCACAGCCTTCTTTCTGAATCTTCTTCGTCCCTTCCCTCCCACAACTCTATATATAACCATCCACACCCTCACATCTTTCATCAATCCTTTTACAACACGACACAAAACAGTCAATACAACCAACCAAAATCATGACTTGTACCAGTTTCAAGTTTCTGCTGCTCCTACTCTGCGGTTTCGTGGCTGCAGCAGCCGCAGCCAGCAATTTCAACCAAGATTTTGATATAACATGGGGTAATGGCCGAGCCAAAATCCTTGACAATGGCCAGCTTCTCACCCTCAACCTCGACAAAGACTCTGGTTCAGGTTTCCAATCCAGGAACGAATACCTTTTCGGCCAGATTGACATGCAGCTCAAACTTGTCCCAGGCAACTCCGCCGGTACTGTCACTGCATATTATGTAAGTCTCCTGCTTCCCAAATCCTTGTTTTTGTCCTTAACTTCCTCAGACTTCAGCGGTTCAGAGTCTGACTACATTGCCTGTTGTGATCATTTGCAGTTATCATCAAAAGGGTCTACTTGGGATGAGATTGATTTCGAGTTCCTGGGAAACCTAAGTGGTGATCCTTACATTCTACACACAAATGTGTTCAGCCAGGGAAAAGGAAACAGAGAACAGCAGTTCTATCTCTGGTTTGACCCAACTAATGATTTCCACACCTATTCCATCCTCTGGAATCCCCGAACCATTATGTAAGTACCTATCTCCAATAAGTCCAGTGGATCAAGTTTCAATGGTTTTCTTTTCAGCTCAACTAACTTTGCTTCAATTTTTGGCTCTGCTTCAGCTTCTCTGTGGATGGCACTCCAATCAGAGAATTCAAGAACATGGAATCCAATGGTGTTCCATTTCCACGCAACCAACAAATGAGGATATACTCCAGTCTCTGGAATGCCGATGACTGGGCAACAAGAGGTGGACTAGTGAAGACAGATTGGAGCCAAGCTCCTTTTACTGCTTCATACAGAAACTTTAATGCTGATGCGTGTGTTTGGTCCAATGGAGCATCTTCTTGCGGATCAGGCTCATCAAACTCATCCTCCTCCTGGTTCTCCCAGCAGCTAGATTCCACAAGCCAAGACAAGCTCAAATGGGTACACCAGAACTACATGATTTACAATTATTGCACAGACAGCAAAAGATTTCCACAGGGCTTCCCCCAAGAATGCAGTATGCCTTGAAAACCATTCAGTCACTTCCTAAAAAACTAGAGGATTATTCTTTTGTTCTTTATTATTTCACAACTTTTTATTTGTATCATATAAGTTGAATAAAATACTAAGATTCTTATTTCTCTTTTGGTATTCCAAGGAGATTAAAGTAACCACTGTTATCCTATCTGACCAAATTTAAATTCAGATGATGGAGGCTATAAGGGCCCCATGGAGTAAGAAAATAAATTGGGAAACCTAAACAGCCCCCATCAAAATGTTACTCCTATAAGAAAAAAAATTATATACAAAGTCTATACATGGCTATTCTGTAACTAACAATAATCACAGATGATCAAAACAGTTGGCTATACTGTGTACACCCATTAACCCAAATTTAACAAGTTCACTGCAGAGGCAATATTAAGTCATCTAATCAACAATTGCTTAAAAGCCGCAACTAACCTCATTCCCTCTCAGTATACTGTGTGGTGTGTCAAATTGACCACACTATCTCCGTTCCGAGGGCTCCAGTTCAATAAACTCATATTCCTTCAGGTTGTTGACTACATTTTGGACTTTGCTTGAGAGTCTAATCGTGTGCTCATCAACAATATTCATAAATGTGATCAGCTGTTCTCGATATGCAGTGCATAGACGCTTCTTGTTCCGCAGCTCAGATGTCAATTCTTGAATCTTCTTGTCCTTTTCATCTTTCTAGGTAATGAAGCTTATGAATAAGTGAACTGCTAGTATATTGACTAAATATGTGAAGACATCTACCAATAAGTACCCCACACTTGAAACTGGAAAATGTAAAAAGCATTGACTAGGTTTTGAAGATACAAGTACAACCCCAGATCCCTAGGAGTTGGACGTTGCATGCAAACTGGCTAAACATCAGAGCAAGCGACTAACACCTCCCCCCCCCAAAAAAAAAAATAATACTAGAAAAAAAAAAGATGATGCTGGACAAATCAGTTTACGAACAGTCAGAAAAAGAGAGTTCAGCCAAATATACAACTTTCCGACAATCCTCTGAATGCGATCTTAAAAAGAAATTGTACCAAGACCAGTATATTAATTAACATCCTTTACTTCAAAACAGAAACCAATATATTGACCTACGTATGAAAGGTTAATTTATACAATTGAATCTGTCAAGAAAGAAAATGCTACAGGTTGATCACAAAGATAGAGCATAATAATGATGATTCAAGCTTATGATTGATGAGTTGATCTACTCCACTATGCACCTCCACTAGCAATAATCTCCAAAAGAACGACATGTAAGCAGGCATTGTACTAGTAGTTTAGTGCATTCATAACTTATATACTGAAATATAACTCTCCAAACCCGACTGTCCAGTTAACTGGATTTTTCTTATCGGTGTTACTCAGAGTTGAATGTACGTGAGTAGATAATACAAATTAAGCAATACTTGACCAAAAGGTTAAACTTATGCAAATAAACATTTTGGAGAAGAATTTAATTTAAAGTGGGATTGTCTATTTCAATGCTAGAATGATATCATCAAGAAGATTAAATACATGACACTGAAGAAAGCAAACACAGCCAGAAGGACCTTCAAATTTAATTAGAGGACAAAAGTAGAGGGATAGTTGCAGTTAGCCAAAATGCTAATGAAGGTTGTTTCCCATATAAAAACATACTGTTATATACTGTATAAGCCCTACTTATCCACTTGAAGCTTTGAAGATACATAGTCCAAATTTAACTATGTTCCTAACAGGATTTAACGGTCAGTTACATGATTGAATTAACAACAGTTGCAATCACTTTACCCGCACCTTCTAAACAAGGTCATATTTTCCGGAAAATCAGATGTTTTTTAACATGCACCGTCAACTACATTTATTGCAGATGAAGCAGCATCTATGATACATGCATAACGGCAGTTTTCAGGAAAATGAACTATTTATTTCATAAATATGATATGTATGCTTTGTCATTCAGCAATGCTTGAACCTAAGATCAATATCAACTTACCATTTCCATTCCTTATCAATTACCATGCAGTGAATACACAATTATTGTTACTAGACTGCCCAAATCAAATGAACAAATGCAAGAGTATGACAATAACAAAGCATAAGATAAACAGAACAATCGAACAATGAAATGATAAAGATTAGGAACCCACCAATGTTTGACGTGCTTCACGTGGTTCTACCACAAGTGGGTGATTATGGTCTTTTACAAATCTTGTTATCACCCACTTACCAGATTTGTCGAACTTTATATGAATCATTGCCTTGCAGCCTTCTCTTGTACTCGGGCGAGGCTTTCTAATTGCCCCAAACTTGCCCCGGATACTAACACAATGGCCCTCTTTGTTACATCCAAGTCTACGAGCAAGGATCCTTCCATCTCTCTCTGATCGGCGACAGGACATCACACGCATGACAAAGCCAACCTGCCTTGCATAGTCATCATAGAACACCTTAGCAGCATCTTCAGATTCAAACTCCATGCCCTCATACGGTTCTACCAACGACCGCCCTTCATAAGGAAATGGACCCAACTCACCAGGAACAGAGTTCTCCATTTCTCTAGCTTCTTCATCTAAATTCACTGTTAACAACAGCAATATTCACTTATGTTCCAAAAATTAAGGAGACTGGAGGTAGAAACGAAAGAATTCCCTCTTCAAAAACATGGATATTCTTGAAATGATCATCTCAATAGACAGCTAAAACCGCAACAAAACTTCCAGTAAATTCATGTCCCATCAATCTACATCAACCTTCTTTATAATAACCGAGTTAGGATTTGGGATCAAAGCTAGTACCGATCATGCTACACGTTTTGCTCCAACAATCTATGGCGTGGCGTAAAGAAGTTACCGGCCGTAAGCAGTAACCACAGCAAGAAACTAGTCACTGCCCCAGATTTCTCAGTAAGAAAAAGAAAACAGAGAGAGAGAGAGAGACCTAACAACAAATCATCCGAAATCAATAGAACTCCACAGCGAGCTTACCCTCATCCCCGGAATTACTTACACCCACAGATCGGAATGAAAAACTAACAAAAAAATGGCGAGGAATTGAAGAAATGACACGGCGAATATCAAATACTAACTTACTCGGGTCAGACAGAGGAATGAACGAGCGGAATCGAACCCAGCTGAGCTCGAAGGTATTTTCGGACGACTATATGAATGAAGCCTGGAACGGGGGCGATAGCAGGGCAGAGAGGGAATGCGCAATCCTCAATTCCTAAATCACAGAGGCAGTATTTAATCCTTGGATATATGTTTCCTTCGACCCTCAAGTTTTATTTTCTTCGTTTTTGCCCCTGATATGATATCATATTTCTACTTGAATTTCTAACTCCTCAAGTTTTATGTGGCTCGTCCAACAGCTAAAATTAGAAATTCCAGCTTTTGGGTCATAGAAAGTTTGGATTTAAAAGCATTCTGCTATCAGCATCCACAACATAGTTTGGTTGTAATTTCTTGTGTGTGTTTTCTGATGTCCCTGTTTTGGGGGAAAAAGAATTATCTGGTTCTTTTCATTATTGTGTTGTGGGTTTGGGTATTTAGGGTTTTCATTTGTTTTTTTTTTGTGTTTTAAATTAAAAAAAATTACATCAACATTTTAATTACATTTGTTGGTTAAATGATATTGATAATACTATGTAAGTAATGCTAATTAATAAATTATCATTTTTTTCTGAAAAAATTATATATTTAATGTATTGTTTATAAACATATATTTATTATGAAATTTATATATTACAATGTGATTGTTAAAGTCCATTTAGTGAATGTTTTACAGTATATGTGATTTAGTTATAACATTGAATCTTGATCGGTATAATTAATGATATTTATGTCCAATATCTTTATAAGCAGATTGTGTAAAATTTATGTACAAATAGATATATTTTAGATTTTTGGGGATTAGGTGCACATAGGCACACACACGTATATATACACATGTATACATGCACATAAAGTAGCAGCATAGGAGTTACTGTCTAGCGCTCTGCTAGGGTTCCGTCTAGCGCTCTGTTAGGGTTTTTTCTTCCTTGTGAAGAAGGTCAGGTCGCTCTCCTGTTAGTGCGTGCTTTCTCGGCTTCCATCAACGTCTGCCTCATGGATGCACTACAAGAATCATGGCAACGACTAACTCTTACGGATGCAGAACAAGAGATTGTGGACGATGAGTTCGAAACACCAGAGGACAAGATTTCTCCACGTTTTTACCTCCTTGGAAGACTGAATTCAATTCGGCCTTTCAACAGCCAGGCCCTCCTCAATACACTTAGGGGAATCTGGAAACCAATCAAGAAAATTGATATTGATATTATTGACACCAATCGATTCCTCTTTAAATTCCAAGGGAGAGGTGATGCTAATCGAGTCCTAGACGGGCGACCGTGGTTTTTTGACAAACATGTGTTCCTGCTAGAGGAGATTGGGGAGTCCGAAAACCTAAGGAAACGAACTCTGAACAACACACCTTTCTGGTTACGACTATACGACCTACCTATCTCAGCATGGAAGGAGAACGTGGTCCGCAAGTTAGCTAGCAGGGCGGGGAAGGTTACCCAAATCTGTTATAGTGAATCAGGTGATGTGGGAGGAAGATATGCAAGGGTTCGAATAGAACTACCAACTGACAGGCCACTGGTCAGGGGAGTTCCTTTCAAATCGGCACATCAAGAACCAACCATCGTTGCGTTCAAGTATGAAAGGCTTCAACACTTTTGTTTCCGCTGCGGTTTATTAGGTCATATAGATAAAGATTGTGACCAACCTGAGGAGTCTGATATGCACCAGCAATATGGGGCATATCTGAGGGCTTCTCCTGCTACAAACCGAACAAGAAGAATGGCAAGGGAAAACAATACCAGCAGTGGGAGGAATTCTGGTGTGGATGTTTCTGTTGGGAGAGGGATGCAACAAGAAGGTGGGAGCAGGCCGGGGCCTAACCATTCCCAACAGCCTGTGATAGCTGGAAAAAACGCCGTCTGCAGGCAACTACAGATGACAATATCGGATGAAGTCGATTCGGGGACTGCCAAGAGTCAAGCCAATGGCGAGACATTCAACAGAAGAGAGGACAGAATGTGCAACATGCAAGATATAGGAATCAGGAGCAACATAGACCAAAGAGAGGCTACGGAGAAGACTACAACAGTACCTCCTGGTGATGAAGACCTTGCCCCCATTCCACGGCAAAATGAGGGACACCAAAGTCCCTGTCACGACCAGAAGAGTTATACAAGAAGCAGGTCGGGACGTACCTGGAAACGGCAAGTTAAGAATAGGTGTGGACTTACGGATATGAAGCTAAGACATACACCGGGATCTAAAAGAGGTGAGTATGAAGACATGGAAATGGAAGATGTGTCTACTAATAAAAAACCCCGGCAGCTGGACATGAATAATGGTGGGAATACAGATATTGGCATAACGGCGGCACCTGTTGAACAGGGCCGCCGACCACAATGATTTGCATATTTCAGAACTGCTGTGGGTTGAGGGCACCACAGGCAGTTCGTAATCTCAAAGCCCTCACCCGACAGATTAATCCGCAAATGGTGTTTCTCAGTGAAACACATTTATCTGTTAGGGATATGGAGCGGGTGAAGATTCAGCTTGGTTTCAAAAACATGTTTGTGGTTCCAAGCTCAGGTGACTCGGGGCGTTCTGGAGGACTGGCTTTCCTTTGGAACAATGATATTACAGCAGCTTTAGGGAGTTTCTCAAAGTACCATATTGACATGTCAGTGCTCTGGTTAGACACAAATAAACAATTCCGTATTACAGGCTTCTATGGTGATCCGGTTGTTCAGCAAAGATGCCATGGATGGGAGACTCTCAAAGTTCTAAAGACAAGATCTCCTTTGCCATGGGTGTGTGCAGGTGATTTCAATGAAATATTGCACAATTTTGAGAAGTGGGGTGGAGCAAATAGAAATGAACAACAAATGGTGGACTTTAGGGACGCTCTTGATTATTGCGGCCTTGAGGATTTGGGATATCAAGGACCAGACTTCACTTGGGCTGGGACGCGTGCAGGCGGTTCTAGGGTCAGATGTCGACTGGATCGGGTAGTGGCCACTAACATGTGGCGAGACCTTTTTCCAACGTCCTTGGTGCGGGTTCAACATGGCACTCTCTCTGACCATTGTGCTCTCATTCTACATTGCGAAACGGAGTCTATGACCAGTAGGGGTGAAGCCCGCCCTTTCCGCTTTGAGAGTATGTGGTTAAGACATCATGAGCTCGCAGCGGAAGTCAGCAAATTGTGGGGGAATACGGCTGCAACAGGAGATGTAAATCTGTTTGAAAGAACAAAAAATCTGCAGGAAGGGCTTCGTCAATGGAACAAATCCGTTTTCGGCTTCATTGACACTAAAAGAAAGAAGCTTGATCGAAAACTTCAACAGGTGGCGAGGTCAAGACCTACGAATCAAAGTTATGACCAAATGCGGACGCTGAAGAATGACATTGCGGAACTGGATGTGAGAAAAGAAATCATGTGGAAACAAAGATCCCGGTTAGATTGGCTTCATGAGGGGGACAATAATACAAAGTTTTTCCACTCCTACGCAACTACAAGGAAGCGCCATAATAAGATTGAAAGACTCCAGGATAAAAATGGCCTATGGGTGGATGGTAAGGAGGACATAGCAAATGTGATTCACGAGTATTTCAATACCCCGTTTACCTCTACCAACCCTCCCACGGTTGACGCCATTTCTTGCCTGATTGAGCCCAAAGTCACTGAGGATATGCAACACCTCCTAACAGCAGACTACTCTCCAGCGGAAATCCACAAGGCTTTAAAGGACATGCACCCAACGAAGGCTCCAGAACCAGATGGCTTGACAGCTCAATTTTAATAGAAATTCAGGCCCCAGGTAAACTCAGATGTGGTTAACTTCTGCCTTAATGTTTTAAATGGGGGTGCTAGTGTGCAGGAGGCAAATTTTACCTACATTGTGCTTATCCCAAAAGTGGCAAAGACCGTCAACATGAAACAATTTCGGCCAATCAGTCTCTGCAATGTGATCTATAAGCTCATAGCCAAAACTATAGCAAACAGATTGAAGATGATCATACTTCAAATTATATTTGAGGTACAAAGTGCTTTTGTTGGAGGATGCCTTATTACAGACAATGCTCTGATTGCCTTCGAGCTCCTACATGCAATAAAAAATAAGCGGAATGGTCAGGAGAGGCAATGCGTCATCAAGTTGGATATGTCCAAAGCTTATGATTGCATTGAATGGAACTTTGTGGAGAAAATGATGCGCAAACTTGGATTTCCTAAAGCTGTATCAATACCATCCAAGCATATTTACAGTTCAATACTCACCGCTCATTAACGGTTTGCCTTCAACGAGATTGTGCCTCAGCGTGGTTTGCGGCAAGGGGACCCTCTTTCCCCCTATTTATTTATTCTATGTGCAAAAGGTCTATCGACAGCACTTTCCAAAAGCGGTTCAAGAGGGAAGAATCTCACGAGCTTCAGCAAGTAGTGGAGGACCTTGTATTTCCCATCTCTTCTTTGCAGACGACTCCCTCTTGTTTTGTGCTGCTAATAACTCCGAGCCAGGTCAAATTCTGGAGATTTTACATTGGTATGAAATTGCCTCTGGTCAATGCGTGAATCTAGACATGATAGGCTTATTTGTCTCGCCAAACACCTCGGATAATACAAGAGACAATATCCTTGCAAAATTGGAGTAAATGAGGCAAAAAAATATGGAAAAATATTTGGGGCTTCCTACAATTGTTGGGAAGAGTAAAAAGAAGTCTTTTGGCTACTTGGTGAATAAAGTTGAGAAAGTCATTGCAGGATGGAACTACAAACTATTATCCAAATGTGGGAAAGCCGTGGCGCAAGCTATTCCAACTTATGCCATGTCGGTCTTCCTCATTACTCCTGCACTATGTGAGAAAATTGAGAGAAAGATGAACAGATATTGGTGGTCACATAACCGGGCTGGCACGGGGATCTTCTGAACTAAATGGAGTGAATTGTGTAAGGACAAAGAAAGGGGAGGACTTGGGTTCAGAAGATTATATGATTTTAATCGAGCTATGTTGGCAAAACAGGGGTGGAGACTTCTCACCAATCCTGACTCGATTTGCGCACAAGTCTTGAGGCATAAGTACTATCGCAACTCAGATTTCTTCCATGCCAAGAAGGGGAACAACCCCTCGCTGACTTGGAAGAGCATCCTGGAGGGGCGCTCAATCCTTAACCAAGGCGTTCGCTGGCGGGTGGGCAGTGGTGCCACTATCCGAGCTTGGCATGATCCTTGGCTACCGGGAGCGATGCCCCTTAGGCCTTTTGGGCCAATGCCGCAGGACGGTGAGCACTTGAGAGTGTCGGATTTGATTGATACTAGCCGGGGCGAATGGAAGGTTGAGCAACTTCACCAGAATTTTATTCCGGCAGATACGGCCAGAATTATGGCCATTCGTTTAGACGCAACTGACTCGGATGACATGCTAATGTGGCAATATGACTCTCATGGCGGATACACGGTCAAAAGTGGGTATCATCTTTCACAACACATGGCAAACGGTGAAGCCACCAATCCCGAAAGGAAGATTTGGATGACAATCTGGGGGTCGCAGGTGTTAAAGAAAACAAAAATCTTTGTTTGGCGGCTCTTCCGACGTTGTCTACCCGTGAGAGCGGAGTTAGCCAGGAGACACATTGAAGAGGAGTATCCCTGCCCCTTTGCGGACGGGAGCCCGAGACAGAGGTGCATGTTCTTTTCCATTGTGAACGAGTCGTGGAGGTTTGGAGACGGCGCGGACTGCGTGAAGTGGCGGAAGACTCTCCGACTCAGTTGGAGGCTTGGTTCCATTACTTGGACAATCTAAAGCCTCCAGGAGGGTGGGAACACGTCTTCATTATAGCCTGGACAATATGGTACTATCGGAACCGCAAGGTACATGATAACTTGGATTTCAATGTTCATGATGTTTTGTGGCAGGTAGAGAGGGCGTTGAACGAAATAAAGGTGGTGAAGAGCCCAACCCTTGCCAGAAACGGAACTCGTTGGGAACCACCACCGCCCAACTGGACCAAGCTGAACACGGATGCGGCTATGGATGGACTTGGGCGTATCGGTGTGGGGGCGATCTTGAGAGACAATACAGGGAAGGTCATCGCGGCCCTCTCCTTACCAAGCCATAGCCCTCATGATAGTTTCTATGCTGAGAGCTTTGCCATTCTTGAGGGATTGAGAAGAATTGGCCGGTTTAACAAATCTCAAATTATTATTGAGACAGATGCAAATCAGGTTGCGGGAACCATTCTTGCAGGCAAAGAAATTCGCTCAGATGCAGGGATTCACTTACAGGCAATCCGACATGCTCTGACGGATTTTCAGGCATGGCAGGTTCTACATTGCTTCCGCGAGGCAAACCAGGCAGCCCATCATTTAGCCAAACAGGCCCTGAGAAGTCAACAAGCGGCAGTTTGGATTGGATGCAATCCACCGATCATCATGGATTTCTTAAGATTTGACGGACTTTGTATCTGAACTTTGACGTGTCTCTCTCGCCTCTCACCTCTCTCAGTTCTCTCTCTCTCTCTTTTTGCCCCCACTGGGACTTTGTATCTTCCCCGTTGTTCTTCTAGGGACTAGCGAATCCAGGCCTAGGTAGCTTTCCTTTCTTCATGTGACCGACTTTAAAAAGAGGGCTGACCGTCGTTCTCGGGATTCCCAATTGGGAATCCCATTCCTAATCAAAAAAAAAGTAGCAGCATAGGAGAAAAGTGTAAGTGATTTATAATTTATTTATGACATTTTAGGTTTTAAATATATATTTTTATTTTTACTTATTGATCATCATACTATTACACATTATCTCTTCAATAGTTAGAAGGTGTAAAGAAGTTGGAAAGCATGGTTGAAAGTAGGGCAGTAAATGAGCTGAACTCTTATTGAATTTACTTAAATTTGAACTCGGCTTGTGTGTTATTGAGCACTGTGTTATTGAGCTTCGAACTCGAACTCGAGCAGAACTCGAGGCTCGTTAATTTTATCGAGCCAAGTTCGAGCCATCATGAGTTCGGCTCGATAGCTTATTGAGCTATCAAGCAAAACATATTAAAAAGAGTTATGATAGTTCATATGTAAATCATTAAAGTAATTGGACCTAGTTTACTAAGTGTCTAAAGTACAAGGGTTATTTTGAATGACTTAGTTGATTAAAATCATAAAACATGAGGAATAAAATTTATTTTGTTAAATGAAACAGATTTCGAGCCGTTTTCGAGCCGAACTCGAGCGTACTTCAAATAATTTTTACAGGTTTTCGAGCAGCTCGTAAGCTATCGAGCCGAACTCGAGCAATTAATTGAGCCGAGTTCGAGCCGAGTTCGAGCCTTCATAATGAATGCTCGTCGAGCTATCGAGCCGAACTCGAGCTCAATAAAAAACTATTGAGCTGAACTCGAGCTCAACACAGTTCGAGCTTGGCTCAGCTCGTTTACATTCCTAGTTGAAAGTATCAAAGGGTTGAAGTTAGGGGTGAAAATCTGACCCGAGACCCGACCCGAGACCCGGATCCGAAAATGTCGGATTGGGTCAGTTTCTGTAGGGGAATGTGTCTGTGAAAACCGACCCGATCCGGCCCGAATATGTCGGGTTTGTCGGGTTATGAATCGAGTCTAACCCATAAACCCGACACCCAACCTGTATTCTTAAACACCAACATCTAGCCTATGGCCCAACCCAACCCTAAACCCTTTAACCCAAATCCTAGCCTAAGGCCCTAACTTACTACCTAGCCCGAACCCAACCCCCTATGTTTCCTACCCAACCCATTAACCAATTAACCAAATATATAGGATGAACAAAAACAGCCCCAGCAACCTACATTTCAGTTCACTCTCACCCAATCGAAAAATCAAACCCTAGAGCTCTCTCTGTCTCTACCTCTTTGACTCAGAGTCTCTCCTGCACAGCTCTCTCTAACTCGATCATGCTCCGATCGCGGCGTCACAGTCACAATCAGCAATAGCGGAGCAGAGTAGAGGGACGCACGCAGCCCGTTCACTGGTAACTTGGTAAGTATTTCCGTGATTGCTCTTCTTCTTCTAATTATCAATAATTGCATAAGTTGGAAATGGTTCAAAGTTGAAGAAGAATCGATGAATACTAGCTTATTTAGAGACCTCGGTACTGGGATTGGTCTTCCTCCATGGAAACTGAAATTGTTTTGTTGTGAAAGTGAAACTGAATAGAAACAATGATCTTGGTGACTCTTGATGTCGATTTCTTAATAATTCTTTTGAGCTTCTGATTTGTTGGTTAGTTAGTATTTGGCCTTGTTATTGTAGTCTTTAATTAACTTGTAGCATGTCTTACCTAGATAATTAAACTTGTTAAGTAATATTCCTAGTTAATTGAGAGTGTTTTGGTGACTACCTGTTAATACCACTAGAAGATTGGCACTGTGGCTAAAACTAAAAAAAGTATAAGTTAAGCAAAGAAATACACACGACTTGTAATGGGAGAAGTTTCATTCAGTTTGTTAATAAGAGGAATGTGTCATATAGTAGCATGTGGAGAGGGAAACAAATTTGACAAATATCATAACATTTTCATCCTTACGCAACAAGTGATATCATGCTATTTCCACTATACATGATTGTTATGAAACTACCTTCAACAATCATGCATTCTTTGGACAATCATGTTATTATTTTTTTGAATCAACGGATTCTTTAGCAACAGATATTTAATTCCTACTTGTTTAAATGTTCTAGGACAATGGACAAGGAGAAGGAGAAGCTAAGAGAAACAAACACCACTGTTGAAACAATTGTAGATGAGAACACTACACTGGGAAAGAGAGCAGCAAGTACCATCACGCTGGAAGTGAAAAAACCTGAAGAGGACAATGTTTTAGGACAATGTTAGTATGAATGTTTGACAAGATTGTTTGAATGTTCTTTTGAATGTTTCTGAATTGTTTGATGAATGTTAAGTATTAACTAAGGAAATTTGTTGAATGTTAGTTCGGGCCTGACTATGATATTTTGATATTGATGAATGTTATTATTAATTGTGAAAATGATGCTTCTTTTGCAAGAAAAAAATAAGGTTAATTCATGAATTCGGATCTATTTGGTCAACCCGAACCCGACTAATTTCGGGCCCGGGTTAACCCGGTCCGAAATGTTTTTGGGCCAATTTCGGGCTTCATCCCAGGGCAGTTAACTTTTCGGTTCGGACCGACCCGATCTAAAACCCGGCAAACCCGACCCGTTTTCACCCCTAGTTGAAGTTTACATGGGATCTTAAGATTACTGATTATGATATAAAAAAATAAACGGTCGACATTTTCCATCAAGTCAATTTCAATAATTGATTATGTTGTTGCATGTTGAGTGATGTTGTAATTCATAAATAGGGTATGTAATTACGCAGTAATTATATTATTCACAATCAATATTTTGGCTTTATAAATAACAACTTATACATATTTTTTGGGATAAAGTGTATGGATAGTCCCTTATCTTTAAATATTGTTCTATCCGGGTTCTATTTTAAGAATTCGTCCTTTTGGAGTCCTTTATCTTCGGTTTTTTCGGTGCATTTGTAGTCATTCCGTTAATTTTATCATTAAATTGACTATTATTTTAGCGAAATGACAAAACTACCCTTAATTAATATACAACTTATTCCCTGATTTTGTAAAAAAATTTCATTTATATCCTACAACTTACATTTTACTCATCTCCTAAATCCAGTGCACGAGTGGTTCCTCATACATCTTCATACTCCTCCGCCCTCAAGTACTCCCAATTCTATGACCAATCCACAATCTACTATCCATCCTAGCGAAGCCACACCATCCAAACCTAGCAGCCCCAACACCTAGTACCTTGCAGCCTCTCCCTCCCAGATCTGAAAACTTCCCACTGAAGACATAGGAAAGACAGTCAGCGCCCCGTGAAAAATTGGGGAAGATGAATCAGTGACCTGCTGAATTCATACAGAAGGTTGACTCATCTAGAATAACGTCTCTTCGAATCGATATGCGGTGGCGCTCTTCGCAGGAGAACAACTGCGGTTGCCTTAGTCGTCAATGATTGTCTTCGATGTGTTCTGGATGCTGAGCTGGTCGATCCATGCCAAGTCCTTTCTTCTTCACGAACCGATGGTTGATGGAGTCTGAATAGTTCAAGTGGATAGCGGTGGTGATCGGCAACAGGTGAGATATGGGTCCATCGAAAGAGGCGGTGGTGATTGGCCTGAGCTTTATATTTTATCCTTCTATACATTTAATCTTCAAAATCGAACTGAATAGACAAAACATATGAGATATTCATCCAAAAAATTATGCAGAAAGCTTCTCCACGAAGTAGATTTCCACTTTTCAGATCTTGATGATGGGTTGTTGGATTGGATTTGAAATCGTCCATCTGGTCTTTCTCTGCTAATCTTTGTTTACCTTTTGTATAAGCAGAAAGATCAAATGAAAGCCAACAAAAATCCAGAATTTTGTGTATTGAAAATTTTTATGAGCTGGAGCTTGAATTTGAATTTATCTTCTAGGATTTTGTGGTCATGGTCGTGGCAGAGAATGAAGAATGCCTTCGTGTCGAAGGTTCCAGCGATGGGGTAGGAGGAGGTAGATCAGCGTTCAGAGAAGAAAATGGTTTCTTCTTTGCATATTCGATCTGAACTGGGTTATGTTTGATTAGAAAAGCGATCAGTGATTTGTGAATTTTGGTGGGAGTTTTTGAATCATAGACATGAAGAGAAAGAGGTAAAGAAATGATGACAAGGAAGAGACTCAGAGTAAAAGAGAAAAGATCTTTAGGGACTCTTTGAACACTTATTAAAAGTTTAATGACCGCAATTTCATTATATATGTAATTAAACTATAATTGTAAGGATATTTACGTAAAAATATCAAAAAATGAATGAATTAATGGTAAAATTGACAGAAGGACTATAAATGCACCGAAAACTACAAATAAGGGATTCCGATAGGACGAGTTCTTAAAACAGTACCCGAATAGGACAATATCTAAAGATAATGGACTATCCATGCACTTTACCTTATTTTCTTGATTATGTATTTGTAGTGATATCCCTGTGAGACATTGTTGCTACCACATAAACATCCACCAGATGAAAACAGTGGTGGTTCTGCTGTAAAGAGGTATTTAACTTATTAAGTGATAATGGTTAGGTTATGTGATCAAAGCATTTAAATTGCGACTAATATATTTATGTATCATGCATAGTTGTTTGATTGTTTAATAGACGGGTAATTGTAGTGTTAAAGATAATAGTGATACCTGGAACAAGTCAGACATACGCATTGGTAACATCGTCGACGATGAACCGTACTTGCTCGGTTTGTTATACTATTACAGATATAACGTAGTTGAACATGATATGCAGGTTGAAATTACGTCAACACCTGATATTTACTATAACCAATACTTAGGGGTGTGCATGGTTCGGTCAAAACCGAAAAAATCGATAACCGAACCGCCTTCGGTTTTTTCGATTCGGTCAATTCAGTTTTTCGGTTCGGTTTCGGTCAAAACCGAATAACGGTTAATTCGTTAATTCGGTTCGGCTCGGTTCGGTTTTGGGGTTCGGTTTTTTCGGTCACTGAAAAAACCGAACCCAATTATTTTATTTTTTTACATTTAATTTATGTTGGTATTGTTTTCATATTTTGAACATTTTTTTGAATCATCTTGTTGCAACTGTTTAATTGTTTTGTTTCATTTAACAAGTTTAGGGAGGTAATAGAAAAAATATGAAAATTTTTGTCAAAATTCGAATTTACCAAAATTTTCGGTTTATTCGGTCAAAACTAAACCGAAACCGTTCGGTTTCGGTTTATTCGATTTTATGGGTGAGTTCGGTTTCTTCGGTTTATTACGGTCCAAAACCGAAAACCGAATTAACCGGTCAATTCGGTTCGGTTTTAACCGAACCGACCGAATACTCAGCCTAGTGATGATGACCCAGTACAAACGATACTACATGATGGTGGTTAGTTTTGTAATAGTTAAAGTTCTTTTTGCATTTAATATCACTTTGGATATTAATCAAGTACAATAGTTGTGTTATTCCTTTTACAAATTTAGTTCACACTTTTTATAAGTTGTTTTCTCTATTTTTCACAATTGGGGTTCTATTCCTTGATATCTGTTCGGAAGGAGTGGGTGTCTATTTACCACATATGTGGAAAAACACACACCATGAAAATGTCAAATTTATCCTCTTAATAAATCTTTATGAATGGTGTTTTAGTCTTTTAGTATATTAGTTAGTTAGTTAAGTTAGTTAATTAGTAGTACATTTAAGTAGGTGTTTTTCCACATATGTGGTAAATAAACGGGCTCTCGGAAGGAGGGGTACGAATTAGTTGTAAATATTTCTGAATATAATACTTCTTAAAAACGAGGAAATTGACTTATGATCTTTCATATATTGGCCTACCAAATCAATCGGTCGTATTAACTGACCGTCAAAATAAATCAAATTCCAGGAGTTAGTTACTAGTTTAGTAGTGTTGGATTGATAATTAGATGGTTCGTAAGAGGAAAACAAAAAATAGCTAGAGACCAGCAGCCACAGAAAAACAAATGGTAAAAATCAATTACTGAAGCAGCAGCAAAATTACAGTCCACTCGTTAATTTCGTGTCAGCTAGCTACTTCCATTCAATTCCCTTTCCCTTTCCTCTAAACCATGCATGTAAATTACCGATTCCGGCGAATTCCAACTCCGCCGGCACCGGCCAGGCGATGAAGCTAGCGAGCGTCGTATCAATCCACACACACTCCTGTATTGATCACACGATTACGATTGATCTTGTAAGAAACGAATATTTTCAGGTCAGGTCAGGTGAGAGCGGTGAATCCTCCACCCTTCATCATCGCCCTGAACTCGTGGAAACTGATTCTGCCGTCGCTGTCGCCGTCGACGTTGGCGATCATCGCTCGGCAATCCTCGACCGTCCTCCCCTGGTTCATCCCCATGGAGGAGAGCACGGATCGGAGCTCGTCCACCGTGATGAACCCGTCGCCGTTCTGGTCGAAAACGTTGAACGCCTCCTTCATGTCCTCCTCCTCGTTCTGCTCGTCCATAATCGAGTTGTACATCTCAGAGAACTCGTCAATGTCCAAGCAATCGTCGCCGTCCGCATCGATCTTCCGGATCATCTGGGTGAGGTCCTTGTCCGGGATGAAAATCCCCAAATTCTCGAGCGAATCGTTGAACTCCTTCTTGGTGATTCTGCCGTCGCCGTTGCGGTCGAAGAGCTGGAAGAGGCGCTTGAGCTCGACGGAGTCCATTCTGTTCTGCGACGGCGGAGGAGGAGGGGAGGGAACTCCGGCGGCGGCGTTCGATGAAGAGAACCAGGTGGAGGACGGGAGGAAACGGGACAATTTGCGGGGGACTAAATAGCGGAGAAGGGAGTTGAAAAAATGGAAAACCAGAAAAAGCCTGAGCGAAATCCAAGGCATTGCAGAGAAATGGGTGGAGGCAGAGGAAGACGAAGGTTTTTAAGTTATGGCGTTTTTAGAGAGAGCAGAAGATCGGGAGAGGAGTGATATAGTAAATTAATATGATTCATACATTCATACATACGCGTGAAATGAATAATAATAATAATATATTAGTATTACTCCATAAAAGTTTGGGGGCAAAACGAAAACAAAACAAAAGCGCGTTCCAGTAATTAATTATTGAGTGTTGGGGTGGGTGACTTGCTTGAGTTGGGTTTTGTTTTAGTATTTTCTGTTGTTTCGGTTTTCGGGGAGGGACACAGGGGGAAATATAATACTTCTTACATCCACCAAATATACTCTCCACCTCTCTAAAAAATTGAACACATTTTTTTTTGTCTGTTTCATAAAAATTGATCACTTTCTTTTAAAAAAACTTCTCACTATCAAAGTTACTAAATTATTCTCATTTTATCTTTACTTTTTCTACCTCATTTTTTGTGCACTTTCAATCAATGGACAATTAAGTAAACTTATTAAAAATCTTACATTCATGTTAATCCCCGCGTTCAACCAAATCCTTCAATCTTTTGGGGACGAAAGAAGTACATGTGATCAGATATGGATGTGATCGGATACGGATATTAAAAAATATTGTTAACTAAAAGCTAAAAATATAAAATAGACATATAAGATAAAAGTAATTTTTTTGAATTGAAAGGGAAATATATGGTAATGAAGTGAAGTTGATGGAATTTTTTTCATTTTTAGAAAACGTATTAATTTTGTTGAGATGGCCAAAAAAAGAAAATGTATCAATTTTTTTTTTAATAAAATGTAGAGGAAGTGATGTGAAGTAAATTTAATTGGACGGTTTTGTTTTTTTCGTGTATAGCTTCTTTTTTTTAAAAAAATTTATTTATGAAAGTAAGGAATATAAAACAATAGTTGTAGATGAGATAAATTCTTAAAAAAGTGGAGCACCGTTGATGACGGATCTTGGGGCAGTGGGGGCGACGAGGACGATGATGGCTTGGTAGGTTGCTTTGGACCTCACCTAAGCTAGGGAAGAATGGGGACACACACAAAACAACACAAAACAAAAGGATATCCCGCTCAAAAGAACGGATCTACCAACGGCCGGCTGGCTGATGACCGTTGGATCGGATGCCTTCTGCAACGGCTGTCTCCTTATCTTCTGACGCGTGGATGCTCTCTCTGTTCTCGATCACACTAGAGTACTACTCCTCTTTGCGATTTGAATGTTATGTTGCCAACTGGCGAGAGAGTTTGGTCGAAAAGGCAAAAGCCAAGCTTCATTTGAGAGCGGAAAATTTTTTGGGGAAACTTGGGGAGTTGTGTTTTAATTGATGAGTGTGATGTATATTTGTAGAGAAATTTGAAAAAAAAAATATTTTATAGAAAATTGATATTAAATTAATGAGTTTAAGATTGTTTTATATATTGGAATTGAAAAAATAAAAAAAAAATGTGGAAAAATTGGTGTTGAATACACCCCAAATTTTTTGCGTGCCAGCCTGGCAGGCAGCCAGGCCCACCACTTCCCTCAACTTCTTCAAACTGGCGAGAGAGTTAGATAAATGTTTTATGAACATCGTGGAAAATATTTTTAGTAATAAATAGGCGAATTCTAACCATTAAATAATACTTATTTTTCGTTTAAAAAAACAGTGGTTCTTTTTTCAGCATTTAATTTATAATTTAATTTTTTAATACTTTAATATAACATAGGTTCTAAATATATTTTTATCACAATTTTTAATGAGTTCTTTTAATAATAATTTAAATCTCACACAATATAAAAAAATACATCATTTTTCAAGGACTAATGAAATATAAAAAATAAAATAAGAATACACAAATTTATTATCAAAAACTGGTGATGTAGAAAAAAATTTCACATACATCCGGACGCTTGGTCTAGTGACGACACTTATAAAGTAAGCTCTCATGTTGGACCCTCCGGTCCCAGGGTGTTCAAAAAATCCGTAAAATCGAGAAATCGAACCGAACCGCATGATGCGAAACCGAAAAAATCAGTGAGCCAAGAAAAAAGCGAATGCATGGGTTACAATTTTAAACCCGTGGATACCAACCGATCCGCGTATCTTTATTTACAAATAAATTATCTAAAATTCTTACTTATCTCAATTTTCCTTTAAATTTCTTTTATATTATGTGTGGCTTCATTTAAATACAACAATAATACATGATTTGCAATATTATATTATTGTTCTATTTATGCAAACTACTTTTCTTCATTTTGATGCTCTAGATATGTACATTTATGATACAAAAATTTAGAATATATCTAAATAAATTGAAAATTTTTATAGAATAATTATACTTAGGAATACATGAGATCTTTCGCGATCAGAATCATGGCAAGTGAAAATCGAGTGCCGCATTTAGTCTGCCATGCTCGGTGGGATGAATCTTATTTTTACCATTATCCATGCGTCCCGTCACACACCCCTACCGGTCCCCATGCCCTTTGTGTAACTAAATTAAAATTTTTCACATACATAGAACGTTATTAATCCTTTAATTTCTGAACTGAAAGTTGTGGTTCCATCAACTTGGAATGCGTGAACATATACTCCCTCTGTCCCCATTTTTTTGCAACGATTCATTTGGGCCAAAGTTTAAGAAACAAATACCTTTCCCCAAATGCCCTTCTGTACTCTCAACCTCATTTTTATCTTTATTTCTGTATGTTCTCTCTCCTTCCCAATAAGACTTGATCATCTAATTCTTTTTTTACCTCTATTTCTGTATCTTTTTTTATCTTTTCATATCTTTATTTCTGTATATTCCCTCTGTATGTTGAAGATAGATCTGCCGTTTCTTTTCCGGTTAAGATTATTTTGTTTGGTAAATTTATACTCTTTTCATCCAAAAAATAACGCAATAGTTGATTTTTTATATCAATTTAACTTCAATTATCTATATTATTTTTTAATAAAAAAATATCAAAAAATACATTTATAAAATTAAAATATCAAATTTTTAACTGTACATAAAAGTTTCAAATTTCTAATTTAAATTGATAAAAAATAATATTATAGATTAAATATTGAAAAATTAGTGTAGCATTACTTTGGTGATGGAATGACTAGAGATCAAACCATTGCTAGCTATAAATAACTCAAATCGTCTTTAGCTATAAGAAGATCTCCAAATGCCTCCCATTTTCGATATGTTCACTTTTGGAGATTTTAGAGTATTATTTTGATCCAACAATTTTCCCATCCCACTCTCCAAAATGGAGAAGGAGGCAAAAAAATGGAGAGGCTTCCCCAAATTTGGAGCATTCTCCAAATTTTGGAGAGGCTCACAAATCTACTTTTTTAAAACCTCTCTCCTCTCTCCTTTTTTATGGGCACTTGTGATTGGTTTAAATATTTTTCATCTCTCATCTCTCCTCTATTTCTAAATAATTCATTAATTATTATTCAAATATGTAGAATATTTTATTCTTGTAATAAATGTATAGTTCTTCAAAATGGAGAAACTGTTGGAGTTAGAGTTCATTTTTTTGGAAAATATGGTATTTGCTTCCCCATTTTAAAGAAACTTTTGGAGAGGCTGTTGGAGATGCTCTAATCCACTACGTGTCTGTAGCATAATTTAATGCTTATGACGTTAGTGTTAGTTGTTAATGTTTAAATTTTTTATTTTTAGTTAATTAATAACAAGAAAGTGCTATTTATGACAAATTCACCAAAAAAACCCCTCAACCAAGTGCTTTTTACTTTAAAGGAATAGATGATGAAATAATATGCAAATACATGACTGGTCTTTTCAGTTAAAGATTAAAAGGTCTTTAAAGGAATAGATACATTTTTTCATGAACAATGAGGGATTAATACGTCTTTTTTCTTTACCGACATGATTTTGGAACATTTATTAGTAATTATGAATTAAGAGTAAAAGTTTCAAAACAAACTTTCATCGGGCATCCATCACATGTAAAATATATTCCATTTAGTTATAAGAACATCAAAAAAAATTATATTCACTAGTGAGTTTAACATTGTTATTGCAATAATGCTAGTTATTATATCTAGTGGCATTTATTATTGATTTGAAGTCAATCATATTTATCATATAATTAACAATAAAATCTCTCTCACCATTTTCAAAATTGAAGAGCCAAATAACTGAAACAATTATGGATAACATGATAACTAATGCTGTTGAATTAAAGAACTGGTTATATTTGACTTAAGAGTCTGAAATGCTCTAATTACTTCTACTACGTTATTTTCAATGTGATTAGGCTTACTGCGTTAATGCCTTACTAATTAATTTTCACAAGCCACTGTTTGAGGTACATACAGAGAACCCTAGCTAACAATTAAATTAATCAAGTGAGAAGATAAATGGGATATTTTAGTAACAGTGTTGGATCCGGATGCACGGCGTCAATCTTTCATCTCCAATGCCTTATTTAGCACATAACTGTAATTTAATTTGTTAACTAAGTCAAAATTATCACTTAATTGGTTAATTAGCTGCAAGTAGGGGTGAGTAACGAATCGAGCCGCGCCGAGCTTGGTTCGAGCTCGAGCTTTAACGAGCCCGACGAGCCGAGCCTCACGAGCTTCGAGCTCGAGCTCGAGCCGATTTCGAGGCTCGAATAATATACGAGCCGAGCTCGAGCACGAGACGTCGGCTCGACGAGCTCGCGAGACGAGCTCGCGAGCCTTAATGAGCTCACGAGCCTCGAGCTCGCGAGCCTAATGAGCTCTCGAGCCTAACGAGCTCGCGAGCTCGTTTGGGGCCGAATCGAGCCTAACGAGCTCGAGCTTGCGAGCTCGTTTGGGGCCGAATCGAGCCTAGCCGAGCTCGCGAGCCTAACGAACTCGAGCTTCACGAACCTTCGAGCCTAGCCGAGCTCGCGAGCCTAACGAGCTCGAGTTTCACGAACCTTCGAGCCGAGCTCGAGCTCGAATTTTCGGGCTCGTTCGAGCTCGAGCCTCGAGCTCAATTTCACGAGCTCGAGCTCGAACCTGCCAGGCTCGGGCTCGGCTCGGCTCGAACTCACCCCTAGCTGCAAGCACATCCCGTGAAACTCCTAAACGACGAGTCACTGGTGCGTACTACTGATTTACAGGTGTAAATGGATGATTCTGATAACGATAATCTGTGTTTAACTAATACTGGTAAATTAAGGATGGGTAGTTGACTAAATCACCCACTATGTTCTGTGTAGAAGAGACAACGAGGATTACTGTTCTTTAATATCCACAAGCCACTTCTCATGTTCCCAATATTAGCTGGCTGTTTGGTTTCATAACTTTATTTGTTTATCACTCTATGTCTCTCCTTTTCACCACTAACCTTATACTATATTAGTTATATGGTTCTTCATCAAAATTAAAATAAAATAATAATAATTATATGGTTCAGCCAGGAGCAATAGAAAATAATTACATGTATGCCACTTTTTTTTAATAAAAAAGACCAGAATTTGACATATTTGTTCAGATAATGTATTTTGCATGCCTTTTTTAATACTTCGTAGAGTTATTTGAGTTTCATATCTTAACAATAAATCTATTATTAATTTATAAAAGAGGGATGTTTTTGTCTTTTTCTTTTTAGAGTATTCTCATGACGACACGTGTCCCTTTATTTTAGGAGTGTAGTATAGTTGAAATGGCATTTTTTATAAATATAATCTAGGGGTGAGGACAGTTAAGTAATAGTAAATAAACTAATCTGTTGCAACAAATCCGAAAATGGAGATCCAATCTGTAATATCTCATTAGTTAAAATCATGAGAATCTTTAAAATTGAAATTGATGTCAAAATTAACCGAAATCCGCAAAGGATCCAATTTAAACATTTCTCCAAAACTTTAAATTTGAATTCAATAATCAAAATTCAAACCGAAACTCAAGCGGGAAAAAAACCTATTTGAAACTTTGGATGACCTAGATGTTCTACTATAAATACAACATTTGGATCCCATCTCTACAAAGAACAACAACCAGAGGTGAGACAAAACAATGTCACAAGGAGCATCTCAACATTCCATAAGCCGACGGTGAGCGAGTTGATTGATCAACATGAGCTTCTATACAACAAGATCGGTGATCCACACAGAGGTAATTTCTCATTTACAATGACTTATGTTCACTCATCTCAATAGCGAATAAATACTAAATACAATTGTGTCTGGTTGTGATAAAATGAATATAATTTTCAATCGTTGAAGCATACAGAGGGATTTCTCTCAAAATTATTAATATAATATCAGTTTGAATTTTGATTATTAATTTATAAAAGCGAAGCATACAGAGGGGTGTTTTTATATTTTCCTTTTTAGAGCGTTCTGAGAACGACACGTATACTTTTTTTAGGAGCATAGTGCATTTTGAGTGGCAATTTTTGTAATTATAAATCTGAACCAAGGACGCCAATGTAAATGTACCAAAATGAAATCTATATTTGCGGATTTTTTTTCTTAAAAATCGGGATTTTGTCTTCAATTAAATGATAAGATTTTAGATATTCGTTTCCCCTAAAATCTCTCTATAAAAGATAATTATGTTTAGTTTCAAGAATATGTCTTTGATGTGATCGAACCGGATCACAACAGAGTCAAATTATCTTATCCAACATGTTATAGATATATTTGATAGATACTATTAACCATTCTGAGATACACTATCGAAGTTGGATTTTACGATATTTAACCTACCCAATCTACTATAAATATATGAGTTAGAATATCAATTCTACATCGATCGGACCGATGCTGCAACAATAATTCCAACTCTATACAATTCGCCGGTACACAAATAAAGAACAAGCAAATTGCAGTAGTTATTTACGTTTCATTTCTTTTTTTTCCCTTTTGTTTTATGTGTTCTTCCAACGATTTGTTTTACATTTACTTTTATATTTCATTTTCTTGCATGTTTGACACACTTGGATTGTGTTTTCCAGTTTCTTTTTGTAGTTTTTTTTATAATTAGATTTATTTTCCTTTGCGTGGGTTCAATAACATTGAAAGAGATCATCGAGTAGGGAAGCTTCATCGGTGCCAAATTGAAGCATGTTACCAGTCTAGGTGATTTTGCCGGTTTTTGTTTCTTCTTCTTCTATTTTTTTTAATACTCAGGACTTTTGTTATGCTTCTTCTTCTTTAACTTTTTTTTTTGTAGTTTCCCCTTTAAAGTTATACAGTATATGGTTTTTGTTTGAAATTGGGTTGTAATTTTGTCATGTTCTTCGCAGCTTACTTACGTTGCCTTTAGAACCTTTATCTACACCCTCGGTTGATTTATTCGGAACGTTTGTCGTACAAAAACTTAAGATGTATTAGAATAATCTCTGTTTGTCGTAATATATATATATATATATATATATATATATATATATTTATATATATTACTCAATGAGAAAAGTTTTACTTTAAAACTTTTCTATGAAAAAATCATAGATAAATTTATTGAGATATCCAATTAGTTAATAGGAATGTAAAACTTAACCAATATCTACCCTTTGATACATAAAAATCAGTACTTCTTCGTAGTCCAGAAATTATACATTTAATTTTCATTTTTCATATTCGTATAATAATTTGAAATAATATTTTTTTTGAAATAAACCATGACTTATCTGTGAGTAAGAGATATATTTTAAAAAATAATTTTTAATTTTTTTATTATTTAAAAGTAGATGAGTTACACAAACATAGGAAGAAAACGTATATGGTAATTATTAGTAACTTGAATTGTAGCTGTCAAAAATTTCAATTAAATTTAAATCTTAGTTCGAAATTTTAAATGCTACTCGATAAGAATATCATTTAAAATTAGATAAGAATAATGATCAAAACTCAATATTGAGGAATCCTAAATAAATGTTGTGTTAATATATTGAGTAAATTACAATTGCCATCTCAAATTTCTTGTAAACCAACAATTACCTCCCCCGTTTTGAGAAACCTATAAATCTTTGAGGTTTGGAGAATTTATTTTTATAAGAGATAGATGTTAGGAGTAATTTGATTTTTCTAGGTTTCTTTACTGCCTCATGGTTTACATTTTAAAGCTAAAAGTTTAGACAACTAAACTGAAAGGTAAATAAACAAGGGAATTAATATCATAACTCTTAATAATAAACATGTGCAAAAAAATAATAATGACACTATTTTAAAGAAAACAGGGGCAAACTATTATTATCATATGAAAAAAGATAAGAGAATTATAAGGGCACAATTTGAAAAGAGAAAAAGATAATAGTAGTTGATTGTGTTGATTTTGAAAAAGACATGTGAAAATATTGAAAGAGACGTTTTTATATAAAAAATACAAACAAATTCATTTTCCTAGGGTGAAAGGAGTGTAAATGTGTAATACTTATTTTTCACAAGGTACACCGTGCTTAGTCTGATTGATGCCGAGACTCTTGATATTCCCAGACATAAGTTCGACTTCGTGCAGTATGTGGATTTGTCTAAGCAATTTCCTAAAAACACATTTTGCACAGGTTAAACTTTTTATTTGTTGCGTGTATTATATTTTCACTTATATGAACGTATGTTATAACTTTGTATAACTAGGGTTTAACAAAATGGTATTACTTCTAGATGTTGTTGGCGATTAGTTAAGCAAGATGATCCACGTCAGATTGTCTTTGAAAAGCAAAAATATGGATCAAATGCAATCTATTTGGATTGTGGATCAAAGGTATATGTATTTTTCAAAGTATACCATATCCTTATATGTTTTACTGTATACATGTCTATTGATGACCACCTTTACATGTATCTGTTATAGTGGAAATTATGTTGAGATAACTTTCTGGGGCGTTTTGGTTAAAATGTTGGCAGATATGATACATGTTGATTTAGAGACATGTATTATAGTGGTTGTAACGACGACGTATGTTAAAAAGTACGGAGGTACGTGTTTTTTAATTTCGTACATTTAATTGAATGAATCGACGTAAACTTTTTATTTTATCTGGGTAAACATTAGTTTTAGTTTGCTATAATTTGCATTTTATAAATTATAATATTTACAATCATATAAATTATAATATTTACTATAATTTGCGTTTTATTCTTTTTTTTTTAAAATAAGAAGGAGGGTACAAGCTAGTTCAATAATATTGGTATACATTTATCTCTCACGTTTGAAAAATATATGCTTCCTTTTCTGTTTTCCGACACTATATGCCTGTATCCATGGCCCATCCAATTTGGGCCTGGGCCTGGGCCCGGGTCCCTAGCAGATCTTCATTCGAGGAGCATGATAGATCCTTTGTCACTCAGCAGGCCCAAAGGGCCCGAACGTAGGCTTTTATACGTCCATTAATAGGAGAGAAACCAAACTAGTTTCGTCAATAAATTAGGCAATTTTATCTGAGTTAGACTGACAGAAAAAAAAATCAAGACTGGAAAAGTTTTCTGAACAATTCAATCAATTTTTTCCCTCCATCTTTTATTCTAGCATATTTCATATCAATTTTAAAAACTTCATTTTTTCCCACGAGATCACACTAACGAGTCATCGGTCATGTTCGGGAAATAGCTGTAACGTTTTAAATAATTTTTTAATGGTTGAGATTAAATAGGTAAACTCAAAACGCAACAACTACTTTGTTTGAAAAAGTTGTTACCAAACACGCACATCGTGTTAAAATCTTAGAACTTTTATTAATTACCAGACCATAAGTATGTTTAGTTGTTTAACATGTCATGAATCAAGGTTGATCCTTGAAAGAAGTTGGACGTTGCTACATATGAATGTTTTTGTTGATATCTATAAAAACACATTATTCCTGCAATTGGACTAAAGGGTATTGGGTTGGACCTACATCTAGTGATGGTAAAACAGCACCGTTTTCAACTTCGGGCCCAAAGAGAGTATCTTTCGATTTTAATTTGTTTTTTGCGTTTTACATCTATCCCAAACAGAGCCTATTATTACTACTGCTACTATTATTAGCATCTTAGAACTGGGCCTTAACAAGTCCAAAAGAAGAAGAAGAACAGGCCTTAACCGATTTTGTTAAACCCAAACCATGAAAGTGAAATAAACTTAAAAAAAGGAATAATGATATGGTTTCATAAACTATACTCCGTAAATGTTTATTTGAGCATTTTTCAACATTTTTTTATAGCATTTAATTAGAGGAACTTAGTGACAAATTGAAGGCACAGATTTGTAAAGGAAGCATAATTTAGTCATTTCCACAATAATGTTTATTTAGGTATAGATTTGGAACAAGTAATTTACCTCCAAATAGTTATAATGCTTTCGATTATTTGTAAATCGTTGAGATCAGATGCATATGATTAAATACCAAAAATTTCATGCAGATGTGAATTTTTTTTCCCCAAAACATTTCCACTGATTAAAATAAAAATAAAAAACAGTTCGGAAAAGCATTTTATTTCGAAGTTCGAACCTCAAAACAGCTTCTTCGACGCAATGCACGTTTGTGGGGCTCAAGATTGAATCGTGGAGATTGTTGTTTTAGTCAAATTTTGTTTGGAGTCAAATTTACCCCATTTAACGGATAGTTTTTCTAATTAAGAGAAATTAAAAAAAATTCGATATATATATATAGTACTAATTAATCTCGAATTTAAAACTTTTAATTTCTCAGGGGGCAGGGAATTGAACCATTGCAAAGAGATAGGAGGGCATAAGAGATGGAACAAAAACATGCTTTGCCATTAATTATATGAAGAATGATCGATGCTCTTATTGATCTCGCTGCTTCAGTGTGCGGATTGAATTTGAAAGTTTTCTATTACTTGTAGCATTTTGATATTTTTAGACTTTTTATCATTTAATTTATAATTTTATTCTTCAACATTTTAGCATATAAAATTTAATAATTTATATGTAAAATATTATAAATAAATATCTCTATTTTGTAAATAATTATTTATTTGGAATTTTTTAACATTCGTTAAATTTTGAATCAAACACAAATTTGAAAGTTAAACTGTACATATTTTTACGGATGGAGGGAGTATATTTTAATAGTGGAAATTAAATTATTTTTTAAATGTTAAAAGCTTTTATAAAAAAAACGTTAAAAGTTATTTGTAGATAAAATTTTCAAAATGTTACCACTAATTAAAAAAATTGTTCATAAACAGGCACTTTAGACTATAAGAAGCATTTTAAAAAAACGAGTGTAAGAAGAAGCGGATAAGAATATGAATGTATTAATTCCAAGACAAAAGTGTTACTCTTTATATTTGTTATTCTTATATTTAATCAATGATTGTATTATGTATAACATTTGTTATTCTTATATTTAATCAATGATTGTATTATGCATAACATTTGTTATTCTTATATTTAATCATGATTATATTATTTTATCATCTCAAAATATAATTTAAAACGTTTACATAGAAATGTTAACTTGATACGTAAATATATTTTTTCAAAAGAATATCTACGAGATAAAGTGTGTGTATATATATAGCATTCAATGAATCTCTGAGTACCATCTTTATTTCTGAGAAATAAAAATCGACATTATTTCATAAATTAAATAAATAAAAAATTAAACATTGCATTAATTTTAAGCTGCCAACGTCTATATATAGAATTAAACCAAGTGATTAGTTTGACTGTGTAGCCAAGGTATACTCGAAGATTTTGCTCCTTATCTTTCTCTTCATAGCTTTGACGTCGTTATCAAAACTAGCATGTAGTCAATCCTACTATATTATTGATGGGATGTTTTCTTGATTATTTCATAAAATGTATAATTAGGGTTGTGACAATCAATATATGATTATCGCTTCTTCTGAAAATAAGATTGCATAATCCTTTTATTATTCTTTATTCTAATGGTGCTCATGTTTAAGCGCGGTTTCAGGATAAAAATATCATAATTTTTATTGGGAATGGGTGCATCATACATGCACCTTAAAGAATAATATGTGCATGTGCATGTGCTTATACTCTCTTTGAGTTAAAACAACGTCACATGACACTCTCAAAAGTGTTCTTTTGTTTGTTCCCCCCTCTTAATCGTGTCAAGCACAATTGTTTATGATCAAATTTCTGTTATTAGTTTTGATTATCATGTTAATGTTTGCTTGATTAATTGAAATTGTGTCAAATCATATTTACTTTAGTTCATTTCAAAACTTAAACCTAACTGATTGATCAAGATTCAGATGGGTGAGTTATTATACATGGAAAATGACGTTTATTTTCAATAAAGAACAAAATTTTCAACTGTCATGAAAATATGATTGTGAAAAAGGAAAACGATAATGTGAATTCATATCCTCAAAATAACCCTTATAAGCATATTCTCAATCAACAATGGTGACAATAGGTTCAAATTGGAATTAGATTGAAAGGAACAAAATTGGAAATATTTTGAACGAAGCATACCGTCAAGGAGTAAAAAAGAACAAGACTTTAGCAAAAGAGCAGCGGTGAATATTCAGAACACAGAAGGGTGAAAAAAGGGTGAAACGCCATTAACTTCTCATTTAAAGCTCACACCAACTTTCGCCAATATTCAGAAGCTGCAGTTTTATGCACATTTAATGCCATCTCTCTTCTTCTCTCACTTCTCCCATCATTCGTCTGCCTGTCTGTCTGCAACGCGAACAAGCAAGCAGTCCTAGACGGGCAACCAACATCAACGAATCCATCTAACCCTCATCTCCCTTCACTCTTCAGCTTCGCCGCCATTGCAACTTCAAATCAAAGACATCAACTTGAAGCAGGCTGTAGGGACCTTTGATTTGATGGAAGTATTTCCGATCAGAGTCGGAGGAATTCTGTTGGGTATGCAAGAGTTTTGCTCATTACCACGGGATCCATTTGAGCAACCGGTAGTGGGTCAGTAGCTTCTCAAACTACTTCACTTTCTCTGGCTCAGTTTTCCTGCTTTCGAAATGCTCTGTTGATATATGGAAAGTTTGAAACGTAAAAACAGAAAAAAAAGGTTGAATCTTGAATGCAGTTTATGGTTTCCCCGAGGAATTATTACGTGGCTATTTGGCATTTTGAACTTGGGAGAGAGAGTAGCATGCAGCTCAGCAAAGGCAATAACTTGTCATCCAACCTAAACTCCTGAGGTGTGGGAATCAACCTTTAGCGCTAAAGTTGGAATCTTTTTTAACTTACTGGAATGCGTAGATTGGTTTTTGGGAATGAGACTTGAAAACCTTGTGGGGCAAGATTTGCCCATCAGGGCCCCAAAGAGTAGCACATGGGTAGCGCGAGTTCTTGTCAGATTTGTGGTATTTTCCAATTTGTGGAGGCTAGTTTCATGTCTCGGTTCAATGTCTTCAATTGCTATTTCCTATGGTGAGAATGGTCCTGTTTTCTGTGGCCTAAAATCTGATGGCTCTCATCTTGTCACATGTTATGGATCAAACTCGGCCATAATATATGGAACCCCTGCTCATTTTCCATTCCTTGGTTTGACTGCTGGCGATGGATTTGTTTGTGGGCTATTGATGGACTCTAATCAGCCATATTGCTGGGGAAGTAGTGGTTATATCCAGATGGGAGTTCCTCAGCCCATCATGAATGGAGTTGAGTACTTGGAGATCAGTGCAGGTGACTACCATTTATGCGGCCTTCAAAAGCCATTAGGTGGCAGGCGTAGAAACTATGCCTATATCGATTGTTGGGGGTATAACATGACCAAGAATTACATGTTTGATGGACAGATCCAGTCAATCTCAGCTGGTTCTGAATTCAACTGTGGTTTGTTTTCCGAGAACAAGACTGTCTTTTGTTGGGGTGATGAGACAAGCAGCCGCATCAGAAGTCTAATTCCTCAAGAAATGAGGTTTCAGAAGATTGCAGCTGGTGGGTATCATATGTGTGGGATTTCAGAGGGGGGTGGTTTGAGAGTTTTCTGTTGGGGGAGAAGTTTGGATCTAGAAGAAGAAATCACAGTGGCATACACTAAGCAAGGGAATATTGATATGCCACCAAAAGTGCCAA
The DNA here is from genome assembly GCA_024586325.1 of Stellera chamaejasme. NCBI lineage: Eukaryota > Viridiplantae > Streptophyta > Magnoliopsida > Malvales > Thymelaeaceae > Stellera > Stellera chamaejasme. Next base: position 40,199,335 of record CM044984.1, on the reverse strand, counting down.
TGCTTTCAGTTGTGGGGGGAAAGTTTCATGCTTGTGGGATCAAGAGTTCTGATAATGAGGTGATCTGTTGGGGTTACATTGTTAAGCCGAGTACTCCACCACCTCGAGGAATCAAGCTGTATGAAATGGCTGCTGGGAATTATTTCACTTGTGGAATTCTGGCCGAGAGATCTCTGTCACCCATTTGTTGGGGTCTTGGCTTTCCTACCTCACTGCCGCAAGCTGTCTCACCCGGTCTCTGCAGGAACACTCCTTGCATACCTGGTTCTTCCTATGAAGTTAGCGCTGATCACGCGCCTTGCAAAGCTCCTAACTACCGTGTATGTATGCCGTGTAGCAATGGCTGCCCCACTGAAATGTACCAGAAAACTGAATGCACCTTAAGTTCTGACAGAGTCTGTGATTATAACTGTTCTAGCTGCTACTCAGCAGAATGCTTCTCCAATTGCTCTGTCTCAAACTCAAATGCTACTGGTGGTGGGAGGAAAAATGAGAAGTTTTGGACCCTTCAATTGCCTATTCTTCTTGCTGAAATTGCATTTGCTGTGGTTTTGGTGCTTGTTGTTTCTCTGACTGCTATATTATATGTCCGCTACAGTTTGCGCAACTGTCAGTGCTCTTCGAAGAATGCTAAGCCGAAGAAAGGTGGGAACAGTTCATACCAGAATGAAGGTGGCAAAGTTCGTCCAGAATTTGATGATCTCAAGATCAGGAGGGCTGAAAAGTTCACATATGAAGAGCTGGAGAGAGCCACAGGTGGGTTCAAGGAAGAGTCTTTGGTTGGGAAAGGAAGTTTTTCATGTGTGTACAAAGGGGTGTTAAAAGATGGCACAGTTGTTGCAGTAAAGAAAGCCATAATGACTTCAGATAAGCAGAAGAACTCGAAAGAGTTTCACACGGAGCTGGATCTCCTCTCGAGACTGAACCATGCTCATCTTCTGAATCTGCTGGGGTATTGTGAAGAAGGTGGAGAAAGGCTTCTGGTGTATGAGTTCATGGCACATGGATCACTGCACCAACATCTTCATGGCAAGAGCAGATCATCAAAAGAGCAACTGGATTGGATCCGAAGGGTCACAATTGCTGTCCAAGCTGCCCGAGGGATTGAGTACTTGCACGGCTATGCTTGTCCGCCAGTAATCCACAGGGACATAAAGTCTTCAAACATTCTCATTGATGAAGAACACAATGCTCGAGTTGCTGATTTTGGTCTCTCCTTACTTGGACCTGCAGACAGCAGCTCTCCATTAGCTGAACTCCCAGCTGGAACGCTTGGCTATCTCGATCCCGAGTACTACAGGCTTCACTACCTCACAACCAAGTCTGATGTCTACAGCTTCGGAGTGTTACTTCTGGAAATCCTTAGTGGAAGGAAAGCCATTGACATGCAGTTTGAAGAAGGGAACATAGTCGAATGGGCAGTTCCTCTGATCAAATCTGGAGATATATCAGCAATTCTTGATCCAGCCTTGAAACCTCCTAATGACATCGAAGCGTTGAAAAGGATAGCTAATGTGGCGTGCAAATGCGTTCGAATGAGAGGGAAAGAGAGGCCATCCATGGACAAGGTGACAACAGCATTGGAGCGTGCACTGGCACAGCTGATGGGCAGTCCATGCACCGAGCAACCGATTCTTCCCACAGAGGTGATATTGGGAAGCAACAGGATGCACAAGAAATCCTCTCAGAGATCCTCCAACATGTCGACATCCGAGACTGATGTTGTGGAGGTGGAGGATCAAAGGATTGAGTTTCGAGCACCCTCCTGGATTACTTTCCCGAGTGTTGCATCTTCTCAGAGAAGGAAGTCCTCGGTCTCGGATGCGGATGCTGATGGCAAGAATTCGGAACAGAGGAATCTGATGGGGAATGCGGGAAGTGCAGGGGGGGAGGGTTTGAATAGTTTGGAGGAAGAGATTGGACCTGCTTCTCCTCAAGAGAACTTGTTCTTGCAGCACAACTTCTGACAACTGATCAGAAAGTGTCTCCAGGTGTTTCATCAAATCCTGGAATGTTCGGTCGATTGTTTGAAGGATTGAAGTGAGAAAGTGTAGTAAAAGTTTCTGGATTGTTATGCAACTTCGGTTGAAGATCGATGAAGCTTGGAGGTCAGGCAAGGCTAATCATTATCATGGCTGCAGCATTGTAATAGAAATGAGTTCCGATAATGGAGCCACTGCAAATAAGCCAACATTAATTCTTGTGAATTTGAAGGCTAACGGAAATGTATTTAAGCTGGATCGAGGAAAACATGGTGAGAATTGAGACGTTTCTAACAAAAATATGATGAATGTTCAATTCAAATGGATTGCTTGTCATTTCGTTTAGGAAGACAATGTTACACAGACTCCATACTATCTGCTTTTGGGGTTTTGTAATGTATGAGTTGGTAGAATAGATTCAGCAATCTCTCGCTTTGAAACTGTTTTAGTTGGTAGAATAGATTCTGCAATCAAACCAAGGTGCATAAGTAGTTTGTCCCTGAGAAACGTTTGAGATTAAAATTTTAGGTTGAGAAATGTTTTGGGAGAAAGTGTAATTTTCCCACCAACCTTTTAAAAATTTCTCATTTTGTCACTAAACTTTTTTCTGGGGTAAAAATACCATCGATATTTTATTTTAGGGGTAAATTTGCCACTACTGAGCCGACTGTGCAACGTGGCATGACGGAATCACCCCCAACATTTGTTGGACCTCCGTCCGATCAACATCAACCTTTTTTCCACTCAATCAGTGCGGGAACACCACCAATCGAAACAGATTCATAATGGAAAATGCGACCTTACCGGCCTCAATTCAGCTGATTAAGACTTTGATCCATCGCACCTGAGTCATCGATATGTTCCCTGATCTCTGGCTCATCATTCATGACTGCCTCCGCCTTCCACAACCCCCTTCAGCTCAGTAGTGACAAATTTACCTATAAAATAAAAATATCAATGACATTTTTACCCCAGAAAAAAGTTAGTGGAAAAATGAGAAATTTTTAAAAAGTTAGTGGCAAAATTACCTTTTCTCCCAAATGTTTTTCAAAATCATGATATTTTCTTCATTCTCTAACGCTTCAAAGTTCAAATTCTATACTTGAAGCTAATGCTTTTCCCAAATGTTGAGGTTAATGTTGGAAGGCTAAGCATAAGCTTTTGTTTGGGAAGGGTGAGATTAGCACTGGTGAAATTTATTTGAATGGTCACTAATTTAGGGCTGTATAACGAACTGAGCTTGTTCGAGCTCGTGCTAAAACGAGCTCGTTGAGTTGAGCTTTCTCGAGCTTGAGCTCAAGCAATTTTTTAGGTTCGTTTATTAAACGAGCTGAGCTTGAGCCTTAGAGGTTCGGTTTGATGCGACCCGCGACCCTACACGAGCCTAGAAAACGAGTTGAGCAAAGTCCGAACCTGTTAGATTCGAGTTCGAGCTCATGAAATTTAACAATATTTCAATGAATTAATGTAATATATCTCAATTTTTTCGAGCTTACAAGCCAGTTTGAGCCTAAACGATCTGAACTTTGAAATCGAGCCTAAGCGAGCTACTAGTTAATCGAGCCTCACGAGCTTTCGAGCGGAGCTCGAGCTCAAGCCTGCTAGGTTCGGGCTCTGCTCATTCTCAGCCCTAGTCACTATAGCTTATCCATACAGTAAACTCTGAAAGCCATGATTGAATAGCTTTTTGAACCTCTAACCCTAAGTTGTTTCCGAATGAATTTTTATTCTCTTATGGTGTGTTATTTCATAAAGAAATTGAAGAAAAGTTTATGTTTTTGGAAGAAAAAAACGAAGAAAATTAATGTGGGAAAAATTTATTTCCAATTTAGGTTGAACACACACTCTATCAAGTTGGAAAAAATAATTCTTGGGAAAGAAAGCAGACTTAGCAGTTACTTGACGTGTAGTGCTAGAGGTCTTTTACTTGGAAGAAAAGTTGGTAGAGATGGGGCCTTTTTACTGGTTTGGTTTAGACTTTAGAGTTCAGAGCAAGAGATTGACACCACGTTTCTTCTTCATCTTCTTTAAATCACTGTAGATCTTTGTTTCGATTCAATCCCACAATCTTCAATCAACTGTTTAGATAAATTGATTGAAAAAAGTTATCAAATTTAGTTCATTTTTAAAGTTTCAAAATCTTGATTAGATCCTTCTTGAAGTTGGTTGTGTTTAGTACTTATTCGGTTTTCATTGCCGACATGATCGAGAAGTTGGAGAGGAAACAATACATGGGCTTTGAAGACATTTGTTCATATCATCCTTAGCGCATGATAAAAAAAAACCTAGCGCTGCAGCTGTTACTCCTTCGCCCTCAAGCCTGGTGCGACTTGTTCTCTCTTCCTCATCTTGTTCAACCTTGTCTCCTTCGTTCACTATTACTTGCCTATTCAGGTGAGTGCTCATCTCAGCATCTCATCAACCTAAGGCAATCTGCAGTAGCGCTGCTCTTCTACAACGCCTCGGAATCGCTTCTCGTGCAAGCATCAAAGCCCGATCATCTTCATCTCTTTCGTTTTGCTACAATGTTGTCCCGTCAACTGTCCATGGCCACCTTGGACTCCCGGCTATCATCCCTTGCCTTGTCAGCCAAAGAGGATGTGGTGGCAATTGCAGCTCCGGCGGCTGTTCGTGCGTCCACCGGCGTGGTGATTGCTGGCCATGTTCTCTCAGCACGGCCTGTCCAAGCAAATGTGGTGGAAAGCTCGTTTCGCAACGCGTGGCCGAAAGTAAACTAATCGGTCAGGGCAGGTTCGGCTATTTCAGGTGGGAATGTGTTCATGATCCAATTCGATTCGATGGAACAAGTTCGTCGCATTATGGAACGTGGCTCATGGTCCTTTAATAACAGGTTGGTCGCTATGACAATTCTGATAAAAGGGGATTGCCCTTTCTCGTTGGAACTTTCAAAAGTGGATTTTTGGATACATATTGTTAATGCTCCGTATGATTGGTTTACTACTGCAATGGCTCAATCTCTGGCTGCATTGATTGGGCCGGTTTAGGAGGTGGATGTGTCTAGTCCATCATTGAGGGTACGAGTTACGGTAGATGTCATGATGCCTCTTCGTAGGGTTGTGAAAGTTTTTGTGGATGGAGTTGTCAAACAATTTCTGCATCAATATGAAAAACTGACTGATTTCTGCTTCTGTTGTGACTAGTGTACTCATGTGGTAAGGGAGTGCTTAGCTCCATTGGATGCATCAGTTGCTTCGGACCAATTTGGTGAATTGTTGCGTCACTCGGGCTCGCGTAGAGGGGTCCGCGTGTATTTGCTTCTAACACAAGGCGGCCCTTAAGGGAGGAGCCGATGATTCGACACATGCCGGAGACTATGGTCGCCCCACATGATGCGGCCTCTGAAGGTAGCAATGAACAGGTAGTGCAACAAGGGGACATGGTTATTCCCTCTATGTTGAATGACCTTGCTTTGACCCTGACTGAAGTTTCGGTCCCTCAGGATGTGGTGGAGAACTCACTAACTCTTGTGGAGGTTCTAGTGGGACAAACAACAGTTGCTTGATTCCGGTCTCCTAAAAGTAGTCAAGTGAGGGGTCGGCCAGCAGGAATGGGTATAGGCCAAGGTAGGGGGAAGAAACCAAGGATCTCTGAAGCAGTGACAGAGGCAGTTGAACTTAGTTTGGTGGGATAGAGGGACTTTCTGGCTCACCTGGAGAAATGTTTGGTGGCTCAGGAGTGGATTCGACTTTGGATCACAAGGGTCCTCTCCTTCCAGTGTCTTTTGGTCCTTTTTGGATTTTATTCGTGTCTTTTTTTATAGGTGGCCGGATGTGATGGTTTGGCACTTTTGTGGTGGAACGTTCTCTTCAGGCGTCAACACTTCCTCTTTCAACATGTTCATGATAGGATGACATAGGGTTGCCTATACACACCTCGCATGACGATATATGCATTTTCAAGCCCTTTCGAGTTTTAGGTGGCTTGTGTGAGGAAGCTTTTGAGTGGCACGATAGAACTTCAACTGCATCTCACGCTCTTCTATCCTCTTGCTTTATGTTATGTTGGTCTTGGTCTTTTAATTTATGTTATTGTTGCTTGCGTTTGGTTTTCTGTTTTATGCTTTGTTGGCTCTTTGAACATTAAACCGTTTTGGTTTTTGGATTTTGTTGCGTTTGATCATTAATAAAATTGATCGGTTTTCGTAAAAAAAAATACTAATTCGGTTTTCTAAAAAGTTGTAGTAATTTCAACCCAAGTCATCCTTTATATTGATTTCAGATTTTCAGTTGAACTCAAAATGTTGAAATATTACTTCTCTTAAATACAAACGATCATTTTTCTTCAATAAATGTGCAAAAGTTTGCAACCCTATTAATCATCATCTATGTGATATTTCACTCACTAGTCCAAATGGTTTAGTTACAAAGTAATCTGGAAGTCTAAGCCCAATTAACTGAACAATTATATATCCACATCTCATTTTCCAAGTGTTCTAGGTGGATGAAAATTCACCCGATGATAAATAACATTGACGAAAAGTTTGTCGTGTTATAAAAACCTATTTACCTTTTCCTCAAATACTAGGACTGATGATCTATAACGTGATCTTGACGGATAGATGTTCAAGAATGAAAGAACAAGTCGGCAAAGCGAAAAGGGTCCTTTTGATCATGGTTTTGAAAACCAGACCTGTCTGTCCGGTTAAACTGGTCAGACCGCAAACCGATTTACCGATCAGTTTGGTTTTCGTTTTGAGTGCCTTGGTAAAAAAACCGGGCAAAACCGGTTGAACCGGTGATTCTCTTTTTTATTTGCATTTTTTTTGGAAGAAATTTGTCATAAAATCCTAAATTTGTATTAATAATTTTAATTTATTCCACATTTGTTTATAAATTCACATTTAACACCTTACTTTTTTAATATTTTCTCATAATATCTTTTAAAATATTTGTAAACTATATAACATAAACTTAAAAAAAATGATTCAGTTATTTTAAATTAATATTTCAATTACATAATTAATTAAAATATAGAATATTTTTCCTTCTTATAAAATGACTAATTTATATTTTAGATTACTAATATAAAAAATATGCATTATTATTATTATTTCATATTTAGATTATTTCATGATAATTGTATATAATGAATAATAGTAGTTAACTTTAAGAAAGTAACCGATTAGATCATTGATCCAAACGGTTGAACCGGTTAAACGATGTTTTCGATTCTGCTTCTAGTTCGGTTTTTAATACCATGTTTTCCATATGAAAGAGACTACTGTTGAATTGTAGACATTGCGTCTTTACCTACCTGTATGATTCACAATTTTGCCTTTTATAACTTTCATGTAAGAGTTTTCCTTTAATTACAGATGATATAGTAATAATTAGAGACAATTATAAAAAAACAAGGGTAAATTACAAAACCCCCTTGAGATTTAGTTTGACCTCTCTATTTTTAAAAATCTACAATTACCCACCTGAGATTTAGTGAAATCTTCCTGTTTATGTTGTTAATTGACCGTTAAGATTTTTGGGGTTAACTACTTTCATTGTCATCAATATTTCTTATCCTAACACTTCAACCCCAACGTTTTGTTTCTCTCCTATCTCCCTACCAAACTAGTCTGCCTAGCCGTTGTTGTTGTCTGGCCTCCGTCACGACGCGGCAAGCTCAGGCAGCAGAAACGTAGGCGAACTCATGTTGTTGAGACACAGATGAACACGGGCTGTCCACTAACAGTTTCAGAGGATAGGGTAATTAGTACTAAATCCATAAAAGTCAACTAACACCATATACGGTCAAGGGGATAAATGAAGATTTCACTAAACCTCAAGAGAGTAACTGATGATTTTTGAAAATAGAGGGGTCAAACTGAAGATTTCACCAAACCTCGGGAGGGGGGGTTGTAATTTACCCAAAAAAACAATCTTGTGTAAAGAGTACATCAAAACCAACAAGTGATTGTTAAGTCCTTCTGGATTTATGCATTCCAAGTTCAGTCCAAATCTGAAAATTTGACAATAGTCCTTACCGGTTCCTTTGTGTTTTTAGGCCCTGTTCTTTTCCCCTAAACTCTCCAACTTTTTCTATCATTCCATCAATTTTCAAATTTTTGCCAAAAGTTCCCCAAAATAGCTTGCAAAGAACACAGTAAAAATACCTTCCAATGATCCACCACTGATTGTATGTGACCAATTCTGTTGAAGCTATTAGCAAGTTTTGATTGGGAACATTGAAATGCAAAAGAAATCATGGAAGAGAAAAATTTCCAAAAAAGAAAAAGGAAAGAGAAAACATTATGAAGTGCAAGATAGGATTTAAATGTTTCATTTACAACAGAGTACCGGAATTATGCTGTCTCCTGTTGCCAATATGATCAAGTGAGAGAAATCCAAAACTGCCTCTACATGGTAGACCTCGCCTGGCTCGGGAAAAGACTGTACAAAGTATTAACACCCCAGTGAATGCTGCAAAATTTCTGGCATCTGCATGCTGCATTCGGACTGGAGTGCTCCTATAAGCGTGAAAAGGAGAAAAGAATCCAAACCTGCATAGAAATTTCAAGGTCGAGTTAATACAAGTTGTTTTCTTTAAAGTTCAAACAATCGGCTTATGATTTGTTACAGTTGAAACCATAAAACGAAACACCCTTGAGTATCCTCCTCACAATCCCTGTTTGCTAAAGTGTAGCAGCGTACTGCAAGATTATGCTATGCTGGTACTTCGAAAAAACTTTACTGAATATGGACCAGCGGTGATATGTACCTGAATGGAAACTAGCTCCAAACTGAAAAGTTCCTAAACTGAGTTGCCATTCCGTCCAAAAGAAATCTGACAAGCTTGTCCCTCTCGACCTCTTTCTCCCTTTTGAGATCCAAATGCCGAACCTGAGAGCACAATCTATCTCTCAATACATACTATTGCATCATAGAAACAACATTCATAGTAGCTCTAATACTCATTCCTATCATGGACTAGTTTTTGCTTGTGATTTGTATACAGATAACATGTACCTTGACAGAATCAGTTTGAGAAACACCCGTGTCTGTCATGATAACAAGACATTTTATGTCATGCTCATTGGCATATTCATACTGCTCGGTGAGACTTGGGTCAGGTAATGGGACAAACTCAGCCTGGAGGAGGATAATTGCCAGAGAGCATTAAGCACATCAGCAAGCAACAGTATCTTAACCTAAACAATTTTCAACTCAAGTTGTTCATTTATCTACAATCAAAACCTTTATCTTCTCTTCCCACAGCTCAGAAACAAGTTCCATACGTTCAAGCAACAAGCCACCGCCTCCTCTTGAACACACAAGGACAGAAATTGTAGCTTCATTTCTGCATAAACAAACGAAATGCCAATCTTTTCAATCTGATACAGCAGATGAGATAAAACAATACATACACAATAGGAAAAGTCAAGCAGTGGAGTAGATGGTTGAGAAAAATGTACCTAAGAGGTCTCAAATCAACAGGAGAACGCTGACATATGGTTTCTATAGCGAGGCTTGTGCCAACAGCACCTGGTGGGCTTGTTTTCTGGGGATAAGGAAGAAGGGAATAGAAAAATACAGAAACAAATGACATAAAAATTAATTAAATCCGAACAGAAACAGAAAGCATAACTTGGTTCATTAAATGAAAAATATCATCAATATAACTAATTTACCCATCCTGGTTACCACCCATGTTATTTGCTAACTGAAGGCATGAAGCTGATATACAGATTAGTGACAAGCTAAGAATCAACTTATTGCCACACAAGAAGTGTGTGTTACCTTAAGGGAAAAATCATTCCCATTTGGACATTGAACTTACAGATACAAATAAAAAGTCAAATTAAATTATAGTAGTATCAAAGGAAACTAATAAATTTATCACTTAAACATGTCACTGTGAATCAAATTATTTGTAATCATTATAAGCAGGTTCACAACAAAGGGATGACATACATTTTCATGATCCCACATCTGCTGAAGCAAATAGTCATAACGGCCACCAATTGCTAGCAGTGTTTCGTCTGTAATGGACCCAGGAGAATTATCCTTTAAATATACCTAATGCACAATTTCAATAACAAGTTACATTATGAAAAAAAATTCAGAATATCTTCGGATCAATAACTGCAACATCAGGATCATGTCCATGTAACAGCCTTCGAATTACACAAACATGCACCCTTGTTACTTTCCCAGGCACAATTTGCCTTCACTCATCCTCAGAAGAAAAGAAGAATAAGAAAAACAGTATTGTACTAAAATCTGAGAGAAGTCCACATTTTGCTCGTTTAAAGTAGGTAGACATTGTGCACAAGGAGCTACTAGTAAGTTATACTTTATGCAGAGCACTATTTTTGAAGAGGACCAGAACTCCAAAAAGGATCCTTGCTACACTGTAATATCTGTTACAACATTAAACTTTGAGCTTGTCAGCTGCCTTACTGTTAGAATGCAAAGAATCATTGTTAATATCCTTTTTTTTATTCTGTATATCTTCACTTTAGGCATGTAAAGATTAGGATCCCTAGAAATCAGGGATTACCTCTACAAATCAGGGATTAGATCTTAGGAAATATTTTTTTCCTTTTTGCTGATTCCCAGCAGATGTATTTAAACGCTGAGAAGCGATGAAGTTAAATATGAAAGCATCATTTCTCACACTTACATAGTTAGAGCTACCAGCCTACCGCACAGCCATAGTGTCATTCCAATCCAAGGCACAAATCACATCATCTTCAGATATTCATGCCTCGTTCAATTCATACATCCCTAGATGTGGTACCGCTGAAGGTATTGTTTATCAAGCAACTTGGGAGAGGTCCCTCAGCCTTGATTATTTTTTCGAGGAAAATTAAGTAAATAGGCATTGATTAAAGCCCAACTTATCATATGTAAGTCAACTAGAGGCAGACAAAAACTACAGAACAAAAAATGATACCAAGAAGGGTGAACAGTAAAGCCATTTTAGAAACTAAAGGCCTATTTGGTTGAGGTTGAGCCTGCTTAATCCATGGATTAATCCATTAGATTAAGTGAATTATATGACTAAATATTTGCCACATTCTTGAATTCAGTAAATTTATTATCCTTGAACATATATTAATCGAGTTATATTGTGAATTGACAATAATTTTTCATATATATATTAATCGAGTTATATTGTCAATTGACAATAATTTTTCATACATATAAATAAGCCATGAATTAATCAGTGGATTATCATGAATCAAATTAGTTATAAGTTTGTGATTCCTGTTATTAAATGAGCCTATGATATGCAAAGTCAGGGGTTAGTTACAGCTTTATAATAGGGGCTTCCACTAATTACCAATTGGTATTGGTTGGTTGAATGCTCAAAGCAAAATATCAGTGCCAAAGGTTTGCCAGTATTCGATATGTCACACAGCAAGCTCCAGTCCAGTCTTTGTCATGGTCCAACTGACCGGCCTGCTTTCAGTCATTTTACCAGCCTGCATGTGATGGGGCCATGTTAAGTGGTAAACTCCCAAATGGCTAAAGAGCTCAGTCAGTGCGTTATTTCAGGAGCCTCCACTGATCACCAACCTTGGGTTGGATGCTTTAACAAAGTTGTGAGCTTTTTATAATTATGCAGCTTAAAAATTAAGAGCAGAGCACTTTACAATTTGGTCAGCAGGGCATACATCATAGGCTGTTCTAAGTATATATCAATCACTCTACATAATAATTAATTCACTTCATTATATTGTTTGCCACACGCTTGGTGCCTTTAAATTTGATAGTGATACTGAGTGACCCAGAAGGGGAGAGAAAAGCAAACAGGCACAAAGACATATGCCAATTACCTGAAAAAACAAATCTCGATGATAATCCTCAGTAGGTGGCATCAATGCATCTATGTAAACATTTTTCTCAATCCTCCATATTCTCAAATAACTAAACAGATCTGATAGCTCATCAAGTGCTTTCCGAGTTGCTTTATCTGTAGGTAACATGAAACACCAAATATGTCCTTTCATCTTTCTTCTTCTTTTTTTGAAAAGCAAATACAATACTCGTATGTTTTTTTCATCCGAAATAAAATATAAGACAATTAACTAAAAAGGAAAAATAAACAATACCAGCAGGTAGGGCTCCTCTCAAACGCGGAAGCGCCTGCTCAGCGGAACCACAGAATCTTAAACCAACAGTCTGCAGTCTATTGACAGTAGCTTCTCCTAATTTCAGCTCCTGGAGGAGAAGAAACTTTATTAATTTGAACAATTGAAATATTTGCAGTAAAAGAACTGACCTCTTAAACCAACCTGTAAAAGCTGGCGCCTAATGACAACCCACTTCAATTTGCGCTCTGATGATTGGGGTCGCAATGAACCCATCATAGAAAGAAGCTTAATTCATTAAAAACCAATGGTCAACCCAGAGCTTCATATCTATGTACCCGGAAAGGAAGTACATAGGCATATAAATAAGCATACCTCAGCCACTCTTTGCCTCTGCTCTGCACTGATTCCTACCCAGGACCAAATTGCTTCTAACAGAAGCCCGTGATTGAAATGAATGTCCAGCAAATCTGACAGGAAAAAACGAGTTAAAATGTCCATTGTCACCTGCAGAATAAAAAACTGGACACATCACTAACATCCAACATCCAATCTAATAGGCTAACTTGTGTGCATAACAGCTCACAGACCCTGCAAAAGGTAAAACTGTAACAAAAAGATTTTGATTTAGAAATTGTGTAATATTTGAATTTCTATTGCCAATAAGACTTAAATTTCCTGTTCATTTCATTTCATTGAACATTTGAGAAGTAGAACACCCAATAATATGAGCGCAAATTGATTTTAGCCTTTGCATTTGGTGATTCATAGAGGACCTAACCGTATAGCTCATTTATGATGTGTGAGGACTAACAGCATATGCTCTCACCATTAGATGTCTATACTCCTATATCACATAGAAACCAAATGGTAATGTATATGTAGCAACCCTCTCCCTCCTGGTTATCTTTATCTTTCCACTTTTCCATCCATCCCTTTTCCCCATAGTTCATTAACAAACCACCACACAAGAATGTAGGGGGGCAACGGATGTATTCTAACCACAACTTCTTCTGAGTGTGCACTGATTACAACCTTCTCAGTTTCATTGAACATGATCGATAGCTAACCCTGGACAACCAGTAGTAAATAAAGACTCTCACTGGTGCTAGTCTCCCATTACCCATGCTCATCTGGCAAATCGACTTTGCAAATAAAACTTCAATTGTGCACCTCACTGAAGAAGACAGCTAATACAGTTTCTACTGTATGTGAGTAAGTGGGTATTTCTAAATGTGCATGTATGTGCGATATGATCTACTATTAGATACATATATTGTGTATGCAAGAGTTCCCTGAACCTGGCAGAAAGAGAAGTGGAGACAGTATCACAAATTACAATCCCCCTGTCCTTTTTAAATGTTACGTTTAACCCCAGGTCGGAGATCAAGGTGTGTAGAAAGTGTTTAGGCTTTTCCCTTGATGCACTTTAAATTTTTTAAAGTATTGAAGATTGTGTAATACTGATGAAAAAAGAAACTAACGTTATTGAAAAGCTTCCTAAGTAGGAAACATAACATAACATAACATAACAACGTTTAGAGACTTCCCTAAAAACAAAATCTAACAACTAAAAAGGGATGAAGGGAATAATAAAAGAACCTTGAGAATCTCTGCCTCTGGTAAAGGAGATGCTCCTCCAATGATGTCAAAGTCACCCTATTAACAATCAACAGCCAGGAAAAGGATTTTAGATATAGAATATTCTGGAGTATGATTAATAAACAAAAATTGTTGCTTTGCCTGGGCATTCCTGGGAGTAACTGTATGAAGTTTTAATGCAATAATGGTATTTCTTTTGCCTTGTGCAAGAGAATTTTTTTAATTTTAATTTTGTAAAATATCCAACTGATAATATATGCAGCACCAGAATAATTCATCTCACTTGACTTCTCGGACTGTTAAATCATGAATGCACTGTAAAGAAAGTTCTCAAACTGTTACCTGAAGATAGCGGTTTGGCGGTGAATGACCAATAGCTCTTCTATAAACAGTTGATATTTCATATCGCTTGAATGAAGATTTCTATGGATAAGAGAAAAACAGCTAAAAGTCAATCAGAAGGATTGTCAGAGATAACAACCATCGCGCAACAAAGCAGCTAGATAATAATACTCGGACATAATCTTAAAGAGTTAAATATTTTAAGAATAACAAAATGGGGGGAAAATATCAGGCTACTAAATATTCCAATATTTATTAGGCTCTAGTTTAACTTCTGTCATATAATCAGTACACGGGTAGGAGGGTACGAGATGTTCCAGGGAGCTGGGCCCTTTGGAATTTGTTAAGATGGCATCGTACATTCAATTCAAGGTTGGAAAACATCTTAATGAAGTGCAACACTTATAGCTTCTTCTACAAGATGACATGTTGATTTTTTTAAAAAAGAAAAAATATATATTGATTTTGAATCAGTTAAATTCATTACCTGGTTTGCCAATACCCAGGTAACAAATGGCAAGCGTAGCTCATGACAAAGTTCAAGCATATCTCCACCATGTGTCAAAAGTTTGACCGTATTCCTTGCATCCATAACCGGAGAAATTGTTAGAAAACCATACAACTCCATGAGACATGATAAATGCAATTAATGTCAGGGGATTTTGGAAAAGAATTGTCAGAAAATTATGGAGAAAATTAATGAGTACTTTCCATGATCCTCAACAAAATAACAAACCTATTGAACAATGGGCAGTCATCCAGTAAACGTACTGGCATTATCTCTAAACGTTTCGCGCAATTCCGTTTGAACACTTCACGTGTGACCTCAGCAACATAATCACGGAGTTCAGTGTCTAAATCTGTAAATTGGTTTGATGGCGTATTATGTTGAACAACTCTCAGCTGACCACCATGCGGCTGATTTTTCATCCGTAATATCTCTTCATCAAATATAGCATTCACTACTTTATCATATACACTTGTGTCTTCAGAGGTCCGCATTGTACCCAGAATATCTGATGAAAAGAAGAGAAAATTAAATTTTTTTAAACGCATGTAGATCAGTTTTCCATAAGCAAAGGTAATTAACAACTTACTATCCAAGAGCTCATACTCCATTCTTGGAGGAAATGCACTTTGTAAAAGTTCTGTAGCAGATGGACGGTCAGATGGGCTCTGCGACATTAAACGCTGCAACAAGGATGCCTGATCAGTAAATGCAACCACCCATCCAGGGGGCAGTTCTCCCTTCTGTTTCAAATCAGATAAGACAACATGTCTCTCCATTGCCGTTCCGAAAGGATGCCAAAGCTCAAAGAACACAACTCCTAAGCTGTACATGTCAGCCTGAAGATTAAAATAACAAGCAAATTCAGGTCAACCATAATTCTGTAGGCACAAACATAAAACAGTCCACACCTAATCCATGTAAATTATAAGACACTATAAAGGCACGAAAGCTGGGCATAAAATCCCAAAGTTTTGTTTTCAATATCATGAATGGCCGCATTTTAATTGGTATTAAACACATATCAAGACACTTATGTCACCTGTAGAAAAACCAGGCAAACCTAGAAAAACAAACATTAGCCAATTTACTTCTCAAAACTTTCCTGCTCATATCTTTCATCCCTGCCCAGACCAGCCAGGGTATTGAATCAGGGCGCTGTATCTCTCTGCATTCTTGTTCTTAACCAAACCCAAATATCATATTGCCTTTGTCAGCCATCAACCAAGAATTCCAGTTCACAGTTCACTCACCCTTAAGTATGAAGAAAGATATGGGCAACTAGGTAGACTACTCAACCTGTACCTAATTACACGTAACGAATAAGT
This sequence comes from Stellera chamaejasme, assembly GCA_024586325.1. NCBI lineage: Eukaryota > Viridiplantae > Streptophyta > Magnoliopsida > Malvales > Thymelaeaceae > Stellera > Stellera chamaejasme. The sequence continues at coordinate 40,183,522 of CM044984.1, read as the reverse complement.
AGATATTTACCTTCTCATCAATCTTAGGCCAACCTTGCTCAATTTCTGGTGCGGTGTAAAAATAAGTGCCCACCTGCCCAGTGCCATCAAGAGAAACTCCAACGGCATCTATAGGGACCACTCCATCTTGGTCCACTTGCTCGAACCTCAAAAACTTCGCTATAGACACAAAATCAAAGGTCAGTTTCAATGCCTTGTTGAGGTAATAAAGATGGGACTTTTAATCTTTAGTGTATGCTTGAGAAACTTGCCTACACTATTGTTGAAATTACTTGTATAATCTCTTATCAGTAAGACAAAGTACAGACAAAGTACTTGTTTACTGATGAAACGGAAAGCATGTCAGGACAAAAAGCAAATTTAAGGCATTCACTGTGTTCAGAGAGTCTAACTTTACAAGTCATTGGCAAAACAGAATCCCTTTGTCCCAGTCCTCTTATTGTTTCAGTTTATTCTATAAGAGCCTTAAGTTGATCATCTAGGCAAGTGAAGCAAAAGCTTAGCTTTGCAGAGAACCACTAATATCATGGTTACAATCAGAGGTTTGCTCCTCCTCCATAAACAGGAATATTAGCCTGAAATCAATATGCCAAATGCTATTATCTAATACGCTAAAAAGATAGTGCGTAAAACGTTTAAAATATAAACAATGGTAAGAAGAGCCAATCTCAGGTTAACAAGTATGTGTCTTAGCTCAAAGCTTGGTGAGAAGGCCTGAAATAGTGCAGTACAAGCAAGAACCTTCTAGCACATACACAGGCATCCATGTGCAAGCAAACAGTAACACGTAAATATTTCAGGCTACTACAGTAAAAAACTCTGCTCCACTAGTCTAATGAGCTCCTCTTTTGTAACAAGGGCACCACGTAATTTAACAGTGTGGATTCAGATCTCATAGCATAAACATCAACACATCTACAGAGTACGTTATATATAACAGTTTTAGAGGTAAAATTCTGCACGTCAAGGGTCAATTTAGGCTTTATAATTCATATTCTGATTAGCCTCTCCATCAACTGCCAACTGGTTTCGGCAGTATGCACCAACATTGTCTCAAAGGTCAAGGTTTATCATCGACCCATTAGTCAAACTGTAAGTCCCATTTCATATCATGGTTCACGGGTTAGTCCCCTTCTCAATCCTCTCACCTGCCTAAACATGAGGCACACTAAGTGGTAAAATTCCACATGGTCAAGTCAAGAGGTTTAAGGCTTTATACTGTAGTAAGACCTACTGACCTACACATCCTCTGCCAAATGGTCTCAAGTGTTCGGTGTTCTGAAAGGCAGATTATCTGCATTTCTTTCTTACCACATGAACTCATAAGAAATCATAGACTTTCACTTCCAAGACACACACACACACACACACACGAAAAGCAAACAGTCATTTTGAAAGGAAAATCAATCTCTCACCAAGACCGAAATCCCCAATTTTGATGTCATTCCGAGCATCAAAAAAAATGTTATTAGGAGTCAAGTCTCGATGGATGATTCCCTGTCCATGAATGTGTGCTAAGCCTTCGACAATCTGACGAAACAAATGCCATGCCAAATCTTTGTCAAAATGGTTGTAAGAATCAAAGACCTGGCGAAGGGTTCTGCAACCATCATAGCAAAGAATCAGTTGGGAATAGGAGTGAAGCAATGGAATAATGTAGGAGACAAGCTCAGCTACAAAAGGACAAGTAACAAGGTAAAGCTGTAATTTGAAATAAATAAATAAATAAATGACACAACAAAACGCAGCCTTTGGAGAGAACAAACTTAAATGATGAATTTGCTCAACTTATTCGGTTTAGATGGGGTGACAGCATAAACTGATACCAGACATGCATGTAAAGCTGCTATAGGAAAATAAATGACGTGGAGTAATCCTTGCAGCCATATTTCAGGACATTTTAAGGAATGGAGTAGGACTTTCACTAAGGAAAGCATCTGGCCATCACTATAAAATCTGTTAGACATAGACTTGGAAGTTGTTGGTTCGCATAGAGCTTGAACTGCACATTTTACATACTATTCATCAGTGAAAGACTCTCCAGCACTTAAATTAAAACGAAGCATATGATGCACAACATGCTTGGAAAATCAAAGAATGCGGAACCAGTTAAATTACAGTACCGAGGACAATATTCCATTTGGATATACAGATATGTCATTTCCAATTTATTCTCTTGTCCAGGCAAATCAGTGGAACTTGCACCAGTGAAGCTGGCCATAGAGCTTGCTGCTGTCCCTGAACCCCAAGTTTCACCATAAGAACCACTGCTTCCAGTTTCAATCCATGCCTGCAAAACTAGAATATCAAAAACTTCACTGAAGTCCTAAAAAAAGAGCAACAATTAATCTTGGATACCAAATCGTAATGTGTTCTATTTTCTTAACATAATAAACAAACAAAACTCATGCTCTAGAATTAAAGTCTGGAGCTATACGACCAGGGTTGATTTAGTACTTATATCCAACTTCGACATAAGAATTGTAACATCAACTAAATAAGTAAAGATAACCAAATTAGCAAACTTGTAATCAGAAATGGGAAGGTAAAAAGGCAAAAGCTGTAAGAGGTGACAAAAAGATTACCCTACCTGATAATAGCGTACAACATGCTGATGCTGCAAGCGAGAAAGTGTGGTAACCTCCCTGAGAAGAATCATGAAAAATATAGATGCCTAAGCATATCTTTAAATAATCAAAGAAACAAAAAAAAAGGGCTGCAGTAACAAAAAAGAGGTATCTAAATTGAAGCACAAAGAGAGACAGTAAACATAGTCGATAAATTTGAGTTGTGTAGGTGCTCGAAAAAGTAGTCCACTTAAATTAAGGTGATCAATATGAGCAGGAAGAACTAAAATCAGGTGAAATGAACATGGCATAAAAACATATGGTCATAATCGGGTCTATATATATATATATATTGGGTGTGTGTGAGAAAGAAGATTATTAATAAAGGCACCAAAGATTGACCAACTAAGAATGACATTAAGGGTTCATTAGTTGTTTGCTATATTAACAATGACATTTAAAGTTATGCACACGTAAAGATGCTGTTCATCTTGGACAAAAGATTTGAAGATGCTACAAACAGATGCTACTTTACAATGATTGCATGCTGATGAATGAAGTGAGCTTGACTTCGACTTAGATTCACAAGCTGAAAATAAATGTTACCTCAATATCCTGTCATTAATGGACAAGCTTTTGTCCTTGAGACGAATTTTCTTAACAGCATATTGTCTTCCATCTAATTTATTTTTGCATAGGACAACATGACCAAAGCCCCCGTGCCCTGCAAGCAGTAACCAGCATAAATAATGGAACAAGGCATAAGCTCTGGAAAAGTTTAACTAGTGTATTAGATTATCCAAAGATCAGGATATAGGACTCATTAGAAAAACCTCAATCTCAAGTTTACGAATGGAATTTTTTTCCCGAAATGTAGGTAACCAAAACCTAAACATGATACAATACAATTGCCGGTTGTTTGTGTCCTTTACCAAGGGAGTGTATCTCCTCAAAGTCGTTAAGATATCGAGAGTTGGGAAGAGATGGACTGGGACCTCCCAAATCCAAAGCCGGTTTCCAGAATTGAGATACTCTTGATGCAAGCTACAGAGAAATATTATTGGAATTTAAAATGAAATATTTTCGCTGGTGAGGAAGGGAAAACTGAAAGTTCTTCTCAGCTACAAACCATATGTTGATTGAAAACATGATTAAACGTTTTACTGAAGAGTGACAATGGTTTTGAAGCTAACTCCTGAACCCACTCAGAGAAGATCTGCATAATTCATAAGAACAGAAGTAAGGATGCATCTCTCTGTTCCTTCATTCTCCGAAAACAACCTTTTAACAAGGTTTAAGAGCTTACACCAAAGCTGCAAAGCTCGTGAATTATTTTTGGCAGTGCATCGTTAAGATCTCCTTTTGAAGCACAAGCAAGACGAAGGAGATGGACCTAAAAGAACAAAGAATAATGAACATCACAACTAGAACTACAAAAAGCCTTCAATACCTAAACAAAGGATCTCTTTACCATCATCAGATCCTTTTCGACATTCTCAGAGCCTTGGTCACGAGTAAGAGATGTGGAAGACTCGGAAGACTCACTTTCAGGACAACTATGACTATGGTCATCATCTCTTCCATGAACCTCAAGGGCAGTACTCTGTGAATACACTTTGTTACTATTTCTCTTACTTAAATAATGGCAACTTAAACATAACCACATAACCAAACTAATGTAGGAGTATATAGGCAGCAGCTCAAGGATGCATGTTTTTCTGATTGTTAAAATAAAGAAGTTGCCAAAATGTTTCAAAAATACTAGATTCTGTATTCTGTGCCCTAGAACCGCTTTTTCAATTATATATGTATGAAAATGTCGTGTGTGTGTGTGTCTATAATATATGCATATGCCCAAATGACTAACAGAATATACTACCAACTACTATCAACTGACACATTTCTGTAAGATAGCCATATAGATCATGAAACTAATTAAATGAATTTCTCCTTTTCCAGAAAACTAAAAGTTGGTAAAAAGAAATTGCAAGGGGCAGAAACAGGAAAGCAAAATAGTAGACCAATTCACAAAATGTTACTGATAATACTCACCTCCTCCATGCCTTCCATACTACTTCCAATTGAGTCCTCCTCTGAATTACTCGAACCAGAAGATGAGTCCTTAGTCTCATCTTCTGTCTCTTCTTTGAGGGTATCCAATTTGACAACTGGTGGAGAAAACGGACCTTGCTTTGTTTCTTCAACTGTCAAATGTGTTCGGTTCATCTCAAGTTTCATGTCCTGAACTTTATCAGATGGTGACAGTTTTACAGAAGACACCATTCCATTATTTCCATCGATATCCAAAGTCCAATTCCATGATTCCATGGATCCACTGAAGAGATCAACAAAGCCATAAACATAAGGCCCACGGAGAGAGTTATTATTGCAGCATGAAACTGCAACACTCTTCTGAAGCAACTGGCTGTCACCACTTGTACATGAGTCGAAATGCTTCAAGAAGAACAGATGGATTTAAATATGATCATATTAAAACAAATAAACAATACACACACACACATATATATAGAGAGAGAGACTTGAATGAGTAAGACCTAAAAAATTGGGAAGGTTACACGGAAGGGAGAAATCAGAAGAAACTGAAAAGAACCATCAAATCCATAAACTTAGAATGACCCCACCTATCTGCCAAATTTCAGTCAACAAGTATATCCAAACAAACAAACAAAAACAAGGGAAACATGGACTTAAAAAATTTGCAAATTTGCCACCATATTTTTCATCAGCCTAAAGTTATCACCTACATTACCCCAACACAGCAAAATTGTTGCTTACATATAGCAATCAAAATCAACTTTTAACCCTTAAACTCAGGAAACCTGGACGAATAACCCTTTCATGTTGCCAAAGAGGCTACCATGCTTTCTTTAAATCTGTCAACTTTCCCAAACACTTCCTATATTATTTCATCTCTCAATATTCTTTCATCTCACTTCTCCCCATCAAGAAAATATTTGCCAAGACCAGCAGCCTAATCCATTGGCAACTTTGCTATTTCTAGTTAAAAACAAGTATATAACTCCACTAAAAATGAAATACAGATTAATGACCAACAGAAGTTTGGCAACAAAAAATGTCTAAATCAGAAAACACCAGGTAGATTTTATCATTCAAATTATATCAATTTCCTTTTCTACTTTAAACAAATACTCTATAAACTAGGAAATAAACAAAAAAAATTATTTGATAATATTTCATTGCCATCTTTAGACTAATTTATAACAAAGACCTGTCGTACTTGATGCAGAGGATGCACATATGGAACAAAACACAAAAGTTTTAATGCTACCAAGGAAATTAAATTCCAGGAGCAGTTCTTAACTTCCTCAACATCTGAAAGCAAATACCCAAGTTCCTTAACCCACCCATCACAAGCAGATGGAGGCTTCAGAAATGAAAACATGCAATGGAAATAAAAATCAAGAAGAGAATACTAGTAACTTACAGAATTATGTGATCGGCTCAATGGAACAACTTCAGATAGAAACTCTTGAGCAGCCTCCACCAAGTTATAAATCATGACCCGGCCTTCCCGAGAATCAGCATTTGCCTGAGTCAAAACAGAAAAAACAATTTACAGCAAAACAAGCCAGACTACAGATGGACAGTGCATTCCATAAGAAACGCAGCTCCTCAACAGACTTGCTACAACAACAGAAACATCAAAAAATACAACTATAAGAAAAAAGAAAACAGAAGGGAAGATAAAACATAACAGAACAAGAAAGAAACCAATTCAGACCTGGTCATGAAGCAGTGACAGAAGACGATCAGCATCAATTTCACTGAGGCCTTTTTCTGCAGTTATCTGCAACTTTGGGCTCTTGTAAGGATATCCAGGTAAGCACCTGATTAATAGATAAAAGAACAGAACAATTCATGGAGAAACCATAGTCTAATTTGTTAAGTTAAATGCAAATATCCATTAGTGAACGCTTACTTTACATGAAGAGTTGCAGAGATATCGAGATCTTCATAGCCCATATCCTTTGAATGAGGCCTGACAATTAAATCCTTTCATTATTGTAATAGTTCATTTCAAAGGATAACATTGAAAAGGTGTGGAGAATAACCTGAGATGAAGAATTATGTGATAAGGAGAGTCTGAAACAACCTTGCAATCATCTTCAAATATTGCAGTCCTAAGAATTTTAGATTAGATAAGAAGTGAATATAAAATCATGTATAAACAAGATTTTTAACTGAATGGACCACAGGTGAAAGAATTTTCAGGCAAGCATTCACACTAACTTCAATTGTAATATAAAAGACCAGGCTTGACTTTGTGTCAACTAAGTTTTTAGAATTAAAATAAAACAGTCAGTCAGCCATCAAATTGTACATTGGGGATTGCATACTCGTTTAGTAATATATAGTATATCGTCTTGAATAATGAACGCCATAATCTTTCTTCTGGCAATAAGAGAACAGCACATTTAAGGCTTAGGTTACTGTAATAGCTCAAGTAAACCCTCTTGATCAGATTGGTCAGTAAAGAACTTCAAAACCAAAGGCTCTTTAAGTCCAAAACTCCACATGTTTAAACAAAACATGAAACTTCTAACCACCGTTACTTGACACATCAGATCAAGTCTATGAAAATGGTAAAACCAGGGGGAAAACAAAAGATGTAAATTGTTACGGGATGTTGCGGCCAATCGTAAGATGAAAACATTATAAATTGTTAGCAAAACTTGTCCTAACCACCTGAGGGACCCATATATTGAGCAACTTCAGAAAAGAAAGGGAAAAAAAAGGCAAAAGAGAACTTGAACTGTCAATAATCCATTAACCCTGATCATGTGCATATAAGAAAATTTTCAGACAATTTCTGGTCAATGGGTGCTGTATGGACCAGGTTAAAATCATATCTACTGAATAGAGATGATGAAACTGATTAGGAATTCACAAAAATTCACGTCATACTACACGTTAATCCTAACAACGTCAGGGTTGGTGACATGAAATTCAAGTGTAAATTTAACTTTCTAAGGGTGTGTTTATTTAGAAGAAATCTGAAAATAATTTAAACTTTTTTAGAATTGATGTGAAATATGTGAGAGGAAAAGATTGATGTGAGTGTTGATTCGACTTTTCCATTTTTTTCTTCTAAAAGAACACACCCTAAAGTTGGTTAGCATTTTGAGTATCATGCAAAAAGCATACTGGAATAGTTTGATGTTGGAGGTCCTAATGCAACCCTTTTCACGAATTAAAATTTTTTATGGTAAAGCAAAGGAGTCCATGAACTGAAAGTAGAGGATTCTCAAATAACGTTGTTCCGATAAAGCATGGGTATTTGCGTAGCTTTGCAGTAAATGCTTCATAAGAAATTGTGACTAGCAGCATTGCATAAGTTATCCCCCTCAACTTTAGTAGGAAGTAGTTTATGGTAATTAAAGTTACACCACATGTCATGTTTAAGGGACCCAAACAGACGTATCTACCCTCATACACGTTCAACTTAGCAGCCTTATAACGCTCCAAGATCATTCATAACAGAAACAAAAGATGAGCACAGTAACAGCTGAAGTCCATTACCAGTGCTGGTGATAAGCCTTGTAAGTAGTAGTAGAAATTTGATAATGCACTACAACAGGGTAAGCAAGCAAGTCATCGTTGAACCAGAATCCGAATCAATGCATTCATTATATCCCTATCTAATAAAACAGTAACCAGAATTGAGATAGCTTCCGCCATCAAGCAAAGCATCAAGCACACACGGAGAGATACAAATAGCAGGAACTTTTTGAATAATCATTAGAAAACGGAGGGGAGGAGACCACATTCTATATACGTTAATGGAATTCAAAAGACAGAATAAACCATTGCTAACGGAACCGTAAAACTTACAGAGCAGTGATTTCGTCGGCGAGGAGTTCATTTTCGCCTCCATCGTGAGAGGAGTGATCTTTAAGCGTAGCCCTTCCCTTACTCCTCCTCCCTCCTCCTTTCTTTTTCTTCTTCGAACTGTGCCCCATTCCTCCTCTTTCAAATCGAGCACTGGTCGTATACGTGCGTGCTTTTGCCCTTACTTCAGATTGTCGCGACTCAGATTAAAGATTGCGCTCAGAAATGTTGAAGATGATAGAAAGAGGGATCGTCAGTAAACCTAGGCGATTGTTTGGATTTTGACATGCTCGGTGTGGACTGTACAGTACAGTGGTCTCAGAGACTGAAGAACGTCGTTACTGTGGGCGGCGCCTGCGCCCACCCGTATGACGGCCATTCACGTGACTTGTATAAGCCCATCAAGTATTGCGATTGTTTTCATTTAGAGATATAACTTTATTTTCAACTACTCTCGTCCCAAGCGATATTCTAAAGTTGTATAGCATAACTCTAACAGTCGGCATTAGGGGTGGCAATCGGACGGATAATCCGCGGTAGGCTCATATCCGCGAACCGCAAACCGCGGTTTTTTTGTATCCGCGATTTGCGGTTACACCTATCATGGATATAAATTTAAATCCGCATTCGCGAACCGCGGGTATCCGCGGTTAACGGTTAACCCACGGTTAGTCCTTCCTGTCAAAGATTGAGCAAAAACCATGAGTGGATGGATGACTTTGTTTCTTCTTCCTCATGCGCTTTCATCAAACCTGCTTACCAATCAGAGAACTGCAAGGGGAATTAAGAGACAGTAGACAGGCTTAAATGCACTGGTTGCTGTTGACTTGTCTTGATAAACTCTCTTCTTTCTTTTAGCCTAGATACGATATAAATCATAGCACTCAACCCAGCAGAAGCAAAGGATTATCTAAGATATCTATGAGGAGACAATTTTGTGTTACTGGACAAAAGCAAAAAGAGGGGACAGAGTTTTCAATCACAAGTCTACATGAACACTTAGTTTTAAATTCTTTTCTTTAACCTAGATGATGGATGAAATAACCAGGACTACATGATACATGTCTTGATGTATGCTTCTTGCTATGACACCATAGAACAATAGAAATATGCCCTATAAATAAAGGATTTAGAATAAGTAAATATAAGATGAGGTTTTCGAAAAGAATCCTGGATTTAGGTAACCAATCCCAACCAGATGGCTTTAGATTCATAATATCATTGTAAATTCCAATTCTAAATTCCCTATAATTGTGAATACCCTGCAACCACATCAACAATCATCCAAACTAAAACAACACTTGTTTCACCAGCCACAGGCCAGTGGATAAAACGTGAAAGCATAGTAACCTTGTCATCCACATTCCCAAACAATATCCACGCTTTGTCATCCACAGTACTATTTGAATACGAAAAAAGGGCTACATAGCAAGATTCTAATAAGAGAATTCAGAAGCAATTATCCAAAGACTATTGCCAGAAAGATAAGTTGAGTTGAGAATCCCAAACAAAACATGCATAACTTCTCCTATACAAAACATAGTAACCTTGTGACATTTGTCATCTTCATCCTTGTCACAAATCATTTTACCATGACGCATAACTGCTCCTACATAATGGAAAATAATATAGTTATGAAAAATACATTATTTATTAGAGAAGATTTATAAGTTAGAATTTAGATAAGAAATGTTCTTACATCTGCATCATCCTCGACAATATCATCATAATACTGACACTCAACTCCATCAGAACTTGAACAGGCATCTAATGTCATTATAAAATGGTGTAGAAGATAAGTTATTATTGAGAATAATAGTAAAGAAATTTTGAAAGATAAAAATGTTGTTCATACAAACTCATTAATATGGAATACCTTATACCTTTCATTTCAACCCAAAACCAATCTTGTGTACACATGAGAGCTTCCAATGTTTTTGGATGGAGCTTACTTCGATGCGGGTTCACAAATCTTCCACTAGTACTAAAAGCAGATTTTGAAGTCACTGTAGATACTGGAATTGTTAGAACATCTCTAGCAATCAGTGACAAAACCGGATAGTCACCTGCATTTGCTTTCCACCACCCCAATACATAAAAATGCTATGTCCTTGTAACATAATTTCCCCCCCCCCCAAATATTTATCCAAGTCCGAGCAATCAGAAAGTGAAGAATTTTTTTTATCAACAAAAGCATCAAAGTTACTCAAATCTAAACCAACCGATGACAATGATGATGCGCTACTTGAACCACCCTTCCCACCTCCACCTGATGTGTTATATTTGCCAAGATAAATCTCAAACAACTCATAACAAAACTTTCTAACATCTGCAATCCTCTTTTCAGCTTTATCATTCCCATAAATGGTTGGAAAGTAAAACTCTGGCAACAACATTTTATAATGAGGATCTAAGATAGATGCTAATGCCATGGTATTGTTCACAACATCCTAGTACTGATCAAACTTTCCACTCATTCTCAATGTCATTCCCTCAATAAAGACATTCCCACACTTTTTCCAGTCATCAATTTTTATCTTAATTTGACAAATCATGGGGAAATACTGATTGGCGATAGGGTATGAAGTACCAGAAAACTGTTCACTTACCACATAAAACAATTTCAATTTTTCACACATTTCTTTGGCAAAGACCAACCAGCTTCCGTAGGAACACCACTGAACTTTTATTTCTTAAGTTGTGCGAGAAGGGTGAAAACTGGTCGGTAGGGAATAGCAGCTTCCAGCATCAAATAGGTCGAGTTCCATCGAGTCTTACAATCTAATACCAACTTCCTTGAAGTTGGAACTTCTAATTGTCGAGCATAATTTTCAAACATCTCATCTCTTTTCGGAGTAGCTTTCCAAAATGTAACAGCATTCCGAATTAACTCGATATCTTTACCCATCACTTCTAACCCATACTTAACGACCAAATTCAAGATATGAGCACAACACCGCATATGCAACAATTTACCATTCAATAAAAGCTTTGGACCACTTAACTTATCCTTGAGCAAATCTATCAATGCATTATTTGTGTTGCAATTATCTAAAGTTATCGTGGATATCTTTTGGTCGATGCTTCATTCCAACAATGTTGCATGAAACTCATTGCAAATGACTTTAGCTGTGTGTGGAGCATGTATATGGATGAACCTAGAAAATAATAAATATATTTTCATAAAAGTGGTACTAAATTCCAAAATAACAAAAAGGCAGCAAAGAAATTTATATTAAATGATTCACAAACCTTATTACTCGACTTTGAAGAACCCAAAAATCATCTATCCAATGCGCAGTAACTGCCATGTATCCTTTCTTCTGATTAGTAGTTGTCCACAAATTTGTTGTCAAAGCAATCCTACTCTTATTTTTTCCCAACATCCTAATGGTCTTCTCTTTCTCATACTGATAGATTGTCATTTTATCCCTTTTCACTGTATTGCGTGAGACAGATTTGAACAAGGGTTGGATAGCATTCGTAAATCTTCTGAACCCCACATGCTCAACCATTGCTAGCGGATACTCATGTAAACAAATCATGAAGGCCAGTTCTTTTCTTGCTTCATCTTGGTCGAAGCTGTGAGTTCCAATTGTGACTTTTCCATCTACCTCTTTTCTTGGATTTAACACACTTTTTCAATCTGCATTAGATAGAGAGTATAATAAAAGACTTCTATTCAAGATTTTCGCTTTATGTTACGAGCTTAGCCTTATGAGCTTAGTCATTAAGTTATTGGCTTATGACTTAATTTAGATATCTAACATATAGCATAACTCTGTTTTCTAAATTTTTTAATTTTTTTTAAAAAATCATGTGTTAGGGTGGAATAATCCAAAACAAATTTTTCTATTTGCATATATGGATTTTCTAAATCATAGAAAAAATGTTAATGTTTTTCCACTTTTTATAAATAAAGTTACAATCAAACGTATTCAAAAGAATATTGGAATAGAAAACTTGAAGTTTTTCTAAAACTAAATTGCCCTCTCACTTTCTATAGTTGTATTCTTTAAGATTGAATATTCTATCTATTTACAGAAAATCACTGTTGATGAATAGTGGCACAACCAATAGGGTTGTGCCATGTCATTCATTATATATATATATATATATATTTTTTTTTAATTTTTTTTATTTTTTTAATAATGTTTATTTTTTATTTTGTAATAATGTTTATTTTTTATTTTTTAAATTATATTTATTATGTTACTAATAGGAAAAAAATTGTAATTTTGAAAATTGGTATAAAATTGGTAGTTTTGAAAATTAATATGAAACCAATTGCATTGTGTCACGTCATCTATTTTTTCCTTTTAAAGTGTGTTCATTTACTATTTATAGAGGAAAAGTTTGTAAATTTGAAAAATAAAGTGAAATTTGTGAAAGAAAACATTTTTTAGAGAACATTGTTTTGACTTTTATTATACTCTCTATCTATTAACGGAAGTTTCAGTGCTGGTGAATAGTAGTGAACAGTGATTACTTCTCTATCTATTTACAGAAAATCATTGTTGATGAATAGTAGCACAACCAATAGGGTTGTGCCACGTCATTCATTATATATATATATATATATATTATTTTTAAATTATTTCATTAAATTTATTTTTTTATTTTTTTATTATGTTTATTATTTATTTTTTAAATTATATTTATTATCTTACAAATAGGAAAAAAATTGGTAATTTTGAAAATTTGTATGATTATACTTATTATGTTTCTAATAGGAAAATTGGTATGAAATTGATAATTTTGAAAATTAATATGAAACCAATTGCTTTATGTCACGTCAGCTATTTTTTCCTTTTAAAGTGTGTTCATTTACTATTTATAGAGGAAAAGTTTGTAATTTTGAAAAATAAAGTGAAATTTGTGAAAGAAAACATTTTTTTAGAGAACATTGTTTTGACTTTTATTATACTCTCTATCTATTTACGGAAGTTTCATTGCTGGTGAACAGTGACACAACCAATAGGGTTGTGCCACGTCATTCACTTTTTATATTTTTTTGAAATTTTTTTAAAAAATATAGTTATTATGTTTTTTTAAAATTATATATATTATGTTTTTTTTATTTTTTAAAAATTATATTTATTATATTCCCAAAAAAATTGATAATTTTGAAAATTAGTATGAAACCAATTGCGTTGTGTCACGTTGTAAATTTGAAAAATGAAGTAAAATTTGAGAGAAAAAACATTTTTTCCGAAACATTGTTTTGACTTTTATTTCTAATTATTATGTGTATTGATCCTCAAAATTTTTAAAATCTAAGTTTTTAACTAGGCCAAAGATTTTTTTACCTACAATCATTATTACTTATTTTCTCTTTTATTTCATGAATGTAGACCACAAATATTTGGTAATTTAGTTGATGAATACGCACCTCATCCATCTTATTTCTTCATTTCCCTTCTTCATTTTGGTTGCTTTAAAGTATGTCAGTTAATACTTTTTATGGAGATCGAAAGTGTTGGTAATTTTGAAAGTGAATATAAAATTTGTAAGAAATACAATTTTGTAGATTCTCTTCTTGATGAATAATACCCTCAATATATATATATATATATATATATATATATATATATATATTGACAAACTCCATTACTTACCTTTAACTATTTTGAAAGTAGAACATTCTCACCCAGTCCTAAATTTTCAACACATCATTAAGTGTAGTGTCGTTTTTTTGTACAAGAGAAAATTCCATTACAGTTTATAACTATTTAAAAAATAACATGGTATCATCAAAGTTTCAAATCTTATGGTATGATTTTTTTACTTCTTTAAGTGTTGATGTTTTAACGAAAAGTAATAATGTGTAATTAGTATCTGTATTTAAAACTATATACATATAATAATTTAGTGATTTTATTTATTTGTGTTTCAAATTGTTTAAGAGACTAAAACTGTATTTTACTTTTATTTCTTATTATTTTGCGTTTGGTCCCTAATGTTTTAGACTTCATATGATAAAACTAAAAAATTCTTAGACCTAATTTTTTCACCCATAATAATTATATACTTTATCAATTATTTCATAAAAATATACATTTATTTCACTTAATATTACATCCTTATTAAATTCTTATAAAATATTACAATTTACACTGCATATTTAAAATGCGAAAGAATTACACATTCTTCTTCTTCTATGATGAATAGTGTCACTATCAATTAGGTTTTGACGAATTAGTTTTTTTTTAGTTTTTTCCTTTAATTTAGCCAATGGAATAATTCACTTATTTACACCTAATTTTTTCATTTTTGTCATATAAGTCCTTAAAGTTTCAATCATGGTCTTATTATCTCTGTCTTTTAGTATGTTAATCTACATGTAAAGAGATTATATATGTGGGTTAACTATGACTTCATACAATTACAAAATTTGTTATGGAAAAATAATATTATCCTCCCTACGATATTAAACCATTCATCATAATATGATGAAATTTAATATTTTATTAATTTATATTTTCATCAAATTAGTGTAGAGATTAACTTTCTTATTTGACTTTATTTCTAACATTTTGCACATAGATCCTTACCCTACAAACATGGACAATCATTCATGAAATAAGGTGCATAAAAACAATTACATGTGGTACTTATCTCTACCAAAAAGCTGTGATTTGTTTAAATTCCATTAAAAATAAAAATAAATGTTTATACAAACTGCCAAATATTATGACACAGTAATGCTGCCTTTTCCCTCAAATATAGAAAGAAAGGAAAGCAAGAGTATCTAGCCTCACCCATTTGAAGCCAATCAAAATGCTCCATTATATTTCCTCTCATGATCCCCCCTCCCTTCAACTCCTTCACTTCTATCTTATCTCTCCATCAACTACTCTTTCACTTCACTCACTGCTCTCTTCTCTACTCACCACTGACTGCTCTGCCTCTCAACTCATCACATTCTTCCTCACAAAAATCACCCACTTCCCCATTGCCTCCCACAACAAACCCGATAATGACCTCCAACTCCCTAACGTCTCTCCGCCACCACCAATCCCTCTTCTCCGGCGGCCGCCCTCTCTCCTCCGACTCCGCCGCCACGCCCCCCTCCCTCTTCCTCAAATTCCCCTCTCCGACCACCAGTACTCCCCCTTCCCTCACCACCTCAACGTCCACCACAAACACCGCCGTATTTTCCCTCTCATCCGCTACTTCATCCTCATCCTCCACCGCCGCCGCAGCATCCACCTCCCAACCCGCCTCCCTCGACGTCCTCCGCCAACACCTTGAGGCGCAAGACTTCCGGAAGGCGGACGAGGAGACCCGTCGCCTGCTCATCGTCCTGGCCGGCGAACCCGCCCAGAAGCGCGGGTACGTCTTCTTCTCCGAGGTCCAGTTCATCTCCGGTGCGGACCTCAAGGCCATCGACGACCTGTGGCGAGAACACAGCAACAACAGGTTCGGGTACAGCGTGCAGAGGAAGATATGGATCAAGAAATCTAAAAGAAACTTCACCAAGCTGTTCATGAAGCTGGGTTGGATGAAGAAGCTGGAAACAGAGGTTGAGCAATACAATTACAGGGCGTTCCCGGACGAGTTCACGTGGGAACTTAACGGCGAGACGCCGGAGGGGCATTTGCCGTTAACGAATGCTTTGAGAGGGACGCAGTTATTTAACAGTATTCTCTGCCATCCGGCATTTGAGGCTGAAGAGGATGAGGAGGAAGAAGAAGAGGGGTTGAAGCGAAACGATGGGTCACTGCCATTGACGAAGAGGGTATTTAAAACGAATTACAGCTTTTAATCTGTTTCAGAGCAAAGTAATTCGTAATGCTATTACAGAGAACAACGGAAAATATAAACGAAAAATGAACATGCTTTGTAGACCATTCATCATTTAAAAGTACCATGATATGTTAATTAGAAAAAGTAATAATGCAGATAAATCAGTGAAATATCACATTCCTTTGTTTCTTCTTTTTCTTTTTTATTCAATTTTTTTTTCTTCACCGGAGGGAACTCATGCTATCTTGCACATTGATTGGAATTTGAAAGAGAATTTCAATGATTGTAAATCAAGTATTCCTTTCTTCTGTATTTACTTATACTAATTAAATAATGTTTTCGCTTTAAATACTAGCAAAAAATCACTTGTTTAATGCATGAAATAATAGTTTAAGCAAGTAGCTGCTGGACACGTGACATACAGACAATCCCAAGTGGACGGCCGCGGAGACCGGGCAGCTCCGTAGGAGGACTTCCTTTTGCCTTTTCAGGTGTCTTATTCTAAACCGCAACAAATATGTGGTCGACAATTACAAAGCGAGTCACCGACTCACTGAGTTTCGAGCATCTAATCTAGCAGTTAAATCTAATATACTCGTCCCCAAAAGATTGAAGAATTTGATTGAGCGCGAAGATTAAGGTTAATGTGAAATTTTTAATAAGTTTACTTAATTGCCCATTGATTGAAAGTACACAAAAAATGAGATAGAAAAAGTAAAGATAAAGTAGGGATAATTTAATAATTTTAAGAGTGAGAAGTTTCCTTTTAAGGAAAATGATCAATTTTTCTGGGACAACCCAAAAAGAAAATGTGTTCAATTTTTAATTAAGCTCCAAACGATATTATGAACCGGGGTTTGAAGGTCTTATGTTCACGGTCACGGTTTCACATTCCAAATCTCAGTCCTCTATATATCAAAAAAGATTTTAGAAAGAAACTGGAAAGAAAGTTCGAATCTGTAAATTTGGACTTGTCTGAATATTTATGAAAAAGATCACAACCTAATTGTGGCCTGCTCATCTCCGGTCTTTGTTTGAAACTTGGAACACCAGTCCAAAAATAACTCGGACCATTTCGAGGTTCCCTTACTACAACACCAGAAAAGCATTAGAGGACCCATGGTTCAAGCTATCGAACACAGACATGGGTGGCAGGGTGTCGAAACAGGAACACTTCATTGGCCCTTCAATGGCGCAATCGAACTATCGTACAACAGCAAAAAGTAGGCAAAGCGTGCATTCCATGATTGAACAGTGAAAAAGAAGAGTATATGCATCATCTTCTTTTGCTTAAAATTTCTCCATGGTTCAAGCCATCGAACACAGACACGAGTGATCAAAAGAAACGCAACAGTGAGAAAGAAGAGTATATGCATCATCATATGACTGTTTTAGGGAAGCCAGGAGTACCCTCGCCCAATACAGGTTTTAGGCCACCAGGTCTTGTTCTGAACTAACCCAAAGGCAAAAAATAACAAAAAGAAGGAGAAGAAGAACTACTGCTATGCATGACTTAGAGGAAGGGAGTAGAGACACCGAGCTTACTGCCGTTGAATTTCAGATGCTATGCACAAGGGCATAATCTCTTGGTGTTTTGATGTGAACCCTCACAGGAGAGCATTGATTGTGATTTTGTGAATAGACATGCTCCTGGATTCTGAAAATACACACGAGCCGTGCAGGCAATTATTAGATATGAAAAAATGATTTTGCTGAACATTTTATCGCATCATTACATACATTGACAACCCAAACAAAATTTTAAGAGAAAAAGCTTGATCAAAGCATTCTCAGACTATACACAATTAAATCAGGAGAATTTAGCAGAACCAACTGCAATCTTTTACCAACATGACTTCGACGTTTTGACCACCTCATAAGAACGAATCTAATCCACATATTAGAAGTATACGGCAAAATCTTACCAACTGGTTGAATTCAGGGGTTTTAAGTGTCAATAACAATGTCAAAAGTTAAAACGCCCTAGAGTCACCACATGTCTAGGAAAACAATTGAACCCAGAACAAGACAGAGACTAATGTGAAAGAAAAGGATCAATCTGCTAACATTTAATACTGCTTCAAATCAACTGAAGAAACAATGGCCCCATGAATTTACTTAGCTGAATCTCAGGAGAGAACCCATAAACTGGCAGAGATGTTTATTTTAATACTAGTATAGATTTGCATAAATACTTAAAAGTTATTAGAAACTGCATTTTAGTTTTCTGGACTAAATAGGTAATCACTACATAATTGGTAAGGTCTCCTTTAATTCAGGTCCATGTCCACGAAAAGGTCGCCTAGCTCACCCCGGTCTCCATATAGGAGGCCATCACTACATAGTTGGTGAAGCACAATCATGTGAACACAGAGTTGAAAGGAGACAGAAAGTATACCAAATGCTGGGGCGCATCATCCACAACTTCTGCTGGTTGGTCTGACCCAGTGCTGGCCAGACATCCTCCTTTGCACCTCATATATTTCTGTAGGCTGATCCAGAACAAATAAAGAAAAAAGTAAAGTTACAGAAAGGTGAAGCAGCACATATATATCATCTACTTGAAAATTCGTGGACCTATATATAGTGACTTCTCAACCACAAATATAAGGCCATGTTCTCATTCTAATTATATTTAACTTGAATTATTGATAAAAAAGACAATCACATATGTACTTCCAATTGTTGCGGACCCATAGATTAAATTAGCTAAAAAAGTGTTAGAAGCATTCAACCTAGCAACCAATTGGCCACAGGTAGAGGGGCCTCTCCACTATATATAGAGACAGTAACTCCATCATTAAGCAATGTGGAGTTGACAGTATAAAAGTTCACGGAAAAACGCAAATAGCAGTAAACATCTTGTACCTATTCTGTAAGACTTGTGTTTTCATAAAAGTATATGACAAACTGCCTTTACAACTCATAGAATTAATTTATAAATCTCTCTTACGGTAAAATTACAACTATTATTTCTTTGAAGCAAATAATTTATATGTTCTGTGGGAATGCAGTAAATATGAATGAACAATTGGACAGGTTGTCTGCAAAAGCTGGGGGCAGGACTCGGGAGAGATATTATTCGCTGACAAGCCGGCAGAACCAGAAATAAAATGAGTCTGTATCATTTATAGAGTATATTTTACAAATACTGAAAATAAAAAGGAGGAAGAGAACTGCAAGCAATTGGTCAACAACTAGACTAAAATGGGTGTCGGTCTAGTATGTGTGCAACCACATGCTCATGCATGCAAATATCTAGATCACTCTCTGTACTATTGTCTGTGATGAACCTACAGAAAAAGAATTTCATGTTGTACAATGTTCCTGATACTGCTTTCTCAACGTGAAATCAAACGAAAAAATGTAATGCCCTGTGGTGTTTTGCGTTTCTCTGATATGCCACAAAACACAGAACTAAATCCCAAGAGATAAAAAACTCACATGTCACACTGATTAAGTACCAACAGCTTATTTGGGACGCATGATTGGCCATTTGACCTGCAAGCTGAATCACAGGACTCCCCTTGCCTATCTTCAACAAAATGAGTTAAAAGAAAATAATGTAACTGATGCATCGCAAACTCAATTCAAGGGAGAACAGTTAGTCACCTTCCAAAAACTACATTTATCCCACTCAGTCTAGCTTCCGCTATTGTAGCACCTGTCCCTGTAGCATTTATTACATAGGTTTCAAGCTCCGGCAAGGAAACAATAAAATATCAGGTAGTCAAGCAATTGAAAATAACAGCACCAAATTAGTCAAAAGTGCCCACAAACAGTGCAACATGAACTGTCAAAAAATCCATTTAAGAGAAATTAAGGCATGCAGGACCATACCAGAAAGATTAAAATGTTGTGAAAAACAATGATGAAAGTCACTTAGATAAGCATTTTCGTGAACCTGAAAGTTGAAACACAGGGAAAAAACAATTAGTTTCATGTCTTTGTTGAAATGGTTTTATCGTAAAAATTGCTATATAGATGGTATAGTGAGTCATACTTGCTATGCATGACACAAGTGTTCCATTACCACCATCTAGATAAATAGTTTTCAATAAGAATTCTTTTGGAAACACACACACACACACCCACACATATATACATCATAGATTTTAATTGTTTGCACTATTCCTTGTCAACCTGTGAATTCACAAAATAAAATCCAAATTGATTTACCAAATATTACCGAGAGCTGTCATTTTCTAAGCTTCTATTGACCAAAATAGTGTTTACTTACCACACTCTCTGAATTATGACGGCATCTTCCAGAACAAAAATCAAAAACACTTCCATACATCCCTGCAAAGGAGAATCGATGGTAAAGAATGCATCAACTTGATGCATGTCAGAAATAAGAAAACAAAGGAACAACAAATTAACACAGGAACAACAAATTCACATTCACACACAGTCAAGCCCAACCAAATTGTAGTTACAAAGCAGAAATACAGGAAATCTACCCTTGTCATCTCAGGCTCACTTTCCCTCTGTTGTGTTTAAGTTTTATGCTCTTGTTTAGGATCAGGAACTCCATAAAAGCACCTTGTTGGGACTTGATGAGGTAGCATCATCTAACTCCTTAAATGTACTATTTTAAAATGAACTAGCTTTAGCCAATCAACAGATCAGTTCTGTAGATGAAGGAAGGATAAAATGTTCAGAAATCTTTTCCTGTAGACTGACTTTCCATGATATTTAATTAGGAGTCTCGAACTTGAAATGTATGTATAAATTATCACATATGAATGTAATAAAGTTATAATCTTCCATTTTATAGGAGTATCTACTATATAAAACTATGATAAACAGCATGGAAAAATAAAATCAAAGTCTTACCTGCAGTTACTGGATTTGCTACTTTTACTTTCAGCACTTGTTCCTTTTGTGTCTGCAGATTAAATCCAAGAAATCAAAAGCCTTTAACAACACATACAAAGGAAATCCTCTTGGAAACTATCACGACCATTAGCAGGAAAAAAGAAAACATACCCGTGATGGGTGCAAACAACATGAAACACAATATTCATAGGAGGTACAACACTCCGAGACAAGGTTGCAACCACTGCAGAAGAGGGACACAAATTTCATATCGACTGTCAAGGATAAAAGGCACCGGAGTACTGCTTAGGAGAAGCGCAAACTCACTGACAAGAGAACTTTTCTCCTCTTTCAGGGCAACAGCGGGACTGTGGATCTAGTGACAGAGCATCACATACATAACCTATATAGCAAAATGAGAGTATCGTTATATGGAGTCCTTTGAATGGACTGATAGTTTGTGTGGTTTGAGCTAAAGCCCCACTTTTCCCAAAACAGATCTCTAATAAATGAGCACTAGGAACGTAAATGATTAGAAATGGTTGAGCACAATAGCGAGTTCAAATTTAAGCTAATGACCGTGATAGAAATACAGGAGGTAAGTATATAAAAGTATGGAACAGTAACAGTAAAAAAAAAACAGAAAATCCATGAACAAACCTAGTTTAACTCCAAAGTCTAAGCCCAACAGTGAATGATGTTGGAAGGTAAGAAATCAAAACTAGAGTGAAGGAATTAAGTAAAAGGCTAGAAACACAAAAGAGATAAACCACAAGCAAATTCAAACAACGACGATTCTACCTGAGCAACTGAATATTCACTTCACTGTGTAGGTGTGAGCCAGAAGGATGATTGCAAACAATGCTAAAAAACTAGCAGCATTTGCAATCATGAGAAATCATGCAAAAGAATAATTGTGTGTTATTAACAAAAGAAAACGCTATAATTAAAGAAAAACTGCCACCAAATACAACTCTGCATCTCCAGAACAATTGCAAGCATTGGACGTCTAGAGAACCATGGCCAACTCAGGCCCTCAATATAAGGAAGAGATCAAAAGGAAATTAGCCAAACTACTCTCTTTATAATTATAAGTACTTGCTAATTAGCTAAATGCATGCAAACATGTTCTTTCCACCAAAATTGAGTAGATGCCCAGCTTAATTTTCCCAACTTGAACATTGTTTCCGGATAATAAAAATGAGACGCTTACCATTATCGTCAGATAATAAATATCTTCCCTGAACTGTAGTCCGACACAAGCGCCGATCTAGAAATCCAATATCTTTCCTATAATGTAAAAGGGAAATGAGAAAACCAAGTTTTGCCAAGGCAAAGTACCAACACATGCAACCAAAAGTTAATATTCTCGAAACAAGAGTTGACTAATAATCACGAGTGTTAACATCCACATTTGACATTAGTTGCATCTAACAGTCATTTTAGTTCCCATGGAAAACCATACACGAAGGTGAAGGGTAAATGCCTGGATTCATTTCGATGTGAAACTTGGAGCAGGCAGATATTGATAGTGAACTAGAAGCGTGATAGGAAAACCATCCACAAATGGATCAAGATTCAAGAAACGTGATCAAATGACACTGAATCAAGACAATACCAAGAACGAATCAAGAAAATCTATGGAAAGATTGAGATCCGAAAGGAATCGATCACCTGATTGCTGAAACCGTGACAAGGAAGTGAAACATGAGTGAAGCCGTGATGAATAACCCCGACGACTCCATGCGGTGTTCTCGTAATCTATTCTGGTAACTACTGAATTCGAAATCTATTTCAGGACCAAATTTCCACATTCTGGGAGATGCTGTTTTCCATCTTTAGGCCGCGTACATGTTTATGGGCGAAGAAACTCGAAACAATAATCAGTGGCCAGGAAATGATTCTTGGATTAAAGAGTAAATTTGCATAAATTCCGTCTAACTTTTCCGTCCAGCTTTTCTACTTCGTTTTACGGAATAAATCTGTTGACAAAATTATTACTAGGAAAAATTCGAGCATTTACTTTTGATTACAGTATTATTGTTGGCACTAAAAGCCTTGATTTCTCTTTGTTTGTAAGTTCCCCATGTTTTTATTATATACTTCCTTGTTCTATAAAAGGATATACAGTTTTTTAATACATAAGAATATATATTTATTTTTCATTATTTAATTTATATTCTTTTCTTTGATATTTTAATATCTAAAATTCAATTATTTATATTAAAATGATAAATAAATACTATTTTAATTTCTAAATATAATTTAATAAAACTTTCTTAATAAAATACTTGTGATGGAAATTTCAGTCAAAATCAAACATACCTTCTTTTATATGAGAGGTAAAATGTTCGCTTTTACCACTAATGTTTAGGGGTAGACTCTATGTTAAAATTGACATTAAATGCTTACATGTTAAAAAAATTGTGAGATGTCGGTCAATGTATTCTTGTAAAACTATAAATTTAACCTCAAACATTTTAAAATTTTAAAAATCCACCCCAACTATAAATGTTATCACGAACTATCTAACATGATTTTAATTTACTCACCTAAATCTTGTTGCCCATACTTTCTTATGGGAGCAAGATGTGATTTTTCCGATGTGGGAGTAGGCTCAGCAGAGGCAGAGTAGGCAGTGAACTCGTCGGTGACTCCAGGATAGCCGATGCCTTCTCTGGAGTTGGATTTGCCTTCTTTTCCGACCGGTGATTATAGGTTCAACAAAGGAAGCGATATAGGAGGTGGAGCGGACGATGAAGACATGACAGTTGGAGGACAATGGGTGGTGGGGTCATATATGGGTAGAGGAGATAGCTAATTTTCTAATTTTAAAAGTTTTGGGTTTAATTGACTATTATAATATAGTGACATGACACCACATGTGCATATACAAGCCAAGAATTCGATGTGTTACGGAATGTGCTGGAATATTCCATCCATTAACATGTGTTACAGAATGTGCTGGAATATTCAATCCATTAACATAGCAAGTGGTAAACTCACCCCTAAAACAAACTTTGGTTACAAATAATCTCCATCTTCTATATTTAATGGTAAAATCTAACTCGAAATTATTTTGATAGCAAAATCTATCTATCTCCTAAACATTAAAACCGAACCTTTTGCCTTCTTGAATCATGACTCCAACTAGCTTTAGTCTTGTAGACTTCTACACATAAAGCAATCACAATTACTGAAAAATCCAATAGAAAAATACCATTGGTTAGAAAAACGCTATTAGAAGTAAAAATTTATATATGTCCCAAAAAAAATTCAAACATTCTATTTTCAGTATTTAATTTATGATTTTTTCATTCATCATTTTGATGTAAAAATTAAAGAATTTTAATGCAAATGATAATTCAACGTTTCTAATTTCTATATATAATATTTTTAAAAAAAATTAGCAAAATTTTTATAATAATAATTTGAGTCAAACACAACATCAAAAGTAAATGCTCGAATCTTTTTGGGATGACGGTAATATTAAAGTACTTCACCCATCCTAGAAAAGCTTATACGTATTCCTTTTTTGGATATTTTAATCTTCAACATATCTTAATCTTTATGTCTAATCAAATGTATCAATTAATATATAATAAAAAGACTAATAAAAAGTATTTTTCAAGAAGAGACTGATATATTTTCTACCATGAAAAAACATCAATATTGATATTGGTCTCATCTCGTGTCTGCCTTGGCATTATTTATAATCTCAGGGAACAAACTGTAGATTAACTGTAACCTCAAGGGTATATGCGGACTGCAGTTATCATTTCATTATGCACCGAAGGGAAAAAGCATAAAAAACCCTTCAACTAGCCGTTTTGTCACATTTTAACCACTGAACTATTTTTCAGTCCGAATAAACCATTCAACTATCAAATTTGTATCATTTTGGCCATTTGAAGGTTGTGTTGCTCAAAATTGACACGGTAAAATTCACACATTGTTCCTATATTTTTAATTTATGCAAATCAAACCGTATCTTTTTTTTCCTCCATCCTCACCATCTTCTTCAAAGTGACAACTCCGAGGCTATCTCTAACCTCTAGAGCCTCTGTAGCAAACCCAAATCCAGCGAGGAAAGCACCGTCTCAAACGTCACAGACTTAAAACACTAGGACGAGCACCCATAACACGGCAAGAAATCCACAAATTTGGAGTGAATTTGATCATTGAAATAATGAAGGCTGCTTTCAAACATATACCAAGAGATAAATAACGACACTCACCATGGGACGATAATGGCTTTGGCTATCATGGGCAAGCATCAGCGACATCATATGGTGCTCATGCTATCGATGCTTCATATGACCCATCACCATCGTCTTCCTCCAACTAAAATGATGTCAAAGGATGTAATAATTTAGAATCACCCCAATCAAACAAAAATTTAGAATCATAAGGAGAAGCAACTTAGCAATTCCACTCATGGTTGGCTGTCTGAACTATTACCAACATCGTATAGATACAAGCTGACCATCATTGCAAATTGGTTATGAAATCAGCAGTGGCATGCGACGAACAAATTGATCTCACTGGTAGTCGGACTTATGTTCATGGTTAAGAAAGGGGTATGCAAATCAGACCAACCAGATCCATCACGGAAGCAGATCGGACGATCTCAAAAACCGGTTGAGCATAACTTCGCCAGTGACGGCGGACGATTTCCACATGAATAGTGCTCGACGGTGGCGCATTACCTCCTCCCTTTTGATTTTCCTACGCCAGCAACCATTAGAAAGCCCAAAATAGCTCGGATCGCCGGTTTAAGTAGTTAGCGGCAGCGGCGTGGAGCTGTTAAACTTTTGTTTTGAATCATAAAGCATCACTAGTGTTGCGAAGGGGAAGATGAGTGGTGATATGGAAGAAATAGGAACATAGGACTCGGTTCCCTCGATATGCAGACCAGACCAACCCAGCCCTGTCCAACCTAGCCTTTGCCTCCCTCCTTCCCAAAATCATTGCTACTTGCCCAGAAACAGAGCCTCGTCGCTGCCTCCCTCCTTCCTCCAATTTAATTGTTATGTTTTAAATGCATATTGTATGGCATTAGAAATTAAACTAGACTTGTGTGCAAGTAAAGGTTATTTTGGATTGAATCAGTTTAAAAATGACATCAAGGGTATTTTGTTCATTTCGACAAAATACAGTTAGGAAGTATCAATTTTTAACTCTAGAGGTTTAAAAATCTTGTTATAAAATAACATGACAAGTTTTATAACCAAATTATGTACCGTTTGGGAGAAAGAGCCATTTTAGTGCTTAGTGCCCTAGTTGTAACTTTGGAAAGTTTAAGTACCTTAATGGCTTAACATTAATGGTCAAAATTAACCATCAGAAAGAGATTTTTAGGCTAGATTATTGATGGAGGGTTTTATTTGAGCTTAGGATGAAGAAAATGGGCTGAAATTGAAGAATTGGGCTAAGTAGCCCAAATTTATTGTGGGACCCACACAAGCTTTTATAGCTCATCATCATTTCTTCTTCCCATTCGTATCAACCATTTCCAGCAACTTCTTCTTATTCAAAAACTCAAAGCTTAACCCTTCCCAAGCCAAACTTTATCAATTTCTGCAAGGAGAAATGTGGTTTATGAGCAATCAACTATGGTGAAGCATAATCTCACCTTTGATTGAGGTAATTAGTTCTTTCTGTGTTTGAGTTTAGGAAGGATGAGTTTAGTGCCCTAGCTGAGTTTTCAAAAATTTATGGCTATTTGAGAGTATTTTTAGTGCTAAATGATGTTATGGAAGATGCTAGGGCCATAAAGGAGTAAAGGTGAGCTTATATGTGCTTGGGTGAACTTTTAGGTTTTGGCAAGACATAAATCCGAATTTAGCTACTGTCCAAGGTTAGTTTGTTGTTTAAACTTGATGCTAGATTGCTTAATTATGTGCCTTGATGAACATTTAGGCACAAGGAAGTAAGGTTGCACACAAGCTAGGAGTGTTGAGCTATAGTTGTGATTTTGCAAGGTTTTGTTCCAAGGTAAGGGGTTTCTAACCTAATGCACTCAATTCTTCTATGCCATGTGTATCTCAGATTGTAGAGGTAATCTGAGCCATTTGGATTAATTAAAAAAATCCTAATTTTAGGTCTGAGCTATTCTAGAGAAGATGAGGAATAATTGGAACTTTACGGTTTGTGATTTGGAGTTGTATTGAGTGAGTTATGGTCATCCAATGTTGGTACTCCAAATCAGGCTAAGGCTGTGAGAGGGAGGAACTGGAGTCAGGCGGCGGCCTGACCAAAAGCATCGGGTCGCTTGACCTCAGCCCAACTCGTTGTACCTCTAAAACTTGAGGTAGGCGACCGCCTAACCAAAAGCGTCGGGTCGCTTGACCTCCGCCCGGCTCTCTGTACCTCTAAAACTTGAGGCAGGCGACCGCCTGACCAAAAGCGTCGGGTCGCCCGACCTCCGCCCGGCTCCCTGACCATTTGGAACCTTGAGTCAGGCGACCGCCTGACTATTCGAGTTGGGTCGTCCGGGCCTCGCCCGAGTCCCCAAAATGCACATTTATCAGTTGGTTATATGGATTCTCAGCCATCACCTACTAATTGCTAAGCAATTTTTAAAGGTTATTGAGTGGGATTAAAGCAGACCTTTAATTAGATATCTTACTTGAGAATGTTTATATAATCATTGTAGCCATAATGAGTTGAGATCAATCAAAGTAGTCATTGCATTGCTAAGTTAATTACTACAGACCATGAATGTTTTAATGTATTACAAATATTGTACCCACTTGCAACCGACGCTTGAATATGATTTTCGAACGAGTGATCCTTGCACATGTCTCATTGAGATTAAATGAGATGATTAGACGGTCTAATGACCGA
Source organism: Stellera chamaejasme (assembly GCA_024586325.1). Classification (NCBI taxonomy): domain Eukaryota; kingdom Viridiplantae; phylum Streptophyta; class Magnoliopsida; order Malvales; family Thymelaeaceae; genus Stellera; species Stellera chamaejasme. The sequence continues at coordinate 40,155,665 of CM044984.1, read as the reverse complement.
GTTTAAGATAGCGTCCGCGACAGTTGGTATCAGAGCCGGTTTATTAGATTGAGACCCGGGATAGCTTGAATGTATTGCTAGAGGTATAGGAGTAAAAAATAGAAAGTATTGTGTCGGGTAGAAGGGTGTTTAATTTATTTTATTATATAATTGTTGTGGCATGTTGTTGTTGTTGTCATTGCAGGTGATATGGAGAATACTCAGCCGATAGATAATGCCCAATTGGGCCAGGGTGCTAGCGACCCAGTGTTGGATTTGCTAAGAGAAATTTCTAGTTTCATGCAGAATATGAGCATGTTACCACAAGTTATGCAAAATTTGAGTGTTTTACCATAGGTTCTACAAGACTTGAGTTCTAAAATGGATAGAATGGATCAAACCTTGGCAGGTTTGAGGCATAATTATCAGGTGCATCAAGAGGAAAATCAGCAACCCACTACTGAGAGTGGGGAGGTTGAGATACCTGAAAGGGAGAGCATCCACAGGGGTATGAACATGACCCTGATGATGAGACTAGCAAAGATATTCATCCTCGTAGACGCCGAAGGCCGGTGGAAGAACCGAAAGATCCTCTTGAACTTCTCGAATCATTTTGGAAGACTAAACAATCCATCTTTGATGATCAGGGAGACATTGAAACAACAATTGATTGGTTGAATGAGATTGAGGGGAACTTCAATTATGAAAAAATCTATTCTCAAAGTAGGGTGGAGTTAGTGATATTCTTTCTGAAGGGTCAGGCAGCACGATGGTGGAAAACCATTGTTAGGCTTCAAGAAAGAGATAATGCGAATCAACCTGAGCATCATAGGCCCAAGTTGGAATGGAAAGACTTTTAGGAAAAGTTTCAACGACAATTTATCAGTGAGGTTGTTAAAAACATAAAGAGGAAGGAATTTGATAAACTACAGTATGCTATAAATATGGAGTCTCAGGAATAGTTGAGAGTGAAGAAGTTTGTTGATGGACTTCGATCTTCATAAAGGCGACACATCCTACCAGTGAGTAATCAAACTTATAATGACGTATTGGAGACAGCTTTAGCTCTTGAAAGAGATTTTAAAGAGATGAAGACTAAAGAAACAGAGCAGGCTGCCCGTTCTACAGTATCGGGCGACGAGAAACTTTCAGGTAAAAGGCATGTTGCTCAGGGCGGTCAAGACCAACCTAAGAGGAAGAAAGTGGTACACTACCCAAGCAAATGCCCCTCGCGTCATCATTAGCAGCAACCAAGGAAACACGCCGCGATACCACTGCATCGCGCGAATGCGTTATCAGGGGAGCTTCGCGCCCGCTGGCTTCGCCAGGACCTTGCGGGTCCGTATCTCCTGGCTTCTCCAGACAAGGTCTTCGCATCCAACACTTAGCAACATCATAGAGCATCCCCACGACTTACCCACGTTCTCCATCACACCTCCAGTCTTCCACTGCTCTGGAACGTGGGGGAGCACTCCACTACTCTGGATCATGGGACAACCGCTACCTCAACGCTTCCTATAAAAGGACGGCCTGGGAAAGGTACACCCTATCTACACACCCCCACTCCTCTTTCTGCTCATGAGTATTCCGTTTTACGTCTTGCAGATTACTCCGAAGCTCAACATCGTCATTCTGGTCATTTCCGCACCGTTCAAGTATCTGAAAGCCCAGTACCGTCAAGGAACCGGGCTATCAGATTGGCGCCGTCTGTGGGAATAATCAACAATCCCACGAAGAAACCACCGAAGAACAGAAGCCATGCCTACCACGGGGAGCGCAAGTCGGCAGAATGGCAGTGGGATGAGAAATCCACCCACCGCCGCTGCAAACCATGGAGCATCAGTCCACTCAACTGGGGAAAGCTCATCCCATGGCGACCGCAATGCCCCTCCCTCCAGGGAAGTCATCCACCCGGTAGGGGTAGATGTCGCCGTGAGATCTGGGTGTGTTGCCATCTCGACAAATCACAACCGGTCAGCCGGTGTGGTAGAGGCGCCACACAATGTCATCGTTCAGAACTCTGCGGTGGCCAGTCTCGACCCCACAATCCTCGCGGCGATCACTGAGGCAGTCGTCCAAAATCTGCGCGATGCCCTGGCCGCAGGAGGTTTCCAAACAATCCAACAGCCACTAAATCATCAGGAACCTCCTCTTCCTCCGCCACAGCGGGAAGCCCATCCTGATCCGGCTCACTCCGCCGCACTCGCCGCCATCGCCAGGCGCCTGGAGCAAATAGAGAAAAGGGAGGCAAGGGCAAACACCCCCTACTCCACCAGCCTGGGACTGGACCACCTCTGGAGCAAATAGAGAATCCTGGAAGCACCACTACCGGAGCAATTTCGCCAGCACAAGCTGGACTCCTACGACGGTCTCTTAGACCCCGACATCCACCTCCAACGCTACATCTCTGCGATGGCGATCGCTAGAGCTGATGACAACACCCTCTGTAGGCCTTTCAGCTCTACTCTCACTGGAGCCGCCGCCAATTGGTACACCACCCTTCGCGGTAAGCAATTCGAATCCTTTGAGGAACTCTCCCATGGTTTCTCTAACCACTTTGTCGTTTCTAAGCCTCCCCCCAAAACCGCAGGGCACCTGCTTAAGGTGCATCAGAGAAAGGATGAGTCCTTGAGGGACTACATTCAACGCTTCCAAGGAGAATCCATCCAGGTTCCAAACCTGGGTGAGGAGACTCGTCTCCTGATGGCCATACAGGGTCTCCAGTGGGATTCCCTATTCTTCATCGACGTGCACACCAACCCTCTTCGCAACATGGAGCAGTTCCTAGACAAGGCAACTAGGTTCATGCACATTGAGGAGGTCACCAGGCCCTACCTCAAGAGCTCAACAACTGACGTGAGGGGGCAACCCTCGTGCATGCCAGATTCCAGGGCAACCAACTCTACAGGGTAAAAGGGACAGAGCATATCCAACCCTTCTCCCACTCAGAGACTTCCGCACAAACATCTTCCATGCCCTGGAGCAAAGGAGATAAATCACCAAATGACCTCGCCCACTACCCAAGGGTGTCGCGAGGCCAAACAACAAGTACTGCCGCTACCATCACGACAAGAGCCACGACACTGAGGAATGCGTGGAACTCAAGCGCATGCTGGCGGAAATGATAGCTCAAGGAAAACTCACTGAGTTCCTTGTTCGCAACCCCTCCTCCCGAAGAGGTTCCCCCAGGGGTACAAGCGCGAAGGCGATCGGGAGGATCGCGGTCGGGATCACCACGCATGCAATGCAGCCCCTGGGGGAGCTGATCAGATCCCACCTGCCAGGGGTCACATCAATGTGATCACTCAGTGCGAGGGTGCAGCTGCAAGGCACCGTTATATTAGGTAGATCTATCAGCTGGACCACACAGCCAACCGTCTCATCCACCGCCGCGATGGGACTTCTGTGGCGATCCCTCACTAGGCAGCTCGCATCGCCGGGTGGGACATTGGCCGGATCTACATGGATACATGGGCCAATGCCAACATCATTTACAAGCACACACTTGTTGAGGCGAAGGTACCCATGTCCCAAATCAAGCCGGCGAAGGGAGCAACCTTTGGAATCGGAAGGGAAGAGATCACAACCCTGGGGGCCATCACACTCCCGTTCATGATGGTTGGTGCCACCAAGGATAACAGACAGGTCTGCCACTCCAGCTTCGTGGACTTCATTGTCCTCGACCTCCCCTCGCCCTACAATGCCATTGTTGGGCGTCACTCAAACCGAATTCCACATTCGCTGTGACGTGCGCACCCTAACACTGGTGTTTCGTACCTTTGCTGGAGATGCCTACATCTACGTCAACCAGAATGTGGCGAGGGGCAACTATGTCAACGCGCTCGCTGGCCCCTCTCAGTTGCCTCAATGCATGGAGCCAAAGAGGAAGAAACCAATGAGGAGCTGTGCCGAGAGCGAAGTGGCCCTGCACTTATCTGGTGACTTTGAGGAGGTCGAGATATCTCCAGGGAAGAAGTTCCGCATTGGGAAGGACCTCCCAGAGAAAGATAAGGAAGCCCTAATTCACTTCCTCCAGGCCAACATTGACGTCTTCGCATGGAGCCCGGCTGACCTCCCAGGCGTAGATCATTCCGTTATCTCCCACAAACTCAATGTACTCCCTGGCTTTAAGCCAGTTAGGCAGAAAACAAGGGGCATGGCCCCAGATCGAAAAGAGTTTGTGCGCACTGAGGTGCAGAAGTTGCTTGAAGCTAATATAATTAAGGAAGTTCATTACTCTGAGTGGGTCGCTAACATTGTGCTTGATGACAAGGAAAATGGAGAATGGCGCTTGTGTGTGGACTACAAGGAGGTCGACAGGGCCTGCCCCAGAGATCCATACCCCTTACCTCCCATAGACCAACTGGTGGACTCAACCGTGCGATACCCAATACTTTCTTTCCTTGATGCGTACAGTGGCTACCATCAAATCTTCATGGATCCTGAAGATGCCATGAAGACTGCCTTCACAACTGATAATTGTGCATTATGGATATGTATTTTGCCCTCATACACATATTTTATCGGAGTTTTTGCTAGTACTTAGTGTGGATGCGAGCATTTTTGTAGGATTATCCATGTCGGGTGAGAAACGGGCGTAAAACAAGACAATTTCGGGCAAAACGGCGGCGCAGAACAAAGTTGGGGGTAACTGTGCACAATCTAGAGAAGTTCAAGGGCAACCAAGGACAGATGAGGGGAGCGACCCGGGAGCGACCGCACCCAGGTCGCTCCCCCGAGCCCAGGAGACATCCCAAGCGAACAGATTGGGGAGCGACCAGGGAGCGGCCCCTCACCTTAACGGTGCGGTCGCTCCCTCGCTCTTTTCAAAATTGGTCCCCTCCTCTTTGAGTGTTTGGAGATGACATTTGGCAAAGCTTAGTGCCTCCATGAATGGTGCAAGAAAAGAGATTCTACTTGGTTGTTCATGTAGAGGACAACCCTAGCCTAGTAAGTTTGAGCTTGATGCTTATCTTACTCCTCAAATATTGCACTTTCATATCCAAGCATTCCATCTAACAATCTTAATACTAATCAACCCAAGGAAGCCTTAATTCATTAAATTTCAATCCACCTCATTCATTACATTTTAGCCTATTTTGATCTTGATTTCATTTTAGTGATTTGTTACCATTTAGATTAATTTAGCTTAGAATGATTCTTGAAATTTGTCACTCGCCACTCAATTAGATCTAAACCATTCAAATAAAAAATACCAAAAAAATATTGTATTTAGCTAAATTACATTAATTCTCACAACAATCTATATGGTTCGACCCTACTGACCCAACTACAATTTACACACCTTGCACTTGGGGTTGAATGAGTTTTATTACTTAATTCCAGCATGTTTCGAGTAAATATAAAGAAGTCCATGATAATGGAAATCAAAACAATATAGGCAACGGAGAAAGAGCGGGAGGAATCCCACTTGCCGAGATGTTTGGGCCTCCTATAGTTGAAGATAGGGAACGCATGGTTTGGCCGCCACCAACACATTGAGATTTCACCATACCCGGTCATGTTCTAGCCTATGTGGAGAATCACTCTTTCAATGGCCTTGCAAATGAGGATCCAAATGATCACTTGGAGCAATTTATACTTATTTGTGATACTTTGAAGATGCATGCTATGTCGGAAGACTCCAAAAGGATGAGATTATTCCCGTTCTCTTTAAAGGGCAATGCAAGGAAGTGGTATAAAGGGCTTGAACCGGGTAGGATTCGGACATGGAACGATTTGAAGCAAGCTTTTTTGAAGAAGTATTATCCACCACAAAAAGCTTTTGAGCTAAAGAATGAAATCTTCAAGTTCTATGAAGATGGAGATGAGACACTTGCCAAGGCGTGGACGCGTTTCAAGGAAATGAACAAGAGGTGTCCACAATCCGGAATTACAAGGGAACATCAAATCTACATCTTCTACAATGGTCTATCCGAGAAGTCTCAACAACATTTAAATGCCACATCCGGTGGATGGTTTATGGATAAAGTCTTGCAAGAAGCTTGGGACTTACTAGACCTTCTTGAGCGGAGTGAAGAGCATCGAGGTAGGGATGACTCAAGCCCCACCAACCAAAAGAGGGGTCTTTATGAAGTTGACAAAGACACATCCGTTCAAGCTCAATTATCGGCTCTAACGCCATGATGGGTCGACTTGTCAAGAACCAAGAAAGAGGCAATATTAAGCAAGCAATGGTCTCGGAGGAAGTTGGAGAGGACCTTGATAGTTGTAACTATGTGAATTATCGGAACAACAATTACCCACCAAGATAAGGGGGAGGTTACAACAACTATCAAAAGCCTAGGCATGAAGGCCTCAATTATGAAAATCCCAACGGTGCTTTACAACCAAATTCGGTCCCTTATCGACATAAGGGTGAAGCCTCCCAATCTCAAGAGAAGAAGAACAATTTGGAAGACACACTTGCTACCTTCATGAATTATCAAACCAAGTTCAATAAAACGCAAGAGGGTCAAATAGCAAATCTCGGAGCGCAAATGAGAAATATAGAGCTTCAAGTGGGACAATTGGCAACAAATGTCAAATCTCTTCAAAAGGAAAAGAACATTCCGAGTGACACCATTGATCCAAGAGCACAATGTAAGGCCATCACCTTGAGGAGCGGTAAGGAGGTAGTTCTTCAACATAAAGAACCACCAAAGGAGGATGAGTACTATCCGCCGCATGCAAAGAAGAGGAAGGAAGTTGGATCAACTCGGATGGAAGAGGAAGAAGGGTTAGTCGAGATGGTAGGAGAAGGAAAAGAGGCATCAATTCCTCTTTGTGAAGAAAATATGCAAGTGCCCAAGCCAACCATTCCGTACCCTCAAAGACTACAAAAGAAGAAGATGGATGCACAATTTTCCAAGCTATTTGACGTTTTCAAGAAATCGAGATCAACATCCCATTCTTGGATGCTATCACAAGCATGCCACCATATGCCAAATTCTTGAAAGAGCTTTTATCGAAGAAGAAGAAATTGCAAGCCAATGAAGTGGTGCACATAAGAGAAGAAGCAAGCGTGATTATTCAAAAGAAACTACCCCAAAAAGCAAATGATCCAGGGAGTTTCACTATTCCTCTCGATATTGGTTCATTTCATTTTAATAGAGCTTTATGTGATTTGGGTGCTAGTATTAACTTGATGCCGTTATCCATTTGTAGGAAACTCGGACTCGGAAGCATCAAGTCTTCTAACATATGTGTCCAACTAGCGGATCGATCTCTAACCTATCCAAGGGGAATTCTGGAAGATGTATTGGTCAAGGTTGACAAGTTTTACTTCCCAGCCGACTTCGTAGTACTCGATATGGAGGAAGACAAAGACGTGCCCATCATTCTCGGGCGTCCATTCTTAGCAACCGCCAAAGCACTTATCGATGTGGAGGGTGGCCGACTCACTCTAAGAGCAGACAAAGAGGAAGTATCTTTCAATCTTCACAAAGCTATGAAGGTACAATCGGACTTTGGAACATGCCTCAGCGTTGACGTAATAGAGTTTTGTGTGGATGAGTATGTGGAGAATTTGCATATTGATGATCCGTTCTTGAGGGCTATCTTGAATATTGAGGATGATCTTATGGATTTTTGTGATTCCGTCAATGCTTTTAGAACTCTTGATAGTCATGAGAAGTTGAGCAAGAAAGATTGGGGATTTGAGCCCTTGACGGAAGTGGGAGAAGTTTCAACAAGTTCAACAAAGCATGAGTTGAAGCCGCTATCGAAGAATTGAAGTATGTTTTCTTGGATGAGGAAGAAAATACCCGGTAATCATCTCCGCTTCACTTTCTAGTATCAAGAAGAAAGGTTAATGAGAGTGCTTAGAGAGCATAAAGAGGCTATAGCTTGGTCTATTTCGGATCTTAAGGGAGTTAGCCCGGATGTATGTATGCACAAGATAATTCTCGAAGAAGATGCCATTCCGAAGAGGGAACTACAATGAAGGCTTAACCCGAATATGAAGAAGGTGGTTAAGGAAGAAATCATAAAGCTTTTGAGAGCCGGGATTATTTATCCGATATCGGATAGTAAGTGGGTGAGCGCAACTCATGCGGTTCCGAAAAAGAGCGGGGTAACGGTCTCCACCGACGAGGAAAGCGCTTTGGTGCCAATCAAACCCCCAACCAAGTGGAGGGTCATGCATGATTATCGTCCCGTGAACAAGGAAACAAGGAAAGATCATTTTCCTCTTCCGTTCATTGATCAAATGTTGGACCGGTTGGCGGGGCAAAAGTTTTATTGCTTCTTGGACGGGTATTCCGGGTATTATCAAATAGCAATTGCCCCGGAAGATCAAGCGAAGACCACCTTTATTTGCCCCTTGGGGGATATACGCTTTCCGGAGAATGCCATTTAGATTGTGCAATGCGCCGGCAACCTTTCAACGGTGCATGATAGCTATCTTCGAAGACATGGTGGAGCAAGATATGGAAATATTCATGGATGACTTCTCGGTATATGGGTATCTTCGAAGACATGGCGATGACCTAGTCCTGTATCTCTCCACAACGAGCAACAGTGTGGCGTCAGTTCTTATCAAGGAGGAAGATGACAAGCAGTGGCCGGTCTACTACACCAGCCACACCTTACAATCAGCAGAGACGAGGTATCCTCCTTTACAAAAAGCTATCTTGTCATTAGTCTATGCAGCAAGGAAGCTCAAGCCCTACTTCTAAGGACACACAATCATCGTGCGAACGGACCTCCCAATCAAGGAGATCCTTCAAAGACTGGAGCACTCAGGCCGTCTCGCAAAATGGTACATCGAGCTGAGCGGGTACAACATCAACTATGAACCCCGCAAAGCAATAAAAGGTCAGGCCCTCGTAGACTTCATGGGGGAATTCTCAGTACCTGAGTGTTGCACGCCTCAGGAACAAGTATCGGCGCCTGAACCTCCACCCCCAGAATGGGAAATGTACGTTGACGGCGCATCTAAAGAAACATCTCCAGCATGAGGCGTCTACTTGCGTGGATCCCTAGGTATGGAAAGCACTCTCCGTGTATCCTTTCAATTCCCTGTGACTAATAATGTTGCAGAATATGAATCCCTCATCGCGGGCCTCAAGTTGGCCATTAAAGTGGGTATTCGCCGAATACACATTCACAGCGATTCCCAACTGGTGATACACCAAGTACAAGGGTGCTCAGAGTGCAAAGACGCTATTCTGATCGAGTACCTCAAACTTGTCAACACCCTGCGAGCCAACTTCGAAGAGGAAGTCTTCATCCATATCCCTCGTTCTGAGAACACCATTGCGGATATGCTCTCCAAGGGGAAGACACCTTCTACATTGGAGACTCTGGCTCGACCGTCTATCGACAGAGCTGTAGACATTGGCTCACTCGAAGCAGAAGATCCGGGTGACTGGCGAATCCCCATCATCGCCCAACTCAAGGGGACCTCCACAGATCCACACACCCGCACTCGAGTGACAAGATTCATCCTCATAAATGGGCTGTTGTGGCATTGTGGATTCTCTTCACCGCTCCAACATTGCCTCACCGCCAAGGAGGGACTCACTGTATTAGAGACCATCCACCAGGGCAGCTGTGGCGCTCACATTGCGGCGGAGGCACTTGCACACAAAGCCCTCCGCCGTGTGATACTACTGGCCTACCTTGAAGAAAAACGCATCCTCACTTGTCAGAATGTGCCATCAATGCCAGATCAACTCGCGCATCCAACGACTTCCATCCACGGAATCTCCAGCACTCACAAACCCCATACCCTTCCCCCTTTAGGGTCTCGACCTCATCGGACCAATGCCAAAGGCGACGGGACAATACCGATTTTGTATTAAAAAATATTAATTGAAAAATTAAAAAATTAATAAATAGAATGTATATTGAAGATAATTAACCAATTACATCCTAAAAATATTTACAGTAATTCTAATTATAATTGTTCGGAAGATTATGGTGCATAAAAGGATCGAAATCTTGATCGTCCAACCCGAACAAGTCCAAGAAGTTGATTAGTGGCGTTGTGGGCTCCGGGATCTGCTGCTCCGATGTCCGTGGCAGCACCGGCTGATAATCAGCTTGGGCGGAGGTGAGGGTGAGGTCGGGAATTCGAGGAGAAGGCGGCCTCGTAGGATGCTCGTGACGTGGGGTGATCCGAGAGGGGGAAGGCTGGGATGATCCGGCGACCAAAGTTGCTGGCACGTCGAAAAGTCGGACATGTCCCCCCTACGTAGCACCGACCAAATGCTGTTGATCGCCGCTTCCGTGGAACGCGTCAGCTCGTTCACCCGGGCTTCCACCCGGGCTTCAACCTCAGTATGCGCACGAGCACCTTGGTCCTCGGGAGCGGTGACCCTGCATCTCAGGTAACGGATCTCATCCATGTCCCTCCGATGCTGCTCCTCCAGGTCGATCTCGCGCTGAAATCAAAATTTCATTTTGAAAATGTTATACTTATAATGATGAATTGTCAATGTACTGTAAAGGTATGGAATTGGTAAAAGTTCAATTTTATTACCTGCGACGGTCGAGGTTGCTCGAACAGCTTGGGCTGAGAAAGCTGGGGCGGGACACCGACCCATCACCCTCGTGTGGGCAGGCTGAGGACATCTTGTAGATGTCCTCATCGATATTGGGGAACGGCCCGTCCTCCCCATACTTCTCGATCAAGCGTTTCTTGTACTCCTCCTAGTTAAGATGAAGAAATTTATGTTAATGAATAATAAATTGAATAATTTAAACATATAAATGATTGAGAAACTACTTAAACTTACCAAGGCCGCATTTTCTTTGCCCAGCCAGTCCTCCCCAAATTGGTCCACCCGCAGCCTCTGTCGCGCCTTTTTGCATCATCACAATTAAAATATGTTAGGTATTCAAAAGTTTCACTTATACATACGTAATTATACATAAATATTTTTAAAAAGTTACCATTTCCTCATAAATAGTCGCCTTTGACTTGTTGCCATGCGACTTGAATTTTGGTCGTTTTTCGCTCTTGGCATTTATCTTGTTCCGGGCGGAGTTCACCTTGAACTCCTCACTGCAGTAATGCTCCAGGAGCAGCTTCCACTTCGCAGGGTCTGTCCTCTGCGGAGGCATGTCCAGCCAGTCCATGTAGTTTGGAGCCTGGCAATTGATAATTGTTCATTATGGATATGTATTTTGCCCTCATACACATGCTTTATCAGAGTTTTTGCTAGTACTTAGTGTGGATGCGAGCATTTTTGTAGGATTATCCATGTCGGGTGAGAAACGGGCATAAAACAAGACATTTTCGAGCAAAACGGCAGCTCAGAACAAAGTTGGGGGCAATTGTGCACGATCTGGAGAAGTTCAAGGGCAATCAAGAATAGATAAATGGAGCGACCCGGCGGCCCCTTATTTATGGGGTGCGGTGGCTCCCCTCGCCCAAGAAATCCCCAAGGACTACAGAACGGGGGGCGGCCCCCAAATCTAAAGGGTGCGGTCGCTCCCTCGCACTTTTAAGGATTGGTCCCTTCTTCTTTTCTTGCAAAAAATAGGCATAAAAGGATGTTATTTTCACATCTCTAGAGAACTCCTCACTCTTAGACTTGCTCTTGAACCAATCTAGGGTTATTGAGCTCTTTTTTCTCCTCAATCTTTCTTATTTATGAATTTGTATGAAGGATTGAAGACTTGATTTCTACTCTCTAGCTTCTTCCTTTTCTCTTCATCTCTTCCTTTCATTTTTGTTCATTGTTGTGAATAGCTTGAATATTGATTAGTTCATCATCCCTAGGGTTGGTTAGCATGTTGTTGTGTTGCTAGATGAATTATAGTTGTTTGGTTGTTGATTATGCATGATTAGTAGCATTTTCTTGGGCTTAAAGAAGGTAGAGGTAGAGTAGAAGGCCAACTACTCTACTATGCCCACCAAGTGTTTGATGAAATGCTTGAGAGAGCATTTTGTTGAATTGACCAAAGAAAATTAATTAGATACTCTAGGATTATTTGAGAAGATAATCTAGGGTGTTAGGAGACATCTATTGGCTAAACTTAGTTCCTTCATAGTTGATGCAAGTGAAGAGATTTTACTTGGTCTTCTATGGAGATGATGGTTCTAACTTAGGAGGTTAATACTTGTTAATTATCCAACTCATCTAACTTGTCATATATTACAATCAAACACTACATCTAATAGCCTCAACTCTAATCAACCCTAAAGAACATTTATTTTTCATAATTGTTTGTTGCATTGCATCCTAGTTTTATTTGCATTAGAAGTAGACTTAGTTAATTTAGATTTATCATCCATCTTATCACTTGTCATCTAAATCCAAAAACACCAAAAATATTGCATTTAACTAAACTTCATAAATTGCACTACAATCTCTTGGGTTCGACCCCACCCACCCTACTACAATTTCACACCTTGCACTTGAGGTTGAATGGGTTTTATTACTTGATATTGTGCTTAATTCATACACATGTAAAACACCCGTCAGGGTCTATCCTCTGAGGAGGCATATCCAGCCAGTCCATGTAGTTTGGAGCCTGACGATCCAAAGGACGTCTTCTCTGGGCCCAATCCCGGACGTTGTCTTGGGTATTCCGGTAAAATTTTATGAATCGGGAATGGAGCTTCTCCAGGAATTTGTGATCCGTCCATGAATATTGGATCTATTCTAGAAAACATGAAAACGTTAAAATCTATAGAATTAGTTTAAAAAAAGTATATAGAAATAGTGAAATAATTAGTATTTGTATTACCGCGAATTGGTGGGCATAGTCGGCCTGCTCATCCGCTGGAAGGTCAGTGTATGTAGGCGGGAAGCCTGTGAACTTGCTTGCGACGATTGCACCGATCGCTTTGGGCACACCCGATGTTTGTTGCTTCAAACGGCATAAGAATTGGAATATGTTATATGCAAAAATAAATAAAATTAATAAATTTATGAAAACTTAAAATTAAAGACTTACTGGCCGATGTGAGCGATCAATCTCCCATCAGGACCCCTCTCGGGCAGGGGAAGAGGAGGCGCCGGAGGTGCTGTTGTACGTCGACGCTGGGCAGGTGGTGCATCGGACTGATGAGGAGAGATCTGTTGCTCCACCGAGTCGGTAGGCTCCGGTGTCCGAGACGACGGTGCGTGGCGGCTCGATGTGTGAGAGCCACCACCACGCCTCCCGTGAGAGAATGATCTCCCACGTGAACCCGAGCCTGATGCATCCTGGTGCTCACCACTACTGGATGGTGTGTCCGTCATACCTCGAAGCATTCAAAAAATGTCAGCTAATCCCAAAAGATTTTCAACTTTGCATTTCAACCCCAAACTCTTCGAATCTTGCAAAGTGACCCAAAACTTCTTCAAATATTGCATTTCAACCCCAAAGTCTTTGAAAATTACGAAAAAACCAAAGAGTTTTGAAAATCTTGCGAAGTGACCCAAAACTTCTTCAAATCTTCCATTTCAACCCCAAAGTCTTTGAAAATTACGGAAAAGCTACAAAGTTTTGAAAATCTTGCAAAGTGACCCAAAACTTCTTCAAATCAATAAACATCCACCATTCCATAAACATTTCACCTAATTCCAACACATCCACAACTAATTCACAACACATTTCAACTAATTCCAACAAATCAATAAACATCCTAAAATTTCCACAACCAATCCACAACATCCACCATTCCATAATTCATCAAATATTCCATAAAATTTCAACTAATTCATCAAATATTCCACAAAATTCAATTTCCACAACAAATCAACAAATTCATCAAATATTCTAAAATTTCCACAACAAATCCACAACACATTTCAACTAATACCAACAAATCAATAAACATCCACCATTCCATAAACATCCTAAAAATCATAAACACCCTAAAAACATAAAAACAAACCGCAGAAATCGGAAAGAAAACTCACCGGGGGAGAGGGATGGTCGCGGTGGTTGCGGCGGCGATGATGGAGCCCTGGGACGTGGCGGTTGCGGCCTTGACTGAGAGGGAGGGTCCGAGACGAACGAGAGTGCAAATGGGGAGGAAGATGATGATTCAGAAGTTTAAGGGGCCTTACTGCGGCCTTATTGAGGCAGTAGCCGTAGTGAAACTTATGGGCTTGGGCCGCACTGCGGCTTAACTGCGCACGATGCCCCAGTAAGGCCCAGCCTAGTAGGCTCACTGCGCGCCTACGGCTACTCCGTGGTGAGGCCGCAGTGAAGCCCATAAACTTCCAATTTAAAACTTTTCGTTTCCCCCGTATTTATTATTGTGTTTGGATATTGTGGGGCCCACTATGATTCGACAAAAACTTGCAATTTCGTCCAAACATCTTTCAAATTTGCAATTTAGCCCAAACATCTTTTAAATGTACAATTTAGCACTAACATTGTTTTGAATTTCAAATTTAGTACAATATCTTTCGAAGTTACAAATTAAAATAGGAGATATTCTACTATAAATCCACAGGAACATCATCTTCATCGTCATACTGCAGTTGATTTTCCACGTCGTTATCCACTTCAACTATATCAAAATGGGCACGATGATCTAATAATGACATACTTTCATCAGGGGGCCGGTCGTATGGTTTCACCAAGTGTCGTCGATTCTTGTAAAGGATGTTCCATACCAATCTCGTCTGGGTCTGCATTAATTACAGTGGCAATTACATTATCAACACTTTCGTCCTTAAGTCATCGAGGTTTCGTTTTGAAAACTGTCCACCAGTTTTTTAGGTCACGACGCTTTGAAGGATATTCGACGTATACCACTTGTTGGGTCTGGCTTGCAAGAATAAATGGATCATCCGGATATAGTCGGGTTGTGTAGTCAACATCGGTGATCCCTGAAATTTTATCGGTGCGGATGCCTTTATTGGTCGAAAACCACGTACCCTTGAAGACTGTAAGACTATTGTTCCTATACTGAAGGACAAGAATTTCGTCAATCCAGCCTTAGATATCCAAATAGTCTTGCGCATTTGTGTCCCCCAGGACGCAGACGCCCCAATTAGTTGTCCTTTTATTTTCACCATGTTGTTTTGTGTGAAACCTGTACCCATTAACATATACGCCTGAAAATAATTTAGCCCTCATTCTAGGACCGCATGCCAGGTCATATAGTGCTTATGGGAGCGCTGCCTGATTTGCGACGGCCTATACAGAGTTGGTAATCAACATAATAAATTTCATTCCGATTAAGATCGTAACAAATAAATGAGTAAATAAATAAACACAACTAACCACATTCTTGAACCAATGTGCAAACTCTGCCAGCCTTAAGTTGTCCACAACATCATCGTTCATTTCTGGGAACCGATTGCGGGACAACTCGTTAAATCGAATTATAAATTGCTCCACCTCCCTGCAATTCTGAAGAATGTATGTTTGGACATGATTTACTTCTTCAATAGACAATTCTTGAGCCCGAGACTTCCCAAAAGTTTTTGTTGAATGACTGAAAATCGATAGTCCCGAATCATTAACAACTGTGGGAAAATTAATTTCTTTCCGTATGTGAGGGTTCACCCGTGTTCCTTGATTATCTTCCATGTAATGCTCATAAAAAAGCTATCTCCTGTATCAAGAACTTTTCAATGATCGAGCCCTCCAAAAATTGTTTGTTCGCACATTTTGCTTTCTACTTCTTCATATTCTGTTCGAAAGGAAACATCCACCAATATCTCGATGTGTTCACAAGTTCAAGGTGCCAAGGTAGATGCATAGTAAGATGTTCCATCGAGTTAAAGAATGATGGCGGGAAGATCTTCTCCAACTTGCACAAAGGTTACGATGATTAATTCATCAAGCTTCTCCACATCGCCGAAGTGAATATCCTTAGAACACAGAGTTTCAAAGAATTTGCAAAATTCTGCAATTGTCGTCCAAATGCCGTCAGGAATGTAACCGCGTAATGTAACGGGCAGCAGCTTCTGCATGAACACATGACAATCATGGGTTTTCATACTGTAAAATGTATTATTGGACGTATTGACACATCTGCCAATGTTAGATGCATACCCATTGGGAAGTTTAACGATATGCTTCAACCAATTGCAAATCATCACAATCTGATTATCGTTTAACGTGTATAACGCCTTCGATTGAAATGGTATCCCATTTTGTCCAATGCTTAAATGCAGTTCATCACGGATTTTTAACTCTTGTAAATCGCGTCTCGATTGTGCGTTATCCTTTGTTTTCCCTTTCATGTTCAAAATTGTGTAGAAAACGTTATCAAAACATTTTTTTCAATGTGCATAACATCCAGACATTGCCGTACTTTCAAGTCTGCCTAATACGGCAACTCCCAGAAAATTGATTTCTTCACCCAATTGTGCTCATCATCAAACTTATCAACCCTCATTTTGTCCCACGGTGTTCCGAATGCTGGGAATACAATCATATTAAGATCCCTTAATGTTAGAGACCATGGCTAGATCTTCCCCGACCATGGCTAGATCTTCCCCGGTCCAACCGGCATCGCCATGCATCGGCATCGCCATGCATCTCATAACTCACGGACTTCTCCTGCCCGGTTAGGAGTTTCATGCCTCCCCCGGTCTCGAACTTGGGACTCCGGGCTTAATGTCCCATTTCATATGCGACCGGAGGCCCAGGTTCGAGACCGGGGAAGGCATGAAACTCCTAACCGGGTAGGAGAAGTCCGTGAGTTATGAGATGCATGGCGATGCCGGTTGGATCGGGGAAGATCTAGCCATGGTCGGGGAAGATCTAGCCATGGTCTCTAACACTTAAGATCTCATGACCTGACTTATACATACACGGATGTTTACGGTCAGTTTCTCCCCACGATTCGGTATTGTTACGCAGAGCATGCCGACGTGATAAAAATCTCCTATGACAACCCCACCAACATGTTTTTCGTCCATGCTTCAACTGAAAACTATTAACATCACTCATGCAGTATGGGCATGCAAGTCTTCCATGCGTACTCCAGCCCGATAGCATTCCGTACGCCAGAAAATCACTTATCGTCCAAAGCAAACATGCTCGCATAACAAAGTTCTGATTACGGTGCGCATCCCAAGTTTCCACTCCTATATTCCATAAAACTTGTAACTCCTCAATCAGTGGATGTAGAAACACGTCAATGTTACAGCCAGGAGATCGGGGACCTGAAACTAGCAGAGGCATGAAAGTGTACGGCTCCTTTATGCATAAATCAGGCGAAAGGTTGTAAACAACGATGAATACCGGCCACATTGAATACGATTGTCCTATTTCGGACAACGGGTTAAAACCATCAGTACTTAACCCTAATCGCACGCCTGCACTCTGCAAAATCCGGATAACGCTCGGCCGACGTGTTTCCATTCCTCGACTTGAGATGGATGTCCAACAGTTTCAGATACATTTCCACTTGCCGTAAAATGATATGCCATGAACTCGCGGTTTTAGACGATGGTAAAGCCGTTGTAGCCGCTGATTGGTAAATATCGTAAAAACTTTTTAGGTTTCGGTTTCTTACCCGGATCACACACTTAATACCTATCCGCTCCACACATCTTACAATTCAATAACTTTCGGCTTATATGTGCTTGGGTGAACTTTTAGGTTTTAGGTAAGACATAAATCTGAATTTAGCTACTATCGAAGGTTAGTGTGTTGTTTAAACTTGATGCTAGATTGCTTAATTATGTGCCTTGATGAACATTTAGGCGCAAGGAAGTAAGGTTGCATACAAGCTATGAGTGTTGAGCTATAGTTGTGATTTTGCAAGGTTTTGTTCCAAGGTAAGGGGTTTCTAACCTAATGCACTCAATTCTTCTATGGCTTGTGTATCTCAGATTTTAGAGGTAATCTGAGCCATTTGGATTGCTTAAAAAATCCTAATTTTAGGTCTGAGCTATTCTAGAGAAGATGAAGAACAAGTGGAACTTTACGGTTTGTGATTTGGAGTTGTATTGAGTGAGTTATGGTCATCCAAAGTTGGTACTCCAAATCAGGCTAAGGCTGCGAGAGGGAGGAACTGGAGTCAGGCGGCCGCCTGACCAAAAGCATCGGGTCACCTGACCTCCGCCCAACTCGTTGTACCTCTAAGACTTAAGGCAGGCGACCGCCTGACCAAAAGCGTCGGGTCGCCTGACCTCCGCCCGGCTCCCTGTACCTCTAAAACTTGAGGCAGGCGACCGCCTGACCAAAAGCGTCGGGTCGCCCGACCTCCGCCCGGCTCCCTGACCATTTGGAACATTGAGTCAGGCGACCGACTGACTATTCGAGTTGGGTCGTCCGGGCCTCGCCCGAGTCCCCGAAATGCACATTTATCAGTTGGTTATATGGATTCTCAGCCATCACCTACTAATTGCTAAGCAATTATTAAAGGTTATTGAGTGGGATCAAAGCAGACATTTAATTAGATATCTTACTTGAGAATGTTTATATAATCATTATAGCCATAATGAGTTGAGATCAATCAAAGTAGTCAAATTGTAAATTTTTAAATTGTAGGGTGTTTAGGAGGGAAGATAGTCAAATTGTAAATTTTTAAAGTTTGGGTTAATTTTGTTGGTCTTTAAAATGTTTGTGGTCAAATTGATGCTTAGATATAAATTTACGTAAATATCGCTGATTTTGACAGAAAAATTAACGAAAAGACTTAAATAGGACAAAAATGTAACTTACGGGATGAAACTGAGCCAAAATCTTAAAACATGATTCGTTTAGGACAAAGATGTAACTTAAGAGACTAAAAACGGAGTTTACTCCATTCATATTTGTAGTAAAAAATTAAACACATTCTCCCAATTATAATTATGGGTAGTTATACAGTGCGTATATGCGCACTGTATGCGCATAAGAGATAAACTAAATTATAACAAGTGTCACTCCCATTTCCGACGACACTTCCGACGAAGCTCTCATCGCCTCCGAAGAAGCTTCTGTCGCCTTTGCAATGCTTCCATCGCTTCTGACGACGTTCTGCGTATTTCGGTGAAGCTTTCCATCAGAATCCATAACGTTTCTGTCACTTCCGACGACGTTTTTTCGTATTCAAATGTGGATTCAGATCTGCTTCTACCAACCAAACAACCAAAACTAAATAACATAACCACCATCGAAATTTGACTACAATGAAACTCCAGAAACACCAAACTTGCAAATGATGAAAAACTGAAATTTTTTCCGACTTAAGAAGTCTGGGAAAACAATGATAATCAGAGTAGGTAGTCATGTTGATCTGATTTTTTATAGTGATCAAAAGTAAGGACATGTCGATTACCATGCAGATCAATGCTGATCAGGTCTAAGGAGATGCAGATCAACATTTATTCTGACGATGTTGATCAAGACAAGTCATCATGCTGATCAACAAAAAATGTTGATCAAGCAAGACAATGATGCTGATTAGGTGTAAGGAGATGTTGATCACCATGCAGATCAATGCTGATATGGTGCAAGAAGATGTTGATCACCATACAGATCAACATTTATTCTGACGATGTTGATCAAGACAAAGTCATCATGTTGATCAACATTAATGTTGATTTATTGTTGATCAAACAAGACTATAATGTTGATCACCATGCATATCAATGATGATCGTGTGTAAGGAGATATTGATCACCGTGCAAATCAACATTTATTCTAATAATGTTGATCAAGACAAGTCATCATGCTGATCATTAATTAATGTTGATCAAACACGATAACATTGCTGACTAAGTGAAAAGAAATGTTGATCACCATACAGATCAACATTTATTCTGGAGATGTTGATCAAGATAAGCTATGATGCTGATCAATAATTAATGCTGATCAAACACAACAATAATGTTGATCAAAAAACTCGCATGACAAACTTATAAATAAGCGAAACACTTATGCAAAGCCATTCAGATTACGCATTTTAACCCAACCCTATAATTATATACAACTAAAGGACATTCCGCGCGGTGCTAAGTGGTGCAGAAGATAAGGTGGTGGAGCAGTTGGTCGTCAAAGCCACACCTAGAGGTGATGAAGAGGACTGGTTGAAGTGCTGCCTAGTGGGAGAGGTCAAAAACGTGTCTCTGCTGGGGAAATTAAGCACTGTGTTAGCCGATGAAGGTTTTGTGGATTGTGCTGCAAAGTATCTAGGTGGGATGCAAGTATTAATCGAATGTAATTCGGCAGAGGGTGCTTTGAAGGTGTTGAAGGAGGGCGAAGCAAAATTTGCAGAATGGTTCAATACTATCACACCTTGGAGTCCTGATCACGAGGTTTGTCAAAAAAAGAGGCTGCTTTAGTTGAATATTTCCGGGATCCCCCTTAAGGTGTGGAATTCAACAACTTTTCATATGTTAGCAAGCCATTGGGGGAAGGTAATAGAAGTAGAGGACCTGACGAGTCAGAAAATGCAGATTTTCATTGGACGAGTGTGTATCCTGACTACACAATCAGAAACTATAGATGCAGTTGTGAACCTGGAGGTGGAAGGTTTGAAACACCAAGTTAAGGTGATGGAGGATACAAGCGGCTTTGTGGATTTTGGAGTCAGATACATTCCGTCGGTCTTTTACCCAGAAACCGAGCCGGAACCAGACGACGAAAGCGGGCGGAGCTCGGAGGAGGAGGGGGACGACGATGAAGCTGCATCGAGATCCGACTCAATCTCGGATTGTGAGGTCGCGGTCTACAGCCGAAAAAGCACCTCGGGGGACGTTTTGCAGACTGGAATGGAAAGGTATGACATGGACAACTCGGCTGACCTTGCAGTCGAGGAAAAGGTGATGAATTGCTGCCACGGCTCCAGCGGTTCTTTCGGGAAAAGGTATGGTTGTTTGAATTTTACTGTTGATGATGATATTGTTCCTGATTCACAGAGTGGAGAGGTTGGGCCTCAGAACTTGTGTGGGCTGGCTAGTCAATTACATAGGAGGGAATTCATAAGTGACTCAAGGGATGGGCCAAAGCTGAAAGGCCCATCAGAGGAAGAGTATGTCACCCAGGAGCCCTTAACCCATCAAGGGGGACCCCTTAATGACGAGCAGAGGACGGGTCCAACAGTAGAGATGGACACTCAAGTGGAAAACCAACTGCCGCTTAAAAATGGAAGTGGGCCCCTAAATGTTGATATTATCCAACATTCTAACACGTTATGTGACAAGAAGAAACAAGTGTTGAAAATGTGTGATTCTTGTCCAGGGGGTCCTCAACTCTCTGTGAAGTCCTCAGAAGCGGCAGAAGTGGTGGAGCTTCACGCCCACCCCCAGAAGAAGAGAAAAGGCCTACGCAAGGTCTCTAAGTCCGCTCATTGGATTGAAACCCAACAAAAAACAGGAGGAATCTGTGCAAAAGTTTCTTTACGTGATATGAAGATGGCAGCTTGCTTGAAAGCAGATCGAGAATGCAAATGTCAAAGGGGGCCGGCGAGCAAGGACGTTCCAGGCGACACAGAAATTTCAGACCCCTCCTGGAGGATGCGAGTCGACTTTTCAGCGGTTAAAAGGAGCAGCGAACAGGAAGAACATTCCTCCTCTGCTTCGGTGAATAGGACACGAGAAATTGGAGAAGCGGTGGGATTTTCATTTCCGGTTGAAGGTAAACTTCGTCAGTCTACTGGAGAATCGGGTCTCCTTAAATGAAACTTTTATCTCTAAATATCAGAGGGTTAGGGAGTGTAGAGAAGCTGAGACATCTAAAGGAGTTGGTGGCCAAGGAAAAGGTAGATGTTCTAGCTTTGCAGGAGACGATTTTGTCTCAGGAGGTCGGAGATCATATAAAGAACCTTTGGAGACACAGTGATCTGGGATTTGCTCAACAACTTTCAGCAGGGAGGTCAGGTGGGCTCTTATTTTTCTGGAACAAGGAGGTCTGGGAAACAGAGGAGATTCTTTCAGGTGTTGGGTATCTGGGGCTAGTCGGTAGGTGGAAAGGAAAACAAAGAAAGTATTTGTTGCTGAATATTTACGGTCCTCAATTAACCAGTGAGAAGCGGGCTCTATGGCAACAACTTGATTCTGTGATCCGGGATTTCGGAGAAGTAGTTTGTTTAATGGGTGACTTTAACGTTGTAAGGCGTGCAGAAGAGAGAAAAGGATGCAGATTTAAGCCAATTAGGGCCTCCGACTTCAATGCTTTTATTAGAAGAAATGATTTGCAGGAGGTTAAACAGGGAGGTCGCAGGTTTACCTGGATGAGTAGTGACGGTCTCATGCTTAGCAAACTGGACAGATTTTTGGTGAATAGAGTTTTTCTTGAGGATTGGTCTGATGTCTCAGCGGTGGCAGGGGATAGAATCTTCGCGGATCACTCTCCAGTGATTTTGAAAGCAGGATTTATAGATTTCGGGCCTACGCCGTTCAGAGTTTTCGACAATTGGCTCACAACAGAGGGATTCCAGGAGCTGGTAAAGTCAGAATGGGAGCATATTCAGCTGGTTGGTGCGGCAGATTTTGTGTTGAAGGAAAAGTTTAAGACGCTCAAAGGGAAGATAAAAGAGTGGTGGAAAAACAGTCATACAGGGGTGCGAGGCCAGGCCCAGAATCTGAAAGGGGAATTCTTGCGCTTAGATAAAAAAGCGGAGTGTCACGATCTTAGTCCGGAAGATTGGAGTAGATGGAGGGAAGCAAAGTTGTGCTATTGTAAGGTTCAAAGGTCTTTATCAAAGGATATGAAGCAAAAGGCAAGGGTCAACTGGGCGGTTGAAGGAGATGAAAACAGCAGGTTCTTCCATGCAGTGGTCAGAGGGCGAAGAAGCAGGAACTCTTTGAAGGGATTGTTGATTAATGGGTCATGGGTAGAGGACCCAAAAACAATCAAAGAGACAGCCCTGAATTTCTTTGAAAACCAATTCAAAGAGCCGGTAAAAGAGAGACCCATTTTCACAAGCCACAGATTTCGGAAACTCAACGAGGACCAAATTCAATCCCTTGAAGCGCCCTTCTTGGAGAATGAGATTAAGAATGCGGTGTGGTTGTGCGGAGGGGACAAAGCTCCAGGCCCAGATGGGTCAACTTCAATTTTATCAAATCCAACTGGGATATTATCAAGTCGGATTTGATTGCGGCTGTGCAAAAATTTGAAGCTTCAGGAAGGTTCGGGGCAGGGTGCAACTCATCGTTCATCTCTTTGATACCCAAGGTCAAAGACCCCATCCTGTTATCTGAATATCGGCCGATCAGTCTTATTGGGTGTTTCTACAAAATTGTGGCAAAATTACTAGCAGAACGCCTGAAGGCTACTTTGAAGGGATTAGTGGGAGAATCCCAAACAGCCTTCATAGAAGGGAGGCAAATATCGGATGGCATCTTGATTGCGAATGAAGTGGTTTCCTGGGCTAAGAAGGAAAAGCAGCAGATGCTTCTGTTAAAGGTGGACTTCGCAAAAGCTTATGATAGCATCAATTGGAAGTTCCTTGACTCTATTCTCGCAAAGAAATGAACTTTGGGTCGAAGTGGAGAAACTGGATCATGGGATGCTTGAACTCGGCAAGGATTTCTGTTTTAATAAACGGGAGCCCTACTCCGGAATGCGGAATGGAGAGGGGGCTTCGTCAAGGAGATCCATTGTCACCTTTCCTCTTTATTTTGGCTGCAGAAGCTATCAACTCGATGATGGAGGAGGCAGTGAGCCAGGGTGTGTTCCGCCCAGTCCGAGTAGGTCATGAAGGGGTCCCTGTTTCCCACTTGCAGTTCGCGGATGATGCAGTGTTCTGTGGGGAGTGGTCAGATGAGAATGCCAGATCGTTAATGAGCCTTTTGAAATGCTTCGAAATGGCTTCGGGCCTAAGAATTAACATGGAAAAGAGTAGGCTTTTTGGCGTGGGGTCTGATTCGGAAGAAGTGGCCAGGGTAGCCGCTCTGTTGGGTTGTTCTCCAGCTCGCCTTTTACCTATCTTTGGATGCCAGTGGGCTTGAATATGAGCAAGATTAAAAGTTGGGACCAAATTGTGGAGAAAGTTGAGAAAATGCTGTCGGGTTGGAAGGCAAGCTCTTTATCTATAGGTGGTCGTCGACATTAGTGAATTCTGGCCTGGGAAGTTTACCCTTGTATCACCTTTCGGTGTTTCGTGCCCCGGCTGGAGTGGTGAGAAATCTTGAGAGTATCAGAAATAAATTTTTTTGGGGGGTGTCAGGGGAGGGTAGGAAGATGATCTGGGCCAAGATTCAAAGGTTGTTTGGTGATAGCGAAGCAGGGGGATTGAGAGTGGGTAGTTTGAAAGGGAAAAATTTGGCTTTGCTAGAAAAATGGCGGTGGAGGTGGCTTAGGGAGGGGGATCGGTTATGGGCTAAGTTGGTGGCTAGCATCTATGGTGGGAGGCCCGACACGTTGCAGTTGGGAGACGCTGAGAGAGGGTGGAGTGCTTGGAGAGATATTAGGAAGGCGGTGGAGGAGGTAGAGGGATTAGGTGCAGAGTTCGTAAATCTTCATAGGAGAGAGGTGGGGATAGGCAATAAAACAAAGTTCTGGGACGATGTATGGGTGGGGGGAAGCACTCTCAAGTCTAGATTCAGAAGATTGTACGATCTTGATACAAATAAGGAGTGTTGGGTGCTAGAGAAGGTTAGGTGGGAGGAGAGAGAGTGGTGTTGGCAATGGAGGTGGAGGAGGCCGTTGAAAGGAAGGGCAATGGAAGACTTTCAAAGATTGCTAACCACTTTTCAGGATTTCATGCCCTCCAAGGACAAGCCGGACATTTGGCGGTGGTGCCCTGCCACAGACGGGAGCTTTACCGTCTCTCTTCTTTCTCAGATGATAGCTTCGAAGATTTCAGCTGGCCATGACATTCCGATGCGGTGGTGCAACAAAGTCCCAAAGAAAGTCAACATCTTCATCTGGAGAGCCACGCGTCAAGATATTCCGGTGTTGGATCGATTACGGCGAGGATTAGAGATTGAGTCTACTCAGTGCCCGTTGTGTCGGGATGCTACCGAATCTATAGATCACGCTCTTGTTCGATGTTCCCGAGTAGTGGAGATATGGCAAGCGGTGGCAACATGGTGCAATACTAACGTCTCAGGCTTCTTGGAAATCCCAACAACAAAACAAATTCTATAGAGTAGTTTTTACAACGTATTTTGTGGGATGGTGTAGGGCGGTGCCTTTTGGCTTTTTCATGTTCCATATCCGCCGCCCATATACGACGCCCAGCCCACACGCACCGCTCACCTCATTTAACTCGATCTCACATTGGTCTCGTCCCTCATAACATACATGATTAATTAATGAATAAATACTTCTACCTGATATTCCTATATATAGCTAGCTAGTTTCATTATTGTATATAATTTTAATGAATTTACTTAACGACGAAGTTAGTTGATATGTAATACTAATTAGGATTAATTAGAAAAGAGACAGATCAGGGTGATGACAAGAATAGTACAACTCCAGTTTCTCAGACAACAATAAGGAGCTTGAAAAGCCAAATGTTTACAAATGTAAGTACAAGTTTAAGGCTAAATTGACCTAATTATCCTATTAATACTCTTTCATGACCACATAACATCAACATGGACAAATATTTTACCGATCATCATATATACGTCACTAATCCAATATATAGCTACCTCCGGTTCCTAAATTGTACATGTAGAAGCTGTCTTAAAAACCATGGGCAGGATCAGGGTTTTTCTTTTTAATTGTCGAGCTTTATTCTAGAAAAGCCATGGTATATATATATAGCTCTCATAAATTTATAAGTATTTAT
The DNA here is from genome assembly GCA_024586325.1 of Stellera chamaejasme. Lineage (NCBI taxonomy): Eukaryota > Viridiplantae > Streptophyta > Magnoliopsida > Malvales > Thymelaeaceae > Stellera > Stellera chamaejasme. The sequence continues at coordinate 40,130,095 of CM044984.1, read as the reverse complement.
TATCCATCCCAAATGGGTTGTCACAATATCAAAATATTTTTACCATAAATGAAATGACATTTTTCTATTTTTTTTAATATATATATATATATATTTAAAGTTAAGTTGTTCGATTCAAAGACTCTGTTAAATTAATAAAACGAGGAGAGGAGGAATGCAGGAGGGTGGAAGGTGAGAAATTGGAATTAAGGAAAGAGGAAATTAGTGGTGGTTGGGTTGGGGGATGACGGCCGTCAACGGAAGAAATGACGGAGAAATCACCTGATGCCCACTTCCCTAAAGACGGAGGACCACCTGCCGTCAAGAATTTTGTTTAGTGAATTAATACTAAAAAATACTGTAAAAAAATAGGTAACATAGATTAAAGTAATAATCAGACCATAATTTACGGGTGGAGAGATGGACAGGTGGAGCTTGAATACAGTAGTATATATCACTTCTTACATCCAATTATTTTTTAAACATATCACTATTTAGGTGGAGCTATTTTTACGTTGTCTTGGTAAATGGAAAAATGGATAGTCAGATAGAGAGATGCCTCCGCGGTACGAGTATCTTCAATAGCGGCCCAATGTCGACTTTGGCCCGGGCTTCACGCATGGAAATTATCGGCCCGAGATGCCGATCCAACAGCCGTTCCGGCGGGGATTCATAGATGGGCTTACGAGACTTCAGAACGATGACTTTGTTGATTACTTTAACGTTGACCCAAACGATCACTTTTAGAACTTTTGTAAACATTATTAGATTTTGGTATAAATTAACAATTTATTATATATGTATATGCATTTGAAATTAATTTTTTAAATAATTTTTTAATTTAAATTATAAATATACACACAATTACCTCATTATTTTATCAAATTGATTTGTTTTAAAAAAGCCTTTACCGCAGTTGACCACGCAGCCAGGCCGCGGTAGAGACTGCCCTGCGCCGTCACAGGCTTGCCGCGGCCCTGGGCTGCAGACCTACAGCCTAGACTTGCGTTTCGTGGCTTAGAGGGCATTCCGGCGAAGACTGTCGGCGGTCCGACGAGATTTCCGGTGGTGGTGGATAAGAGGAAGATAAAGTGGAGATAAAATTTTTAAGGTAGAATTGTAGTATTTGTAAAAGTTTCGTTATACGTTAAGGTGATTTTTATATTTTACAATTGTTTAAAAGGGCAATATTTTAAAATTTGAGTGTAAAAATGTTTAATAGGACTATAGATGAAGAAAAAACTTGAAAACAAGTCTTTATTAGTACAAAAAGTTAAAACAAGACCATAGTGGCACAATAATTTAAGTTACAGGACTATGGATGCACTTTACCCTATTGGGTTATTATCATCTATATTTAGGTGAATTATTATTTCTTTTTTATGATGTTTAAAAAAGTTGTTTAAAAAAAAAACATTAGAGCCTGTAACCAAAACAACCTAAAAATGTAAGGAAGAAGAAACAGCATAATTAAGAACCTAAGATAATTAGGAAAAGTTGAATATCTGCAGGTGAATGGGCATGGAGGGCAGGCAGAGCTTACCATAGGCCTGGATGTAAAACATTTCAAACCCTAGCTGCTATCTAGCTAATATATGGAATTAACATACTATTTATCCCAGTCCCACAACCACAAGTCGGCTAACGGCTGCTGCTGATCATCTAACAATGAGTCGTCCACAAATCCTCCTGCACAGTACTGATCCGATGACAGGAACAGTTCCGTCGGTGACGGCTGCGAATGATCCCGTACTGCCGGCTGCTGCGGCCACACGACAGCATGATGATCGGAATCCAGCTGCTGGTCATGTTGTGAACTGCTGGCACCACCTGCACGGTGGTCTAAGTACTGATCATTCCTGCTGCAGTAGTAGTAGTTCTCATGACCATAATCAGTCACCTGCTGCTGCAGGCCGTCATGACGTTGCTCGTAATTACTAATTTGTCGTAGTCCTGATATTAATTTTGATTCACCGCCGCCTTTGTATTTTATCCTGCAAATCCGCCACGCCTGCAAATCAAAGACCCTGGCATCCAACCGGAGGCTGTACTCATGCATGATCCAATCGGTCTTCACTGGATTGTCACGTCTTCTGCCGTCATCGACGTCTCTAAACTTGTGGAAGGTGAGGGGTCGCTTGTACCCTACCACACCGTCACCGGAGCCGCCGCCGTAAATGCTCTTCACATGGCTTGTGGCTTTCCACCACCCTCGCCCTGAAACTTCTCTCGAGTCCTGCTCTTTCCGGCAGAAGTAGTATTTCTCCCCCTTGTTCACCGCCACCGTCTCATCCCCTGCATGCATACATAAAATTATGATCAGAATTAATAAAACCAGTTGTAAATGATCGATGATGATAACAGAATTAATTAGTTATATATGAAACAAACATACAGACATTGAAGATGTTGTGGTTCGTGGTCGTAGATGCTGGTTTCCGTAATGAAATCCAAATGGCAAGAATGGTTGAACACCTTGCGCTCCAGAATCTGTATAAGTTCTTCGTCCGTGGGGCTGAACCGAAAACCGAACGGAACCATAATTAATTATATATATATATATATATATGTATGTATCTTCAAATTAATGTGTTAATTGCAGCTTAATTAATTAACCACTGATCATGAACTGATTTATACTACCAGGAGGTGCCGCAAGGCAGCTACCTGGGGACGAAGACCGGAATGAAGGAAAGGGATGGACCCCTGTTGTCAAAAAGGTAACATAAAATCGACGTTAATGATCTGACGCGTGTGTGTGTGTATATATGGGGCCGGGCTACGTAATAGGGATATATAGGACAATTTAATGATTTGAATAATTAACTCATGACTAGTTGATCCAACTCCAACTGTGTTTGCGTTTAACCCTCGGGAAAAATTCTTCATCCGTGATTTGTAGAATAAGCAAATTTGAGGAAGACATGATCGAGGAATAGCTAATTCGGATCATGGAAGAACAACGGCGTTGAGTAGAGCTGTAAATGAGACGAGCTTTTATCGAACTTACTTGAACTCGAACTCGGCCTAGTGTGTTATTGAACACCGTGTTATTGAGTTTCGAACTCGAGCATAACTCATGGCTCGATAATTTTATCGAGCCAAGTTCGAGCGATCATAAATTCAACTCGATCGATACCTTATCGAGCTATCGAACAAAACATATTAAACAGAGATAGGATAGATTATACACTACGTGGTTGATACAAAACATAATGCGGCTTGTAATGCGGCTTTGACCGCATTAACACTAAACCACAGTAAAAGATAGATGAGGTAGTGTCGTTTTAATGTCATAGTGCGGCCTATAATGCGGTCTAAGCAGCATTACCGCATAATATAGCTCAATGCTCCCAACTCTCTCCCATTTTCATCCATATCTTAAAAACAATTACCGATCTCTCTCCCTCTCTCTATCTTTCTTCATATCTGAAGTTTTCTCCCTCCCTCAAAATTTTCAAATCTGATCTTGCTTCTTCTTCTTCTTCTTCTTCTCTTGAGCTTGAGCACAAAATTTGAAGAGGAGCGGTCAAACAAAGGGCGGTGGACGATGGCGCGGTAGATAGGAGAAGAGGAGCATCAGATCTGAAGAATTTGACGGAGGGAGATTTGAAGAGGAGCAAAAGCAAATCGAGTTTTTTCTTTTATTTTGGTTTTGTACTGTTTGATTTTAGTTGTTGAACATTAATTATTTTGATTTGTTAGTTCAATGAAGTGAAGAAATGAAAGAAAAGGTTTGATTTTGTGCTTCTGAAATCTTCTTTTTTCGATTTATGGGTTTAGAGTTGCATTTCTGGGCCTATTTGATGAATCTAGATGAATGTCAGATGAACATTCATCCGGATTCATCAACTTTATTTTTGTAATTTTTGAAAATGGAGTAATGCGGCCAAAGCCGCATTAAAAACTACGGTAAAACCACAGTAAACAAGTTAGTACGGGCTTATTTACCGCGGTTTGTAATTCGGCCTTATCAGCGGTAAATAGTGCGACCTTAGTGCAAAATTTCCGCATTAAGAAAGGCTCCAACAACGTAGTGATATTATTTTTGGACAACAAGATTGATTGTATTAGATAAAAAGGGGGATTACAAAGGAAACAAAACAAACAATAGCTTTTGAAGGCTTGAACAACGTAGTGATATGTAAATAATTAAAGTAATTGGACCTAATTTACTAAGTTTCTGAAAGTACAAGTGTTACGCTGAAGGACTTATTTTACTAAAACCATAAAATATAAGGAATATGATTTATTTTGCTAACTGGAACAGATTCGAGTTGTTTTCAAGCAGAATTCGAGTGTAGTTCAAATGATTTTTTATAGGTTTTCGAGCAACTCGTGAGCTATCAAGCCGAACTCGAGAAATTAATCGAGTTGAGTTCGAGCTATCGAGCCGAACTCGAGCTCAATAAAAAACTATTGAGCCGAACTCGAGCTCGGCACAGTTCGAGCTTGGTTCGGCTCGTTTACAACCCTAGAATTGAGTGATGGTTTAATGAATGAGATAATATTTTTGTTAATAAATACAAATTTCGGTGTTAAACGTATCATACGAAGGACAATTATAATTAACTTAAGGGGTAAAGTGCACCAATAGTCCTATAAGTTTAATTCTTGTCCCACCGGGGTCCTGTTTTAACTTTTTGTACCAATAAAATCTTGTTTTCAATTTTTTTAAATTCATAATCTTTTTTCATCCAACCTCCGTTAAGTTTAACGGACTTTGGTGGGAAATGATAATTTTAGCAACTTAGTTTTTTTAAATAAAAAAAATGTTTACACCCTAGGTTTTAAAACTAACCATTTAGGCACACCTCCAACAATTATGAACTTGAAATTTTTACCCTAAAATTTTCATTCATTCCTTCCTTCCACCATCCTCCCATCGTCCAATCATCGCCACCACCGCCAGACCGTCGTCGCCACCGCTGCAAACTCAGCGGAACTCACTATTCGCAGTCCAGGCCGTGAATCAACTACCTAGGGGCACGATTCGCCGGCCTGGGGCTATGATTCGCCGGCCCTAGGCCTCGATCCGGCGGTTCAGGGCCCGATCTAAGATCCCGGACTACGAATGGCGTGTTTCGGCAAGTCGGCGGTAGCGGCGGCGTCCGGACGGTGGCAAGATGGTGGAAGGAATGAATGAAAACTTTTGGGTAAAAGTGTTAAGTTTATAATTGTTAGGGTGTATATAAATGGTTATGTTTAAAACTTAGGGTATAAAAGATTTTTTCAAAAATGTTGAATTGCTAAAATTATCATTTTTCTCTAAATCCCATTAAACTTAACGGAGGTCGGACGGAAAAGGACTACAAATTAAAAAAAGTTGAAAAACGAGACTTTATTGTGATAAAAAGTTAAAACAACACCTCGATTTGACAAAAAATAAAAGTTACAGAACTACCAGTGCACTTTACCATTATCCTAAGTCTCTTTCTAATTAGATTATGTAGTGGAGGAAAATCTATAGATAATCATAGTGGATACGATCTGATATATACGATGATAAATTGAGATCTTTGTGTGGAAACGAGATGCAAAAAAGTACTGTATAGCAATCAAAAATTATTTAGGAATTTATGATCGATGATAATAATAATAATAATAATAATAATCAAATGGAATCAACAACACAGAATTTGATATACCACCCAATCACATAATCTGCCATCTTTGCCCCTCGTGATGTTGACCACGATCATCGGCAATTTGCCTGCTGAAAGTGAGTATGGGTTTAATTAGTTTGATTACTTATTAATGGTGTTAAGAGTGTGCAGTAACAAATTAAGAACAAAAGGAGGCATAATAGAAATGCACAAGCACTTTATCTTTAAGTCAAGCATAAATAATTAATTAGGCTGATCATGTTTCTGGAGTGTTGGGTGGGTGGGATCATAATTTATTTCCTGTCGTCATAAAGCGTGTCTTCCCCCAAATATTTGCAGTTGAATTGAAAGAGCAAAACCTTGGCACTATATAGCTCTTCTTGTCTTATGCATGCGAAGCACTTTGCATTAAATGCCAAACGGTAGGTTTTGGACCCTGAAATGACAGATATGTAGGACCTATTGTTTCAATTGACAGAAAATGGGTGTGTTTACAGAATGTGAAAGTAAATGTAGGATAGCCAAGTGGCAAGTAAATTGCACGCCTAAACTATAGAGTCACATATGTATAGGTACACATAGTAGATTAGATGCCTAATTTACAAAACAGTTTCAGCCCAAATCCATTAAAAAATATTAAATGTCTAAATTATCCCTACATACTTTCTCTATATATTGCTATGTGTACCTACACATATGTGCACCATATAATTGATATAAACTATACTCTCTCCAAATCTATATCCGAATAAAATTTTGTTGTAAAAATGACTCTGAAATATGAGTTCGTTGCAAATCTATGCCTGTTGTTTAACTTCCGTTAAAAGTTAACGAAAATCATTGTTAAAATGCTCAAATTTACCCTTAGGATTTTTTAAATATATTAAAGACCCCTCTAGCTTTAAAATTTTATATTTTGAGTCATTATTCTTAATTACGTATGTATTATTTGCAACAAAATGTATACTTTAAGTATAGATGGTGCAATTTACTCATCAAGTGACATGTCTCTCTTGCACAAGAGCATTCACAACAATGCTAGTTAATTTTAAGTTAAATTTTGACCAAAATGACAAGAAAACAATCTTGGCCAATGAGTTTAACATTTTTACCGCAAGAATGCTAGCTATTATGGCAAGTAACATTTATTATTAATTTGAAATCAATCACATTTATCTTATGGCTAGCAATAAAATTTCTCTTTGCTCCCAAATTTGAAATATATTATGGTTAGCGTGATAGCTAGTACCGCTGGATAGGGTATTTGTCCATATTTTTGCTATTTTTACTAGTTTGTTGTAAAGCTTCCAAGTGAAAAAAGGAAATAGTTATTGCAATCTTTAAATCTCATTTTCCTTCTCGTCATATGTATGCAACATATAGTATTCCATTTCCATTTTTATATTCTGAGTATATAAGGTACCTTTGAAAATGTAAAAAATAGGTGTGTTTTTAGTATAAAATTTGGTGAATTTTGCAAAATACTCCGTATTTGATATTAATGTGATGTTTCTAAGGCTCAATTCAACACCCCAATTTCTCAAACAAAATTCCAATACATAAAATAACTTTAAATCCATCAATTTTTTATCAAATCACACTTTTCTTAAATTTCTCTACCCACACACATCTTATTCATCAATCAAAGCATATCTTTCCAAATTTAATTTCTCATTTGCGCTGAACTGAGGGAAGGAAAATGTGAATTTGATATTGTTTGTCGATGAAAACAAGGAAATTATGCAAAATGCACATAACAACAACAACAGCAGCATAACAAAACATTGAACTAAGATGAAAAACGGGCCAAGTTGTCCCAAATGGACCATCACGCTCAGTTCGCCTCGCACTTTCAGGCATGCTGTTGTTCTTCATCTTCTATCTTGGGTTCGTTTTATAGGCTTGTTCTTCATCTTCTATAGGCTTGTTCTTCATCTTCTATCTTGGGTTCGTTTTTCTTGAGTTCGTTTCTAAAAAATTGGATATATTTTTTTTTTCAATGTCGTGGTAAATTAAATTTTTTTACTAGAAATAACTTATTAAAAAATCTCATAAAAAAATATATTTATATTTATAAACTAGAAACATTGAACTATACTATACTTTAAATATAAATTATTTGACTTCGTATAATAAAACATTGAAGAAATAAAATCTTAGATTAAATATTGAAAAAAAGAAACAAATCAATTTTTTAGGGTCGAAGGTAGCATATATCGAGTCAATCACTAGTGACGAAACCAATACAAGTTGTACAAAATAAATCCTCTGAATTTTAGAAAAATGTCGCAAATTAATGCACATATAAAATACTCAAAATTCAACATGTTGTTCTTTGAGATTTCTAAATGAGTAAAATGCACCGAGGGTACCTTAACTTTTAATTTCATCATATTCGGATCGTATTTTATCTTTTCATCCTCTTGAAGTCCCATATTAAAACACATGGTTCACTCGTGGTCCTTCCGTCCATTTTCTCCATTAACTTCAACGGATATTCAGGGAAAATGCTAGTTTTAACTATTGAAATTTTCTTTAAAACTCTATTTGTGCTCCAAAAGTTTTAAACTTAACAATTTTTACCTTGAAATTTTTAAACTTCACCATTAACTCACTATATTTTCCACGGTCACTGGACCACCACCGGAACACCAGAAAATCACGAAATTCGCCCCAAAATCATCACCGGTCGTGGAGATCACAATTTGTAGTATGAATTTTTCAAATATGTTTGTTTTTTAATTTTTTTCATAGTATACCTTACTTATAATTTGTGTCAAATAGTTAAACTCACATGAAAGTCAAACTGTACCTTTGTGGGACGGAGAGAGTAACTTGTTAAAGATAAAAAATGATGATCAAAGTTCAAAATATTCTCTAGGTGTTGGTACACTGTTTAAAAGATAATTGTTCTTCTGCTGGTGTATTTTTGGATAGTTGTTGTTTTGAGTTTGCAGGGGCGGTTGGTTGGTTACTTTTCAGGGGAAGTGCTGGCAAAATTTTTTAGGGGGGTGTAGTGTTGGTGTTGGTGTTGGTGTTGGTGGGCTGAGTTCTCGTTGCTGCTCTTATCTCAGGGGCATGTAACTGTGGATTTTGTCTTGTTTTCTTTTTCTGTTTCTTAATGAAATGCCTTTATTGCCGTTAAAAAAAACAAACAAAAAGATTGGGAATTAAAAAGTAAATAAGTACAAGATTGATATATATACTCCTATATGTGATATGCAAACGCGCATCAATTGTCTTTTTATAGTACTACTACGTACTCCAATATCTCATTAGTTAAAGGTAGTCCTGATAGTGTTGCCCGGTGGCCGTTGACGGAGTAGCTGGCGGGGTATCGGTGGCACCGATGACGGTGATGGTGAGTTTCATGCCGTTTAGACAATGTCCAGGTTTTCCACAGATAAAGTAGTAATCACCGGGCTTGTCCAGCAGGATTCGGTCCTTCCCTGAAGTGTAGGAAGCCTGGGGCGACGTTAAGTTGCAAGAGTTGTAGTCGCTTTGATTCACCCTTAGCAGGCTGTGAAATTGTGCATTGTACTGGAAAACTGCATGCATTGCATCCCATATATATATATAATGATTAATTAGCATATAATGATTAATTAGTATATAGTATGAGTAAATTCCGTTGACGGTCTATCTTTTTAAATTCGGGACCTATTATCGTCATACTTTAAGTTTTTTTCATTTGGGTCCTAAATTTAAGTTTCTTGATCTCGTGTAGTCCTTTCCGTCCATTTATACCGTTTAAATTAACAGAAATACGTGAAGATGATTTTGCTCTTACTTAATTACTACAATACATTTCATTTTTTATTTTACACTCGATCAATTATGCCCCCAACATAATTTTTCAAACTTACACGTTAACTCTCAAATGAATAAAAAACTTAAAATAGGATGAGAATAAGTCCTGAACTTAAAATAGGATGACAATATATAATATGTATGTAGTGACTTACTAATTACCACTCATTTTGTCCGTCATTAATTGATACTACATTTATTTGACAATATTTAATTTATGATCATCAGATACACACAGAATAAAACTAATGACGGTTTTATTACTACTTACCGAGGGTGTCCCCGGGAAGGAACTTCTTATTAGAGGTCCAAGCTTTGTAATCAATTTTACCCGCCCAGCCTTGTGCGTCTCCGACGATGTGTTGCGTGGGGGTGGCCACACACGCCCCCATCAAACCAAACCAAAAAATAACGACCATCATTAAACCCATTTTCTTTCTTCACCTGCTCAAATTTGTATTTTAACCCTCCTCTAATCTTCTCCAAAGTACATATGTATATGTATAGAGGTCATCTTCTCCATTGTTATTCATGGACAATATATAATTTCATTCCAAACCAAAACTCCTAAGCCTACTACCTAACACGTGTATGGTTCCATTCTCCAAGCCATTAACCAATTACTAATTGTGGTTTACTTTTCCCTCTTCCTCGTTAATGTAAGAGAAATTATCACACACTCTCCTCAGATTTCACATAATTTTCATTTTACTTTCCGCATTTTCAAAATCCTCAAAAAAAAAACCTTCCGAGAGGTTTGACAAAACCTACAAATTCTCACTAAACCTTAATTGTCGTGGTTCTAGTATACTAATTAGAAGGTATGGAAAGATGAAGGAGTATCAATTGAAATTCTGGGTTTTCAAATTCTAAAAGATATCAAGATAATAGACCAAATTCAGTTCATTATTGAATTTTTCCTTAACATTTTTGCCACCGAATGTTTTATAAAACACCTAGATCCCCGAATTTGGGGCATCCTACTTACACGTAATTCGTTGGATTCAATAGTATTTCACAATCAAAGGTAGTCCCATACATATTATTTAACATGAGGGGGTTTCAAACTTAAAGAATGAGTGGAATGTAATTCACATCATTTGTGTGGAATTCAAAAGTGATTTAGTTTTTTAATTCACTTGTGAGGATTGTGATGCATGTTTGAAACCACCGTGAAAAATTATAGGAGTGAGTTGTGAATTACAACTAAAACACTCTTAAAAAAATCATCTCAACCACGTATCCACTAGTGAAAAGAAAAAAACGCACAAACTGAAATAAATAAATCATGAGCATTGGGTGGAAAAATGACTCATTTCTCCTAATTCACAGTGATTTACACTAATTCACTTCTCATAAATTCACCTTAGGTCTTGATTAGTTTAGGTGAAAAACTGACTAATTCACTAGCGAATAAGATGAGGTGAAAAACTGATTAATTCACTTAAAAAAATGTTAAGTTTGACGCTTCTGTTAACTAATTACATTAGGGGGTAAGGAGAGGACATGGAAAAAGATTTGGTAAACTTGTTCTTTTACACTATTTCTAAAATTTTTTATATTTTGTGATATTCTAAATTCATCTTTTAATATACATCACACTGGCTTTCAAAAACACAAACTATATAGGAGTATTATATTCTTCTATGAAATAATTCGTGAACACACTTGATGAGAAGAAAAATTGTAATTTTTAAAAAATTGGTTAGATATTTCTTAGAAAAAGTTAGAAGGAATATGTGATTTTGGTCATCAAATCAATCTCAAGCGTCCGCCAATATTTTTCTCACACGCACTTCATATGGATTTTCAAAAACATCCACATTTTCCCACAAAAATTGTTTTTAGTTTATTCTGTGGGAAAATGATTTAAATTTTCTACTCTATATATATATATATATAAAAGAAAAGTACTTGGTCAATTTAGAGTTTTCAACGATATTTTTAGCAGTAAACTCTGTTTTTAATCCTTTAAGTTACATATTTGTCATAAACAGGTCATGTTTTAAGATTTTGGCTCAGTTTCGTCCCGTAAGTTACATTTTTGTCATAATTAGGTCTTTTCGTTAATTTTCCGTCAAAATCAGGGGTATTTACGTAAAATTTTATATCTAAGCATCAATTTGACCCCAAACATTTTAAGAACAACAAAATTAACCAAACCTTTTAAAAATATGCAAATTAGTACTAAATATTCTAAAAAATTCATTAACCAATCCCACCAACACCACCATCCGTCTCTCCTCCTTCATGTTCCCTCGATATGCAGACCAGACCAACCCAGCCCTGTCCAACCCAGCCTTTGCCTCCCTCCTTCCCAAAATTGTCACCACTTGCCCAGAAACAGAGCCCTGTCGCTGCCTCGCAAAAACCCCGTCCAGCCTCACCACCGTCTCTTTCTTTCGCAGGCTATCACACACCCCAACCCGGCGTCGCCATCGCCAGCCTGCTCGCACCGCCGCTCCTTTCCCCAGCTGACCCATCGTGAACCAGATCATGTCGCCATCATGAACCAGATCGTGAACCAAATCGAGGCCACGCCATATCTGTGGGGTGCGGTGACATTGGTTGAGGGGAGGCGATGTTGGGATTTGGCAGGGAAAAGAAAGGGTTAAGGGTTCGACGAAGATGGACAAGGCTGGCCGAGGCAACTTGGATGGGGAAAGGCAAAGGGGTCTGGCTGGCCGGTGAGGATAGAACTGCCCGGGAGGTGTAGGGTGTTTAGGAGGGGAGATAGTCAAATTGTAAATTTTTAAAGTTTGGGTTAATTTTGTTGGTTCTTAAAATGTTTGGGGGTCAAATTGATGCTTAGATATAAATTTACGTAAATACCCCTGATTTTGACAGAAAAATTAATGAAAAGACCTAAATAGAACAAAAATGTAACTTACGGGACGAAATTGAGCCAAAATCTTAAAACAGGACCCGTTTAGGGCAAAGATGTAACTTAAGGTACTAAAAACGGAGTTTACTCCATTCATATTTGTAGTAAAAAATTAAACACATTATGGGTAGCTATACAGTGCACATATGTGCACTGTATGTGCATAAGAGAAACTAAATTATAACAAGTGTCACTCCCGTTTCCGACAACGCTTCCGACGAAGCTCTCATCGCCTCCGAAGAAGCTTCTGTCGCCTCCGACGACGTTCTGCGTATTTCGGCGAAGCTTTCCATCGAAATCCATGACGTTTTTTGTCATTCTGATAACGTTTTTTTGTATTCAAACGTGAATTTAGATCTGCTTCTACCAACCAAACAACCAAAACTCAATGACACAACCACCACCAAAATTTGACTACAATGAAGCTCCAGAAACACCAAACTTGCAAATGATGAAAAACTGAAATCTGGGGAAAACAATCACGTTCACGTTTAGCGTGAATATGGGAGGTCCGATTTTGTTGTGGTGATTCACCAAATATTGAGAGGTGAATTAAAAAAATCACATCTAAAAGATAATGTTTGAAGCCCCTATTTAATCTATGATTTTTATTTTTCAATATTTTAATAACTAAAGATTAATAATTTATATGCAAATAATAAATGAACATCTAGTTTCTAAATATTATTATTGTCACCCCACGAGAATTCACAGTGATTCTTCAATTTCTCATCTACCATCCTAAGTTTGATACCCCTAATATATATTTTTTCACTTCACGAGAATCCACGGTGAATTCTTCAATTTCTCACCTCATCAAAATCTCTTCCTCTCCTAAGTTTGAAACCCCTAATGATAATCGAGTAGGTAATCATGTTGATCTGATTTTTATAGTGATCAAACATAAGGACATGTAGATTACCATGCCGATCGGGTGTAATAAGATGCTGATCACCATGCATATCAACATTTATTTTGACGATGTTGATCAAGACAAGTCATCACTACAACGAGCTCACACGGATTACATGCGGTCATTCCCGCGGTAGTGCCGTGGTAACAACCGAGGAAGGCCGTGCTAAATGCCGCGGTAAACGAGCTCGCGGTAGAAGCCATTACCGCCCTCGGAAAGCCTGCGATGGCGGATGGTAGCCTCTACCACGGCTTCGCGCATTGGTCAGTAAAGGTTTTTTTAATAAATGTAAATTTGGTAAAATAATGATGTAATTGTTTGTATATTTATAATATCAATAAAAAATGTATTTAAAAATTAATTTTAAATGCAAATATATATATATATATGTATATATAAATTGTTAATATACACCAAAATCTAATAATGTTTACAAAATCCTAAAAATGGTCGTTTGGGTCCGCGTTTAAGTCGTTGTTCAAGTAATTATCAACAAAGTCATCATCCTAAAGCCCCCTAAAGCCGGCTAAGAATGCCCGCCGGTGCGGCTGCGAGACCGGCATCTCGGACCGATAATCCCTCTGGGGATGCGAGAAGCCCAGTGCCCAAGTCGATATTGGGCTACCGCTGAAGATGCTTGTACCGTGGAGGCGGCTAATGGAAGGGCCGAGGCCGCGGTTCTTTGGAAGGGATAAGGAGGCGAGTGCCGGAAGGGATGAGGCGGCGGTTGGCCGGACGGGCCGAGGCCGGGACGAAGATGTCACCCCACCGCCCCCGGAAGCTGGCAGAAGTGTCTTTGCTGCGGAAGCAGGAAGTATCGGCGGCGGGTGAATACGAAGTTTCTCTTAGAAGGGGTTGTGGACCCAAATCCGTCCCCTTAAACGCTTTTCCTTCAAGTTGAAGGTTAATACGTGTTTGCGGTATTTAAGACGCCTTACTAGTCCTAAGCCTGCACCAAACACGTTAGTGGTTTTACGTAATATCGCGCGCGAAAGCGAGATAATAAGTAATATAGGCGAAGGAGTTACGCCTCTTTGTAGGTCGGAAACTCCCAACGAATAATATATAGTCCAGGATATCGAATACTAAATGTATCTAATATGCATACTATGCCTATAGAGCCGAGCCATAAAGCGGATTATACCTCACTAACTACCACCGTTGCTAAACATAAACAATAAAAATTAACGCCGACTAAACGTGTAAATTTAACCGAGATCACGAAAGGATCTCACGAGAATAACCCCAAACTTAATCAGAAATATCCCTCTCAAACTACAGAATGCAGAACGATCATTGCGGGAGATCTACTCCGCAGGTCGTTTGCCAGGATCCCCGTGAAAATGTTTAATACGTGAGGGTGAGTTCTCGAAAGAACCCGTAAGGGGCGGAGTGCGATAACGGGAAAAACCTTTAAAAACGTTTTCCCTGCATAAAAGGTTTGTAAGCAATGAACTAGCATATAATACAACCTTAAGTATAAACATGAATATGATATGCAAATGTCATGATGCTCAGAAGTCCCGTCGGACTGGTGGTACTTTCCCATACAAGTGGTCCCAGACCTCAGACAGCACCCTACGGTGGCTTGTTAAGCTCACGCCGATTATCGGGATCAGAACGCATGGTACCAGCGAGGGGTGATCTGCCCCTGACTGTCAGAATAGGAAGCGGCATAAAGCCGACAAAGAACAGAAAATGGGTCCATCGTTGACCCCCGATAAGCATATCTGATATAGCATAAGTCCGTAAAACAATAACAGAGAGTGGGTCACCATCGACCCCGATAAGCATGAAGTCCAAAATAATAATAAAAACCCGCAAACCTCTATGTACGATGTGACTAGCCCCGGAGTCACCGGGCCCCACCTCGACCCGAGTACTAGCCCTTAACTAACCTAATACACATGAGTTGAACCGCAATGCGTATTAAGAAAGCTAAACCCTTACCTTGACAGAACGGATAATCTAATGGCCCCCGTGACGCTCCACAGCAGTATCCA
The DNA here is from genome assembly GCA_024586325.1 of Stellera chamaejasme. Taxonomy (NCBI): domain Eukaryota; kingdom Viridiplantae; phylum Streptophyta; class Magnoliopsida; order Malvales; family Thymelaeaceae; genus Stellera; species Stellera chamaejasme. The sequence continues at coordinate 40,114,900 of CM044984.1, read as the reverse complement.
CAAAAATACAGATTTAATCCAGAGTCAGAAACACAACATAACTCTAGTTAATTAACTAAAATTCCTTACTGTGGGAATTTATCCAAAATTACCACTTAATTCCTCCAACTTTTGAAGTTTGCAATCTTGCCTAAAACTTCACAAAGTTGCGAAATTGACAACTTTATACTTAAAGTGTCCATAATTAATTCCATAACTTAAAGTGGCTAACTTTCCTTTAGCTTCTTCATAATTACACCATTAGTCCTTAAACTTTTAAGAACTTTCAAGTTAGCCCTTAAGTTACACAAAGTTACAAGATACCCAATTTTGTCAACTTTTCCACACAATTAATTTTTCCAAAATTACCAACTATTCGGCCACACCCTTAAACTTTCGGCCATCTTTCATTTTTACCCCTAAACTTTCCAAACTTGTACCTTAACCACTTAAATCACATCTTCTTCACCAAAACATCATTTAATCACTTTCTTCAACATTTCAACTTCACAAAATCATCATAGAATCATCATCATCAACATTTCGGCCTTCATCAAAACTCACCAAATAAATCCCAACTCTTTCCAACAACTTAAAATCTTGTTAAACATACTTATAACATGTTTTCCAACAACTTTCTTCAACAAAACATTCATAAAAAATACATCCAATAATTCGGCCTTCACTCAAAAATTCCAACTTGTTTTTCCATGATTTCTCAAGAACAAAGTATGTTCATCATACTTCTTAGGATGAGTAGGAGTTGAAACAAATCCATCACCAAAAGTCCTTCAAGTTTCGGCCATGAAGAACAAAGAAGATAGATGAGTTTTCTTTCATGTTTTGACTTCAAAGAACATGAAGATTCAACCAAATAACTCAACCATACCTTGAATGTTACTGATTTGAGAAACCTAGGAAGTGGTAGGACTGTGCTTGCTGAGATTCCAATCTCAAAACTTCAAGAAATGGTTTTTGAAACCAAAAGTGTTGCTGGACCCGTCAGATTGCACAAGGGTTTTGGGGATCTTCCTTTCACCTTTTGCTCTTGCTTCCTTCTACAAAGTTGTAACCAATACCTTGATGAAGATTGTTTCTGAAGATCTCAAGAGCAGATTATGACGTTTACTAGGGCAGAAAGGCTGTGAAAGAGGACAAAAATTTCTGGGCAGCAAAGGGAGAGAGGTGTTCTTCTTTTGTTCCATAATGGAGATGAGTGATGAGTGAGAGGTAAAGAAGAGAGTGAATGATCAGGACATGAAATGAGGAGTGATGTCTGATTGTATGAATGAGGATGGAAGGGGATGGGTATGAAAAGAAGGTGTATGGGCTAGAGGAACGAAGATCCATCTGAAAAGTGTGGCGACGTCGCGTAAAGCGGGATGTACCTAGAACGCATAGTCGACCAGATGTTGCTGACGGTCGAATCGAATGATCGCAACATGTCCGCCTTCCAACCATCGAGAGCAGCTTCCCGAACCTCGATCGCCGCAACCCGAGTTCTGAGCACAATTTCGCGCTGAAAGTTAAAATTTAAAAAGATTTAATATTTGTAATATAAATAAACAAGTTAAATTATAGAGGTTAATAAAACAATAATTTAATTACCTGATTCGCTGAGGTGACTCGAAGCACTCCGGATGGCTAATTTGCGGAGGGACACCGACCCAGCATCCTCGAGTGGGCTAGCCCACAACGGATCTGTAGATCTCATCGTCAATCGCCGGGAACGGCCCATCTGGCCCATACTTGTCAACGAGACGCGTCATATACTCCTCCCAAGTAATAATACAAATAAAATTACGTTATATAATATTGAAATAAACAATAATTTGAATTTATGAAAATAAATGAATAATACCAGGACGGCCGATTCCTTCCCAAGCCATGCCTCCCCAAATCTTTACACTATCCAATAGTATTTATATATGAAGTAATTAATTTTTTATAAATTAAATAAATTAAACTTAGAAATTTAAACGCTGATGTGGTTAAAAGAAATTACCAAGTCTTCATAAACTCTATGTTTGGACTTGTTGTCAAACGACTTGATCTTTAGACGATTCTCGCTCCTCGCATTCTTTTTGTTCTTCTGAGATTCCTCCTTGAAGTCGTTGCTGTTGTAATACTCGAGTAGCATCTTCCACTTGTCCGGGTTGATTCTATTCGGGATGAGCGGTAGTCAATCCAGGTAGTTAGGATTGTCCGAATCCAGAGGATGCTGTCGTCTGCACTTCTTCCGGATGTTGTTCTGCGTGTTCTGGTAGAACTCCGCGAACCGGGAATGCAACTTTTCCAAGAAGCCCGGCTCATCCCACATATGTTGTTTTTGTTAATTATTAAAAATACATCACCGTTATCCATCATAGTTTATAACAAGTATTAATTAATGTAACATATTAAATATTAATAATTGTTAAAATACCGTGAACTTATCTGTCCAGTTGGCGTGCTCGTTTGCCATTTGCTGGAAGTACTTGGGAGGGAATCCGGAGAAGCGGTTCGCGCAAACATGAGAAATCGCTCTTGTGATCTGCTCCGAATGCAAACTGTATACAAACACATGCTGATCATGTCGATCTAAGAAGGTAGTGATATTGATCTAACAAGGTAGTCATGCTGATCTAACAAGGTAGTCATGCTGATCTAACAAGGTAGTCATGCTGATCTAACAAGGTAGTCATGCTGATCTAACAAGGTAGTCATGCTGATCTAACAAGGTAGTCATGCTGATCTAACAAGGTAGTCATGTTGATATAACAAGGTACTGATGTTGATCTAACAAGGTACTGATGTTGATCTAACAATGTACTGATGTCGATCTAACTAGGTAGTCATGCTGATCTATTATCAATGCTAATCAATCAAGTATGTATGTTGATCTAACAAGGTAGTCATGTTGATCTAACAAGGTAGTCATGCTGATCTAACAAGGTAGTCATGCTGATCTAACAAGGTAGTCATGTTGATATAACAAGGTACTGATGTTGATCTAACAATATACTGATGTCGATCTAACTAGATAGTCATGCTGATCTATTATCAATGCTGATCAATCAAGTATGTATGTCGATCTAACAAGGTAGTCATGCTGATCTAACAAGGTAGTCATGCTGATCTAACAATGTATGTATGCTTTTGAGACTTACTGTGCGATGCGAACAATGAGACGTCCATCAGGGCCGGGGACCGGTGGTGGTAGTGAAGGCGGGGGCTGTGGCACTAAGTGTGGACGATGCGGGGGCGGTGGAGCGTCATCATGAGGTGCATCATCGGGTGCATCCTGATGCACCAAGTCGCTAGACCTCGCAGGAGAGTCCTCCGTACGCGGTCGGGATAACCTCGGTGTGCGACCACAGGAACTACGGGTGAATGACCGTCCCTGGGTATCCGAACCCGACTCATCCCGGCCTAAACCATCTCGAGGATCGGGAGTAGATGCCATAACTCAAAAACATTTAAAAATGAACATAAGTACTCATGTTTACATTTCACTTACAATTTAACCCCAAATATTTTCAAAACTTGCAATTTGACCCCAAAATTTTGTAAAAGATTCGTTTTCACAGTAACATTTTTAAAACTTGCAATTTGACCCCAAAAGTTTGTAAAAGTTTTACTTTAACCGAAATATTTTCAAAACTTGCAATTTGACCCTAAAATCTTGTAAAAGTTACAATTTCACCCTAAAATTTTCAAAACTTGCAATTTTCACCCCAAATGTTTTTCAAAACTTGCAATTTGACCATAAAGTTTTGTAAAAGTTTCACTTTAACCCCAAATATTTTCAAAACTCACAAAAATGCAACAAAACAAATAATAGCACTAATAATCATAATCAGCATAGAGGAATGAAACTCAACCAAAAAAAGGAAAAACTTACCTGAAATCGACTCACAAAATCGCCGAAGGAAGGAGATCACCGCCGAATGCGAAAATTTGATTCAAAACTGATGAAGATAAAGAAGAAGAGTCCGGATGGACTTAAAGGACCATACCGCGGCCATACCGCTCGGATTGCCGAGATAAGGCCCAAGCCCACGCGTTTACCGCGGCCTCCTGCGCGGTAAGCACAGATACATCCAATTTAAACTTTTTCCATTCCCCCCCATTTTTGAAACGTGTGGATATTGTGGGCCTAACGGGCCCACTTAAATGCGACCCAAATTCATCCCGTTCCGCGTTAAAAATTTATAATTTGATCCAAATGTTTTCAAAACTTGCAATTTGATCTTAAATTCTTTAAAAGTTACAATTGGAACTTAAAATTAGCATATTGTTCAAATTAAAGATACATTCAACTTTGAGATTGTTGTCAAATTACACCATACATTCAGCTTTGTAACGTCGTTTGGCGTTTCTTAAGGCGCTACAGGACTCCCCCCATCTACGTAGTGAAACAATATGGAAAAGCATAACAATTAATATATATTTAGCATTATTTCTCCATACACAATTATAAAAGATTAATTAACCCATAGCATACTTTTACAAAGCTGTTCAATCAGACAATCCATGAAAACTTTGTAGAATATATAATTTTACAACGTTATTCCAATACTTTGAAATAAAGTGTAAATTAATATATATTACTACAACTTTTCGAGACAGTACTATAGCTCAACTAATTTAATTTAACCACATAAACGAATCAAATACATAAATTAAAAAATTAAACGACTCATATTGCTCAATAAATAAACATAAATTAATTAAAAATAAAACATTTATTACCTCAAATAAATCTAGCAAAAGATGATGTCTAAGTTCCCCGAAATCTCTCGTGAGATTAGTAAGAAGAAGAGAAAGTTGGAGCGAGAAAAAAATTGTAGGGTGTGAAAATGGATGGGTTGCTCGAGGAGGTATATATAGGAGATATTTACCGCGACCAAATTCGTGAGAAAAGTAAGAGGGGTAGCCGAGGCCTCGTGGGAAACGAGTACTTACCGCGGCCTCTACCGCGCAAATGACCGCGGTAAAATAGCAAGGAGCGGCGCCATCGAGCTACTTTTAATTACCGCTGCCATTTGCGCGGTAGAGGCCGCGGTAAAAGCACGTAAGTCATCATGCTGATCAACAAAAAATGTTGATCAAGCAAGACAATGATGCTGATTAGGTGTAAGGAGATGTTGATCACCATGCAGATCAATGCTGATATGGTGCAAGAAGATGTTGATCACCATACAGATCAACATTTATTCTAACGATGTTGATCAAGACAGGTCATCATTGATCAAGCACGACAATGATGTTGATCAAGTGTAAGGAGATGTTGATCACCATGCAGATTAATGCTGATCTGGTGTAAAGAGATGTTGATCACCATGCAAATCAACATTTATTCTGACGATGTTGATCAAGACAAGTCATCATGCTGATCATTAATTAATGTTGATCAAACACGATAACATTGCTGACTAAGTGAAAAGAAATGTTGATCACCATACATATCAACATTTATTCTGGAGATGTTGATCAAGATAAGCTATGATGCTGATCAATAATTAATGCTGATCAAACACGACAATAATGTTGATAAAAAAACCGCGCGACAAACTTGTAAATAAACGAAACGCTTTGTGTAAAGCCATGCGCAAAGGCGCATTTTAACCCAACGAAGAAGCTTCGTCGCTTTGACAACGCTTCCATCGCTTCGACGACATTCTCGCGTTTTCCGGTGAAGCTTTCCATCGAAATCCATGACGCTTCGCTCACTTCCGACGACGTTTTTCGTATGCAAATGTGAATTCAGATCTGCTTCTACCAACCAAACAACCAAAACTTAATAACATAACCACCAACAAAATTTGACTACAATGAAACTCCGAAACACCAAACTTGCAAATGATGAAAACTGAAAAAAATTCGACTTAAGAAGTCTGGGAAAACAATGATAATCAGAGTAGGTAGTCATGTTGATCTGATTTTTTATAGTGATCAAAAGTAAGGACATGTCGATTACCATGCAGATCAATGCTGATCAGGTCTAAGGAGATGTTGATCACCATGCAGATCAACACACTACGTCATTGAAACAATTTGTATTGCGGCCATATCGCAATTATCTCGCATTATTTAGCGCGGTATAAGCCGCAATACAGTCGCAATATTTAAGCCCGCACTAGCAGCTTATCGCGGCTCACTCCGCAATACTTATTGCGCCTATCATGGAAAAGGCCGCATTACACTATATTTTTAATAAAACTAAATTCATCCGGATGAATAAATTCATCCGGATGAATGTATTCATCCCCACCAACCCAGCATTATGCCCGAAACTCAACAAAACCCGGAAATTGAACAAAAACTCAGATTCAAAAGAACAAACACAAACATTTTTCTTTCATTTCTTCAATATCTTCAACAACAATTCAAAATGGGTAATGTACAAATAAAATCAAAAGAAAATCAAAAGTAAAAACTTTTATCTACTTTTGCTCAACAATAAAAATCTCAGATCTAAAATTCTAACACATATATATCTTCTTCTTCTCCTCCTTTTTGCCGCCGATTCTCCTCTCATTTCTCGCCGCCGATCCTACACCGTTTCTTTGACGACCGCGAACCCGACATTCTAGAACGCTAACGCCGAAGAAGAAGAAAAAGAAGAGCAAGAAAGATGAAGAACAATCAAGATCAGAAGTGGAATAGCAAGAAGAAGAATTTAGATGTGAAGAAAGAAGACGAAGGAGAGCAAGGGAAGAAGAAGAAAATGAAGAGAGATTTGTAGAGAGATAGAGTTTTGAGCGGATGAAATAAAGAAAATGAGAGAGAGTGGGACTAAAAGTAACTTTATTGCAGCCTTATTGCGAAATAAGCCGCAATACGGTGTGGGCTTGGGCCTTATCATGTTCTTATTGCGGCTTTGGCCGCATTAAGCATAAATTGCACACATAATTGCGTCTTTTATCGCGGCTTGCGTTAAATTCGCCAAAGCCGCAATACTAGCCGCACTAAAATCGAACTCCACCACGTAGTGACATTTATTCCGATGGTGTTGATCAAGCACGACAATAATACCGATTAGGTGTAAGGAGATGTTGATAATTATATACAACTCGATCCCAACAACAAAACAAATTCTATAGCGTAGTTTTTACAACGTATTTTGTGGGATGGTGTAGGGCGGTGCCTTTTGGCGTTTTCTTCATACTCCCTATCCGCCGCCCATATACGACGCCCAACCCACACGCACCGCTCACCTCATCTAAGACATTGGTCTCGTCCCTCATAACATACATGATTAATTAATGAATAAATACTTCTACCTGATATTCCTATATATAGCTAGCTAGTTTCATTATTGTATAGTATAATTTTAATGAAATTACTTAACGAGGAAGTTAGTTGATATGTAATAATTAGGATTAATTAGAAAAGAGACAGATCAGGGTGATGACAAGAATAGTACAACTCCAGTTTCTCAGACAACAATAAGGAGCATGCTTGCTTTTAGAAAAGTCGAGGGGCGACGAAAATAGCTAGAAAAGCCAAATGTTTACAAATGTAAGTACAAGTTTAAGGCTAAATTGACCAAATTATCCTATTAATACTCTTTCATGACCACATAACATCAACATGGACAAATATTTTACCGATCATCATATATACGTCACTAATCCAATATATAGCTACCTCCGGTTCCTAAATTGTACATGTAGAAGCTGTCTTAAAAACCATGGGCAGGATCAGGGTTTTTCTTTTTAATTGTCGAGCTTTATTCTAGAAAAGCCATGGTATATATATAGCTCTCATAAATTTATAAGTATTTATCCATCCCAAATGGGTTGTCACAATATCAAAATATTTTTACCATGAATGAAATGACATTTTTCTATTTTTTTAATATATATATATATATATATATATATATATATATATATATATATATTTAAAGTTAAGTTGTTCGATTCAAAGACTCTGTTAAATTAATAAAACGAGGAGAGGAGGAATGCAGGAGGGTGGAAGGTGAGAAATTGGAATTAAGGAAAGAGGAAATTAGTGGTGGTTGGGTTGGACGGCCGTCAACGGAAGAAATGACGGAGAAATCACCCGATGCCCACTTCCCTAAAGACGGAGGACCACCTGCCGTCAAGAATTTTGTTTAGTGAATTAATACTAAAAAATACTGTAAAAAAATAGGCAACATAGATGAGATTAAAGTAATAATCGGACCATCATTTACGGGTGGAGAGATGGACAGGTGGAGCTTGAATACAGTAGTATATATCACTCCTTCCATCCAATTATTTTTTAAACATATCACTATTTAGATGGAGCTAACTTTGCGTTGTCTTGGTAAATGGAAGAAGGGATAGTCAGATAGAGAGATCCGTAGTACGAGCATCTTCAGTAGCGGCCCAATGTCGACTTTGGCCCGGGCTTCACGCATGGGGAATATCGGCCCGAGATGTCAGTCCAACAGCCGGTCCAGCAGCCGTTCCGGCGAGGACTTATAGATGGGCTTACGAGGCTTCAGGACGATGACTTTGTTGATTAGTTTAACGCTGACTCAAACGCGGACCCAAACGATCATTTTTAGTAAACATTATTATATTTTAGTGTAAATTAACAATTTATTATATATATTTGCATTTGAAATTAATTTTTTAAATTAATTTTTAATTTAAATTATAAATATACACACAATTACCTCATTATTTTATCAAATTAATTTTTTTTAAAAGCCTTTAGCTTGACCACGCAGCGGTAGAGACCGCCTCGCACCATGCCGCCCTGGGTTAGCCCTAGACTTGCGTTTCGTGGCTTAGAGGGCATTGGTGTCCGACGAGGATGGTGGTGGATAGGAGGGGGATAAAATGAAGATAAAATTTTTAGAGTAGAATTTTAGGGTTTATAAAAATTAAGGGTAAAATTAAAAATTTCGTTATACGTTAGTGTGATTTTTATATTTTACAATTGTTTAAAAGGGCAATATTTTAAAAATTGAGTGTAAAAATGTCAAATAGGACCATAGATGAAGAAAAAACTTGAAAACAATACTTTATTAGTACAAAAAGTTAAAACAAGACCATAGTGGCACAATAATTTGTCTAGCATCCCTAGCCCAAGCGCACACCGAGTGCCGCAGAGGTGGGGTTCGGGTTCGAGGTCTCGGCCGAATCCTGGGATGCCAAGACATGGGAGTTTTACCACGCCACGATTAGAGCATAATCTAACCACCCTGCGGCTCGCCTCGGATGAGTTTAAACCGAAGGGGGCTCGAACTCGTGACACCGGGTTTCTCCAGGAAGGAGTATCTAACCATTGCGCCGTCCAAAAAAAATAGTGGCACAATAATTTAAGTTACAAGACTATGGGTGCACTTTACCCTATTGGGTTATTATCATCTATATTTAGGTGAATTATTATTATTATCATAAAAAAAAAACATTAGAGCCTGTAACCAAAACAACCTAAAAATGTATGGAAGAAGAAGCAGCATAATTAAGAAGCTAAGATAATTAGGAAAAGTTGAATATATATATCTGAATATCTGCAGGTGACTGGGCATGGAGGGCAGGCAGAGCTTACCGTATGCCTGGATGTAAAATTAACATTTCAAACCCTAGCTGCTATCTAGCTAATATATGGAATTAACATACTATTTATCCCAGTCCCACAACCACAAGTCGGCTAACGGCTGCTGCTGATCATCTAACAATGAGTCGTCGTCCCCAAATCCTCCTGCACAGTACGGATCCGATGACAGGAACAGTTCCGTCGGTGACGGCTGCGAATGATCCCGTACTGCCGGCTGCTGCGGCCACACGACAGCATAATGATCAGAATCCAGCTGCTGGTCATGTTGTGAACTGCTGGCACCACCTGCACGGTGGTCTAAGTACTGATCATTCCTGCTGCAGTAGTAGTAGTTCTCATGACCATAATCAGTCACCTGCTGCTGCAGGCCGTCATGACGTTGCTCGTAATTACTAATTTGTCGTAGTCCTGATATTAATTTTGATTCGCCGCCGCCTTTGTATTTTATCCTGCAAATCCGCCACTCCTGCAAATCAAAGACCCTGGCATCCAACCGGAGGCTGTACTCATGCATGATCCAATCGGTCTTCACTGGATTGTCACGTCTTCTGCCGTCATCGACGTCTCTAAACTTGTGGAAGGTGAGGGGTCGCTTGTACCCTACCACACCGTCACCGGAGCCGCCGCCGTAAATGGTCTTCACATGGCTTGTGGCTTTCCACCACCCTCGCCCTGAAACTTCTCTCGAGTCCTGCTCTTTCCGGCAGAAGTAGTATTTCTCCCCCTTGTTCACCGCCACCGTCTCATCCCCTGCATGCATACATAAAATTATGATCAGAATTAATAAAACCGGCCAGTTGTAAATGTTCGATGATGATAACAGAATTAACTAGTTATATATGAAACAAACATACAGACATTGAAGATGTTGTGGTTCGTGGTCGTAGATGTTGGTTTCCGTAATGAAATCCAAATGGCAAGAATGGTTGAACACCTTGCGCTCCAGAATCTGTATAAGTTCTTCGTCCGTGGGGCTGAACCGAAAACCGAACGGAACCATAATTAATTATATATATATAATATATATATGTATGTATGTAAGTATGTATCTTCAAATTAATGTGTTAATTGCAGCTTAATTAATTAACCACTGATCATGAACTGATTTATACTACCAGGAGGTGCCGCAAGGCAGCTACCTGGGGACGAAGACCGGAATGAAGGAAAGGGATGGACCCCTGTTGTCAAAAAGGTAACATAAAATCGACGTTAATGATCTGACGCGTGTGTGTGTATATATGGGGCCGGGCTACGTAATAGGGACATATAGGACAATATAATGATTTGAATAATTAACTCATGACTAGTTGCAATCTGCGCCTCCGCCGCAAGAAATAAAATTTAACATGCGGCGGAGCGCAGTAGTTCGCCGGTTTCGCGCCGCCGCAAAGAAACTTCTCTACGTAGTGTGTGTTTGCGTTTAACCCTCGGGGAAAATTCTTCATCCGTGATTTGTAGAATAAGCAAATTTGAGGAAGACATGATGGAGGAATAGCTAATTCGGATCATGGAAGAACAACGGCGTTGAGTAGGGCTGTAAATGAGACGAGCTCTTATCGAACTTACTCGAACTCGAACTCGGCTAGTGTGTTATTGAGCACTGTGTTATTGAGCTTTGAACTCGAACTCGAGCAGAACTCATGGCTCGATAATTTTATCGAGCCAAGTTCGAGAGATCATAAGTTCAACTCGATCGATAGCTTATCGAGCTATCGAACAAAACATATTAAAAAGAGAGATATGATAGATCATACACTACGTGGTTGATACAAAACATGCGGCTTGTAATGCGGCTTTGACCGCATTAACACTAAACCACAGTAAAAGATAGATGAGGTAGTGTCATTTTAATGTCATAGTGCGGCCTATAATGCGGTCTAAGCAGCATTAACGCATAATATAGCTCAATGCCTCCCATCTCTCTCCCATTTTCATCCCTATAATGCGGTCCAACCGGTTACTTTTTTAAAGTTAGTTATTATAACTCATTGTTTAGAATTATCATGAAATAATCTAAATATGAAATAATAATACACATTTTTAATTAATTAATTTTAAATAATAATTAATTATGTCATTGAAAATAATAATTTAAAATAACTGAAAATTATTTTGTATATTTATATTATAGTTTAAAAATGTTTTAAAATATATTATGAGAAAATATTAAAAAATTAATGTGTTAAATATGAATTTATAAATAAATGTGGAATAAATTAAAATTAGTGATACAAATTTGGGAGTTTTTTATAGCATTTTTCAAAAAAATGCTGTAAAAAAAGGAATCACCGGTTTTCCGGTTTCACCGGTTCTTTCGGTTCTCACCGGTTTAACCGATTTTGACGGGTTCTTGACCAAACGCTTCAAAACCGAAAACCGGACCGGTTGGCTAACCGGTTCGCGGTTGAACCGTCCAGTCCGGTTTCATAACCATGGTTGATCCAACTCCAACTGTGTTTGCGTTTAACCCTTGGGAAAAATTCTTCATCCGTGATTTGTAGAATAAGCAAATTTGAGGAAGACATGATGGAGGAATAGCTAATTCGGATCATGGAAGAATAGCGGCGTTGAGTAGGTCGCTGAGCTCTTATCGAACTTACTCGAACTCGGCTACTATGTTATTGAGCACTATATTATTGAGCTTTGAACTCGAACTCGAGCAGAATTCATAGCTCGATAATTTTATCGAGCCAAGTTCGAGCCATCATAAGTTCAACTCGATAGCTTATCGAGCTACCGAGCAAAACATATTGAAAAGAGTTATAATAGTTCATATACTACGTGGTTGATACAAAACATAATGCGGCTTGTAATGCGGCTTTGGCCGCATTAACACTAAACCGCAGTAAAAGATGGATGAGGTAGTGTCGTTTTAATGTCATAGTGCGGCCTAAGCCGCATTAACGCCTAATATAGCTCCATGCCTCCCATCTCTCTCCCATTTTCATCCCTATCTTAAAAACAATTACTGATCTCTCTCCCTCTCTCTATCTTTTTTCATATCTGAAGTTTTCTCCCTCCCTCAAAATTTTCAGATCTGATCTTGCTTCTTGTTCTTCTTCTTCGTCTGATCTTGCTTCTTCTTCTTCTTCTTCTTCTTCTTCTTCTCTTGAGCTTGAGCACCAAATCTGAAGAGGAGCGGTCGAACAAAGGGCGGTGGACGATGGCGAGGTAGAAAGGAGAAGAGGAGCATCGGATCTGAAGAATTTGACAGAGGGGGATTTGAAGAGGAGCGCCGGATCTTGAGCAAAGTAGATCTAGTTTTTTCTTTTATTTTGGTTTTGTACTGTTTGATTTTAGTTGTTGAACATTAATTATTCTGAGTTGTTAGTTCAATGAAGTGAAGAAATGAAAGAAAAGGTTTGATTTTGTGCTTCTGAAATCTTGATTTTTTCCGATTATAGGTTTAGAGTTGCATTTCTGGTTTTATTTGATGAATCAGGATGAATGTCAGATGAACATTCATCCGGATTCATCAAGCTTTTTTATTTTCAAAAATGGAGTAATGCGGCCAAAGCCGCATTAAGAACTATGGTAAAATCGCAGTAAACAAGTTAGTGCGGACTTATTTACCGTGGCTTGTAATTCGGCCTTAACAGCGGTAAATAGTGCATGCGACCTTAGTGTGAAAATTCTGCATTAAGAAATGCTCTAACAATGTAGTGATATTTTGTTTTTGGATAGCAAGATTGATTGTATTAGATAAAAAGGGGGATTACAAAGGAAACAAAACAAGCAGTAGCTTTTGAAGGCTCCAACAACGTAGTGATATGTAAATAATTAAACACTAAGTTTCTAAAGTACAAGTGTTATTTTGAAGGACTTATTTAACTAAAACCATAAAATATAAGGAATAGGATTCATTTTGCTAACTGAAACAGATTTCGAGCTGTTTTCGAGCCAAATTCGAGCGTACTTCAAATGGTTTTTTACAAGTTTTCGAGCAGCTCGTGAGCTATCGAGCTGAACTCGAGCAATTAATCAAGCCGAGTTCGAGCCTTCATAATGAAGGCTCGTCGAGCTATTGAGCCGAACCCGAGCTCAATAAAAAAACTATCGAGTCGAACTCGAACTCGGCACAGTTCGAGCTCGGTTTGGCTCTTTTACAGCCCTAACGTTGAGTGATGGTTTAATGAATGAGATAATATTTTTGTTAATAAATATAAATTTTGGTGTTAAACATATCATATAAAAAGTGTAAGAATGTAAGATGTAATTTATTAACGAAGGACAGTTCTAATTAACTTAAGGGGTAAAGTGCACCAGTAGTCCTGTAACTTTAATTTTTGTCCCACCGGGGTCATGTTTTAACTTTTTGTACCAATAAAATCATGTTTTCAACTTTTTAAATTTATAATCCGTGTCCATCCGGCCTCCGTTAAGTTCAACGGACTTTGGTGGAAAATGATAATTTTAGCAACTTAGGTTTTTTAAAATAAAAATAAAAATTCTGCATACACCCTAGGTTTTAAAACTAACCATTATTAGGCACACCTCCAACAATTACAAACTTGACACTTTTACCCTAAAGTTTTCATTCATTCCTTCCTTCTACCATCCTCCCACCGTCCAATCACCGCCACCGCCGCCGCTGCCAGACCGCTGCCGCCGCAAACTCACTGGAACTTACTATTCGCAGTCTAAAGCTGTAGATCGGGGCCTAGGGTCGCCGAATCCCGGCCCAGGGCTGCCGAATTGAGGCCTACGGCCTACGATTAGTGAGCCCAGGCCGCGAATCAACGACCCTGGGGAACGATTCGCCTGCCTGGGCCATGATTCGCCTGCCCCAGACTGCGAATGGCGTGTTTCTGCAAGTCGGCGGCGGCGGCCTCCGGACAGTGGCATGATGGTGGAAGGAATGAATGAAAACTTTTGGATAAAAGTGTTAAGTTTATAATTGTTGGGGGTGATGTGATCATGAGGTCCCCAAGCAACAACAAAGTGTCCTGCATAAAGAGGCGGCGAATGAAGCTCGGAGCAACTCCGTGGTGAGGAGGTTCATTGGCTCAGCACTGATCCATGGTTCAAAGCGATCACCCGAACAGAGAAGGCAACGCCTCTATGCGAGGACTCCTCAAGAGGCCTCAAGGCAAAGGCAAGGCTTCTTAAGCAAAGGCATCTCGGCGATGGCAAAGTCCTCAGGTGAAGCCATTTCTGAGAAACCTCACGGCGAAACCCTCAAGCAAGAATCTCCAAAGTAAAGACTTCAAAGTGAAGGTAAAACCTTCTTCGCGAAGCCTCCAAGAGAAGGCGAGGCCTTTTGGCGAAGCCATCTCCGCAAAGCTTCCGAGCGAAGGCGAAGCCTTCAATGCGAGGCCTTCCAGTTCAGGCGAAGCCCTGAAGCGAAGCCACCTATGCTCAAAAATACAGCCGACCACTCCAAACCACTCCCATCCCATCTGGAACACTCCCTCCTTTCAAGCCGACACTTGGGAGTATTATATTGTTTACTTTAGCTTTTACCTTTTTACCTTTTTAGGATAGCATGCCTGTTGAGGCACTTTATACCTTTTTAGCATGCCTGCGCATTTGTCAGAGACTGTCCCCTCTCCCTCCTATAAAAGGGACAGCAAACTCTTTTGTAACGTAGAACATATGTAAAGCTTAAGAAGGACAATTCCTTAAGCCCGGTTCTCACCCCCCTTGCTATTTTCCGCCATCCCCCTTGATTGATTGTTTATCATCAAGTTTAATATCTAGTATTGCTTAATCTCGTAGTTAAGAGGTGCTAGATCTTCCATACTCCCCAGGCTTATCGCAGATATTGCCCAACCTCGTAGTTGGGAGGTGTCTGTGGCCGAATCTATCCTTCCTTGTTCGTCGACTCCTTCAAGCTAGATCTGCGCTTCCGTACGATCTCGCGGCTTCGCGTCAAGGGTACCCGTGATCGTATCAAGTGGTATCGAGCGGATCGCTTCTTTGGAGTTGTTTGTGATTTCTTCAAGGTTACACCCTTTAACTTCTACTTGAAGAAAGATTTATCTTTACGTTTTTCAAACCGTGTTATACTCTATTCATTTTTCTGTATCCCTTCCCATATCCACTTTTCGTTCGGTTTATCATTGTGTTGATTCTGTATTAGAAGTTGTTGTTGTGTTAGCAACTTCATAAATCAAAAAGTCAAAAAAAAAGAAGGAAGAAGAAGAGAAACAGAGAAGGAGAAGAAAAAGGAAAAGAAAGCGATTTGTGGTTTTATCGCAAATCTCAAATCTCGATTAAATCCAAAACCGCAACGTACAAAGTTTTATAAGCTCAAAAGAGTGAGGTTTTAGTCGAAAAGTAAAAAGGAAGTAGTGTACCAAAGATTGGTTGTTTAAAGCATTGAAGAAATCAAATCTGTGTTCTTAGTGTTCTTGGTGTTCATATGGTGTTCATACAAGTTCATACCAAAACCCATATGAATAGTGACCTTGATCTAAATTTGATTTCAACTTTGAGCCAAAAGTGTTTGTGCGCCCAAAACCTCCTTTCATACCCTCTTTAATTCTGCTGCCAAAGAACCCCCCAATTTTAACCTAGTTTGCTTCAAGTAACTAGCACTTCATTTCTAAAATGATTTTTGCATGCTAGACGTTATCTTGAGGTATTCATTTTCGGGTTTGGCACTAAAGAGCAAGCTTTGAGAGCTACAAGCAAGAGGAAAGAGGGAAAATCGAGTGTGACCCCTCGCGAAAGGGCAGACCCCTTCGCGAAAGGAGAGGCCTAAACACGTGAGGAGCTTGAGAGGTACTAACTTTATTGTTTACATGTGCAGGCGAACTCATGGCGGAAGAAGACTTCCATTTCATTGGGTTTCACCCCTTGACAAAGAGGTGCAAACTTGAAGAGAACTTATGGCATTGGATGGAGAAATTGGAATACCACTTTTGGTATTACCAACTTCATAATGAAGAAAGATTAGACTTTGCCATAAGGTGCTTAAAGGGAGAAGCCCAGAGGTGGCATCGCCAAGAGCTCGCCCAACTAAAACAATATGGCGAACCCTCTATTCGGACGTGGAGCAAATTGAAGAGGTTGTTATGGCAAAGGTATGGATCCCCACAAGAGGAGCCACCCTCGCCATACTACCAAACGAGGCCCCCATCGCGCCTTACGCCTAGCGACGCCACCCGACTCCGCCACCAAAATCCACTCGAAGGGTCTTCGCCCCAAAGCGAATCGAGTCCCTCCAATGAGAGGAGGCGAGGACCCCCATCGCCACAAACTCTTTCGGCCGCACTGCGCACCCCACCCGCCAATGCTTGCGCAACCCCGACCCACACCCCAAATCCAAACCCTCTTCAAAATCCAAATGAGGAACCTCTCTCTCAAATGATTGAAAGACTCAAGAATGAGTACATCGAGTATGAGAGAGAAAGAAAGAAAAGAAAAGAGAGAAGAAAGGAAAGGGCTCTCCAAAGCCAACTGAGTGAAAAGAAAAACTCACCCGGGCCTTCAACAAAACTCCAAGAAGAACTAACAACATCTTCTCAATCCTGTTGTTCTTCCTTGGTTATGCAGAAAAATGGAGAGGCCGTGGATACGCTAAGAGTTGAAGAAAGCGAAAGCGCCACGGCTTTGGAAAAAGGAAGAGCTCACTCGGGAGTTCCAACCGAGCCCCCACTTGAGGAAGAAGCCACACCGTTGCTGGAGGAGAAGATGATGTGCGAAGAGGACCTGCACCTCCCAAACTTGGGAGAAGGTAACTTGTCTCTTCCTTCTAGTAGCGAAGGGTATACGCGAGAGCGCGAATCCATGGTTTCCTTGAGTCTACATGCTACGAACGTGGGTGATGGATCAGACATTGGTTCACCTCCACACCCATTGTTCGAATATATATATGGAACTTCCCAAGATGCCATGTTTACCCCATGCGAGGCATCCATGCCTATCTTTAGTAAACATGAGCATCTTAGAAAGATTAAGGCTGAAACCATGTTAATGGTTGAGGCGAAGAGAGAAGGCAGATTGTCCCTCTCCGAGCCTCCTGTTTGTACTAATGCTAGTCCCTGTGTGCCACACTTTGATGTTCATTTTACGACTAGCTTAGTTTTCTCTTCTTTGTCTTGGGAAGCACAAGTGCATGTGGTTTGCAAAGGCAAAGCTTCCTTGACCCGCCCCCCCTCCATGAACAAAGGTCTACACTTTTTAGACCGCATGCTTTCCTTGAGTATAAGTTCATTGTTAATTACATACAATACTCTAGGAAGCATGTCATGAATTTTTATCGACTTTTGTTCATGATTACGATGCATATTGGAGTTATTATGTTCCCCCATTTGTATGCATCGCCACCGCGACCCCCCCAGTCTCCACTGATGAGCTTTCATTCACTAACCCCTAATGTTCTGTAAAAGTTTGTTGTGCTTGTTTCATTTGCAGAAATTTCTTCCCTTTAGATTCGAGGACGAATCTTTTTAAGAGGGAGGGAATGATGTGATCATGAGGTCCCCAAGCAACAACAAAGTGTCCCCGTCGAAGAGGCATGAGAATGAAGCTCGGAGCAACTCCGTGGCGAGGAGGTTTATTGGCTCAAGGCTGATCCATGGTTCAGCGATCACCGAACAGAGAAGGCAACGCCTATGCGAAGACTCCTCAAGAGGCCTCAAGGCAAAGGCAAGGCTCCCAAGCAAAGGCATCTCGGCGATGGTAAAGTCCTCAGCGAAGCCATTTCGAGAAACCTCACGGCGAAGCCCTCAAGCAAGAATCTCCAAAGTAAAGACTTCAAAGTGAAGGTAAACCCTTCTTCGCGAAGCCTCCAAGAGAAGGCGAGGCCTTTTGGCGAAGCCATCTCCGCAAAGCTTCCGAGCGAAGGCGAAGCCTTGATGCGAGGCCTTCCAGCTTTAGGCGAAGCCACAGGCGAAGCCACCTATGCTCAATAAAGCAGCCGACCATCTCCAACCACTCCCATCCCATCTGGAACACTCCCTCCTTTCAAGTCAACACTTGGGAGTATTATATTGTTTACTTTAGCTTTTACCTTTTTACCTTTTTAGGATAGCATGCCTGTTGAGGCACTTTATACCTTTTTAGCATGCCTGCGCATTTGTCAGAGACTGTCCCCTCTCCCTCCTATAAAAGGGACAACAAACTCTTTTGTAACGTAGAACATATGTAAAGCTTAAGAAGGACAATTCCTTAAGCCCGGTTCTCACCCCCTTGCTATTTTCCGCCATCCCCTTGATTGATTGTTTATCATCAAGTTTAATATCTAGTATTGCTTAATCTCGTAGTTAAGAGGTGCTAGATCTTCCATACTCCCCATGCTTATCGCAGATATTGCCCAACCTCGTAGTTGGGAGGTGTCTGTGGCCGAATCTATCCTTCCTTGTTCGTCGACTCCTTCAAGCTAGATCTGCGCTTCCGCACGATCTCGCGGCCTCGCGTCAAGTGTACCCGTGATCGTATCGGGGTGTGTCTAAATAGTTAGGTTTAAAACTTAGGGTATAAAAGATTTTTTCAAAAAAGTTAAATTGCTAAAATTATCATTTTTCTCTAACGTCCGTTAAACTTAACGAAGAAAAGGATCACGAATTAAAAAAAGTTGAAAACGGAACTTTATTGTGACAAAAAGTTAAAACAACACCTCGATTTGACAAAAATAAAAATTAGAACTACTAGCGCACTTTACCCTTGTCCTAAGTCTCTTTCTAATTAGATTATGTAGTGGAGGAAAATCTTGAGAATCATAATGGATACGATCTGATATATACTATGATTAATTGAGATCTTTGTGTGGAAACGAGATGCAAAAAAGTATTCTATAGCAATCAAAAATTATTTAGGAATTTAAGATCGATAAATGGATAATAATAATAATAATAATAATAATAATAATAATCAAATGCAATCAACAACACAGAATTTGATATACCACCGAATCACATTATAATCTGCCATCTTTGCCCCTCGTGATGTTGACCACGATCATCGGCAATTTGCCTGCTAAAAGTGAGTATGGTTTTAATTAGTTTGATTACTTATTAATGGTGTTAAGAGTATGCAGTAACAAATTAAGAACAAAAGGGCAACTGTGTGTCTCTATATATATATATATATATATATATATATATATATATATATATATATATATAAATAAAGGTAAAATACACTTTTAGTCATTTAGCTATGTTAATTAATAGTGTCTCAGTTTAGTGAGCAATTGGGAAAAAAATCCAACTTCTTTTTGTTTTCCCTAGTAGATGAGCGGGGAAACAAAGTTTGATGTTTACCATTTCACCCATACTTGTACTACACATGATACAAATAAATTTTTCGGCAATTACGTAAAATGCGTATATGCGTATATTTTAAACCCATTTTTACCTAGTTTTCCACAATCAACATGTTTAAAATTTGAACTATTTTTGGAATTTTTTTCCCAAGGACTCGCTGAACTGAGCCAGTATGTTGCATATTGTAGCGAAACTTAGAGCATCTCAAACAACTTGTTCATTTTCTTGATTGCTCACTTTTAGAGTATTTTGAGCATTTTTTGTCTAACAGTTTTTCCATTTCACTCTTCAAAATGAGGAACGAGGGTAAAAAATGGGAAGTATTCCCCAAATTTGGAGCATTCTCCAAATTTTAGAGTCTCCCCAAATCTACTACTCCCTCCGTCCCCAAAAGATTGATAGATTTGGTTGGGCACGGAGATTAAGGTGAGTGTAAGATATTTGTATATGTTTACTTAAATGCCCCTTGGTTGAGAGTGCACAAAAAACAAGATAGAAAAAGTAAAGATAAAGTGAGGATAGTTTAGTAACTTTGAGAGTGAGAAGTTTTCTTTTAAGGAAAGTGATCAATTTTTCTGGGACAGCCCAAAAAGGAAATGTGTTCAATTTTTCAGGGACGGAGGGAGTATTTTTAAACCTCTCCTCTCTTTTTTTTTGCTACTTGTGGTTTAAATATCTCTCATCTCTCTTATTTATCCATACAATTCATTTATTATTATTCAAATATGTAGAATATTTTATTCTTGTAATAAATGAATAGTTCTTCAAAATGGAAAAACTGTTAGAGTTGGAGTAAATTTTTTTTTTGAAAAATATGAATTTTCTTTTCTATTTTGAATTTTTTTTTCGGGGGGGAAACGGTTTCGAGATGATTTTTGGTAAGTTAGTACTAGTAGTGCATGCATGCATGGGTTATCATCCACTACATTAGATCGAAATCCCTCTCCTCTTTTAATAAATTTCTTTTTGCAGTCCCGAAAAATAATGTTAATGCTTGAAATTAATTTCAAATTAATCTATATATACAGTACGCTCCACGTACCCTGTGTACGATATTACTCTTATATGAAATCACATGTTTTATATACCACTCTATTTCTAGAAAGTAGCTAGGTGCAGTTAAATAAAAGCTAGCTTATAGACAGTCGTTAAACTCATACATTTTTCGTATTTTTAATTTCAGCCAGTTTTTTTTCGGGCAATCAGTCTGTTTCTTTATTTGGGTTCGGGTGTTTTTTTATGGAGTATTCTTTACTCCAGATTATGGTGTTTTATTAAAAATTTAAAAAAATACCTGTGAGTTAAAATGGGGTTCGCTCTATAAAAAATAATAAATAAATAAATAAAAGGGGTGGGGTGGGGGTGGGGGGGTTCGAAGGTGCAACGAAATTCAACTGTTCGGGGACGGCGGTCAACGGAGTGAATGACGGAGACTCGCCATCAATTGATTACGTTCACATTCGATCTATTTGCAAAACCTTGGTTAGTTAATAGAGAGTTTCAAACTTCATTTTGTGGAGTGATTCACTTCTAAAATTCATGGTGATTTTGGAAGTTTTTCACTCCACAAAAAATCACTTGAAGTGTGAAAATCAGTTTTTCACATTGAAAAAAATGAAATTCAACATTTAATCTATCATTTTTGTTCTTTAATATTTTAATAACTAAAGATTAATAATTTATATGCAAATAATAAATGAATATCTAGTTTCTAAATAGTTTCTAAATATTATTATTGTCACCTCACGAGAATCCACGGTGAATTCTTCAATTTCTCACCTCATGAAAATCTCTCTCCTCCTAAACCACACATCAGCTCCCTTGATTAAATAAAATCAACACTAAACCCCAAAACCTTTATTGTTGGTCATTTTTATCCTTGTCTTCCCCAACATACCCACGCAACACCTCTCGATTGAGCAACCTCCGCCATTCCTCGGCTGCGCCACCTCACCCTAACCTATTCGCATAGGATCCCGCTCACCTTCGTGTCGTACGTGGAGATTATCGCATAGCTCGGATCTAGCATTGGAGCCTCGAGCTGGAGGCGAGAACGCCGAGAAGGTGCAAGTCGGGCGGCGTGAAGGCAAGCGTCATGAACGACGGAGTGCGTGAGGTGGACGGTGCAACGACGGGCGGCGAGGGTGGGGTTTAAGTGCAGGACGGGAAGGGCGGGTTGGGATGGGGAAGGGTGGGTGTGGGTGGGTGTGCGAGGTCGGGAGTACGTTTTGGCCTCCAATAGAAGGTAGTGGGGGTAGCGAGGCCGGCGAAGGGCGAAGTCACCGGATCTAGGGAAAAGATAGGCTAGGTATGGTGGAGACGGGTACAAATTTAAGCAGTAAAATAAGTTTTGGGACAAAAGGTTGGTTTGTTTTAGTTTAGGGGGTGGTGTGAGATTTGACCATGAATTGCCAAAATCTTATATTGGCAAAACCAAAGTTTTGCAAACATAACCATTATTATTATTTAAGATGGATCGGTAAATGTTATCAAGCTGCTGCGTTCACATTACTTAAGCTTCTTCTCAATAAATAGTTGTAATAAATTGTTGTAATGTTTTGGATAAATTGTTAAAATTAAACCTTAGCTACAATTAAACATTAAAAATTATACATATTAATTACCTGTTGTTTCTTTTTTTTTTCTTTCGGATTTTGATGAAACATCTGACACAACACAACATATATAATGATGTTATTGAATTTTTCACGTCATTGATCCCGATTAAATGAAAAGCAAATATATCAATTTTTATCCGAGTTTTCCTTATCATTCTTGATGTTGTTGACTTATATTCACAAGAAAGGAAAGAAAAGGGCTCTCTCTTCGGCATTTCATTCGTCCTCAATTAATTCTACACATTGTATAAGCGTGAAAATCAAGATAAATGTAATATTTTATATAGTTTGACATAATTATCCTTCAGTAGAGGCTGCACAGAAAATGAGATAGAAAAAATAAATATAAATAAGGATAGTTTAATAACTTTTGAGTATAGAAGTTTCCATTTAAGAAAAATGTAAAATTTTCAGGGACGATCCAAAAAAGAAATGTGAAAGATTATTTGAGAGTTGTTTTATTTACCACTTATGTGGTTTACCACTTACCAGCCCAAAAGGCCAACTACTGTATAACAAAACCCGGCCCACAACAGTCATAAATGTAATTGACAAAACTACCCTTCATTTTGAAACCATGATTCCTTCTTCTAGCTCATTACCGGCATTCAAGCAGCACATAGGTGCCAATCAAATCTTCTAGATCTGGAGCGTCCTCGTTCTCTCCTCCTCATGACCGCCACCGGAATAGCCACCGCCAAAACCGCCATCACCACCACCGGAATCGTTGTCGCTGCCGGAAACACTGTTGCTGCTGTCGAAACCATCGACCGGAACCACTGTCGTTGCTGCACAAACCATCATTGTTGTTGCCGCTACCGACACCATCGCCACCACTTCCGGCATGATCACCACCACTGCAAACACCACCGTCACCGCCACCGCCCGCTGCAAGTTGTGGAACAAGATTTTTAAAAATTAATTCCTACGTTCATCGTTAATTTATAATTAATTGCATGGTGTCTAAACTGAAATGCAATACTGCCTATTACAATAAATCATACTGTTTAATTAAATATTTTATACATTTCTATAGTGTCTATTAGAAAGTGATATAATGTCTGAATAAATATTTGAAAGTGTTTATTTATTTGTTTGGCACATTTTATGTGATACCAAAACTGTCTATTACTTTATAAACAAATAATTGCATTGAGAATCGTAAAAACTTATTTTGCATGTATAAAAGTGTTTATAACATAATACAGAGTATAAAACAATTTTCATTAATTTATAATTACTTGTATAGTGTCTAAAATGATATGCAATACTATCTACTATAAGACTTTATAATGTTTTATTTTCAATAAAAGAGTTTATACCGTTTATTTAGTTACTTTAAACATTTCTATAGTGTCTATTAAAAAATGATATAATGTCTGAATGAATTTTGAAACTGTCTGAATTAAATTGCAAAAGTGTAACCAGATCAGAAATGACTCATCGGCTTGTGGCGATTTTCCGTCGCGGTTGTCTTCTCCGTCAGCTCCATGACTCGCCGGAGAGTGGCGATTTTCTCTGCAACTCTTCTGAATCGTTACAGCAACGATGATTTCTCCAGATCTAACAAATGGAATCGCCATCAGAGGACTTGTGTTGGAGGTCTCCTTCAATAGTCGGCATTGCGAACGAGATCGACGCCAGATCTGAAGCGGAATCTCTCGATCACTAAAATTCTAACTCAAACAACATTCGGAGTTGCAAATCATGACAGAGATCGCAATGTTGATCGGAAGATCGGGACCTGCGACGCTCTGATTCTCTCTCAGATTGCAACTACGAACAGATCGACACAAATCGGAAGAGAAATCAAACAAAAAAGACGAACAGAACAAAGAGGAGCTATGTGCGTCCAAAAGAAAAGCATCGTTGACTTGTGCTAGATAAGGTTACTACCATGAGCTGAGAGAAAAAAGAGTATTTATGGAAGGGTATTTAGGAATTTTTGCTGGTATGTGGGATTACACGTATGTGGCAATTAACCCGATATTATTTGAGAATGAAGAGAGTAATTAGATAGTCCTACCCGTGATCCTACATCATGATCTTACCAATTATGAATTCACTACTCCCTTCGTTCCACAAAAATTATCAACTTTTTTTCATATTTATCTAGTATATAATATATTATTTTATTCTTAAAGAATTTTGGTGTAGAAATTTGAATGATTCATATACGTATCATAATTTATAATATAAATTATATATATATATATACCCACTCCGTACTTTAATGTGAATCCACACCTCTAACAGAACTGAAGCTGAAGAATCAATTTCACTAATTTTTCCTTAAAAAAACAAGAAAGAGTATTTGCATCAAGTCACCTAGTTAGAGCATCTCCAAAAATGACCTCCCCATTTTCTTGATATGTTCACTTTTGGAGATTTTAGAGTATTATTTTGATCCAACAGCCTTCCCCATCCCACTCTCCAAAATGGAGAAGGAGGCAAAAATGGAGAGGCTTCCCCAAATTTGGAGCATTCTCCAAATTTTGGAGAGGCTCCCAAATCTACTTTTTAAAACCTCTCTCTCTCTCTCCTTTTTATGGGCACTTGTGATTGGTTTAAATATTTTTCATCTCTCATCTCTCCTCTATTTCTAAATAATTCATTAATTATTATTCTAATATGTAGAATATTTTATTCTTGTAATAAATGTATAGTTCTTCAAAATGGAGAAGTCATTGGAGTTAGAGTTCATTTTTTTGGAGAATATGGCATTTGCTTCCCATTTTAGAGAAACTTTTGGGGAGGTCATTGGAGATGCTCTTACAACATTCATTACAGAACTTAAGTCTCTTTCTAGTTTACAGGGGAACTCTATTACCGAGTCTATAATTACCACATAGGTGGTACACCACTACACCATCTATCAATACAAAAACCAAACTACCCTCTAATAACTACCCATTTATTCGTCTTTCTTCTTCTTACGTGAACCACAGAGATGAAACGAAATCATCTCCCTGCAAATTTCGCCGCCACACCTCTCTTCCCAAAACTCAACAGGCCTGAATGCAACTCGTCGTCGCAATCTTCATCTCTACTACCACATTCTAGATCTCCAACTGCCACGATTTTGTTCTTTGGCCTTCAACCAGCCTTCACCGGAACGTCATAAAGTCCAGATCTGTTCACAATCTCGTGGCTATATTGTCCAGATCTAGTGTCTTCGAGGAATCGACGTTTCTAGCTCCGATCTAGAGTCTGATCGTCCGATCTAGAAGAAAACCTCCAACTGCCGCGATGTGGCCGTCACAAACATCTCCAGATCTACTAGGGCGGCGCCGATGAAGGTTGAATACATATCTGAAAAAAGCAATACATTAAAGGTGATAAGAGAAATAGTCTTCAAATTTGGAAACATTTTGCACGTTTATGTAGATAGTTTCTAATATATATTTGGACACTTTAGATAGGTTTGATAGATAGAATGGACTATTGTACTCCCCCGTCCCATAAAGATTCCAGTTTTTTTTGTCATTTTCACAGTATTTAATTTACGATTTATTTTAATGAGTCCATAGACATGTAAAGTTGAATGACTAATATGAATCTCATAATTTGTAATATAAATTTTCTAAATATATTTTTTCTGATTTTTTTTCACTATTTATCTTAGTAAAATTTTGAGTCAAACACTGCTACTTGAAACATCAAAGTCAAACACTGCAATCTTTACGGGATGGAGGGAGTAGTAGATACTCTAGTTTGGTTATGATTTTCTTCAATTTGGATGATTATGAATTTGTACATATTGTTACTATTTTAAATTCCATGAAATTTTTAAGTAGTCCAAATCCGATTTAGTTTAATCAAATTTGTTAATTGAAGCTTATTAAATGCAGACATTCGTTACCCTTTGGTGCAAACAGTTTTTGTTGGTTAGCTAGGCAGTTTCCAATATTTATCTAGACATTACATCACTTGCTAATAGACACTATAGAAATGTGTAAAATAACTAATTAAATAGTATAATTTATTGTAATAGACAATATTGCATCACTTTAGACATCATACAATTAATTATAAATTAACAAAAAATGTGAATAAATTTTTAAAAATCTTGTTCCACAAATTGTAGCGGCGATGACAACAATGGTGGCGGTGGTGGTGGCGGTGGTGCCGACACTGGTGGAGATGATGTCGATGGCGGCAGTAGTGGTTCCGACGGAGGTGACGATGGTTCCGGTGACGACGGCGGTTGCATCAGTGCTGGCGGTGATGCCAACGGCGGCGGCAACGAAGGTGGTAGTAACTGTGGATGACATTTTTTTATAGGAATCGTGGTTAGCTAGTTAGAGTCTTTTTATTAGAAAGGACGTTTTTGTCTTTTAATTTTTTAAGTTAGTTTAGTTAGTTGATTAGGAGTGTATAAGTTTCGTATTTTATCACATATATTGGCAAGAATTTGAACAATTTGATTTGTTTATTCAGTTCATCTCATTGGCTCGGTTAAAAAACTAAAGTACTATATAAAAGTACATAATCAATTATATGATTCGATTATGGATGTTTGTAATCGAATAATTTGAGATACTTGAAATATTGTCATTGGATATGCAACTGAACAAACCAAATTAGGGGTGAACACAAATATAATTTCCTATATTAGAATCAACAGGGAATATTTGATTTTATGATATTGTTCATGCTCTGGAAAACCAAAGATAATTGAGAATAACAAGGTAAAAGAGCCGTTGAAAAGTTATTTTAAAAGAATGCATTTCAATTTTTGTGAAACCAAAAAAAGAAACAAAAAAAACGTTTCATTTTCAGGGAGTGAGGGAGTGAAAAAAAAAAACAGAGACTAGCTTTTGAGGCACATTCTCAGCTCCTGAGATTATAAGTTAAAAACAAGAGATGCACATCATATTGATTTCCATGGAAGCTTTCTCATTGACCTCTTATAAACGGTAGCTTCATCTCATCATCATACTAATACAATGTCTGACGGGTAGCAAAAGCAAGTGGCAGTTAAATTGCAGAGATTGATTCTCAACGAACATACATCACACACTGAATTTGATACCTTCATCATCTGCTGAAGTTCCTTTGAAGATGGCAAGCTTCCCCTTGTTTTCCAGTAACTTCAACGCCCGCATTAGTATCGTGCGCTCAATTCCATGCAGCTCTGAGACGGTGTTGTTAAAAAGAAAATTAAGCATCTAGCATTATTCCCTTCTCACAAAATGTGAAGGGAGATAACATCAGCTTAACTTGAGCTATCGAATTCATCGCAAGTCCACTAAATCTCAGTTCTGATGGTGGCCAAAACAAGAATTCAATCAGTATCACAAGTGATGACATAACAAGTTCCTGTCTACTTATGGAGAGTTTCCTCATTTTCATTTCCCAATCTTCATCGTTGTAAGATGTATTTTGATCAATCAATCAATTTACCGGGCCTTAATCCCAACTCATTGGGATCGGCTACATGAATCATGCGTCTCCATTCCGCTCTATTTGTAACGAGCTCCTCCGGAATTTCTAGTAGCTTAAGATCCCTCCCAACTAGTTTTACCCATGTAAATTAAGGTCTTCCTTTACCTCGTTTAAACTCCCCTAAATTTAACATATCAGTTTTACCCATGTAAGATGTATTTTGATCAAAGTGAAAAAACATTTTATTAAATTCTCACAAATTTAGAAAACAATATTATAATGGAGTGTATCAAAGTTATTACCATGTTGGGCCTAATGGAGTGTATCTAAAAGAAGGGAAAATATTGTTTAAAAAGAAACCAAACTCTAAAAGAAAGTGCTGGGCCTAATGTTCTCGTTCTTCTTGTTTTACATTTCAAGGAAAATGTTGTTTACAAAGAACCAAAATCATGAGTGTATGAACTTGCTAGGTGTTCCCTACTGTGCATAACTGGCAATCAGTTCTTCAATGGAAATGGGGTTGCGTTAGAAAATGACAAAGTTGGAGGTAGAATAAGGAGACCATCAAAGATAATAGCAACAAGAATATGCTTGGTTTTGAATGGGAAACCAAATAGGTGATATAGGCTAGAGATAAACTTTGATTGTCCATTTCATAATTGCTGCGCTCCACAAACAATCTCATTCATCATTGCAAATTATTTAAGCTTTTAGAGAAGCTAATAACAGTTAAGAGACACCCTAGCAGACTGTAAACTGAAGCTTGAGGAGCTTTGAAACAGTATTTAATAGATCTCCTTTTCAAAGCAGCAGCAATACTAATCTAGACACGTTGCAACTAGGTAACATAGGACACAAAACATTATGCAACAGGAAATGCACCAGACTAATGAAAAAGCTTTCATTAAATTCCTCCTCACCAGGAGAACAAAAGAGAGTCACTTTAAGGAATTCATCAACAGATAATGATTCTAATTAACTAGTACTGCATCTATTTAGGTACCTGTCCCTCGAGATTCAGCACCAGAACGTATTTCTTCAACAGTCATAACACTGTCTTCCAATCCATTATCTTTGACCTATATTAGCATGTCGATATAATTAACAAGACAAGAGACATTGAAAATCTTGTTGATATGCCGGTTACTGATAGAGTGAAAACAAAATTTACTCACAAAATTCAAAATGATGTCAGCCCAATCTTGAATACGATGCCATAGAATAAGGCATTTCCTATGACCTTTATCCAACCACTCTGCACGTCCTGTTCAAACAAAATAGACTTAAGGAAATTTAAAAAATCATGAACTATGATATGAGGGAGGAAAATAAACATGACTACAATAGACCTTCAGAAACTAAAGCTGAGAGAAAGGCTTCTCTGGCTTCATGATTGAGGGATCCTGCACAAAGAAATAAGTCTTAACATCTGAAGGAAGATATATAGTAACGAATGAAAAAAGAGCTAGAGAAAAGATGAAAACTTTCTGAAAAAGTATATCTGATATCAGAGATCAACATGATTGTTTACAGATGCAATATCTCGTAAGAATGAAAGAAGTTGACCAAATCCTTTAGGGCATAATAACACTGTAGAAGGAATAGCATCACTATCCTTTTGTTCTTTGTTGCCTTTGCAGCAGAAAAAATACACCGCTTTAAGTTCCTTTTGACAAAAGCATTAAGAAAAAAGGTAATAGTTTTCAACATCAGAATACAATGAGCAAAAGCTTGTTGATAGATAGCCTGAAAAACCAAAGGTTTTAAAAACATTTAGAAGGCTCATGTTAAGTCCTCAAATCTCAATTGAAAATGATTGAGGATCACCTTAACAAAATGAAAACAGGATTCTAATGCTCATAAATATTCACCTAACAACAAGTAACTATCAAACATAAAATCAAGTGTTTTCCATCAAAACCCTTAAAATTGAAGTGAAACAAATGCAGTTTCACAAATGAATTTGACAAACCTAGATCCACAAATAAATTTCAATAGCTTACTTGAAAGCAAGATGTATTTTGCTTGTTAGAACTGATGCAAGAAAGATTACTAAGAACGTAAATAACAAACACAGAATTTAACGTGGTTCACTAACAGTGTGTTAGCTACGTCCACGGGCAGAGGAGAAGAAAGCTTTATTGATGTTTGAGGAATACAGATAGAATGCGGCTAGGTCAACTGATCTCGAGAGTTTATTGATAGATAGCTTTATTGATGTTTGAGACCCCCGATTGGGTCGTTCGAAGGGGGACTTAACTGATTCAAGGCACATTCTAACATTGCTTAAACAGACAAATGCCAAGAGCTTACCTGTAAGGAAGAAACCACATGAATAAGACCAAAACAACCTTATGGTGCGATTGCAAAATCAAATTTATGTCAAGCACAGATAAATAAGGACTTTGGGGACAGACTCTAACTAGCAAGACAACAGAAAGCATTCTAGAGATAATGGACTAAGATAGGCTATGATGAGGATATGGATCTCACGTTCGATAGCTGGATTTGTGAAAGGAGTAAACTCTTCTTCAAGTGCAATGACAAATATCTTTTCAGTTCTACAATAGTCAAGAATAAGCTGCTTCCATAGCTGTATCTGCTTCTCACGGGTCTCCCTCACTGGCTGCAAACTGGGCATCAAAATACTGATAGCAATCAAAATCGCAGGGAGAAAAGAGTAAAGAAAGATGATTTCACCATTAAGCGATGATGACAATGATGAAAAGGAGTACACGAAAGGAAGGCAATTACGTGAAATATGGCGGATAATTGAAAAACTGAGGGAGCTTAAAATCACCCGGTCTCTGCATCTTTAATCTCAAGCAGCTTGTACAGATCAAATCATGTGATAAAGCAACTTCACCGATCCCAAAGTATCGGCAGCTGCATCTCAATACTGCCCCCCAAACTTGAATTCGTGATACCGAATCACCTGCGGTAAGAAACTATTACAGACAAATCAAAGGCGCTAAATTTACAGTTTGGATGAGCGACAGAATTCGACTCGAGTAGTACTACAGTGAAGGGGTTTCACAGGTTTCTGCAAATTAAAGCAAGGATGAAAATTGCTGTCGGGTCGGGTCGGGTCTCGGCATCTCAAATTCCCAGTCCGCAACTTTCCATTGTCTTAGACAGGGCCTCAACGTATCATGCAGTTTCAAATTAGTCATTTTCTCTCCATTACAACAAAATCCCGTAAAAATATAGGGAGAAAAAGTAAATTTTAAATTGCTCATTAATTGTTAAAAATTATGTAATGGCTTTAATTTATGCATTAAACTTTATAAATAGTTGAAATTAAAACATACAAATATGAATAATAGGATTAAGCATTATTGTTTTCAAAATTTGGCCAAGTAACAAGGTATTGGAGCCAAAAGACAAAATATAAATTTCAGGGTCCAAATTGATAGATAATAAGAAGTATAATACCATATAAAACATACAGAAATCGGAGATGCTGGTTCAGGCCTTCAGCTCAGGCGGGTACCCCAGCAAGCGGCTCGTTCTCCACTAAACCTAGTCTCTTTCTCTCTGATCGATCTCTTCTCCGAACAAACGGTATGATTCTGGGTTTGTTTCATCTCTATTTCTGTAACTTGTTGTTGGGCTTCGACGGAAATAGAGCTCTGAAGCGGCAGTTCAGTTTTCGACGTGATTGTTTTCGTTTGTTCCGTTCTTTTATACTTGCGCCTATACAGAAGCAGGAATCTTTCCTTACTTAGAGCTGAAAGCTGATTCCTTTTCTTTTTCAAATGGGGTGTGTATTTACAGTGCTGTAATGGCTAAGACGAAGCGTGATCGAAACTGCGACATGGATTCTGAGGGACACGACATGGATATAAGGAGTATTATGAAGGATATTCAAAGTTTAGGTAACCTTCGCCTACTGTCATCCTGGTTTTGCCTGTTTTGGTGCTTCAACATATCAGCTCCTTCCTTAAGAACTCCTCTCCATGTCAACATTACTTGTGCAATTTAGGGTTTTTTTGATAGTTTTGATAGTTTGATAGTTTGGATGTTCAAGTTAAAAATAACTTTTGCTTATATGAGATAAATGGTCTAGAAGGGAATTCCAAGGGCACAGCTTTCCATTGGGATAATGGACTGAGTTGTATCGCTCTCTTCTCTTGCATAAGTTCAGAGGATTTGGCAGGCAACCCGCTATATTGGGGCTTTGAACTATTCTACTTCTAATGTTGCACGAGTGATTATTTTTGTTTTGATGTGGAAACTAATGCTATAATTTGCACATTATCCATATGAAGCATTGCGTAGGAAGTGCTACTGCTACATGTCTCTTCGTGGACCAAATTCTGTTGCAAAGATTCTACTGTCATGTAGACTTTAGTCGGGATTTCAGATTTTTAGTTGATATTTCATTGTATTTACTCATAATCATATGCCAAAGTCAAAGAAAAAGAGCAGTGGGCAGAGGATTTTGATACCAGGGTTCTTGAATAAACACCATGACGAGGTTGGCTCTAAGTATTGTTCAGAGACCGAACACCACATGGAATGTTTTTGTTGACTAAAAAATTTTAGAATCTGATTTGAATGGAATTTTTAAGCTGTCAAACATGCAAGTTTCTAGATGCGATTTATTATGTGGAGTTGTTCGTGTTATGCATTGCAAACCAAACCAACTGGACATTAGAAGGTGTCTAGTTCTGTCGGTTTTTAGTTTACGTTACCCCCGTTTTCTCAATGAAGTGTATGTTGAACTTTTTCCACACCTTTTGACAAATTGGTTTGCTTGATTGGTTTTTCTATAATTGTAGGTTCCTCCCACATGACATGGAAGGAGAAGAAAGAACTGGAGAACAGGAAAGTGGTTGCTCTTGGTGGGAAGGTAAGCCTGTCAAATACCTTAACTCCAAATGGCCAAAAGAAAAAACTGTGGGAATTGGTTCTTTTGCATCTAAAGTATCAATACTTGATTTCCCCGAATACAGCCTCCTAAAAAGCAGAAGCTTCCTTTAACTGTGGCAAGATTTGTTATGAAGAAACAAAAGCAAAGAGAGCAGAAGGTTCTTGAAGAGGTTAGTAGATTTCTGAGAGTGTAAGGCTTCTGTTATGAGAAGTTGTTCCA
The DNA here is from genome assembly GCA_024586325.1 of Stellera chamaejasme. NCBI lineage: Eukaryota > Viridiplantae > Streptophyta > Magnoliopsida > Malvales > Thymelaeaceae > Stellera > Stellera chamaejasme. The sequence goes on along the minus strand of CM044984.1, from coordinate 40,082,063 downwards.
CTGTTAACTACCATTGTTTCCAGAACTTAATACTTGGAAGATTCAGTGGAAAGCACAGAAATAGTGGTGAAGGATCAGCAAACAAGCGGCGGCCTGAGGACAGGGTTCTAAAGTCAAGTGAAGGTAATTTTAGAAAGGGCGTGCTTGACGTGAAACATATGCTGCGTCCAACTCCAAGTGGAGAGGAGGATTCGAGAAGTCACAAGGCCGATAGGAAAGGGATGAAGAAAAAGGGTGGTGGGAAAAAGCATGGAAAGAGGAAAGGTGGCAGCGGCAAGAAGCGGCACTGAGTGCAGCACAACAGGTTTCTTGGTTCATATCCAGTTCTGTGCAAGGTAGTTAAGTTATAGAGAATGCAAATTTGGATTCCTTTAACATTTTTGACTCGAGAAACAGTGTATCAAATTGTAGCATCCATCCTTCACAGGTAGAGTTCCTCGGTAAAATTGTTACTTAATGAACAAGTCACCGGTAATTCTTATTGAAGTTTTAGTATACAGGGATCTGATGTTCCAACTATGATAGAGCTCCATTATGACATTTGCTCCATTAACAGCTAGCGTTGTGAGCTTGGGAGTTCATGAGTAGCTAGATAGGTTGATTCAAATACTGAGGTGATTAACGATCATTGATGAAGATTTGCTTGGGACCAAAACTTCGCCCTTGTTACCAGTCATCACGTTGGCATGCATTTTGATAGCGTATTCATATGTATCAAACACTATGTATGTACAAACAATTGAAAGAACGTGAGTATAATATTGGAGTACAACAATTGAAATATTTCAGAGCCATAAAAACAGAATCTTTCAAATAATTAATTTAGTATACTAAAAACCGAAGTAGGAAGCCGGCAGCCTGATGTATAAGTATTTCTTGAAAAGTTCCCATGGAGTTTTCGTAGAGTACATGTGGATCGATCTGCTGGTAATTGAATCTATTTGAATACGTTATGACAAGTTCAACTAGCTATTTGAAGCTTGATGGAATTACATTTGGAGGAGTTGGGAATTGGGATTGATTGATTGATACCATTGGACGGCGAAATAAATAGTAGGAGTATTAATTAATTAATTACTCTACTTAAGAAAATTAGAACAGTACTCCAAAATCTGGTCTTGATCATATCTATATAAGTAGACCAAAATCCATTGATCAGCTCATCCAAACCTCAGGTAATTTGCTAGCTACCTGCCAAGAGTACTCCTAGTGTTGTTGTTGTTGTTATTGTTATTATGGGAATGCATATGGGAGTAGTACTTGTTGCTGCAGCAGCAATATTGTTGCTCTTCACTTTTGCTGTAGCATCAGATCCCAGTCCTCTCCAAGACTTCTGTGTCACCGATCCAACCATCAAAGGTATCTATCATTTAATGGAGTATCATATACTGTATATGCATGCACATGTATATATCTAATTACAGCAATTACGAAAGTCCATAATAACTTGATGATGGATATATATATATATATATATATATATATATATATATATATATATATATATATATATCAGTGAATGGTGGTGGGTGCAAGGATCCTAGTCAAGTGAGCGCAAAGGATTTCTCCTTCTCGGGACTCCACTTGAGAGGTGACACAGCAAACGATCAGGGCTCGAGGGTCACTCCCGTTGGCATCACCCAGGTCGGAGGCCTCAACACCCTCGGCATCTCCCTGGTCCGCATTGACTACGCGCCACGGGGCCGTAACCCTCCACACACCCACCCACGTGCCACCGAAGTCCTTACGGTCATCGAAGGCACCCTGGAAGTTGGCTTTGTCACCTCCAACCCCAACAACGCCTTCATCGGCAAAGTGTTGAACAAGGGTGATGTGTTCGTGTTCCCCCAGGGGCTCGTCCATTACCAGAGGAACGTCGGCAACACCTATGCTGTGGCCATTGCCGCTCTGAGTAGCCAGAACCCTGGTGTTATCACCATTGCCAACGCTGTGTTTGGCTCTACTCCTGACATTTCCACCGATGTTCTGGCCAAGGCTTTCCAAGTTGACAAGCAGGTTGTCCAGACCATACAATCCAAGTTCTAGATAGCCGCATTTGCCCATTTTAAATCATATGATATTGTTATGCAATTTTTTAGGTGTTCAAGTGTATTCGTTTTATTCAAAATGGCAATTTGATTTTAAAATTGGTTATGTATGTGTGTGCACTATGTGCAATTAATACCTCTGCATTCTGTCCCTTTCCCTGGATCATCTACTATTATATATTAATACATGATAACTGCATTAATTGTATAAAAAAACGAAACTCGCTTCCTGGTTAAGCCACATGTACTCCAACTCAGCTCCACATCAGATTTGGAGTTTTTTTCCTGATCCCATAAGGTAACAATTGAATATGGTAACTTCCAAAAATTTTAATTGTAGTTAAGGCAAGCATCTAATCACTCTCATTTGTTTTCTCATATGTAATTAAAATAATTAAAACACTCACATCTACTATTATATATTAATACAGGATAACTGCGTTAATTGTAAAAAAAACGAAACTCGCTTCCTGGTTAAGCCACATGTACTCCAACTCAGCTCCACATCAGATTTGGAGTTTTTTTCCTGATCCCATAAGGTAACAATTGAATATGGTAACTTCCAAAAATTTTAATTGTAGTTAAGGCAAGCATCTAATCACTCTCATTTGTTTTCTCATATGTAATTAAAATAATTAAAACACCCACAATCAAAAAATAATTAAAACACACTTTTACAGCATTTGATTACTCCGCTCTCTCTCATCTCCATCCGTTTATTTCCTGCCATCACCGAAACATGAAGAACTCTCCATCCCGAGTCCTCCACAATATGCAAAGCGCTCGATTTGAGTATCGGTGCGGACTTGATAGTGGGAGGCATGCGAATCGATAGTGCGACAATGACACTTGGCGAGAGGGGATGAATCGATGCCGAAGATCATCGTTTATTCCAGATCTGAAACGTCTTAGGTTGCGAGGGGACTGCTTGTCGGGCTTAGTGGCGGAATGAATTATGACTTCACATTTCCAGACCTGATAGTGAATTTATGTTAGCAAGCTCTTCCTCTTCATTCTTTTTATTTTTTTTATTTTCAATTAAAATATAAGTCTTCTGAGTGATTAACAAATTTCTCTCCACCCAAATGCTGGGCAGATAATGATCAACCAAGCACGAAAGATAATTCTAAGAGTCTTATTCATTATCTGTTCTCATCTCTTAGTGTCTTATAGTCATCAAAAGAATTGGTGAATTTTTTCAATTAATGCTAACATTGAAGCACAAAAAAATTTATGCTGATCAAACAGGATGAAGATTTTGCAGCAGCACTGGCAGCAAGTAAAGGTAATAAATTTTGCATACTGACGCTGATTGGGTGAGTATACACAATTGTGCATACAGAGAAATTCGGTTACCTTGTTGCTTGAGGTTTAGGTCTTAGGATAAACTACAGTTGTCCTTTAGGCTTCATTTAATGAGTGGATTTGAACATATCATTATATTTAAAAAAATTTAAGACAAGTGTGAAAAAATACATTTCTGCAAAGATTTGAATGAAGTTCTTAAAAAGGTTACACTGAAATGTGTCTTTTCTAGCATAAGTTGTTGTGAAGAGAGCACTCACTATGGACATGTTTGCAGTAACACTTTTAAAAGAAAATTATAGTGCTAACATTTGCTTATTTGTATGTTTGATTACTCACATTTTCCCTTTTCATGTCATTTGTTTGCAGTAATTAATTTGATTGAATGGGTAGATGTCCAAGCCATTAAAGAAAGAATTAGTAAATACCAAGAAGAAAATGCTGAGCAGAGAATGATCAATCAAACACGAAAGGTAATTCTAAGAGACTCTTATTCATTGCCGTTAATTGTGCGAATTTCTCCATCTGGTTTCCGATCTCTTTCATGTTCTTTTAGTCGCCAGTGGGGACAATCATGGTGAGGTGGAGATGTGGCGTATCGTCGAATCGGGTAGCAGATGCTTCGAGTAGAGACATTTACTGTGAACAAAAAGTGTAAATTTTGTCAATGATATGATGTTTGGGCTCGCCGTCGAAAACTTCCAATATGGCCTCATATGGTCAAAAGTGGTCCACGGGATGACCACCCGTGACGTGGTCGGGTTAGGGATAAGTGACAAAACAAATTAAATCATCAGAGAGAGAACTGATATATTTTCTTGGATGAAATATAGAAGTGGTATAAATGTCATTATTCAAATAATAAAATTAACCCAAAACTTTTAAAAGTGAACTAATTTTTCATAAATCTAAATAAATCTAAGCCAATTTTTTTAAAAATGAACTAAATTTCTATAAATTTATTAGACTGGATATATTGTTATTTAATACATTTGAATCGGTATGGAGACTAAAAAATATTGTTAATTGAACAGTAATAAGGTAAAGTCTGCATACAAGATAAAAGTAGTATTTATTGAGAATGAAAATGGAGAGTATAAGATTGATGTGAAAAAAGTTTCTATTTTAGAAAACATATAATTTTGTTGGATAACCCAAAAAGAAAAACATATTGGGACGCGGGAGTATATGAAAACATTGAATACAATAATTAACTCTTAGAGGAGACCAAGTCCCGCATTATTATGGAGTAATAGATAAGAGTACAACCTTTTGCGTTTGGATTACTAGTTACATTCTTATTACAAGATCAATAAAATAGTTTATTCATTTTTCTGATTGGATTATACTGTTAGATTTAGAGGTTGTTTTACAATTACTAATAGTATATGCACCACGGAGCCGGCTGCCCAAAACATGATCCGTTAATAATTATTCATGGTGATCAGTTCGAGTTTAATTAAGTTTAAGACAGTTAATTAATTACTTCCGGCAGGTGGTTCTTAATTTCTGATGGGATGAAAATGAGGGGTTTAGTCGCTATATATAACCAAAGTCTCTCCAGCTTACAATAAAAATGCCTGATATCAAGGCCTAGCTAGCTAGTTTGGTATAGCATTAGAAATCATCTTAAATCATCGCTATCTCATAATAGTATTAATTTTTAAATCATGAATTGGAAACAAACTTAAAAGTATTTTTAAATCATGAATTGGAAACCATCTTATAAATTTGATGATGGTTAATGGAATTACTTGTTTGGTGGGTATAAATGAAGACCAATTCAGTCATATTAGTGGACAAGCATATGAACCCAACAAGTTGATTTGTCATATGCATATGTAGGTGTAGTGATCAAGTAGAGTACTGGGTCTATTCTACTACTATTACTAGCCAGAGGATATAAGCTTGTTCCCCTTTTCTATATATACAATTCTCCCACCTGCCATTTATGATCACAACTTCAACTCACCTGCAATCCCCTAGCTCTACTTCTAGTGCTATAGCTATTGTTTCTCACACACTACTGATTAATTATTAGCTATCTAGATTTGATTATCAATGGCTGGAGCTGCTGCAGGTTATAAGGTTACAATACTGATCACCTTGCTTTTGGGGGTTGCAATAGCAGTACTTGCCTCAGATCCTTCTCCACTTCAGGATTTCTGCGTCTCTGACCCCTCAATTCGAGGTACATATATATATGATCTCATCATATATATCCTTTTATATACTAGCTAGCTAGCTAGCTATATATACATGCACACATGATGCATGATGATCATTTTGTTAAGCAAATTTAGTTATATATAAGGAATATTTGAAGTTGTAGTGAATTAGTAATTTTAATGTACAGTGAATGGAGCGGGTTGCTTGGACCCCAAGTCAGTGAACGCGAACCACTTCTCCTTCAGCGGCCTTCACTTGGCGGGCGACACATCCAACCCTCTCGGCTCCAAGGTCACGCCGGCTCTCATTCCCGGGCTCAACACCCTCGGCCTCTCCATGGTCCGCATCGACCTTGCACAGTGGGGCGTGGTGGCTCCGCACTCCCACCCCCGCGCCTCGGAGGTGGTGACCCTGGTGGAGGGCACCGTGGAGGTGGGGTTCATCAGTACTCAGAACAAGCTGTTCCAGAAGGTGCTGAACAAGGGTGACGTTTTCGTGTTCCCCAAGGGACTGGTTCACTACCTCAAGAACGTTGGGAGCTCCAAGGCCTTCGCCATCAGCGGTCTGAGCAGCCAGAACCCCGGCGTGGTTGGCCTTGCCGATTCTCTCTTCGCCTCCACGCCTTCCGTTCCCACTGACGTGCTCGCCAAGGCATTCCAGGTTGACACCAAGCTCGTCCAGTACATCCAGTCCAAGTTCTAGCTACCTACCCACCTCCATGCATGCAGGCCTAGCTAACTAGAATATTATTGATCAAATTATATATCAAGCGTGTGTTTGTGTGTCTACTATTTAAGAATCCATATTTGTCTTTGTTAATTATGCTTGCGAATCTGTTATGTGTTGACATTAATCTGGCTTGCTGTTGCTCATTTGTTTGATGAGTTGGCCTTGGCCATTTGTTTAGATTTCCTTTTTCAAATCCTTTTATAATCGATTAATGGAGCATCAGACTCACTACACAAAATTAATATTCCTCTTATCCATATTTGATTGTAACATTTCATTTTGGCGCATAAAATAAAATGTATAAATTTTATGAAATTTTCATTTATACCTTTCAGAAATGTAGTTTAAAAAAATGTTTGATCATATACCTAGTTTTGAATGTATGAAACACAAGGTTTTCCAAATTTTGAAAAACTCTAGTATTAAACAAATTTTTCCATCTCTTAAAGATTAGGTATGTGATCAAATATTTACAAATGAATTTTAGAAAGGAAAATTTGGAAATTTCTCCATAACTAAACAGATCCTAAAGATTTTGTAGAATACTTCATGAAAAGAGAAGACAAATTTTATTAGGTGTTGTCTTTAGTTGATGGAAATAATAAGGAAGATAAATAAATATTTAAAAAATACTAATAAAGGACAGATAATATACACACACATCTAATTAGAAACCTGATATGACAACCATGAACATGCATGTATTTTCATTAATTTGTCAGGCAATTCAGATTTGCCCACTACATTGGTGTTGGGCCAGGTTTACCTTATTGGCTTCATTACAGGTTGGGTTCAGGGAGTGGAAGGAAAGAGGCATGGGTGTCGGAGGAGTTTGATGTGGTGGTGAGTGGTATTCTGGGAGGGCTGAGCAAAGACTCGTCTTATCTAGAGATATGAATAGTTCGTTTGCACAATATTTGGGTCTTGAATCTTCCTGAATAGCTCAAATTTGACATTTGGGAGATGAATTGATCGCAGAATCTTCTTTCGTCATTTGAGGATTTGGCTGGTGGAGTGAGTATTCTTCAGCTCCTCCTTTCTGACATTTTTGGTAGCTAAGATGTTCTATTCTATAGCGCTACCGCTCTTACATGAGGTTTATTTTTATTGTTTCCCTTTATTCAATCAGCTACTCCTGATTTGGTTTTTGCTTTCCCCTCCTAAGGAGGTAGTTTTATTTGATTTACTTGGTTTTATCGTTTCCATCCCGTTCTGGTTGGGCTTTGTATTTCAACTGTCATTGGTATAATTAATATAAATCTACCCCCTCCCACCCCCCTCCAAAAAAATAATAATACAACTGACAACTTTTTGTTTGGACAAAGCAACTATATACATTACTTTTGTCTTTAGTCTCTCGAAGAAAAAATCAAGTATTTGAGTACTTTTCTTATAACTTTTTCATGTTAAGATGTCAAAGATAAGAGCATCTCCAACAGCTCTCTCATTTTATTGGGATGCTCACTTTTGAAAACAATTGGATTTTTTTTTATCCAACAATTTCTCCAACTTATTCACCAAAATAGGGAAGGATGAAAAAAATAGGGCGTCTTCCCCAAATCTACAACATTCTCAAAATTTTGGGGGTTTTACCAAATCTACTTTTGAGCACTTATCACACTCTACTTGTGCCATTTGGCACATGCCTTACCTTTTTGGTTTATATTTTTTATTTATTTATTTATTTCCTATAGTTTCTGGAAAAAAAATAGGGAGTTTTTCCCAAATCTGCAGCATTCTCTAAATTTTGGGGGCTTTCCCAAATCTGCCTTTTGAGCACTTGCCGCACTCTACTTATGTCATTTGGCACTTACCTTACCTTTTGGTTTATATTTTTATTTTTTTACTTTGTTTCTTTTATAATTTACTTTTATACTTAACTATTATATATACTGTTATTTTTTATCTCTGCTAAAATTGTTATGTTTGTCTCTTAACATTAAATTTATATGTGTTCAATATATATATATATATATATATATATATATATATATATATATACTCCCTCCGTCCCTGAATAATTGTCCTATTTGTTTTGACAGTTTCACAGTATTTAATCTATGATTATTTTCCATGAATGTTTAGACATCCAAAATGAAATATTTCATGGGTGTCTCATATTTGCAATCTAAATTTTCCAATTATATTTTTTTTGAATTTTTTAAAACAATTTATCTTTGTTAAAATTTGAGTCAAACAATGAACCTTGAAACAGCAAAGTCAAACGGGACAACTTTTCAGGGACGGAGGGAGTATAATCTAATAATCTGAATACATGATCAATGAATGTTTTAGATTTTTTATATGTTCTTTAAAAATTTAGAGTAGTTTATTATTGCCTATAAAATTTAGTCAGATACTAATTAGAAAGTCATATGTTACAAAATGAGTATTATTTTCATATGTATTTTTCTAAATTTATATCAATATTTGATATTATAGTAAATGAATACAATGTGGTGGCCGAACGTCTGTGGGCTCAACCACCTTGTTCTTCTTCTGTAGTCTGGTCAAGTGGGAGAGCATGGTGTCATTGGTTGCTCCGCTTGCAAAGAAAGCCCACCGGAGGGTACTCCGGTTAACGGGCCTCCGACGCTCAAATGAGTACTCTATTTTAGAGTGAGAAAGTAGAGAGAAGGCAGAGCGAAGTAGTGATAAGATTACCTCTGCAGTTTGCAAAGGGATGACTTTTATAGGATGACACCCTGATGGCACGTTGGTAACATGCCTATGGTTCGAACGTGGTGGTCGACCACCTTTTGCGTGTTAGGCGACGACTTTTTGGGGAGTTCGGCTGGTCTGGGCGAAAGTCTGTCTATCCCCTGGTAGCTTTGTGGCAGTTGTCAGGTGTCAGGTGGCAGGCGGCGCGCTCAGACGACAAAAGGAACGTTTTGCATTAAATGCGGTCGTAGTTCCTGTCGGTCCTTCAGCGGGAAGCGTGCTCGGCTAGGTCCTCCTTGTTTTGGGCTGGGATTCTTGTGGCTTGTTGGCCCAGATTGTTTTGGGGCGGCTTCTAGGCTTATTGGGTTTGGAGCCTCCATGGCCATCAAAATGAATATAATTATATCGTTTTACTATAGTAGAAATCCGCTCTTTTTTCTTAAAGGGCAATTTTATTATATATTTCAAAGTGTCAAATAAAAATTAATTTACTACTATTTATTAGTAAAAGATGTATAATATTTTATTGGTGATTCTTTAAAATGAGAAAAGTGTTGAAATTGGAGCAAAAATGATTGGAAGAATATGATTTTCGTTTTCTAAATTTTAGAGAAACTTTCACTATTGGAGATGCATAGGCCAAAGTTGGAAGCCGGGCGCCTGAACCATTTCTAAAGAATTTAATTGTCGGTTATACACATGCTTCTGAGTTCTGACGACTGGTTCTTCTAATACGGTAGATGAAAAACTATTAGACGGCCAATAATTAAAAAGAAAATTATAAAGCGCCTATTAATACATTAATATAGTAGTTGCAATGTTGCTCTTCATGATCGTCGGCATCAGATCCTAGTCCTCTCCTTGGTACGCATTGACTACGCGCCCTGGGGCCAGAACCCTCCACACACCCACAGGCCACCCAAGTCCTTACGGTCCTCGAAGGAACGCTTGAAGTGGGCTTTCGCCACCTCCAACCCCAACAACACCTTCCTTCATCGGCAAAAGTGTTGAACAAGGGTGATGTGTTCGTGTTCAACTTATCAAACACAAACAGACCATCAAAAATGATACTAGAATCTCCATCTTACCTACGTGCCTTTGATGGAACAAGTCTTTACAATATCCAGGATTTGTTCACCTGCCTCTGGGAATAAAAACACACTTCCCTTCTTAGGCAAGGCAGAATTACATAATAATATGATACAACCAACATTCTCAGACTAATGCTTCATTCACCTGCTACGAAGATTCATTCCCCTGTTCAAGAAGACTGTCGACGTTGTAGGCGCTTCCATAAGCCCTCTCCTTCCAGATCCTCTCCACTTCAACAAAAGTCAGTCCTTGTGTCTCAGGGACAAACATGACTATGAAAACTGCTGCAACCATGGCTATCCCGGCAAGAATCAGGAAAGTCAAACCGGTCCCTGCAGCTTCAGCGATAGATAGGAAGGTCTGCGCTACTATCACGTTAGAAATCCAGTTGACAGTAGCAGACATTCCTCCGCATATTCCTCGGTATTGCTCCGGGTATATTTCTGAATTTACGGTCCATGGAACAGGTCCCATTCCAGGTGCAAAGAATGCAATGTACAGAGCTAGGCCAAGAACTGCAGCCCATCCATAAAAGTTCCCGTATGAACCAGATGATTCACCAAAAAATGCTCCAGCCAGAATGAGAAGAGAGACAATAACACCTGACAAACTCGAAAGTGCCAACTTTTTCCGCCCAGCATGATCAATCAGGTAAATGCCAGCAATAGTTCCAGCAGCATTCAAGGCAGCCAAAATGAGAGAGAGGAGGAGCGCTAGCTGATTAGAGCGGAAACCAGCCATTTGAACTATTGTTGGACTGTAGTACATAACTGTATTAATGCCAACGAACTGCTGAAATGCCTGCATAATATGATTGCCAAAATCACAACATACACAGTACATAAATAAACTTAGGACAGTTTCTGATCCACTAATCAAGCCTTGTCCTTGTGCACCAAAACATCCTACAAATTGCACTACAGTGACATGTGTTCCTCTTTATTTAACAAGCATTCTAGTCCCCAACACCAGCGTTTTTAGGTTTGAATACTTACTTGAAGTCCAGCACCAGCTAGAAACGCAAGTCGGATCTCTTTAGATTTGAAAACATCCAGGTATCCGACATTTTGCTTGTTTTGGCATTCTTCAGCCAAAGAACTGGTAAGGTGATCAATTTCATCCTCGAGTCGAGAAAGATCATAAATTCTAGTAAGAATCGATATCGCCCTCTCTTGATCATTCTGTATCACCAAAAAAGATAACGAGATTTACCACTTTTGAAAATTACAGAAAATACCAAACACAATCTGGCATTCAATAGAAAAGGAACAAGCAGAAGTCCTTGCACCTTCATGAACAGCCATCTAGGAGATTCCGGCAGACATAACATGAGAAAAAATTGAATGACTGCTGGCACAGCAGAAACTCCAAGCATCCACCGCCAAGTTCCTGGAACCTGTACACAGAACAGCAGCATAAGACATTAGCAAAATATTTCACCGAGATGAATGGAGAAGCTGTAGTACAAACTATAAAGACATACATAAGGAAATGTCTTCAAAATAATTAAGAAAAAGGAAACATTAAAGAAAAGAAAAACAATCAGAAGTTTAACCACTTTGGGGTTGACAGTAAAAACCATACTGTATAATTCAAGTTCAATCATTTATGCTGCTCTGAAATGCCCATTTCATGAAGATGTGATCCAGCCTTCCAAACCACAAGACTGTTTATAAAATATTTGCCTAAAGTTACTAGCTGCGTATTTGCCTGAAGTTACAGCATATGTACTCAAATAACTGGAAAAATCAAATAGGAGTCACTGGCAGGGTTTACAAACAGGTTCAGGATCTTTCATTACTTTATCTGTCCCCCATTGAAAAGTTCTCAAATTTCGCACATCATAAAGTTTTATCATAAAGTACTAGTCTTACCAATTACCCAAAATATACTAAGAGAAAGCAATAATTATAGCACAGATTCTTACTTGGGCATTATTCTTAAAAATTACAAATATACCAACAGCATGAATTCAGGTATGAATGTATTGTGAGGATGTTGAGATAATCTTTATGGTGAACCAACGCCTGGTAGTTAAACCATGCCTTATCTTAATTGCAACTATCTAACACCAATAACATTGATAATAAGATTCAAAATTATTGACTCTTATACAGTTGACCAGCAAAATTTGATCTTCACCAGGACTTGGGACAGTAATTTCTTGCTCATGGTGTAGGAAGAGAAAGCTGCCAAAGCTGAAACAGGAGAAAAACTGCAGCAATGTAAGCTTAAAGGCATTGCGCCCATAAGATATTCAGTATAAATAACTAAAACTAAAGCAACCTCTCCAAAAGACTGAAAGTAGAAAGCGTACCAAAAAATGCCTTCTAACATCAAGGTATGTAACTCAGCTTGCAGAATACAAAAGCATCAAACATTGAGAATGCAGTGAGTAATGCTTTACAGTAACCATTGAACGTGAGTTTACAGGATTTTTATAAAGAAAAATAAACTTAGATAACGTAGTGGGGGATCATTGATTGATCAACTCAACAAGTATGTCCATGTAGACTAATTGCAAATTTTGGCCTCTAAAGTCACAAATAGAAACCATCCTTTGGACCAGAAGCATCAAGAATGTAACAAAGTAACAAATCCCCCTGCAACTCATTTGCATAGAAGAGAACATCCAAGAATCAGCATCCTGTTCCCCTGAACTCCCTTTCCCTTTCTAGACACCTGTGATTCTGTGAATCACTAATCCATCCACCCTTTCTAACCTCACAAAAATTTCAGATATCATCTCTTTGTGTAACATCTCATCTCAGATTATCATATGAACTTGAATTTTACTGGAAAGAAAGGGTCAGGTTCTGGTTAACAAGTAAATGTATGGTGTACGAGAAGTCCCACTGCACAATTAATAAACGAGCAACACATCAAAAGCAGAGAAGATATCATCTCTTTGTGTAACATCTCATCTCAGATTATCATATGAACTTGAATTTTACTGGAAAGAAAGGGTCAGGTTCTGGTTAACAAGTAAATGTATGGTGTACGAGAAGTCCCACTGCACAATTAATAAACAAGCAACTCATCAAAAGCAGAGAAGATATCATCTCTTTGTGTAACATCTCATCTCAGATTATCATATGAACTTGAATTTTACTGGAAAGAAAGGGTCAGGTTCTGGTTAACAAGTAAATGTATGGTGTACGAGAAGTCCCACTGCACAATTAATAAACGAGCAACACATCAAAAGCAGAGAAGATATCATCTCTTTGTGTAACATCTCATCTCAGATTATCATATGAACTTGAATTTTACTGGAAAGAAAGGGTCAGGTTCTGGTTAACAAGTAAATGTATGGTGTACGAGAAGTCCCACTGCACAATTAATAAACGAGCAACACATCAAAAGCAGAGAAAGCAACATTGTTTATTTCTGCTCCAATTGTAAACCACCAGAAAAAGAGATACAAAATAGAAACAGAAATAGGAATAGAAATTTTCACCTTTTCACATGAGAAATTCCCAAACAGGGAAGAAACCTCGCCTTGCCTTGGAAACACTATTGATACTATTTTACTAGACTTTAAACCAATATTACGCTTCATCATCAGTACATAAAATACTCTGAAAAGCGTAATGAACCCAAACCCAGACAGTAAAGGGAAGATTATAAACAGCACAACGAAAGCTGACCTCTGTGAACGCAAGATTTACGAGGTAGGAAAGAAACTGTCCACCAGTAATCATCAGCACGTTTGTGCTCACCAGTCCCCCCCTTATTTCTGAAGGTGATGCTTCGGCAATGTACACGGGAGCCGTGACAGAAGCCACACCAACACCAAGACCAACCAAAAGACGTCCCAGTATCAGAATGTAAGGATCTGGAGCTATAGCCATGACTATTGCTCCAGCTGCGAAGACAACATCGGACAAAAGCGTAGCTTTCTTACGACCATAAGTATCATTAATCCAACCTCCTGATGCAGCTCCGATCACTGCACCAATCAAGGCCATGCTAACAATTGTTTCCTGTTAGCACCAATCATCAGTGCACTTTAAATCAGAAGAGCTTAACAGTTCCTTTTACCAGTTCATCTAAGCTGTCTTCTTTCCACTTTCCCCAAACCCAAACTTAATTGGAAAAGCCACTTTCAATCACATTTCAGCAATGATGGAAATTTAGACATGAGTTTCTTACCTGCAGGAAACTACTTTGGTTGACTACTTCAAACTCATCCTTAATATAGAGAAGAGCGCCCGATATGACACCTGCACAAGATTGAGCGGTCAACATGACAACGCTTTCCCCATACATATCCACCGAGTGAGAAAAGAAACAGAAAAAACTGATGACGATTATACAAAAAGTAAAACTTTGTCAGAGGGCGGAGCAAAAGAGAGTAAAAAAGACATCATTCCATTTAACTTGAACAAACAACATACTTTTTCTAACTTGCTTTAAGGTTAGAATTTTTTATGCAGTGAAAACAGCAGTAGGGAATCGGATGAATACCTGTATCATAGCCAAAGAGCAGGCCACTAATCCCAGCAATCACAGTCAATCCTAAAACATAATGATTACTGAAATATGAAATTCTCCGTTCTGGAAACAAATCCAGATACCCTGAGCTTCCAGGCATCGACCCGATCGTCATCTTTTGAGGCACCCAGGTTAAAAAAATCCCGAATCAGTAGATTGCAACTAAGACAGAAAAAGTTCCAGTACCCAACCCAACACCTGTTTTTCAAGCGTCCAAGGTTTCCCGTGGGGTTATAGTCGAAACCCAGAAAGAATAGAAGCAGGAAAGGTAAGAGGATGATAGCAGAATATGAGGCTCAATTGCAAATGGAGGAAGCGTTAAGCAGAACTTCTCTCCTGAACTGATCAATGGTGTTGTTTGTCACCGAGAAGAGAGAGAAGAGAAGAGGGTGAGAAACAATTTGAAGAGGGAAATTGATGTTGAAGTTTCATTTGAGAGGGTGAGAAGGAAGGAAGGTTTTATACACAATTTAGTTTTGAAACGTAATTTTGCTGTAAAATGTTAAAAGAGTGTTTGTTGATCCAGGTACAGTGTACTACTCTCTCCGTGGAGTTGGTTCACGTCGTCTTCACGGGTAGGAATGGCAGCGGGTCGGTTACTCCGCGGATAGAGTATAACCGTATCCACTAATCGCGGATATTTACTATCCGCGGTTAGTAGGTATCCGTTATAACGGTTAATACCTAGCACCTATATCTGGATATCCGCGGATATTTGTCACCCGCGGATATCCGTTACCCGTCAAAAAACCGTTTTTCAAGCTTTGAACTAATGAAAAAAAAAGATTGGTAATAAGCAAGTCATCCGCGGTTATTAGAAAAGGATTGGGTTGAGTTTTATAGAGGCCATGGGTATTAGAAATGGATTGGGTTGAGTTTTATACAGGCCATGAGTATTAGAAATGGGCTGGGGCTGGGCTAGGTATTATAGTTTTATAGTTAACGGGTATCCGCGATTACGGATACCCCTTATCCGTAACCGCACCCGTTAGAATCACGGTTAGTAAATTTCATCTATTAGTCAATAACCGCAGATAATATCCGCGGATAAACCGCTATAAAAATCACGAATATCCGCGGTTAGCGGTTATCACCCGACCCACTGTCATCCCTATTCACGGGCCTGTGTCCCACTTTCACGTGTCTCATATAGCCATGCTCCGGAGGTACCTTTAAACCGAAATCAGCGTCAATCGTGAATAACATCGTCTGTTATACGTTTCCCGATTATACAATATATATTATATATATATATATATTACACTATAATAAGAATCAAAATGTAAAAAAACTAAAATAGAGAATATGAAAAAGCTACTACTATTCACGGACCAAATCGTTAAAAGGAAAAAGATAAAAAATGAGGATGAGAAGAAGCGAACCGCCAAAAGTTTTTTCTTTAATTTTTATGATGAGGGCCAAAAGCTTTTTTAAGACCAAAACGTAAAAAGAAAAAGGAAAAAGAAAGAAAGAAAGAACAGCCAAAAGTTGGGAGTATCCGAAAAAGCTGTAAGTACTAACTATGCGGGTCGTTAAAATTAACCGACGTCGTTAACATAGTGAGAAAAAACAAAATGACAAACATGTTACTATTCATTTCACTATAATTTGATTGAGGAAAAAAACAAACAGCAGAGGCCCTCAAGGGGAGGTCAAAATTTTGATGACTATAATTTTTTGAATATAAAAGACCACTATGGTCATCTAAAATTAGAGGTGTCCATAGTTCGGCCAAAACCGAAAAAAAATGAGAATCGAACCACCTTCGGTTTTTTCGGTTCGGTCAATTCGGTCGATTTCGGTCAAAACCGAATATCGGTTATTTCGGTTCGGTTCGGTTTTGACCGAAAAAACCTAACTCATTTATTTTATTTTATTTTTTTACATTTAAATTTTGTTGGCATTGTTTTCATATTTTGGACATTTTTTTGAATCATCTTGTTGCAATTGTTTTATTGTTTTTTTTCATTCAACGAGTTTAGGGAAGTGATAGAAAAAATAGAGAAAATTTGGTCAAATTTACCAAAAAAATTGGTTTATTCGGTTAAAAACCGAACCGAAATGTTCGGTTTCGGTTATTTTAGTTTTATGGGTGAGTTTGGTTTATTACGGTTCAAAACCGAATTAACCGGTCAATTCGGTCCAAACCAACCGAATACCCAGACATTCAATTAAAGCGAACCAAATGATGGTGTGTTCTTCTTAGGGATGGCAGTGAGTCGGTTGATAACCGCTAACCGTGGGTATCCGTGACTTTTTAACGGTTATATTTGTGGTTAATATCCGTTATTATCCACTAGTAGGTGAAAATTACTAACCGCGACCTTAACGGTTACGGTTATGGATATGGTGTAACCGCAACAGTGGATACCCGTTACAATATACTCAGCCCCCTTTTTAATGAAATATACTCCAACCCATTAACATTATTCATTATACCCAAATAACACTCATTTTCTATTACAATGTTATCTACTCCAGACCCACTAATATACCCAACCCACTAATATACCCTTTACCAAATTAAAAAAAAACAAACTCACACACACCACACCACCCATTTGCACATTTATTTGATCATGTGTGCCCATTTGCACATGATATTGAATAAGGTTTTACATTTTAATGCAAAGTGGATAGCGGTTTTTATGCGGGTAACGGATATCTGTGGGTGACAATTATCCGCGGATATCAAGAGATAGGTGTCAGTTACTAACCAGTGTAGCGGATATCTACTAACCTCGAATAGTAAAATATCCGCGGTTGGTGGTTACGGTTACAGGGTAATCCGCGGATTAACCGCTCCGCTGCCATCACTAGTTCTTCTCATGATAAAACTATAAAAAAAATTATCAAATTAATCATTTCTTTAATTTTTTATCATATATTACTCATTAATTAAAAAAATACATTTTATTCACTAAATTATCATTAAAAAAAACCCGAGCATTTTAAAAGCAACCACACAATCTCTCAGATAACACACCCACACCACATCAAACAAATGTGGTATTATCATTTGCATACGTACGTATGAGAATGGTAACCTACTAGCTACTACTCTCTACATGCATCTTAAAATCATTGAGAAGTACTCCTATCTTTTGTCCCAAAATAAGCATGCATTGAAATACGTATACCAATATTATCTCATACTTTTTTTACTTACACAGTGAAAAAAAAACTTAAATATGCATTACTACCCTGAATTATAGTAAATCGTTTGAGTTAGGGTCTTAATTATAACACTAGCATATTATTATCTCGAACTATTAAAGTGGTGCAGATAATGGCCTCGGTCCTGTGAACTCGGCACGTGCCGTCACTTTCGTTACCCTTTCACTCATTTATGTTAGACGGAAGTAGCTATCGCTTTTCTCAAGGACTATACTGTAAAGTTTTAAAATCCAAGCCCAGCCCCCAATTTTGAAAATAAAAATAAAAACTTTGGCTAACCCCACTCCACCTCTGCCGCGGACCTCCACCGCCGCCGCCGCCGCCACCGTCTCTCCGATGATCTTCATGGCTGCAATGGTTGATGCTCCTATGCCCAGGTAAGATGTTACTAATGTGGACATCATTATCGGCCAAATTCTTGATCAAAGCTGCTCTTTTCTAACAGATTCGGCTAAAGCGAGCGAGCAAAATTTAGAAGTAGCAATCTGATTGGACCAGAGGCAGGCGTTTCTGTTAAAGAGAGTCCCAAAAATCCAGCCTTTGGAGGTTGAGAGCTGCGTCGAGCATGAGATGCTCGACCTTCAGTCCTCGGCCGAACCGATCAACGAAGCCACCTGACACAACGAAATCGCGATCGACATTACCAGATGCGTCCAGATTTTGTTTAATTCTTCCAACTAGCTCCAGCTCGACCATGGCCACAAGGACTCCAACTTCTCTGATCTGATAACGTGTCGCAGCCAGCCTCCTCCCTCCTCCCTCCTCCACCCACTGGCCGTCGGTTGCCAGACTACCCTCGAAGATGCCATCGATCGAGACTCAGACTCCTCCGATGACGGCATTTCCACCGGCGAAGATGATGGAATCGAGAAATCGAGCGTCACGGGACTCCGATTCACTGCACAGATCAAGGCGGCGCCGTTGAGGGATGTGATTTGGTTTGATGAAAAAGGTGTTTGATGTGGTGGCATTACATCTCACGAATCGTCCAGCTCTTTTGAAATAAAAAAACGAAAAAGAGCATTTAATTTATTTTAAAAAATATTGGGGGTTGGGCTTCGGTTTTAAAAGATAACAATTACGTCACTAAGAACGGGACCAACTAACACCGATTAACAGATCATGCTTGAAAGCTAACGAACGTGATGGCACATACCGAGTTCACTGAGTCGAGACCTTTATTTGCACCACTCCAATAGTTCAATGTAGCAGTTTTCCTGTGTTATAATTCAAGCTCCAACTCGAATGATTCGCTATAGTTCAGGGTACTACCGCATATTTAAGCAAAAAAAAAGACCAAAAAAGATCAAACGTTGCTTCTTTTTTCGAGTGAGTGACAAAAGACATGCATATTGTCTTGAACATCTAGCCTAATGATTATACTCCAAAGAACCTGAGATAACGATCTTGAGTTTAAGCAGGAAGGGTCTATCATAGGGGCACATAGGGGCGCGAGGCCCATTAAAAAAATTAAAATTAGGATACCCCTAATGATATTTGTCTAAAGAAAACAAATATAGGGATCATTCTAACTAAAGTTGAAAATATTAGGGAGCTGGAGGGAATAAAACAATTACGGAGTGGGGAAGGGTCCGAAGGGAGTTCAGAGTTGTGTGGCCCCGGTTGTCTTGTGTGAGGGGGATAAAAGGAGGTTTTCCTAATTTGCGGGAAGCGATTTTGCAGAAGTTTTGCGGTACTATTTTTTTTTGTCCAATAACGACGTCGTTTAATTTAAATTAGAAAACGACGTCATTTTGATTATTGGACAAAAACGTTGGAATTCTCGAAAAACACGTTTAAATTGAGAAAAAGCGTTTGAAAACATAAAAAGCGTTTGGTTGTGAAAAAGCGTCTGAATACATACAGACCTAAAATGCGTCAATGGCACATATGGAGACCCTAAACTGTGCCCATAACATATCTTCAGATCCTAAACTGTGCCAATGACACATTTTAGGTATTTTGGCATTGGCACAGTTTAGGGCCTCTATATGTGTCATTGACGCATTTTAGGTCTGTATGTTTTCAAACGTTTTTTCACAATCCAAACGCTCTTTATGTTTTCAAACGCTTTTTCACAATTTAAACGTTGTTTTTCTATGTGTCATGGACACACTTTAGGGTCTTAAGATATGTCATTGACACAGTTTAAGGTCTCCATATGTGCCATTGACACATTTTAGGTCTATAGTTTTCAAACATCAAAACGCTCTTTATTTTATCAAACATTTTTTATCAATTGAAACGTATTTCTCGAAAATTCTAATGTTTTTGTAATTGATGAAAACTAAAACGACGTTGTTTTGATTAAGGTCCCGCAAAACTTCCGGAAGAGACACTGCCACAAATTAGAAAGGCCTGATAAAAGTTGGGATTTTATTATTTTTAAGTCATAGAACTGGCACAGGTGAGCTACCTCAGGTCCTCAGTACAGTACCTCCTTTACAGAAATTGCCAAACTTGCATCACACTGGAGTAGTTTTTTTAGTTATTTTATTTACAATTTCAATCTCCATCCATGATTAATTTTACACATTTTTTTTGAGTTGCCCCTAAAAATTCTACACTTTCTTTATATAAAAACTTTACTCCTCTAAAGTTACTAAATTATCCCTACTTTATCTCAACTTTTTCTATCTCATTTTTTGTGCAACCTCTATTTAAGGGTAATTATGTCAAACTACATAAAATCTTACATTCACCTTAATCTCCCCAACGCAAAATGTAGAATTAACTGAGGATAGAATAAGTAATTTTTATTTTATTTTATTTTTATGGATAAAGTTTCTTATAATTTTGGAATAATATATAGCAATAAATTTTTTACATTAACATTTTAATTCATCCTAATACACTTAAATACATGCTTTGATTAAAATAAATAATTGCATGAATGGTTAATGTGGATAAACGCCGATAAATTGTTTTATTCGTGAAAACTTATTTTTTATGTTATTGTGAAACTTTTTTCTATGTGAAGTTTGTTCTCATATTTTCATTAATAAAACATCAAATCAACACTTTCCATACATTTTTTTCTTATAAATATCACACAATATCAATTTTCAAATACTTTTCATTTTTTTCATTAAATTCTCTAGGGGTGTGTTCAACACACATATTTTCCAAAATAAATTTTCAACTTTCCTAATCTAAATACATAAAACAACCTTAAATCCATCAATTCTCCATAAAATAATATTTTTCTCAAATTTTCCTACTCACATGCATCTCATCCATCAATCAAAATACACATTTCAAAATTTCCCATTTTTTTCTTCTGACTCACGCTGAACTGAGCCTAAAAATCTACAAAAAAAAATGACACTTTTCTCAAAGTTTTGGAAATTAAGCATCCCTTTAAAAAAAATTCTTCTCTTAAATTATGTATTTGTATTATACTATGTCATCAAAATTTTGTAACTTATGAATTTGTGCCTCCGCCGATTTTTTTTTGAGTCTGTCAAGCCTTCATCATTCCCATTACCTACCCAAAATGTCAATAATTGATGCATTAGCATACCTCCAAACTCACCCGAATCCTAGAGCTTGAAACTTTTCCCTACTATGATTATGATCATATTATTCTAAAAAATATTCATAAGAATTAATTAAATCGATCTTTTTATTTTCATAAATCTTACAATATCAATTTAAAAAAGATTTTAAAATTTCCCATTTTTTATTCAAACTAACAACCCATATACAAATTGAGCTCTTGCCCAAATTTTATGTCACTTATGTTCATAGTACAAAATGCTAATAATGCTCACTTGGATTGAAAACTTTCCCAAAATTTCTCAAATGTTTTTTTAACTTTTCCAATCCTACATAAAACAATCTTAAATATATTAATTCTCCATTAAATCACTTTTTTCTCAAATTTCTTTACCCACATATATCTCATTCATCAATTAAAACATGCATCCTCAAATTTCTCAATTTTTTTTGCTACATCACCTGAACTAAGCCTGCAGAGTGCAGTAGTACAATCTTACAAAGCCATTTATTAGGGGGTTTCAAACTTAGAAATTGGGGAAATGAGTTTTTCACCTAATAACTAAGGGTTGGAGAGGTGAGTGAGGAAAGTGAGTAATGATGGCCCAAGTTTGAGGAGCCCGTGAAATTGAAGGGGGCTGGAGTGTAAATTTGGCGCATGACTTGTTTAGATACTTTATTGATCAGCATAAAATGGTGATCAACATGATGAGTTGTTTAGAATGACATCACTACCTAGTTAGATCGACATACATACTTGATTGATTAGCATAAAATGGTAATCAACATGATAAGTTGTTTAGATCGACATACATACTTGATTGATTAGCATAAAATGGTGATCGACATGATGAGTTGTTTAGATCGACATTACTACCTAGTTAGATCGACATCACTACTTAGTTAGATCAGCATAAAATGGAAGTGTGTCAATTATATTGTGCACTTATTTGTGCACACATCTGTGTGCCGCGCACAACTTTGTTAGATCAACATGATGAGTTGTTTAGATCGACAACACTACCTAATTAGATCGACATCACTACCTTGTTAGATCGACATACATACTTGATTGATCGGCATAAAATGGTGATCAGCATGATGAGTTGTTTAGATCGACATCACTATCTAATTAGATCGACATCACTATCTAATTAGATCGACATCACTACCTTGTTAGATCGACATACATACTTGATTGATCAGCATAAAATAGTGATCAGCATGATGAGTTGTTTAGATTGACATCACTATCTTGTTAGATCGACATGACTACCTTATTAGATCGACATACATACTTGATTGATCAACATAAAATGGTGATCAACATGATGAGTTGTTTAGATCGACATCACTATCTTGTTAGATTGACATGACTACCTTGTTAGATCGACATCACTACCTAGTTAGATCAGCATAAAATGGAAGTGTGTCAATTATATTGTGCACTTATTTGTGCGCACATCTGTGTGCCGCGCACAACTTTGTGCGAAACTATATGCGGACTGTCGTGCGCAGCGCACAACTTCAGGTGAATAACGAGGGGCTACTCACGTGAATAACTAAATTCACTTTGGTCCTATTCGCTTGAGGTCCGCATAGAAAACAGTGAATCGCGCGGTCCTACTCACGTGAAGAAGGAGAAACGAAAAAGTCAGAAAAAAACTTAAATTTGAAACCCCCTATTGAACCATTACTTTTAATTAATTGTACTACACGTGGAACAATGAGGTCCGATGAAATCGACACAGACGCAAACGCTGGACGGATATGCTCACACGTGGTAGAAACACAACCACAAGTTTTGGGCTTTTGGGTCCCACCAGCCACACCAATGCAGGTCCTACTAAATGCCTTTTTGTTTAAGCTTCACATATTTAAATAAGGTAAAGTGTACCGGTAGTCTTGTAACTTTAATTATTGTTCTACTGAAGTTTTGTTTTAACTTTTCATTTCAATAAAATCATGTTTTCAACTTTTTTTAAATTTGTGATCATATTTCATCCGACATCCGTTAAATTTAACGAACTTTGGGAAAAATGATAAATTTAGCAACTCAGTTTTTTTAAAAAAATCTATTTATACCATAAAGTTTTAAAACTAACCATTTAAATACACCCCCAACAATTATAAACATAACACATTTACCCCAAAAAATTTCACATTCCTTCCACCATCCTGCCACCGTCTAGTCATCGGTGACCCACGCCGTGATTTGCCGACATGGGGTTGCGGCTCGCCGGCCTTGGGCCGCGATTCTCCAGCCTCGGTCCAAGATACGGCGCCCTAGGCCGAGATACGCGAGCCCGAGCCCCGATCTACGATCCGATGTATTATTTTCTCTATTTCGGATTTTTCGGCGGTGGTCCGGCAGTGATCCGACGGGTGTTGTGAGTGAAGGTGAAGTTTGGAAACTTTTGGGTCAAAATGTTAAGTTTATAATTGTTGGGGCGTACTTAAATGTTTAGGTTTAAAACGTATGGTGTAAAAGATTTTTCCAAAAAAATTGAATTGGTAAAATTATTATTTTTACCCAAAGTCCGTTAAACTTAACGGATGTTAGATGAAAAAGGACCATGAATTTAAAAAAGTTGAAAAACATGACTTTATTGGGATAAAAAGTTAAAACATGACATCGATGAGACAATAATTAAAATTACAAGACTATGAATACATTTTACTCGTTTTAAATGCGTGCATTATACTCTCTATATATGGGGATGGTTCACTGCTGGTGAACAGTGTGTAAACAGTGGCACGCCCAATAGGGCCGTGCCACGTCATCCATTTTTTAAAAAATTAATTTTTTTATTTTTTTAATTTTTTAAAATTAAATTTTTTAAATTATATTTATTATTTATTTCATTAAATTTTTTATTGTTTCCCATTTTTTTAATTATATTTATTATTTATTTCATTACTTTTTTATAAAAAAAATTAATTAATTTTTTTTTCATTTTTTAAAATCTCTATATATGGGG
Source organism: Stellera chamaejasme (assembly GCA_024586325.1). NCBI lineage: Eukaryota > Viridiplantae > Streptophyta > Magnoliopsida > Malvales > Thymelaeaceae > Stellera > Stellera chamaejasme. The sequence continues at coordinate 40,057,909 of CM044984.1, read as the reverse complement.
ATGGTATTAAATTTCTTCTTCATTTTCATTTTGATTACTTTTCTTACAATTTGATTGTATTGTATTTTTTTTCATTTTTTTTCATTTTGATTAAGTTTTCAAGGTGTACGGGATTGTATTGTATTGTCTTCGTTTATACAATCAAAATGTGTACGGGGTTTTCTAAATTTTTTAAAATCCAATAAAATTAGTATTAAATTAATTTATTCTTCATTTTGATTACTTTAAAGTGTGTTAAATGTTTTTTATGGAGATCGAAAGTTTTAGTAATTTTGAAAACGAATATAAAATTTGTAAAAAATACAGTTTTGTAAATTCTCTTCTTCCATTACTTATCTTTAACTATTTTGAAAGTATGTCATTTTTTGTACGAAAAAAAAATTCCATTACAATTTATAACTATTTAAAAAGTAGCATGTTGTCATCAAAGTTTCAAATCTTATGAAATAGTTTTTTCCTTTCTTTGAGCGTTGATGATTTTAACGAAAAGTAATAATGTGTAATTAGTATTTGTATTTAAAACTCTATACATAAACATAAAATTTTGTATGAATGATATCCACCTAATAAGATTGTGTCACCTCATCATAATTTAGTGATTTTATCTATTTGCGTTTCAAATTGTTTAAAAAACTAAATATCTATTTTACTTTTATTTCTTATTATTTTACGTTTTGTCCATAATGGTTTAGACTTCATTTGATAAAATGTAAAAATTCTGAGACCTAATTTTTTCACCTATAATAATTATATATTTTATCATTTATTTCATAAAAATATACATTTATTTCACTTATTATTACATCCTTATTAAATTTTTATAAAATATTACAATTTACACCGCTACGAAGTGCAGGAAATTAAATCCTTGTTGATTTTCATGAACAATTAAAATGTCGGATTAATTAATTATTATAACACTCCATTTGCGGTTAGAGGTAAAGACGTCCAAGTCAGCACCATTTTGATGGCTCCGGCCGGATTTTATCAATTTCTCCATCATCATCATGATACAAATGCTACTACATGATAAGGACGACAGTAGGGCCTGCCTTAAATAATTCATATATGTATGTGTCCTTAGCGTCGTCTATCTTCATGTTGTACTGGTGCACACGTCAACAAAAAAACAATCCACCCCGAGCCCTACCCATTTTCATTGGGTTGCATTGCAGCTAATGATACCGGACCTTCACGGTTTGGTTTAAACCGAAAAATCAAACCAATTTAGGGTTTTCAGTTCAATTAATTTGGTTACATGCAGGTTCAAAGTTAGAAATTAAATTACGAGATACCGAGAGGTACATATCAAAAGTATTTTTTTTACTCAATATCTTTATGTAAATCAAAAGTATTCAAAATACATAATAAAAGTTGTCAAAACGAGGGCTGGAGGTGACCAAGCGCTGGATGGCCGGACAATGGAGGGTGATGGCCGAGGGTGCCAGTTTCTTTTTTAATCAGTGCATGCGCGTGTTAACCAATAAGTTTTGAGGTTTATGTGGATCTATTGAGTGGCTAAGTGAATATTTTTATTGGATTGTGTTGGGTTTCGGTAAGCAACAATGGCGGTAGGGGTCAAAGATTAATAGGTGTACGTGTGAGTTTTTATTATTTGAATGTTATATTTTACATTTGAATTAGTTTTAAATCTATATTAAAATTGTAGATAAAATAAAGAGTGGATATACATATATATATATATATATATATATATATATATATATATATATATATATACACACACATGCTCGAAATTGTTTTTTTAAGACTTGGATCTAGGGGCCCAACCCCATATCCCTATCCCTGCTCGAAGAGATGGTCATCTGTGCTCCACAGCTACTGGTGTCATCACCCTGCAAAGATGGGGAACCAACCAAGATGTATGTAGTCCAACCCAACCTCAGACTCTTTCTTCCCGACCTATTTTACTCTCTGGCTGCAGTTATTTAGGTGGTACCCAAAAAGAGATCAAATGACTCCCCGGAACACATGAAAGAAAGATATGAACTAGGTAAATAGAAATAGAAAAGAGATGTTTCCATTTCAATATATATATATATACATGTTAAATTAAAAATAATATTATAATTATACTAATTGTATACTATATACTCATATTTTTACAAACATTACGGGCAGACAGCTATTTGCCCCATCCCCCCACAGTTCCACCTTTGGTTACGTTTTTGGCAATTCCACCTTTGGTTACGTTTTTGGCATGTGGTTCGGTATGGTATCACTACATACTTCTTGGGGCTTTTGTAGTGCCGTATGTAGCGTCAGAAGGCGATACAAAGCCTCACATAAACTTTGGCGTTACATTGCGCTGCAGAGTTAAATATGTTACTTGTTCTTAGTGCCTAGAAGCGCTACAACACCCTAAATTCGAATTATATTATTCGAAACTCAGATCTGAGAATCCTAAATTTGAATTATATCATTCAAAACTCAGATCTGAGAATTCATTTCATCAAAAAATGCTTCTACCTCAAAATCTCTCTCTAAAAAAACTCTCATTTTGATTTGGTGATAAATAAATTGAGGATACAGATTTGGATAGAGTTAGATGTGTGTTTTTGGGGTTTAAACAGATGAATGTGATGAAATTTTGAATTTTGCGTTTACAGATATGGAATTCGTTTCCAGATCTAGAGTATTTTTTAATTCATAAAATATTATTGCAACGCACTGAAGCGCACCCTTCAAAAAAAGTGTCATCTATTGTAGCGTCTATATCAGCGCCGTTTGACGTTACAATAGTAACGCAAATTAAGCGAAATCTGCTCTACAAAGGTCCGATTAAATACGTACTGGGTTTTGGTGATGGTGTTTGGTTAATTAGGCCATTGAAAATATCGAAGTAAATTTTTTTAATCTTTTTTGTCATTTAATTAATCGGGTCAGCCCACCAGAGAATATTACTTCATCCGTTCTTGAAAATTTGAGTGAATTGTTTTTCATGTCCTGTGTTGCAATGTTTGAATCAAATATATACTAAGATAAGTAATGAGAAAAAATTCAAAAAACAATATTTAGAAAATTTATACTTCAAATTATGATACACATATAAATTATTTAACTTTATATATCTAAACATTTATGATAAAAAAAATATAAATTAAATACGTTGAAAATAAGAAAATAATTCATTCAATTTTTAGGGGTGGACCGAACATGTTGGTATTGTTTTGTTAGATTATTATGGATTTCTTATTTATGTGTTAGATGGATTGTTTGCAACGCAAGTGAGGTGTTGGTAAAGTAGGAAAAATTGCTTCAAAGAATGAAAAGCTGACAGTTTTTACAGGCCAAACTAAACCAAATCCGTTCGGTTTCGATTTTTCAATTTCGGAGTGCACTTTAGTTAATTTGACTTATTATGATGAAAAACCAATGATCAATCAAACTGATTAATTTGATTGGTCAAAACCGAATAGATCGAACGGAATGCACAATCCTATCTAAGAACAAACTCCTATTTGGTGAGTTAATTAAATTGTAACCATTATTGACTTAAGTCAATTGATTAAGTTGTGAATATAATTATAAATCTAAAACTTGATATGAATTATGTAGATTTATAGATTTTTAACGTATATTTATTAAATATTAAGATAAATCACAAAATAATCATATATGAGTGTTTGATTAAGTTGAAGTTAAGTCATAAGTTAAGTTGTGAATTAAATCCAATCAAAAAAGAACTAACCCTTCACACTTCTTTTTATTTGGTTGGTTCTTGTGCCACTTTGGTGTGTGGGGCCTTTCCTTTGTGGTACTCTCTTGTTTTATGATCAAAATGCATAATAGTATCCCGAATTATAATGATTTGGAAATTTTAGAGCTTTGATTATTTTTTGGGTAGAATGGTACCATGAATGATTAAATTGGGGCAGATAAGGGCCTGGACTCACTCAACTCGGCATGTGCCGTCACGTGACCCAACGTTCGTGACTTGTTTTAACAATTCTGTTAGTTCTCTTAACACACATGGTTGGGAGGGCCTATTTGACACTTTTCAAACTTTAGGGGAAACCCCCAAACAAATGACAAATCACCTTGACAAATCACGTGTTTTTTATTGGTACGACGTACAGATCAATGGTAGTAATTAATCATAGTAGTGATGGAGGAGGATCGGGGTTGAGACGGCAAGGGAGTTCATGCACCAAAGATGATTTCTTTCCGGAGGAATCGTTCAAGAGCTGGGAGAATTACACGAGAGCTATCAGCTAGACACCGCAGCGCTTCCTTTTGACTCGATCCAGGGACACCATGGAGCTCCACGCCCGGAGCAACCATGAGATGAAGAAGACCCCACCTGGTGGTATCTCATATGGGTCGGCATCAGAGCAGTTATCGGAGCTGGCATATTCGTCCTCACTGGCCTTAAAGCTAAGACCAAAGCTGGCCCCGCCGTCGTCTCTGGAGCCTCCGCCTTGCTGTCTGTATTCTGCTACACCGAGTTCATGGTCGAAATTCCCGTCGCAGGTACATACGTGTCGTAGTTAATCACTCTAAATTTTCTTCATCTGCCACTGAGAATTTGCCATCTTTTTAGACAAAAGACGTAAAATACTAAAGCAGTCAAATAATTAATTAATTAGCTTCATTCAACTGTTGAGCAAATGCAGTAGTGGTTTCAATATCTTGATCAGGAGTTTTAATCGCATTAAATAAAAATATCATTAGAATTGTAATTATCACCTTGACAAATCATGTGTTTGGGGTTTCCCCTAAAGTTTAAAAAGTGGCAAATAGGCCCTCCCCAACCATGTGTGTTAAGAAAACTAACAGAATCGTTAAAACAAGTCACGGACGTTGGGTCACGTGACGGCACATGCCGAGTTTAGTGAGCCCAGGCCCTTATCTGCCCCAATTTCATAGTTCAGGGTACTATTCTACCCAAAAAATAATACAAGTCCTGAAGTTCCCGAATCACTATAGTTCGAGGTACTATTGTGCATTTTGGCCTTGTTTTATTTTTGTAGGTAGAGGATTGGGATGGTACTCTATTATTAAGTGTAGCACATCATTAGTCCCTATTTTTTATGTTACAACTTACAATTTTCATCTCATTCCATTTAATTCGATACATATCACTAATTGGGTATACAATATGGAAAAAACATAATACCCATTTTCACAAATTAATGTTATCACAATGCCGCCATTCTCTCTTCTTTTGTTGCCCTTCTAATTTTTTTAATATTAATATTTTCATATTAATTAAAACATTATATATGCTATTTCAAACTAGATCAATTTTAATATAAAAAACATAATAAAACTTCTCGAAAAGTTCTTATCCCTATATAATACTAATACAGGATCTTCACCCAGCAGCAAAAAAAAAGAAGTTGTCGAGCACTCTCATGTTGACACATCGGCGACACCTCAGACCCAACCCATGTCAGCGTCACATGTGTGAACATGTTTTTTTGTACATATACACATTTATTCTGTCTACCATTTTTTATGCTACAACTCACCATTTTCATCTAATTCCATTTAATTCGATACATATCACTAATTGAGTATACAATATGGAAAAAACAAAATATCCATTTTCACAAATTAATGTTGTCATAATACCGCCCTTATAATTTTTTTATATTAATATTTGCATATTAATTCAAATATTATATATGTTATTTCAAACTAGATCACTTTTAATATAAAAAACATAATGAAACTTCTCGAAAAGTTCTTATTTGATGTAATTAATAAAACGAAAAGAAAGAGCTAAAATAAAATGACGAGACGTACATGATATGATTTTTTTAAAATAATTATAAAACACAAAAAGAAAGGAAAAATGAGGGAGGGGTCCATCTTTATGTTGACATTTTTTTAGGTCATAGAAATCATTTTGAAAGTAGAATTTGTTTTTTTTAATGTAAGTTTTAGAATGCTTAACATTTATGCATTGCAATCAAGAATGAATCAAACGATTGAATTTTTTTATTTAAATGAGTGTAGACTTAGTTAATCAAAGTAAAACGTACATAACCAGTACAGAGACGTGTCCAGTTACGAGGAGCATCCAACAGAAAAAGGTCATGACAAGCATCATTGTGTGCTGCCACATTACAACTACATGGAGCAAAAATAAAATAACAAAAAGAGAATTAGGAGTTCAAGAAGCGAGCATCATATACTAAACTAGAGCCGAAATTAAACTCATTTACCAACACTTGACAATCCAATTTAACCAACACAGACGACCAACCACGTCTCTGTGCTTCACGCAAATCCCATAAAATTGCAGCAACTTCCACATACCATGGATCAACGGCGACAAAGAGAAAATCAAGCGAAAAGACATCGATTAAAACACCCAAATGATCACTCGCGAACATTCATGCTGCATTAAACTATCTTCTTTTCGTAAAACGTCATCCATATTAATTTTAGTCAGTCCCACAGGTGGTGGAGACTAGCATGCAAGATTCTGCTACAAACCAATCGGGGGCATTGCAAGGGCCAGATTTTCATCACACCAAGTAGTCAACCATGTCATTATATTCATATTCTTCCCAAATTTCACATTATACTCATATTATTGGAAAAATTACAACTTTGTAGAATATTTTGAATCATATTAGTAATAAACAATATCATTTTAATTGTTATAAAATGGGTAAAATGCATGGTTAATCCCTTATCTTTGACTGTTGTCCTATTCAGGTCTTGTCTTAAGAATTCGTCTTATTAAAGTCTCTTATCTTTGATTTTCGGTGCATTCGTAGTCCTTCCGTTACTTTTACCATTAAATGCTCTGTTAAATGTTTGAAATGACGAAAATACCCACAATTTATTTGCAACCTATTCTCTAACTTTTATAAAATCTATCAATTTCATCCAAAAAATATCTCTTTTCATCTCCTTCATGACTGCCACCCTCTACCCCACCGCCGCTGCTTCTCCAGGACCCCTTCAAAGATACCTCGTTTACTTCTGTCGTGCCCTTTCCCGACCTCCCTCCCTGACTCCGCCGTCGTCTGAAACAGGTACGGATGCAAATCGTTCGAATGTCTTGCTAAGAACAACCCCAATCTAGGTCTCAATTTCAACAAGCAACGTGGGTCTTTGATTTCTCACTCCTCCGAGCTCGATATCCTGATTCCTCAGTTCATCCAGATCGTTAAGGCCGCAAGCTCCCAAATCCGGCTCGGAATTGACATCGACGGAGGGACAGGTCGTCCGCAGCGGCGATGAAGGAGCTCTGCCACCCACGCTATCTCATCTTGACAGCCTAGATCTGGATTAAAATATCCAGAATCGATGAACTGCTTGTCCGATAGTGTTCGAGGCACCATGATCATCGCCGGAGATGTGAACGTCGATGGAGGAGAAGATCTTGGCAGACACAAATCTACGGCTTCTCAAGGGCTTTGTACAAATTGTCGATTAGCTCACCCTCTCGCACCAAATCCATCGAAGATTTGGGTAGCACAATTGACAGGTGTTTTACATGTATATAAATTAAACACAATATCAAGTAATAAAACACATTCAACCTCAAGTGCAAGGTGTGCAATTGTAATAGAGTGAGTGGGGTCGAACCCAAGAGATTATAGTGCAATTTATGAAGTTTAGTTAAATGTAATATTTTTGGTGGTTTTGGATTTAGATAACAAGTGATAAGATGGATGATAAATCTAAATTAACTAAGTCTACTTCTATCACTAATGCAAATAAAACTAGGATGCAATGCAACAAACAATTATGAAAGATAAAAGTTCCGTAGGGTTGATTAGAGTTGAGGTTACTAGATGTAGTGTTTGGTTGTGATATATGACAAGTTAGAGAAGTTGGATAATTAACAAGTTCTAACCTCCTAAGTTAGAACCATCATCTCCATAGAAGACAAAGTAGAATCTCTTCACTTGCATCAACTATGGCGGCATTAAGCATAGCCAATTAATGTCTCCTAACACCCTAGATTATCTTCTCAAATAATCCTAGAGTATCTAACCAATTTTATTTTGGTCAATTCAATAAAATGCTCTCTCAAGCATTTCATCGAACACTTGATGAGTATGGTAGAGTAGTTGGCCTTCTACTCTACCTCTACCTTCCTTAAGTCCAAGAAAATGCTACTAATCATGCATAATCAACAACCAAACAACTATAATTCATCTAGCAACACAATAACATGCTAATCAACCCTAGGGATGGTAATCTAATCAAAACTCAACCTATTCACAATAATGAACAAAAATGAAAGTAAGAGATGAAGAGAAGGGAACAAGCTAGAGAGTAGAAATCAAATCTTCAATCCTTCATAAAAGTTCCCAAATTCATAGAAAATAAAGATGGAGGAGAAAAGAGAGCTCAAGAACTCTAGATGGGTTCAAGAGGAAGTCTAAAAGTGAAGAGTGTGTGAAGAGATGTGAAAAAACGTCCTTTAAAGCTTCATTTTTGGGAGAAAATAGGAGTGGGACGTGTCTGAAAAGTGCGTCAGGCGACCGCCTGTTACAAGAAAGGGGTTGCCTGGACCTCCGCCTGGCTAGGCGACCGCCTGGCTGGTCGCCTGGGCGTCTGAACCTCCTCGAAATGATGTCAGGCGACCGCCTGACTTTTGGACGGGGGTCGTCTGACTTCCGCCCGGCTCCAGGATTTTCCGTGGAATTTCTCCAGGTCCGGGCGATCGCCTGGAATGAGGTGTTGGGTCGCCTGGAGCTTTGCCCGAACCATTTTCTTCACTATTCCTTGAACTTTTTTAGATTTTTCAATTTGGTCCTCAGCTTTCTCTTACTAGCCCTTTTTACACAATTCATCCCTTTTGACATCTGACACCGAATACCAGCAAAAAATGCTTACGCCCCACTAAGTACTAGCATAATTATCGATAAAGCACGTGAAATGAGGGCAAATATATACCACTAATGCACAATTATCAACAATTCATTTGGGCAGCAGCCCATTTTAGATCATCTTTACAGCGGCGTGCAGGATGACGTATGGAGGGGAAACAAAGAGAGGAGAAGGTGAAAGAGGGGGCTGGAGAAGCTTGAGTGTGGGTTTGCAACTTGCAAGGGCAGATGGTGATGATACCATGGTGATGATGGAGAAAGGGCACCGAGATAAGAGTACTTGGTTTGTGTCCAAGAATCCTCAGACTTTAGGGACTATAATGTACAATTAGACATAAAATTATTGAAATATGCTCCATCCGTCTCACAAAGGTTGTCAACATTACTATATTAGGTTGTCCCACAAAGGTTGTCAACTTTCCCAAAATAGAAAATTTTCACCACCACTTTCACAAAATTACCTTTACTTATCCTTACAATATTAAACACTTATTTTCATATACATTTTTTATACCAAGGGTAAAAAGGTCAACACATTACTCTTCTTTTACTTTACTTAATATCTGCGACTAAACAAATCCTACAACCTTTGTGGGATGGAGGGAGTGATTTTTCTCTATCATTTTTAAAGACACATTTTACCATTTAATTATAAATTTTTATACATTAACATATTTATTCCTTAAAGTTTTATTCATTAAACTTTTCCAAAAATTAGAAAAGATGCACAATTAGTCCCTCAACTAGTAAAACTTTACAAAAGATTCGTGAAGTTTTTTAAACTTTTATATATTGGTGGACCCTTCACCCAAAAACTAGAATTAATCATGTATAGTTTAGCCTAAAGCCTTAAAAACTCATCAACTTAAAAACTATCATATATCTCATATTGCCTAAAAAGCTCTAAGAGCACTCACCCCAACATTATAAATACCCCCAAAGACTCTCATTTCCCACCATGTTAATCTTGAACTTAACATTGACGCCATCTCTGGGACTCCGAGCAAAAGACTCAATGGATACCACACTTGTGCATTCTCATTCAAGAAAATGTTTCCAGGGAATAGTATAAGATTTTTCATACGCCCTCTAGAGCCATCATATGTCTTTTGGGGCCATCACATGTCCTCCGGGGTCATCAAAATGTCTTTCGGAGCCACCAATACCCCCTCTGAGGTCATCAAAACGGCCTTTAGGACCATCAAAATGCCCTTTGGGGCTTGGTAAACGCACTTCAAGGCCGAGAAACATTCTTAGAGAATAACTCTCGGACCAAGTAACATGGCTGAGGAACATAGCCGAGTAATAAAGTGTAAACTTTATAATTAGACCTATAAAATTTTACAAATTGACCTCCTTACAAATTTACATACTCACATAAAGGCCTTAACAACCCATCAACTTAAAAACTCACATTACCTAGAAAGCTCTAAGAGCACTCACCATCAACACTATAAATACCCCTCAAAAGACTCTCATTTCTCACCATGATTGGACTTAATATGTATTAACTTATTTAGTCCTTAAACTTTTGAAAAACTTACAAAAGATAAACAATTATTCCCTGAACTTTTAAAAACTTAATGAAATGGTCCCTAAACTTATAAACGTTTACATTGTGTCCATGTAAACTTTTATAATTAGACCCATAAATTTTTGTAAATTGACCCCTTACTTACAAATTTACTTTTTTCTCATTCTAATGTACATAAACGAATATTTAAGAAATATAATTTGTTACTTTTATTACAGTAAGGGTTCAATCTATGTCACATTGATATTCATTTTGTTTATTCTTACTTTGTTTACCTTTGTTCACAGTAAGAGTTCAACCTATGCGTTTATTCTTACTTTGTTTACTATTCATTCTCTTATTTATGTATTTTAATATGTTTTGTAACTACATTACTTTATTTGTGTCACAGTTTTAGTCACTTTCAAACATGAAATAATCAATGAAGTTACATAAAAATTATAAATTTATTTTTATGTTTTTACGTAATTTTCATTATACAAAAGTGTACCCGAATCGTAGGTGGGTATGTACACTAGTTTTAGTACTAATAACTAATAAGCACTTGCCTCGTCATATAAAAATTACTGAAATTTCTTTTAATGTTATACAATATTTAATTCATGATTTCGTTACATGAAAATTTAAATATATCCTCTTCATTCCCAAAAAATTAAGTGCGTTTCTCTTTCGATATCATGGTAGATTTAAAATATTATTAAAAAGAATTCATTAAAAATTTCAAAAAAGTATACTACGTATCTAGATAGTACAAACATCAATCTATAATTTGCATTCAAAATATCTGATTTTATATATATTAAAGTATAAAAATTAGATTAAATGTTAAAAAAGAAAAACACTAATTTTTTAGAGACAATTGTAGAATAAAGTTAAATAATTCATATATTTAGTATAATATGATTTCTTAAATTTTTAAATATATTTATTCATTTTTAAATTTTTTCGCTATGTATCTTAGTAATTATTTGAGTGAAACATTACAACTTAAAATATGAAAATTAAAATGGGTACAAAGATTAAGAAAATGGAAAAAAGTGAATAAAAAAATTAAGATGAGTCCTAAAAAATGTATAATTAATACCATCATAATCGCCAGTGACACGCCACCTAAGCGTATTTGACTGTCATGATGAACAATTAAATATCCAATGACAAATGAATCCGTTAAACAAAACCTTAATTACAAATTTACATCAAAGAATCGATGACAAGATGAGAGATTTTGTAAAGTTTAATGATAAATTTTACTTTTTCCCCTTTTCATTAGAATTTAAGCTGGTCCTTTTCAATTTATTTTCTTATCAAAATTCTGTCGATAAAAATATCAAAATCAATCGTTTTTCCCAACTTTCTCATTTCAATAATATTCATCAGTTTCAAATACTTGAGCAAAGTTTCCAAAATTTTATTAGAAGAACACACTTTACTTAAAAAAATACTTAAAAAAGTTCCTAAATACTCCCTCTGTCCCAAGCGTGCTGTCGCACCATTAAAATATTTTTGTCCCAAATGAAATGACATTTTATTACTTGTGTTTTATTTTAGTATATTTATACCTTTGCAAATGCACTCACTCAAGGAATTTAGAGTGTGTTGGGAGGGATGAGAACGAGTATGAGAGAGGATAATAGTGGAAGTTTATGTAAAATGAGTTAAATCGAAAACAATCTTAATTTACAAAAAAACTAAAAACAACAACCCACTTGAGACGGAGGGAGTATATGCAACACGTTCATAGTTTTAGGAATGACAGCGGGTTAGAGTAAACCATAATCCGCGGAGACCCGTACCGCATCTCGCGGATTAAACCGCGGATTTTATATGTGGGTTTGCGGAAATGGATGATTTTTTGACCCGCTAAGGTTGTGGAGGTGGAGGTGGAGGTGGAGGTGGATTTAATCTCTCTGCACTGCGGAGCTCCACCATCCGCAAATTCGCGGATCTCCACAAACAAATTATACACAAAAAACTTACACCAAACCAACAACTCTAGCTCATTATCAGATATTATTCTCCAACTCTAACACGTATGATTGTTAATTCGATACTTCAATTATACACACACACACATATATTTCCGCTTTTAATTTGCTCCGACAAAATGGAATTCGCAAGTTTTTTTGATGTCGTAGGGCTAATAAAACAAAAAATCGTATGTGAGATTGATGTCACGTTTTGATGTATTGGATGTAAACAACAAGATTGAAATTAGTATTAGTGAAATTAATCTAGTTAATTTCAATTCTATGGTATTGTTACCTTATAGTTAGACTTGAGAGTTTTATCAAATTATGTTTGGATGTTGTTATGTTACATCTTTAATTTTGTTTAAGCAGAATTGATATTGATGTTAAAGTATTCGCGAATGTCCCGTAGATGTGTAAATAATCGTGGATGGTGGAGGAAAATTACATTCATTGAAAAAAACCACAAACCGCGAAGGTAAAAAAATTCAGCAATGGTGGAGGGGACTATTCGCGGAGATTCCGACCCATTGCTACATGGTTTAAACAAGGTTTTAATTGCCCCGCACTTCGTAGCGGTGTAAGTTGTAATATTCTATAAGAATTTAATAAGGATGTAATATTAAGTGAAATAAATGTATATTTTTATGAAATAAATGATAAAATATATAATTATTATGGGTGAAAAAATTAGGTATATGAATTTTTACATTTTATCTTATGAAGTCTAAACCATTAGAGACCAAACGCAAAATAATAAGAAATAAAAGTAAAATAGAGATTTAGTTTTTTAAACAATTTGAAACATAAATAAATCACTAAATTATGATGAGGTGACACAATCTTATCAGGTGGATACTATTCATACAAAATTTTATTTATATGTATAGAGTTTTAAATACAAATACTAATTACACATTATTACTTTTTATTAAAATCATCAACACTCAAAGAAGGGAAAAAACTACGTCATAAGATTTGAAATTTTGATGACAACATGCTACTTTTTAAATAGTTATAAACTGTAATGAAATTTTATTTCGTACAAAAAAACGACATTACACTTAATGATGTTTTGAAAATTTAGGGCCGGGGGCCAACGTTCTACTTTCAAAATAATTAAAGGTAAGTAATGGAGTTTGTCTATATATATATTGAAGATATATATATTAGGGGTATTATTCATTAAGAAGAGAATTCATAAAACTGTATTTTTTACAAATTTTATATTCACTTTCAAAATTACCAAAATTTTCGATCTCCATAAAAAGCATTAACAAACACACTTTAAAGCAATCAAAATGAAGAAGAAAAAGTGAAGAAATAAGATGGATGGGGGGGTGCGTATTCATCAATTAAACTACCAAATATTTGTGGTCTACTTTTATGAAATAAAAGAGAAAATAAGTAATAATGATTGTAGGTAAAAAATCTCTGGTCTAGTTAAAAACTAAGATTTCCAAAATTTTGAGGATAAATACACATAACAATTAGAAATAAAAGTCAAAACAATGTTATCTAAAAAATGTTTTTTCTCATAAATTTCATTTCATTTTTTAAATTTACAAACTTTTCCTTTATAAATAGTAAATGAACACACTTTAAAAGAAAAAAATAAATGACGTGACACAATACAATTGATTTCATACTAATTTTCAAAATTATCAAATTTTTTTTCTATTAGTAACATAATAAATATAATTTTAAAAAAATAATAAATATAATTAATTTTTTTTAAAAAAAATTATATAATAAATATAAAAAAATTAAAAATTGAAAAGAAATAAAAAGAAAGTTTAATGAATGACGTGACACAAAATCATGCCAATATTAACACACTGTTCACCAACACTGTTCTGTTACTGTTCATCACCAGCCTACATTTTCCATAAATTTATAGTTATAATAATTATAATGCCTACCAGAAATCGACAAGAGAATAACCCAACCCAACTTGAAGTCATCGCTTAAAAAATTACTACTTCCTTGTCGTCTGATACAAATTCTAACCAGTTCCATTCGGGCGAAAGAAACAAAAACCATTCAGTCTCGGCAAATCCTTAGTTCCTCACACAGAAGGAGAAGGAATATCCATTTCACGAAATGCAGAAACCCAAACCCAGTTGCAGCATTCTCTGATTTCTGCCATAACCTTGAGCTCCTTGTTCCGTGGCTCAGCTTCCGTGATCTTCATTTTACTGTCCAAACAGGCACCTTTCGAGTGCTTTCTCACTGTTGTCCGATGGACTCCGATGACGACATGATGGACGCCAACGACCTTGAATCTATAGATGATGATTTCTACAGCGGTGATACAGTGGAGGACTACTACAGTGATCCTGACGATCCCGACGGCGATGGGGACTATGACGATGGTTATGGTTTTGTGGAAGAGAACGATGATGATCACGATGCTTCCACTTCTCGTCGTCAGCAGGTGAATTGGGGTTCGATTCGACATCCCAAGTGCATTGTTTTCCCTTTCCTTTTAACTTTTCTGTTTTCTCATTTTACGGTGAATTGCTGAATTTATCAGCTGAGGTATGTAGTGAGTGATTTCCTAGGTTAGTCCCAGTTGGTGGTAGCGTATTGCATGTTTAGCCCTGTTGCTCAATCGGGATTCTCAACCTTCCCCGTGAAAGGTGTTGGAGAGGTGGTAGCGTGTTTGTCAGATGCCTTTGTACATTGAAGGAAGGAGAAAAGATTTTGTCCTCTGTTATTCCAATGTCGTTTGTGTCACTGCAGGTGGGTTTAGTCTTACTATGTTTCTCAGTGGAAGCTATTCAAGTAAATGGGGTAGCTATGTTGCATAATAAGTTACTGGATACTGGATGTTCGAGATGTATAAGAATAATGTTTGTTTCTTTTGTTTTCTATATCTGCGTGATGCTAGTGTGACTTAACTGTTTAAAAATTGAAGAAGGTCAGAAGAGCTGTGACACGATACTCATGACAAGGTAGCATGGGCTAGTTTTTTGGGGCACTTGAAATTCTTGTCCCACGTTAGCAGCTTTTCAGTGGACATGAGTCCTGCCAATTTGGAGTCACTGGTTAGTTTCAGGGGTTGGTGGAAGATAGCATAGAAGAATTCTTTTTTGCCTGCTTTGTGGCCGTGTGTGTGATCTCATGCCCCTTGCATGTGCTCAGCTGTGCGTGTCAATCTATCTAAAGTCCTGATATGGGCTTAGGCTGTGCATAAGGGTGCAGTATTTCTTCAGCTATCCGATTCATTTGATTTTTCTATGTTCATTTTGCCTTCTATTTGGAATGGCATAATCTGCATGTGAAAGAATTTGTGTTCTGTCCGATATCCACTTTAAATTGCCACAACTGATAAAGTTATTGGCACTACGTCAAGCTTTTTTTTTTTTGATGAGATGTCAAGCTTTTTTTTTAGAAGAAGGTGCAATAGGAGAAAACAGACTTTCTTTTATTGACTTTCTTTCTTGCTGTTTGGTTCACTCATATTATCAAGTTTATGCTTTTTTGTTGAGCTTTGCCTCAGGGAGGTGTTTTTGCCTGTCTGAAGAGATATGTGGCCAGTTTACTACAAATTTCCAATTTGCATATACTGCTTCACGTCCTGCTAAAGCTGTACTATGTTTTCTGTGTTATTTCACGTTCAGGTAAGTTACACGGTCTTGGGAGAGCAGGATATAAGACAACGCCAGGCTGATGATATTACTGGAGTATCTACTGTTCTCTCCATATCAAGATTTGAAGCAATCATTTTACTTCGCTATTTTAATTGGTAATCATTTATTCTAACATGTTTGTTACTGATAGATTATATTAAGGCAAATGTCTGTAATTCCTTGTTTATTTTTATATCTTTTTTGCATTATGATTCTCCAAGTTGTTGGCTACATCATTGTGGTTAATGAGGTCTAATTCTGTTGTATTCAAATTCCCAACTTGGGTATAAGTAGTACTGCATGTGCAAGTCATGCTTGGGGGTCATATGTAACATGTAGCAAGATCCTGATTCCGGAGGTGCCTTGTTTTTGTTTCATTGCTATGCTTCTGCTTTTGTCTTTGGCTAGTGGAACTCTAATAGATATTAGATTGTAGGAGTGTTAACAAGGTGCATGATGAATGGTTTTCTGATGAGGAAGGTGTGCGGAAGTCTGTTGGGTTGTTGGAGAAACCAGTTGTCCAGCTATCTGATGCGAAGGAAGTAAGTTTAGCAAATACATTTCTTGAATCTGCTATTGTTCGTTTATAGTTTTTCGTTTCCCCACTGTATTTCTAAATAGTTTCTACATGCTCTGGTTTCACTTGGCAGCTAACCTGTGGAATCTGTTTTGAGTCCCATCCTAGTAAAAGTATAGTGAGAGCTGCTTGTGGTCATCCATTTTGTATTCTTTGCTGGAGAGGTATGTCTTCAATGTTGTGTCAGACATGTGTTTGTTTTGAAAATCTGATGAAGCAAAACCATTTTAGTTGAAACAAAATTTCTGGTTTGTGGTTTTTCCCTTGCTACTGCGGTTGAACTAGCAAGGTGTTCAGCCCCCTGTTTAGAAGCTGCAGTTTGTCTACTGAGGAGAAACAAGTTTGAAACATGTGAAGCAAAATACTGTATGCTCTAAATAGAAAAGCACATAATCTCCCGTTTCTGTTTCTGTTTCATTTTTTTATTTTTAATTTTTAATTTTTTACCTGTTGTTGTTAGATAGCTTTGGCATCCATAGAGAAAGATATTAGGAACAATGTTCTGTATGCTCTAGTGTTCCTTCTAAATGTTTTAGTTGGGCCTTGAATCTATCAAAGCTGTCTCAAGCATTAGACCATGCTTAATCCAGTTTTCTGCAAAAGTGTGGATCTAATTTATCTATGTCTTGTCATCAGTGTCAAGTCTTTGAAATTTTAACATTTTGCTTGTTGCCCCGGCATTTTCTTCTTAAGTCAGGTTACCCTGTGCTCAATTCTTCTAGCTAGTGCCACTGAATTTTTTGTTGAAACTTTTTTTTAATCTTTTTTTTTTCTTTTATGGGGAACTTATCTCCTTTTCCAGTATATACTAGTAATATTTATTCTTCTCATTTAACATGTTCAATTATTAGGAAAAATTTGTCAGTTTTAAAATACAGTAAAGCTAAAAAATTGCACATTTTTTGAGTTCATGTTTCTTTTTTCTTCTTTCTCACTTAGTTTAATTAGTTTTTCGTTGAATTCTCTATCTACCAGGATACATCAGTACAAACATTAATGATGGCCCTGGATGTCTGATGCTGAGTTGTCCAGATCCATCTTGTTGTGCAGCTATTGGACAAGATATGATTAATAGTCTAGTATCCGACGAAGATAAGGAAAAATATTCACGTTACCTTGTTAGATCATATATTGAAGACAATAGGAAGGTATACTTATCATTAGCTCAACTTATGGTTTTCTCATACTTTGGTGGATAATTAGTAGTCCTCTAGGATTCAAATGATATGCCCTACATCTTATGCACTTGGAGAAAATTTTTTGAGCATAAGCATCTGTGAGACTGAAACAAAAGGTCTCTATGAGACATGAGTGCAAACTTAAGCTTATGTATGTAAACTATAATTATTGACTTAGATAAGACAATCTAGTTCACTATGCTTTTTGTGCATCTACCTACCTTCTCTTGCTCTAAATTGGTCTTAGTTCGTAAGGCTGCTTATCATTTTCTCTTGTTTTCTGTAGACAAAATGGTGTCCTGCTCCTGGGTGTGATTATGCGGTTGATTTTGCTGCTGGTGGTGGAAATTCTGATGTTTCATGCCATTGCTCATATGCATTTTGTTGGAACGTGAGTTCTTTATCTTCATTTTAGATTCAGCTCTGTTAACCTCGCACTTGATAGTATATTATATTTGCGAGCAGTGCACTGAAGAAGCTCACCGTCCCGTGGACTGTGGTACTGTGAATAAGTGGATTTTAAAGAACAGCGCTGAGTCAGAAAACATGAACTGGTAAAGCATGCTTTTGTATGTGGATCTAGTTATGGTGCACAGTACATGCTAGTGGTTATGCTTGGTAACATCTGCTTGCCTTTTCTATTTATGACTAATCAGCTTGTCTACTATCTTGTTGAGATGCATGTTATCATTTTCTATTATTGTACCATCAGAAATTTAAGAGACATGAGTTCCCAGTGAATTGAGATCGTATATGCATTTCCTTTTTCTTTCTATGTGAATCTCTTTTCAATTCGAGAGCAGAACATAGCTTTTAACCTTTTGCTGTACTTTTTGAAAAAACATGGGCTCTTTAATTTGTCTTACAATATTCCATGTTATGTAGCTCTAGAGTGTTTGATATAATTATGCTGACTCTTTGGGCATTGACGATGGTTAGGATACTAGCTAACTCGAAGCCTTGTCCAAAGTGCAAGCGACCGATTGAAAAGAATCAAGGGTGCATGCACATGATCTGCACTCCACCTTGTAAATTTGAGTTTTGCTGGTAAGAGTTGAATCTTTATAGTGTTAATTTTTACGGTATTAAAATATAGCACCTGTAGCACTTAGCTATTCTGCATCAGTCTATAATGTCAACATAACTTGATTTACCGAAATGTACATTAAATCCAACTAAAGTTCTTGCGGGCGGTCATGGTTGTTCTGTTCTAACTTGTTTGACGTATCCATACATATATATTCAGGCTTTGCCTTGGTGTATGGTCAGAACATGGTGAGCGAACTGGTGGCTTTTATGCATGCAACCGGTATGAAACAGCAAAGCAAGAGGGAGTGGTATGGATCTAACAACTGTTGTTTATTTGCTGCATTTATATCAGGGTAGTTGCAATCTGCTCCACTGTCATAATTTTTTTTAATTTTTTTATTGCTTGTAGTATGATGAGGCGGAGAGGAGGAGAGAAATGGCAAAGAATTCACTAGAGCGATACACACATTATTATGAACGATGGGCAAGCAACCAATCAGTAAGTAGAAGCAGTATCAGGTGTTTATTTATGCTCCTTTGAGACATTACATTTCCACACTTCTAAAGTTCTCTATGACTATGAGCACATGAGGTAGTAAATGCATGTTCAAAAGAGTTCACATCATCATTTTCTTTCTTTAGCTGTAATTTTGAGTTTGTAGACGTGTTCACTCACAGTTTTCCCCCACCTCCAATGCAGTCTAGGCAAAAGGCTCTTGCCGATTTACATCAAATGCAAACTGTTCATGTAAGTCTGTTATTCTCAGTTTGATTTTCAAATTCAATATATGGTCTTGCTCTTGTATTTGGGTTTGGTTTTATGGCCAAGGCTTCTGGAATTCATGTTTAAAATTCCTAATCCATAGGATTCATGCTGAAATTCCTAACCCATAGGATTCGTAGATATAACAGAAGCAGAATTGTCATCTTCCAGTCTTAAATTGAACTAGCCTTCAATATATATTTTTTTTTTTGAAGACAGGTGTCCCCACCTTTTTTTTTGTGAGACTAATCCCCTGTAGGGAACAATCGCAGCAACCCACCGCCACGGCTCCCCATTTAAATCACGAGTTGAATCCAGGGGGAATCGAACCCGAGACCGTGCGCCTAACCACACAGCCCCTTGTTCGCCCTTACCACTGGACCACCTCGTGGGTGGGTACTAGCCTTCAATATTAACCAAGTTAAAAAGTTCTCTTCTACGATTCTCAGGGGAAGGTGCTCAGAAATATTGGGAATTTCTTCTGTTTTCTTCAAAGCTTTTCCATATATTCCAAGATTGAAAATCTTGTTTCTTTAAACCTAACTTGTGATTTATATGTAAATTTGCTTACATGATACATCAGTGCTTGATACTTTTGTGCACAAGTGATGATAGCCAGCTATTGGTAATGGCTATAAATCAAGGGAGTTTGGCAATGTTGAGCAGATGTTCTCTTTTTGGAAAGAATGTTTTTATATAGTTTCATTTGATAACTTGAGCTTGAACAAAGTGTCTGTTATAGGCCATGGAGTGGATATACTTTGTAGCACTTGAAATCTTTTTCTTTAGTTATATTGGATATTTTGTTTGGATATATATATTTTCTTCGTAAAATAATTTTTATTTTTAAGTTGCTTTCTGAAATTTTTTTTGACATTGGTCAGCTTCAGAAGCTTAGTGATTTACATTGCACTCCAGAGTCCCAGCTGAAGTTCATAACAGAAGCGTGGCTTCAGGTGAGTCCCAAATGATATGATAGGTTAAACTTTCAGGATGAAGTATCAACTTCGAGATATAGTACTAATGACACTAACAATCTTCCAGGACTGAATACCTACTCTTCCCCCTACCATTTCAAACACCACCAGAACAAGATGAAGATACATTTTTCCAATTAATTAGATGATTAGATGAACTGTCTGTCAGTTGCCAAATTGTCAAAAGATAAATTGAAATTACTGGAAGATCGCTAGCCCTCTTTCGCAATCTAATTGTCCAGTTTGAGTGGGCCTGGACATTAAGGAAAGTATCCGAATATGTTTGTTTTGACTATTTTACCCAAACATAGAAAGAAAGAGGGCGAACATTCAGAGAGCCTTGTAAAGAGGAATAAAATTGATAGTAAAAGGATTCTTCAAAGGGAAGTGGACAGACAATTCATTTGGAACAGCTAAAATTGGCAAAAAGGCACAATAATTTTGGGACCAAGGGAGTATGAAACAATTTATGTTAGGATTTCAAAATTTTAAATTATAACCCCGAGTAAAAATTGTAAGGGGAGGGGAGTTCCAAACCTCAGGGGCAATGTGACTCAGAAGGATTTCAAAATTTTAAATTATAATCAGAATTAACTGTTATTCTTTGAACGTCAGTTTGTAGTTTGCTTCTAATCATTCAGATTACAGATTGTCGAATGCAGGCGAGTTCTGAAGTGGACATATGCATATGGGTATTATCTGCCAGAAGATGAGCATGCTAAGAGGCAGTTCTTTGAGTATGTACAAGGTATTTTTCTTTACTGTGTAGTGTGCCTTCATGTCCTTGCGAACTGCCCAGTCCCTTTGCTAAGTAAGGGTAGAGGCTGTCGTTTGTTAAATTTTGTAGGGACAAGATACTTTTGCCTTAGGTTCTTCTAGTGCTATGTCTTTCTTTTTAGGGTTTGCTGCAAGATGTTTAAGACATGAAGTAGGATATGTAAGCGAGAGGAGCTCTCATAACCTTTCATCTTACAGTCTGCAGAATGAGTGGATATGTGGTATATAAGTTCAGAAAAGACATTGTTGAAGCGATATGGAGCAGTTAGCTCTAATGTTGTGCTGTCTAGGTCAATTAATAAAAACATTGACCCTTCAAACTGGTGTAGTTGAGAATCTGTTTCTTCTATGTGTGGCATAGTTGGCTGCAAAGGAAAAGGGGAAGTCTTCTGTATGTGGGCCTATTCATTAAATAAGGGTGTTGGTTTTGAGTGCTATGTAGACTGTTTGATATCAATTCAAATTGACCAACCGTGGTTTTTTCAGCCGGACAACCTATATCCCCATTCATCACTTGGCAAATAAAATACCTTATCTTTTACTTTGCATCGTCCTCCTTGGTTGCCCTGTTTCATTACACCTGCTTGATGAGCCAGGCAATATTTATGTCTTGGTTAAGGGTCCTAATATAATTTATTTAGGCGAGGCAGAGTCTGGTTTAGAGAGACTTCATCAATGTGCTGAGAAGGAACTGCAGCAGTTCCTCACTGGTGATGGCCCATCAAAAGAGTTCAATGACTTCCGAACAAAGTTGGCTGGACTTACAAGGTAAGTATCAACTCACTTTTTGTCTCTTGTGTTAAAGTGTTTCTACATGTGTCAGTCTGCCTTCCCCAATCTGAAAACCGAGCTTCATGGAAGGGGTCTTTCGAGAGCATTTAGTTTTTGGTGATTTAAGTGATTTACTTACGTTTTTATTTATCTGTACAGTGTGACAAAAAATTACTTTGAGAATTTGGTTGGAGCACTGGAGAATGGTCTAGCAGATGTGGATTCCCATGCAGTTTGCAGCAAGGCTATGACAAGCTCAAAGAATGTAGTGGGGAGTAGCAAAGGGAGAGGTCTGAGAGGAAAAGGAAATTCAAGATCTGGTGGTTCCAGCAAAAATAAGGGTGATACAAATAATTAATCTTGCTGAAGTGCCATACATTCTCGCAGTCTGGAACAGCAGGAGCTTGTTATCTCATATGCACTAAAGGTAAAATTGTTCATATGTACTAAATTGTCCAGGCGTCCGTGGAGGCTTATTTCCGTTATTAATGCTGTGCTTTTAGAGGAAGCATGTGGGTGTATGTGTATATGTATAGGTAGTGTCATTGCTGTGTTTCATATGTTGTAATTTGTAAAATGCTTTGCCACTTGGTAAACATTCTAAGAACTATACACAAATGCTCTCCATTTGCAGAATGGTATCAGTCCATCACTTCTCCTAGCTATGTATTATGCTTTTTACATGTTTAATTCTCTCTCTCTCTCTCTCTCTCTCTCTCTCTCCATATGCAGTCCATGAATTTTGTTGTTGCAGAAGGGGTACAAGTGCAAGCCGGTGGAGTTGAAGGTGAGACTTCTTTGTAAATATTTTATCCCTCAAATATTTGAACTGCGGAACATGCACATTAAGATGTTGCACTGTCCGCCGTGGAGCATACACATTAGCACATGATTGTTTCAGATGTCACACTGCCCGCTCATGACCTCTTTGATGGTAGAAGAAGATGCTTCTCGTCCCTGTGCTGCTTGGAAAAGAAAGTGAAGTAAGCTTGACTATCTTAGTTGGCCCGACTGTTTTAGAATTTTGAAGCTCAAAGCGTTGAGCATTGCTCTCGAGTACTGCCGAGAAGCCATTTTCCAGTCGGTTCCTGTGTTCATCATTGCTTTGAATTCTGCATAACTGATTTTACCATCCTGCCAACAAATTTTAATACAGCAGATATTAGTGCCCACATGTATTCTCTGTTCATCTACAAAGGTCTTATTGTTTGGGGATGCTGGATTGTTCACCTTGTCTAAATCTACATCCATCATAATATCTTGGATAAGCTGGTCATTATTATGACCTCCTAGGTTGTCTTCCAGCAACGCTTCTTTCAACTCATCCACCTGTATATACCCATCAAGGTTTTTGTCAAAGAACCGGAATGCTCGGGCTAGCGGCTCCTCATTGTCAATCTTCTTAAGATGAAGCAGCATTGTCATGAACTCCTGGCAGCTTAGCATTCCATTTCCATCGATGTCCGCCTGTAAGGTAAATTTAGTTCAACCGTAAGGGCAGCTACAAATCTTTGCATTTGCATATATAGAGTGATGGTGAATGGAACTTACCGCGTCCATTAGCATTTGCACCTCAGGATCTGTGACTGAGTGGCCGATCTTGTGAAGCCCTTCCTTGAGCTCCTCAAAACTCAAGTCCCCGTTTTTGTCCGTGTCCATCATGTGAAACATCTGCATGATACTGTTTGCTTGATCATCTGGTAAGTTGTCTGCAACCACCTGCAAAGGAGCATCCACGCTGGTAAGAGGGAGACAACACTGAGGATTTAGAACATAAGAGGAAGGCAAGTGACATACTCTTAGAGCTTTCTTTTTGAATTTGTTCATGAAGGAGAACTGCTTGATCCTCGTCCTCACGTCGTCTCCTAGAGGCACATTGCTTACATTCTCTGCATTCCTTATCCAGGGATGTTCTGCACGTATGATGCAACAGGAGACCGACCGTTCAGCATATATACTGGTTGATGATTATATACTACAACTTTACAGTATGGGTGCTAATAATAAGGTACCTACCAAGAACTTCTATAGCAGTGAGTCGATTGAATGGATTCAAGTCAAGCATGCCCCTCACAAGCTCCTTGGCTTCCGTGGAAATCTTTGGCCATGGGTCTCTCTTGAAATCAATGCGCCCTCTAATTATCGCGTGTGCAATTCCGTCCTCCGATTCTGCATGATCAGTTCAATATTGGAGCCAGCTGGAGTTTAGCAGTACAGTAGTAGTGTTAATGGAAAGATATTAAAGGAAGTTGGTGTATAGAGGAATGAATTACCAGCCCAAAATGGAGGCACCCCACAGAGCAAGATGTAGAGGATGACCCCAGTGCTCCATATATCAACTTCCTTGCCATAGTTTCGTCTCAAAACCTCCGGAGCCATGTAATACGGACTTCCCACTATATCACTGAATCGTTGTCCTGCATCCCCGTTGTAGACACAGAGTTATTGATTACAGAGAAAAAAAATGTAGCACAGTATTATTAGGGATTAATGCCCAAATAGGCCTAAATTTTTTTAGGTTTTCGAGTTTTAGGCCTAACATTTTTCAACTTCGATCCGTAGGCCTAAACGTTATATCAGTTGCTGGGTTGAAGGCCTAAATCGCCAGCTGGCCGACGGAATGCTGACGTGGACGAGTAACGGCGTTAATTTTAAACAATTCCTGCCACCTCACAAAAACGACGTCGTTTCGTCTCCAGATTCGAGTGGAAGTCAAACTTTGGGAATTCGAAAAATAGGTCTAAAAGTTTTCTATTTAACAACTTGTAGGCCTATAACTTTTCATATTCATCAACTGGTAGGCCTATAACTTTTGATATGAAAAGTTATAGGTCTATAAGTTGTTAAATAGAAAACTTTTAGGCCTAGTTTTGAATTCCCAAAGTCGACTTTCACTTTAATCTTAAAACGAAACGACGTCGTTTTTGTGAGGTGGCAGAAATTGTTTAAAATTAACGCCGTCACTCGTACACGTCAGCATTCCGTCGGCCAGCTGGCGATTTAGGCCTTCAACCCAGCAACGGAGATAACGTTTAGGCCTACGGATCGAAGTTGAAAAGTTTTAGGTCTAAAACTCGAAAACCTAAAAAAATTTAGGCCTATTTGGACATTTTTCCCGTATTATTACTACTAGCTATTCGGTTCCATTCCCAAATGAATTAGTGCTTCAATTTTTGTTGCTTGCCTGGTTCGAAGAAGATGGAGAGACCGAAGTCAATTGCCTTCAACTGTGCGGTTTCGCTCCCGTCCACAAACAGGAAATTCTCTGGCTTAAGGTCCCGATGGATCACTCCATGTTCGTGGCACACCTTGACGATCTGGACGATGGTCTTGGCGACGGTGGCGGCCGCCCGTTCCGTGTAATGGCCTCTGGCGACGATTCGGTCGAAAAGCTCGCCGCCGTGGCAGAGCTCCATGACCAAATAGACGGCCTCCTTGTCCTCGAAGGCCTCCTTGAAGCTCACGATGTTTGGGTGCTTTGGTAAATGGCGCATAATCGCCACCTCCCGGCGCACGTCCTCCACATCGATCTCCGTCCGGAGCTTGGCCTTGGAGATCTTCTTGCAGGCGTAGGTGTCCCCTGTCGCGATCTCGACGCACTGGTAGGTGACTCCGAACTCGCCGCGGCCGAGCTCCTTCCCGAGGCGGTAACGCTCCAGGATGCTGGAGCCGCTTGAGTCGGTGAGGACCTGGCGCGCCAGGCTGCGCTGCAGGGACGACGGCTGCGTATTCTGAGAGGACGGCCGGCGGGAGTGATGCTTCCCCCCTCTGCTCTTGTTACGAAAGAAGGATCTCCGAGCTGCGGTGAGCTTGCCCGGAGACGATATGCAAGCTCCCATGGTGGCCGGCGCGGCGATACGTAATTGATGTAGCCGGCTAGCTAGCTTAATTAATTAATTATTGTGGTGGTGGCCAGATGAAGATTCATGGAGAATCGATCGAGATGGCGAAATGGAAAACCCTAAGGATGGATGAAAGAGGGGCTCCCGATTGAGAGAGAGAATCTAAATTTGGTTGTGAAAATCGGTTGATGCTTTTCTTGTTTGTTTTTCTTCTGGGGAGATTTGTCCCTCCCGCCATTTTTCTTGGGCCGTTTTTGGATCGTCACCTCACGGCCGTTGGATCTCCAAACACGAATTACAGTATTTACACTGTGACTACGTTACGTCGTCATCTCATCTATCAGTCGACGTATAAAAGTTGCGGGGTTGTGGTGACGACGAATTTAGGGTTTCAGATGGCGGAAGCTTGGGACACAAGAATCATGATGGTTTTGGTATTTTGAGAAAATTAATGAAACACCGGTCCTATGAAGAATATCGCCTTTTTAATGTTTCAGTCCTAAATATTTTTGAATTAATAATCAATCCTAAATGTTTACAATGTGGGTGTCTATTTACCACATATGTGGAAAAACACACACCATGAAAATGACAAATTTACCCTCTTAATAAATCTCTATGAAGGGTGTTTTAGTCTTTTAGTTTATTAAGTTAGTTAGTTAAGTTAGTTAATTAGTGGTACATTTAGATAGATGTTTTTCTACATATGTGATAAATAAACGGACTCCTTTACAATGGTTGCTCATTCCAGCTCTAAATGTTTCACCTCATAATGGCATTAACGTCACGTGGGCTAGTCCATTAATTACATTTCAAAAAAGGCCAAAGTTACAATGCGTTAAATGAAAGTGACGCATTGTTAGTGTTACAGTACTTTTGAAGATATTTACTGATGTGCCACTACCTTTTCCCCATTCTCTCTGAAAAAAATGTATTATTTTTTTATTTCATAATTAAAAATTACAAATAATTAGTCAAACAGAAAGAAAAAAAAAGATGAGAATGAGACCGTATGTAATCTGTTTTGATGTTTTTTCTAGTCCTTTTAGGTTTCAAAATACCCCTTTTTTATACTATTTATCCGAATTAATTATGAGATTTGTACTATGATAACTCTACCTTAGTCGAAGCTCGATTACAATTGTCTGGTGGAGAAGGAGCAAAGAGAATATTGTGTCTCAAGAGATTCTGCAACTCTCCTTATATGATGGAGACCCAGGAGGAGTTGGAGATGGAGTGGATTCCTTGGAGATAAGTTAGGA
The DNA here is from genome assembly GCA_024586325.1 of Stellera chamaejasme. Lineage (NCBI taxonomy): Eukaryota > Viridiplantae > Streptophyta > Magnoliopsida > Malvales > Thymelaeaceae > Stellera > Stellera chamaejasme. The sequence continues at coordinate 40,030,772 of CM044984.1, read as the reverse complement.
GGAGTCCATCCCGTGGTAGAGTTAGAGTTCTCTCTGGCTTCGTATGCGGGTTTCAAGCCATCAAGGCTGGGCGTGGTGCAGATGGACAAGTGGACCGCCAACAGAAGACCCTAGATGCTTTTGACTGGTATCCAAAAGCATAGGGCCCCCTCACATGCCAGTTACCGGGTTGTTGACCCGTTATGTACCATAATGGGATCACAAAATTCATACCGGAGATCATGATATTTCATTACCGTGCGCGATCATGAATTACTATGATCATGAAACTCTTGTTACGAGATCATAACTATTCTTCTATAGGATCACTACTCTTCTCATGTGGGGTCACTACTCTTCTCCCGCGGTATCACAACACTCCCACTATGGATCATGAATCATGACTCTCCATTGCCAGGGGCGGACCCAGAAAAAAATGGTTGTGGGGGCAAACTTGAACTATACAAGTGTCTTAAGTGGAGGGATTATAGGGGTTTAAGTATTTAATTTCTAAGGTAAGGGGGTGAGAGTAATTTCAGGTATAGTATAAGGATATGTGTGTAATAAGTTGTTAGTGTTAAATGTGTGGAGGTAAATTGGAAAGGTAGGATTCAAACTTGTTCTGAATATACATATGTACCCTAAACTTTAGAAAAGTTCAATGGGGGCAATTGCCCCCACTGCCCCCATGCTAGGTCCGCCCCTGTCCATTGCACGACTCTTTTAATGTGTGATCACAACTCTCCTACAAATCACGACTTTTCTATGCAGGTTCATGACTCCTACTTATAATCATGAAATTTTTAGAATGGATCATAAAATTACTACAATAACGGGTAAAGTACACGTATAGTCCCTTAGTTTTGGTGCGTGTCCTATTTTAGTCATGTTTTAGGAATTCGTCTCGGATTCATCCCTTACCTTACATTTTCGTCCTAAACAAGTCCTTCCGTTACATTTTCTATTAAACTCACTCTTTAGTTAAGGGTATTTATGCAAATGTGTATATTTAACTTTCACTTTAAACTCAATTTTTTTATAACTTGCCAATTAATCCTAACTATTTCCAAATGTTACAACACCCTCACTCCCTCAGTTTCATTTCTTCTCTTCGGCCTTTGCATCAACATTGCCAGTCTCACTGGAGGCCTTTGCATCAACCGCCGGATTTCTTAGTATGTCGCTACAGACCACCCCATCTGAGTTGACTCCGCAGATTCCTCTGCTTTCCTTAACAGCCATTGACGAGTTAATCACCACTCTCAGGGAGTGGGGTCTGCTCTCCGGCGACAAGTCCGTCGGAGAATGTCTTGTCTGCGCCGACGATCTAATACAACAGGCTATGTTTCGGATCGAGGACGAGTTCAGATCCCTGATGGAGCAAGGCACTGTGTCGTTCGATTTGAATCATAATGATTTGGAAGAGGAGAACGAAAAAGGGGATCTTTAGATCTGTCTCGACCACGAAGACGACGATGCGAACTAGATCTCGGTGGCTCCGCCGGTCGCCGACTACGATATCATAATCGACGCTCTATTGTCGAGAACCATCAACGACCTCCACGAGATCGCGAAGTGGGTGGTTGCGGAGGAGACCCGAAAGATTTTGACGATGTTGGGCATGCTTTGGCTTTCAATCTCAGATGTGGAGACCGAAAGAGATGGGAGGGTGGCATGGATGCGAATTGGAGGGAGTTTGATTCAAGAGAGGAACAAGTTGAATCAGAACGGAGGAAGATGATGATGTTGCTGAGAGAAACCATGGCAGAGGAAAATGATGGGGTTGGAGAAGAAGATTCATGGAGGAAATTATAATGAAGTTGGGCTAAATTGAAAGATTTAAAAACTAGAATGGTCAAACTAAAATTTGAACAAGGGCATTTAAGTAAACTCATAATTATAACAAAAAAATTAACGGAAACTGTGATAAAAGGATCAATTTGAGACGAATTTAAAGCTAAATGACTAATATGAGACGAATTCCTAAAAAATGACTAAAATAAGACACGTATTAAAGCTAAGGTACTATATATACGTTTACTTTACCCCTATAATAACCATAATTATTAGCGTCACTCTCTCTCTCTCTCTCATCTACAATGCCCCTCCATCATTGAACTATGTTCTACTATGAAACTTTTCATGACTTTAGTTCTAGCAAAGGTTCTTACACTACATGGCCATGGCTAGAAAAAAATCGAGACGCTTGCTTGCTTGCTACTTAATTCGATCTGGTTTGATTTTGTTTTGTACTCCTACCTTTCTCGCTGTACAGAACAGTGGTTGGTGGCAAGTGCCTCCCCCTTGGCCGTTGCCGACACCGACGAATCAGCAACGATCCGATCTTTGGAGAACACCAAACAAATCGGAGCTTCGAACACTTGAACCGACGACAACTCCATTTCACAGTGAGATCGAGGTTGACTTCTTCTCGGTTCCTGGTTTTAAATTTCAAGGAAGGAAGACGTCGTACGTGGTGGAAGTTCTCCAAGGAAGAGGAGCTCCGCGGAAAACGTCAAATGACAACTTCACATTTGTTTGTTTTGTTTGCTTCTTGTTCAATGTAGATGGACTTCCCATAAAGTTTACAATGAACGTTTCCTTAATTTGCATGCAAATCCTAGTTGTTAATTTCCAAGTTTTGCGGTGGGGGAAACCCGTAACCTTATAATTTTGTAGGACTGGAATGATAATTATTAAAAAAAATAAAAAAATCCAATCCAACTAAGCCAGATATATAAAATACAAAAGTATGTGGAATGTATATGGGCTTCGAGTCTAGATTTGCTCTCCTCTAATCCTCCGTTCCAACTATGTTTTATTTACACCGTTAAATGTTCTTTTAAAAAATTAACAAATTGATTAACGGTGTTAATAAAATACAATGGGAAACATGAATGAGACAGAGATTAGGGGACAACAAATCTGAAATCTTCGCCTTCGCCACATCTCATCTACGGAGTATCTGCACCGCAAATAATCAATATCCGCGGTTTGGCGGATAACCGCTAATCCACCTCCTAAGGCTCAACCCAACACACCCCAACTCATACTCAAACTTACCCAACCCAAGTGGGCCAAACCATTGGCGAAGGTGTGTGTTGGCTAGGGATGACAGTGGCCATCCTGAGATTTTGGGGAAGGTAGGGATATATAATATATATTTAGGATAGCCCAATCTACTAAACCCTCTACTATTCCAGTCCATACCACTCAAACTTCTACATTACTTTGGCCCAAACTCATTTATCTAACACATTGAAGTCAACCCATCACATCATAATCACCATTCAATTATACAGATTACAATATACATACACACACTCACCTTCATGCCTAAATTTTCGCAAGTCAACTTCAAATTTTAGTTTTTAATTCTACTATTTTTTTTTAATTCCATTACATTCAGCTTTCCATTGATTGATGTTTATAGTTGTTTTACATAGGATGAAAATGTAGACCGGATCAATGAAACTTATTCATTTAGTGTTTTAATTAAAGTTTGTATAGTTTTGTTAGCTGCTTAAATTTATTTGGAAATGAGATAATTCATAAAACAATCATAAGAATAAATATTTGAAATTCCAGCTATGAAAATTGTGAAGACCAAACTACAAAACAAGACAGATATAGACTTTCTTGATGATGGTCTTCTTTTATATATTGAAAAAGATATTGTATAGACATTCAATATAGAAGAGTATTTTTTTTTATGAAAACAATATAGAAGAGTTGATTGATGATTTCAGAGATTTTAAGAAACATCTTGTTAGATTTTGACCAATACTTATATATGCACTTTTATTGTATGTCTAGATTTTTAGTACTCTTGATATGTATTTATTTTCATTTACGTCAAAGTACTTACATTAAATTGTTTGGATCATATTACTTTAACTGTGATAATATTTGATAATATTTGAATCAATCACAGTCACTTTGAAGAAAAATTCATGGCTTCGCCACTGGGCCAAACCCAACCCAAGTCACATGCCTCCTTCTATCCTCATCAGTCATCACTCATATCCATGATCCAACCCATTCAGATTTCAGACCCGTTCACACTCTCAGTCTCTCACTCTAGCGACTACCATGAATGTTTTTGTTGACTTTAGTGAGTAAAATATTGTTTGGATTTTTATGTTGAATTTATGGATTTATTTAGAATATTTGGATAATCTTTAAGTTCTTATCTAAATAACTGCGGATGAACCGCTAACCATGGATATCCGTGGTTAGCGGTTGTGGATACCATAAAAATCGTATACCGTGGATACCAAAAAAATCGTTGTTGGTCGTCGTGGTTTTAGGGTTACCGTGGTTTAACCATACCGTTGTCATGCCTAAATGTAAGTTTTCGGCGTTCAACCAAGTAAGTGGTGGAAAGGGCAAAGTCGGAACGGTTAGTTTTTTCGTAAATAAATTTAAATTTCAAAACTTTTCATCAAGAAATAAAAGGTACTAAGATTGATACTCCACTAGACTAGAGGGCATGCAGCAACGCAAAATGGTTGAAAAGGGAAGAAGGATGATTGGCAGATGAGCTGTGAAGCCTGCCAAAGTAACCGATGAAGAGTAGTGTAGAGTAGAGAAAAGGCTATATTAGTAATTACGCCCAAGTCAAAGGTTTATTATTATTTTGAAGAGAGAAAGAATAAAACCGTAGTGCATGCAAATTGCTGCTGCCATTGAATTTGAACCTTGCCCTCCCTCCCTCCGTAGTCCTTACTTGGTATTTAATTAATACAACACAGATTTTAATTTCCTGAATTGCCTCAAATTAATTATCATTCCTTTTTCATCATAATTCTCTCTCTCTCTCTCTCTCTTGCCTTTTCAATTGCTACTACTTTTATTTTATCCTCATGCATGATCCCGTCACTTGTTGATGGATGGTTCATTAAGTCTTTGAAAAACAAACTTGTAACGCAGTGTATGACAGACAGTCCAAGTTTTTTGGTTTGAAGATCATCCATGATATTCAAAGGTAACCCTACTCAGTTTTGGTCTCTTAATTAATAGACGAAGGCCTTCTCTTCTTATGTCTGTCTGTCTGTCTGTCTGTCTGCAGAGCAGTGCTGCTCATCTCTCTTTCTTTTTTTTTACTTGATCTCTTTCTTCTTTTTAACTGCTGCTGGTGGTTATATTATATGGAGTAAAATGGTAACCGATAAATTACAGTTCTATTTCTTTTGTCATGCCCTATTCTTCCTTTCTTCTCATTTTCAATTTCACCTGTTTAGACCAACGAAACAGTGACCAGCAAGAGAAAAAACATATGGGACTCCATCAAAGGCATAGCTCCTCAGGTCATTTTAAGAGGACCGTGTCTCTCGAACGTAAGCAGCATCACGTTGTTTCTCAGAAAGATCAAGGCAAGTTACCTAAACCCATACATATCGGTTCACCGGATGTTTCGGTCAGATCAAAGTCTAAGAGCAGGATTACCGGCCAAACAGTGAAAAAGCCTGCTGCTGAACCTCACAGATCCTTGGTGGATGATGACCTGGATTTTGACAAACACTTTGATAAGGAAAGATGCTCCAATGATGATGATGATGACAAATATACATGGCTTTCTGGAGGTGCTTCCCCTTCCACCTTCTTCAGAGAGTACAGATTGTCTGGCGCATGCAATGTTGATTCGCGCTTGGTTTCATGGTTGTCAAGATTGGCGGATTCTTATCTCTCTCTCACTAGCAAAGTAGAAGATAAGAATTCTGAAGAGCGTAAAACCGATGATGCTAGCACCGAATGTTCAGAGGAGAGCTTACAGAAGGGTTGCAAGGAGGATCTTGACAGTATAATGTCATGGACTCCAGATGCATTAGGCATTAGAGCTTGGTCTAGGCGATCCCGCGAGGAGGCTACACACTGTAGTTGTTCCCTTTCCTCTCTCAGCTCTTGTCATGACTCCTCTCGAGTTTCTGAATCAGGAAGAACAACTTCAGTGTTCTCATCTCAGCTATCTGATATCAGAAGAACAAATTCAATGGTCTCTGTTCTAGATGAAGAGTACCATTTGGACAATCTTCCTGACCATTCCTGCCAAAGTATTTGGTGCTCAGAAGCTAAAATTAATGACATCACGAACAAGTTAGATGAACCTGCATCACATGCTGAGATTAGCTCAGAAGCTTTGGAAAAGAGCATATGCAATGGTGAAGAGCCAATATTTTGGCCATTCGATCAGAACTGGAATTCAGAGGAATCTTGGACATACTTCTCAATGTCCCCTCTGAAGGATAGACCAAAACTTGGGACTGCTGAGGGGAATTTCACCCCATCAATAGGCTTGAAGCACCGGGGCAGAAGCCTGCAAACACAAAATGGGTGTAGGAGAAGCATTGTTTTCGATTCAATAGGTTCAAAAGATTCTAAAAATAGAAACAGGAGAGGCACCAGAAATGGAGGCCATACAGAAAACCCATACCTTTCAAGGTTGGAAGAGGAAGACTCGATGAAAGCTTCAGCAAAAGTTGTTCCCTTGGATTCAGACATTAGCATCATAAAACAGGGGAATATAGATACTCATACTGCTAAGCTGAAATCGGTGTCCTCTAACGGCAACTTTTGGGGGGATGGTTACTCACCAAGCATAGACCTCTCAATTGAGACAGTTGTAGGTCTTGAGGAGTTTGATGGACACGAGGGCATTGATTCTGAATTTGACGAAGAGATTTTTGTGCTAGATGAGTTATGTTAACAAAAATTATGTATGACTAGGAAAATCAAATGTCTCAGGTGTCTATAACAGTAAAATCAAAATCTCCAGAATCTGCCTCTTTTTACATTCACGAAGTCTTGTAGCAGAAACTCAATGTTAGGTTTCTCAAGTTCGTTAGGAATTCCAAAAGAGAATTAACTTTTAAACCTTAATGATTGCCTACACTGAAGACTTCTAGTTAGTTTTCTCAAGAGCTATTGGAAATGTATTAAAGAAGTAAAACTTTGAGAAGTCCGTTTTGGGATGAACTAGAGAAAAAAATAATTACCTTGCATCTTCCTGTAGGCAGACTGCAGGCACAGCAATTGGGTCCACCAGTATCAATAACCCATTTCAGCCAAGGAAGCTGTGTAATTGTATGCATGTCTGCTGACAAAAAAGAACATCATTTACATAACGGATACCCTCCCATCATATGAGCGTCAACAATGCCCATGAAACTAAAAGATGTTTTTCTCAATGGCGATATGCAGCAAGAAGCTGAATTATATTTGTGGATAATCAGTGGCTAAAATATCTGCACAGGAGAAAAATCCAAAGACAGAAGAATACTTCAACTACAAGAATAACTGTCTGCGGATAATCTTTCTTGTTCCACAACTATAACGACTGCATCTTGTGACATTACTCAGAGCAAGTGAAGAAAGAACTTGGTGGTGATGATGGTTTCTCTCATTAGTTTACCATAAGAGGGTAGTGTCAGGAAAGGCATCTAGCCAAGATTTTGGCACTACAATTATTGCATGAACTTACAGTGATTACTAACTTATACAGTTATCAAAAAGACAAAAAAAGGAAAGAAAAAACTTCATACAGTTACTTAATAAACTCTAGACACTTAATTGACAGCACAAACTTAGTACCATTGTAGAAAATTGTTAGATTAAGGTGCAGGATGACAATAATAGTAAGCTCTCTGAAAAAAAAAACCAAAAATTATTGCACCCATAGGAGAAATTTAACTTTGCAACTAAAAGAACTTGATATATTAGAAGTTTCCTTTAAAAGCATTTACCATGATCTTTATGAAGTTATACCAGTGATTTTAGGCTTAAAATGGTTTTCTGTACATAAAGTATGATACCTTTGATGAAGATGGTATGAACAAAAGTGACAGGCAGGTTTAACTTTCATCCCAACATTTCCTTACTGGTATAAACATACTCTATGAACTCCAGGCTGTCAGAGCACTAAATTGAGAGACAGTCAGTCAAGGCAGCAGAGGTTTGGGCTGTATAACTGTTTTTTAAGTGGGTGTTTCACTTTTGATTTCAGGTTATTTTTTTAGCTTCAAATTATTTGACTCACATGCATTCCTGGTTCTCGATAAATTCAATTATGTTTTGGCATACTTTTTTTTTCATGACTATCTCTAAGTTAGACCCAAGGTAGCTCGCTTTTTTGGTTAATGCAACTATATGGTTTTGGGTCAAAGTTTACCATGTTTAACCCATACGCTTGAGAGAGTGAAGACCAGAGACATGCTACACACTACACACTACACAGAGCCTATAAAGTTGCAAGAAAAGCTATAACATTGCCGTGTTATCCACCTGTCACCAACAAAAAAAAAAAGCCAAGTAAGTTTAAGATCCTTTTGGAAAAAATCCGTCGCAAATGGAGCGGAATAAATTTCCTTTCAACCTTGCACCCTTACCTGCAAAAGCCTCCAAAATTATTATTTACGGATGTTTTGTTGAAAACACCAAGTCTGGGTTCTCTTGAAATGATGACTAGTTCACCTATAAACGATTATTTACCAAGCAAACCACTCTTCTGTTTCCTTCCCAATTATCCACAATATTAACCGAATCTTTTCCATATCTTGGTGATATTCACCTCCTGCAACAAATAAATGAACTTTATCCTTCACAATCACCCAACTATATCCAGGACTCTTCTTCAATCCTTTTACTTTCTCTGTCATCCTTAGCTTCTCACTTTCATGATCCTTGCCCAGCACGAAATATAAATTGGACAAAACAACATATGAGGTTGCATTAACTGGCTCTAGTTTGGCAAGATGCTGTGCCGCGAGTTCCGCAAGGTCAAGACGTAGATAAGTCCTGCAAGCACTGAGAAGTGCTCCCCAAACTCCAGAATGAGGCTCAAATGGCATTGAATGAATAAGGGCAATTGCTTCATCTAGCATGCCAGCACGACCTAAAAGGTCAACCATGCATGCATAGTGATCTGGCCCTGGTTCTAAATTGTACACAGATGCCATGGATTCAAAATACTTCTTCCCAATATCAACAAGCCCAACATGAGTGCAGGCTGACAGAACAGAAAGAAAGGTTATTTCATTTGGTTCCAGACCTTCATTTTGCATTTTCCAAAATATCTTGAGAGCCTTTTCCCCATAGCCGTTGTGAGAAAATCCAGTGATCATTGAGTTGAAGGAAACGGCATTAGGTTCAGTTATGTGCATAAACACCCTGTGGGCATCAGTAACATTTCCACATTTTGAATACATAGTGACAAGGGAATTTTGAATTGATAAATCAAACTCCAGATTTCTCTTGACAGCTTGTGCATGGATCTGTAATCCTTGATCCAGAGTTGCCATACCAGCTGTAGCAGCAAGCACAGAACTAAAAGTATGAGCATTTGGCTTCCCTCCTTTTCTTAACATCTCAGCAAACCAACAAAAAGCCGCCTCATACTCTTCATTATTGAGAAACCCGGAAATCATAGTAGTCCAAGCAACTTCATCATGTTCAGGCATAATTTTAAACAGCTCCACTGCTTTACTGATATTTTGCTGACTGAAAAAGGAACTGATAATTGTTGTCCAAGAAACAACATCTTTTTTTGGCATCTTTTGGAAAAGTCTATAAGCTTCCTCGATATAACTGTTCTGAACACAACCCGCAATGATGGAGTTCCAAGAAACAAGATCTTTTGTTTTCATTTCCTTAAACAAAAGCATAGCTGCATTGATACAACTTAATCTACAATACATAGCAATGATAGAATTACCAAGGAAAACATCATACTCAAAACCCGATTTTAACTCCAGCCCATGAATCTGAATCCCTTCTAGATACCTATCGTAATCACCGCAAGCATCAAACAATACAGTCAGCGTAGTAGGATTAGGCGACACAGTTCCTTCCCTCATTTTAAAAAACAAAGTAAAGCCATCCAGAAAACATCCAGTCTTCATGTATCCATCAATCATAGTAGTCCAGGTAACAACATTTCTCTCCAACATCTGATCAAAGACGTTTCTAGCATCTTTTACCTTGCCACTTCTGCAGTAGCCGTCGATCATGGAGCTATAAGAAACCACGTCTTTCTCCACCATATGCCCAAATATCCGAAAGGCGTCATCCAACCTCCCATTTTTCAAATAGCCACTCATTAGCGCATTTGAACAGACAGGATCCCGCAGCTTAGTGGGCACACCAGCATATATCTGTTCCGCCCGATCAAACATTTTTGCCTGAACAAAACCTGTTATCATTGCCGCAAAAGACACCGCATTATGCCCAGGCATCCGTCGGAACAACTCATACGCTTCATCTATCATACAACCATTCCTAACATAAGCGGTGATCATTGCATTATACGAAGTAACACTTCTATGGGGCATTTTCTCGAACACCTGCTGGGCTTCCTTCAATTTCCCGTTTTCCGCATAAGCGGTCAACATGGCAGTCCAAGAAACAGTGCTTTTGTTGGGAATACGATTGAATATCGACTCGGCTTCTTTGATGTCTCCGTTTCTTCCATGCTTGGTAATCTGCGAGTTGCAGAAAACGAGAAAATTGGAAAACTTGGAGGATTGCAGTGGGACCTGTTTGGCGTATGTGGCGGCGTCGTGAAAAGAAGAGGTTGGAGTTCTGTAGCGAGCAAGGCATTTGCCGAACAGTGCTGTCATTGGTTTCGTGAGCATCCTCAACCGAGGATACTCATAAAGTTTATGTCAACGACAGACAAAATGAGATTCTGTTCTGTCCGGACATGTAAGTTTTAGTCGTCCCATTTTAAGTAAGATCCAGTCCAGAGCTCACAATTTGGACTGGCATTCGTTTATCAGACACCGTCCAACCAGTTCGGAGCGTATTCAGGGTTTAATTGCCCCTCTCACAATAGTTTAAGGGCGAATTTAAATATTCTTCCCAAGAATTAAATGAACTCTCGGTGGAGTCCAACCGATTAATACGATGAGATGTATAAGTATCTGTATGGACATACTCCATTCGTCCGATGATGATTATTCTATTTGATTTTTAAATTTGTATTTAACTCAATTTTTAACTAAAAAGAATTATTTGACCTTATATATGTCAAAATATTAAAGAAAATAAATCAGAAATTAAAGGTTAAAAACCAAATGAAACAATCTTTACCGGTCACCAACTATCCTGATTACTTGTCGACTTCCCAGAGTCCGTGTAGTCCCTTGTGTAATCCTTTGCACAGAGAAAGCACCAGGGCCACCATCACAGAAACTCAGACTCGGGATTTTAAAAAAGAAAAAGAAGAAGAAAAAGAAGAAGAAGAATACTCGTATATGATAGTTTCATCCAAATAAACAAATACGTAGACGGGGGCTGGAAGAGCCATAAATCTCAAGATCAAGTCCATTGGAGCTACATAACTTGTAGGCTCGTGCCAGCCTTGAACAAGCGATGGTCTTGTTCAGAAACACACTTCAAGGAATGAGTGACAGCCAAGCCAAGCCTCCTACGTCAAATCCATAAATAATCGAAGGTTATCACTACAATTCATAACTTTTCTGCACGACCCATCTTCAAGTACCTCTATTTACTCTTCATCACTTTTGGAGGCTTGTAAGAGCTTCTTGGCAGCATCCGGACTCAGCCCCTCATACACCTGCAACATAATGACCAAGTTTAGGCTTCAGTTTCGAGATTATACTAATAAACACAACTATATATCCTAGGCTTGTATCATGCGTACGAGTTTCTCATGTATATGTCGGAAAGCCTTGCAGAATTTCTCAGCATCTTCTGAACCGACCTACATCAGAAAAAATCACCGTCAACGAAACTGTTAATGATTTAAATGGATGCTCTTCCAAATCAGATAAAGGTATAGAACAGCATATCAACATTGCCACCAAGTATATTTAACCATGTTCTATGTTGGTGCACCCAGTTTATAGTTACTAAACTCTGACAGGCAGTATCCCTCCTACGAGTTCATGCACGAAAAACAAAACCACGAACTTTTATATTTACTTAACGAGGGTGGTTTTTTATTTTTACTTCCACGTAGGGTTTACATATGCATGCACATTCTTTCTTTCCTTTTTATACTATAAACGTATGAGACATCATCTTCTTCAAAACTCATCGTCACAGAGATTGATAAATAACCGGTGGAACCTTTCAGTATTGATGGCAGCACTTGAAAGCATCTCCCCTCATTACTGTTACTCCGCCTCTCACTCTTGATGTTGACGCTAATAGAATAAGTATGTGTTCCGTCCGGCTTAAACAAGCCGTAATTATGTTATGATGTTGGCCCTTGATTCATGTTCTCATTGAACATGGCAAACACGTAGATGTTCAAATCGCAGCTCAACGTCATCGGCATTATTGTGTTGTTCGACAACATCATTTTTATCAAATTCTTGTTATATTTCTTAGCATTCTACGCCGTCCCCCAGCCTTGCTGACGTTGCCCTTAATTACTGTTAAATGGCGACGCCAACGAGGCTGGAGGATGGCTGAGAATGCCAAAAAAATATAATGGGAATTCGATAAAATTGATGTTGTTGAACAAGATAGGAACGCCGATAAGGCCAAGCTACGACTTGAACATCCACGTGTTTGCTATGTTCAATGAGAACATGTAGCCGCGGCCAACATCAGAACATAATTACGCCTTGTTTAAGCTAGACGGAACACAAACTTATTCTATCGATGCCAATACCGAGCGAGAGCCGAAATAACAGTAGTAAGGGGAAATCTTTAGAAGTGCCTGCTATCAATGCCATAAGGTCCCACCGGTTATTTATCAATCTCCTCCATGTCGGTGAGTTTTGAAGAAGATGACATCTCATACATTTACAATAGAAAATAAAAGAAAGAATCCGCATACGTATGAAAATCCTACGTGAAAGTTAAAATTAAAAACTACCCTCATTAAGTAAATACGGAGTATAAATGAAACTACAGCTATTGTGTAAATAAAATTAAAGAGTGCTATTTTTTAAAATAACTCGAATCATTTATGCCGCAATAAGATCTCAACTTATTATAATGATATAAAGTGGAGAAAACCTATGCTGAAGTTGGGTTCAAAATATCATCTCGAGATTGACTTGTAAGAGAATTCCTAGTTCTCATGAAAGTGTTAACAAGCTTTAACAAACATATAAACTTTATGCCACCAAAATAGTAGAGATTAAGGTGCAGTACGATGATCATCGTGGTACTACTGCTAGTGGTAATGATCACGTTTTCTGTATTTCTTGCAGATACTGTGTGTCTATCCTATCTATGCTAGTTTAAGATAATTTTAACTTATAAGAACTAATTTCCAAAAAAAAGCAATCAGTCCTGAGTAAAACTTGTGGAAAAAAGACTTAGATCAAGCATGCACAAAAGGCCATACCATATCTTTCCATACAAGAAAGAAAAAGTTCCAGAAAACGATTGCAAGGATTAAACTGACTTTAATGAAAATTTTCAGCAGCAACAGAAAAGTAGCTGCAAACTGACTCAATATAAATGACCATTTTCACAGTTCTTATGCACCTCAATATAGATGATATACCTTTAGTAAATATGTTGTACTTAAATGACAGTCTTGAATAATGAACAAATAATGGAAGGAGCATCAGGTACAAAAAACAAACATGGAGTAATTGTTAATCCAATTCCTTGCAGTACATTAAAATCCCTCTTCCAATTTTTTTAATAAAAGATTAAGAAGATTAAAACCAAAACAAATAAAAAAAATACAGGAGCCACTCTTATGTAGCACAGAGCTGCAAACAATCACAGCTTTCTAAAAGACATCAAGCAGCTACTAAAGGTTATAACAATGGTTTAGAAGTGGAATCCTCAAAAATGATGCTAACTCCATCCTCTTGTTTGTTATTTAAGATACTTCGAGAAGTTTGAGAATTCAGAAACACTTTTAGAGGTCTGGCATAGAGATTTATCTGGTCTGACTCTTTTATTTTCTATAAAAAGCTGATACACCCTTATAAGGTAACAAATCTCTTTTTCCAAAATCTATGCTATGAAATCAATTCCGCCTACAAAAAGAAGAAGTTACCAAATTCCATAGTTTACACTGGATATTACATAAGGTTACAGGTATCAACAGATAATAAGTAGCAGGTCGGTCAAGCAATTTTCTAAACCTTATTCACCTAATTGGGCAAACAACATGAACTATCTGACACACTTCAGAGCTGCTAGTGGTGAGACATCTATAGATTCTAAATAAGAAATTTCATTTATTAATGTATTTCTGTAATGTTTCTTCCCAAATAGTATATTTGGACCATAGCTGGAAAGAGATATTTCACTACTAAATGAAACTAAGTGTGAAGAACCAAGGCCTGTGTTCATCAGTGCCTATTCCTTGTTAGGCCCAAATTGGTGAAGTTACCTAGCTCTTCTTAATTTGAATCAAATACATCACAGGCCCCAAGCCCCGACAATGGCGAAAGTGATCATATTAAGCATGAAATCTGAGAGTACATGTTTTAGACCTTTAAGCGAAAGGTAAAGTTTTACAGCCTCAATTACAGTATTACTAACTTCCAAAACTTCATAGCTAACCCATATTTCATATTTTCCAGAAGTTCCTTTAAGAAAAGGTAACACTGAATACATGGTCAATGAATAAGCCCAATTACTGCTTTCCAACATGTACACAACATATAGAAGACAAGACAGTGAAAGAATTGGAAAAAATATATAAGCAGTGCAGGCTTGCATGTTAGCAAAGCATACAGCAAGGGCTAGTGCAGTGTCGAGTATTGCATACCTTTCTCTCAGCCACTGACCTTAGCTTCTGCCAAAATGCATCTGTGAAACATTGAGATATGTGGTTAAATCTCATAAACATCTAAGCTGACAGAAAAGCTAACATATAACATTCACAGAGTAGACGATGCTTTGGTCATTGATAGTATCAAAAAAGTTGTAGCATCCCTATCTAGTGGGTAGATCACAAAATAGAATAAAGAATCGAGTCTGCATTCAATTAGAAAAGAGAAGAACAACCCATGAACACAAATAGGACAAAAATAACTTGAGACAATACCATGGACATTAGCACCTCTATTTCTATCTTGCTCTCGTAAATCAATCTGCTTTTCCTTTGCCTGAAATGCAAGTGAGAAAAACAGTCACCTAGGTCAGGAAGATAAAATCCTTAAAAACTAGCACAGGATTTAGCTGAAAACAAAAGCAAAAGCAGTGATTTCAACTCTGTTATTTTCTGCAATTCCTGGTAAGTACGCATAACCATAGGGTAGTTCAATGCAGTTTGAGTAAGTACCGCTTTACTTTGTCCTGATTGAGAGGTTGACTGTCTTGATGGATCTAAATCCACCTGAAAAGGAAGAGTGTTATTTTAAGTCAAATCCATATCCAAATATTAACAGTAAGCAGTGGTGCAAAATAGCCTTCTCGAAAGCAACGCCACTACATAAGAAACATACAATCGTGAAACAAATGAATTTCTTGAAAATCATGAAGACAAATATTTATTATCCACCTTTTCCTTCAACCGAACCCTAGACCTGGACATGAAAACGAAAATATTCAAAACTCCAAACTAGCTACGTAGCAATGCAACCAAACAAAAATACATAGAAATCCGTTGGAGGTACAGATTCTGCCTAAAACCTCATGCGATTCAAAACCATTAGCAATCAAGACATACAGCGCATGGGGACAATAACATGCCATGAAAAAGATCTTCTGATACCTAGAGTTCCAAAAAGAAAATATCAATCTGGCACTTAATCAACGAGAATGCTCAGAAAAAAAATAATAATCTCAAACTTCACAGCAAGATGGCTCGGATCCAGAAGCAGAAGCAACAATCAATATAACCTAAAAGAACCTAGATTCAGTTTATCGGAGCGAGAAGAAGAGAATTAAGTTACATGATAGTCGCGAGGTCGGACAAGAGGGAAGAGCTCTATAAGGCGTCGAAACTCCTGCTGCTCCATGCCTTGGTGTCGTCCGTCTGTTTACTGTTTTCTTCGTCGGCTTTTATATTGGCCTGAGCTGCCTCCGTTTTAAGCAGCGCCGGTACGGTGGCCGTTGCTATGCCTTTCTATTGCTCTGTTTATAGAATCGGCTTGCTGTGTGGGTGATTGTGATGTCCAGGGATTGCGTTTTCTCGTTTTGGGTTATTTGTGGAAGCCAATTCAATTTGCTTAAACTTCAATGCATTTTCATTTTTTTTTTTCATTTTCTCATCTGAAATTAATATGTACAGTAAATACTAAGGTAAAGTGTACGGTTAGTCTTTAACTTTGTTTATTATCCTATTCTGGTCCCGTTTTAAGAATTTTTCATATTAAAGTTACTTATCTTCATATTTTTGTCATATTCAAGTCCTTTATAGTTAACTCAGTGTTAAAGTTAACGGATTCCTGAAAAAATGATTTTTTATACACATGTACATTTTCTTTTATACTATGTGCACCCTAAAGTTAGATTTATGAGTTTCTAATAACTACCATCACTTCCGGCCACCACTTCCGACGCTGCTGACAACCACCGCCCACCACCAAGGCGCATCACCGTCGACAAGCCCGCCTCCAGCCTTGCTCGCCTCATCCCGGAATCTCCAACTCGACTCAGCCTGACACCGTCCGCCAGAGCTCGACCCGGCCTGGCTAGTTTGATACAACGCTTCTCCGGCGGCCAGGGGGACCGTACCTGAACGAGCAGCTTCCTTATGGGCCGGCAACGCCGGTGGGAAGCCAACAAGCCGCCAATGAGCTCCGGGAACATCCAAATCGCGAAAAACCCAAATGTTGACCGCTGCGATTCCGACCAATTCCTTGGTCGATGATGGTGAATCTTGAACGGATTTTCATCCTAGATACTCTAGCAACAAGTGTCATCCATCAATTTGCAACATTATCTCCGAATTTGATTAATTAAATTTCTAGGGTTTCAAGAACCCTAGAATTTCAGAATGCAATTCCTCTCAAATTAGGAAGCATTTGATATTAAAACAAGAGGGGTTTTATTATTTAAGAATAGGATTTTGATTCCGATTAATTTTTACGCGTCAATCGCAAAAAAAAAGTGAACTGAGAGGTGACTGATCATTAATTTACGGGATTGTGAAGGTCCGAGTAAGCTTAGGCGGGACCGGAAAAAAATGAGCGCTCATGCGCCTTAAAAGCCTTCTTTTTTTAGTAAGGTAAAGCTTTGGCTCCCTACTCAAACAAATAAGAAATTAAAAAAGGAGGGGGGGGGGACTTCTGCAACGGGCTATGCCACCCAAACCAACTGAGGGAAGTCGCATCCGTCCCATGCAAGCACCTACAACATCATGATCACATTAGTTTACCCTTTTTTCTTTTGTAGTTCAACGGATGGTTACCCCTCCAACAAGAAAAGGTATAAATATGGAAACTTCTCTTCCATTTGAATCGGAGAATTTATGGAGGTACCGAAGGGGCAGTGAAGCGACTAACAACCCATGGGTAGGGTAAAGGTGGTTGGGCGTCGCTGGATGGGTGGTTGAAGTAGTATCGGGTTGTCGGAGTTTTGAGTAGGTGGTTAAAATGTTGTGGTGCAAAGACAATAATAGGAAACCTTTAGTTACCAAAAAAATTATTTTCCCAGTAGATCCATTAATTTTAACACCGAGTTAACGGTAAAGGACTTTAATAGGGCAAAAAAATGAAGATAAGTGACTTTAATATGACAAATTCTTAAAACGGGAATAGGACAATAAGCAAAATTAAGGGATCAACCGTGTACTTTACCCTAAATAATAATTATAGGGGAACTTAGATTTACCATAGGCATCCATTTCCTATCTAAAAACACTACTATATGAGATATTGGGTCCGTTTGGCAACTGTGTCAGCTCTAAACTGTTAGCTGTTAATATTTTAATTTTTAGTGTTTGGTTAACGAACCGTAGAAAACAGTTGTATCAAACTAGATTTACTAAACAAGCTCTAAACTACTACTCCCGCAACTGAATATATAATAATGGGTAAAATTGATAAAAACCCATCTATCAAAAAGCTGAATCTCAACGCTAGAACGCTGGGGGTAGAAGCCTTTTGTGTTAAGAGTTCCGACGAATTCAGCGTCGAGGAAATCACTTCTTTCAGCATATTGCAAAAACGGCGGCAACCAAGCCAGCAAATCAAGCCTTCTAGCGTTTTGTTAGCGTTTTCTTTATGAAAACGTGGTGGTTCTCAAACACAACCATAGTGAAAACCTCGATAAATTTTATAACCTTAACAAATTAACTCTTAAATTTGTTATTCAACTTTTTTATCCCTCCTATCACATCCCCCTTCACAGCCACACCATGCATGCCACCAGCGCAGCACTACCAGACCCACCACCTCAACAATTATCGAACAACAATGCAAGACAAGGGGTATGCCAGCCCCAACCCACTCCCCCTCCTCCAAGATCAAGGCAGAGGGAGGACGCTACGCGCATAAGTGAAAGGGGAAGAGGGGAGGCCAAGCGACAAGGGGAGGGAGGAGGCAGCGCTGTTGGGGGAGGGGAGATGACATATGAGGTTGGGTTGTATGGTTCTGGTAGGAGGCATGTCGCTGGCTCAACGAGATGGTGGGCTAGGGTCGGAAGGCAGTAGATTTAGAGGATAAGGGGTGGAAATGCTTAATGATCGCTATTTTAGGGTTACAAAGTCAGGAGTGTAAACATACTCCCCCCGTCTGCAAAAGATTCAACCATTTGACTTTAGTATTTCAAAGTTCAATGTTTGTTCAATTTTTAACAAAGATAAATAGTTTTAAAAAATATATTTAGAAAATTTAGCTTTCAAATTATAATACACATGAAATATTTACTTTTCAGTGTCTAAAAATTCATAAAAAATCATAGATTAAATACTATGAAACTGTTAAATCAAATAAGTGATTTTTTTTACGGACGGAGGGAGTATAATTTAACGGAAAAACATACGAGTTTATGATAGATGAAGCAGAGGAAATGTTGCAAACATATACTTATTCCATCCCTAAAATGAAACTTCTCACTATCAAAGTTATTAAATTATCCCACTTTTATCTTCACTTTTATTATCTCGTGTTTTGTTTTGTGCAGTTTCAATCAAGGTGTAATTAAGTAAACATATACAAAAATCTTACATTTATATTAATCTCTGCGTCCAATCAAACCCTCCAATCTTTCAGGGACGGAGGGAATAATAAAACGATGGAGTAATTCTTTAACTAACGAGCCAGGTTATGTTGTCCTATTTTCTCATGGCCTCTTTCTATCCCTTAAGTAGTGTATATATTTAACAGTGTTGTTTTTTGTGTTAAAAAAAGTTAACAAATTATTCAACTCCTTTAGTTATTATAGTAAGGGACATGGAAAAATAGGACATGTGGAGATGTAGGCTCCTAACTACATGAATAAATATATAAGCCCACAAAGAGAATATTATATACCCGACAAAGGACAAATACTCTATTACGTTGAGAAATTGAAATTATGCAACCGCAAGGTGCACATATACATATATATGAACTAGCGGCTAAGGTATTCTCTTACCGTGGCTAAGGTATTCTCTTACCGTAACAGAAAAAATCACAAATTAAACAACCTTAAAAAACAAATAAATGTCTAAGTTAAACAGAAAATAAACTCTCACCCTCTCAAATAAAGACCAAGACGACATACACTAACTTGAACATGCACAAACAACATGGAATACAAATATCAGAAATGCTCGCATAAGGTGAATCTAGAACTTGGACTGAATGCTTTGGATAGTCTTCTTATCAACTTGGAAAGCCTTGGTGAGAACATCGGTGGAAATGTCAGGAGTAGAACCGAAGACAGCGTTGGCGATGGTGATAACACCAGGGTTTTGGCTACTCAGACCAGCAATGGCTACGGCGTTGGTGTTGCCGACATTCCTCTGGTAGTGGACGAGCCCCTGGGGGAACACAAACGCATCACCCTTGTTCAGCACTTTGCCAATGAAGGCATTGTTGGGGTTGGAGGTGACGAAGCCCACTTCAAGCGTGCCTTCGAGGACCGTAAGGATTTCGGTGGCCCGTGGGTGGGTGTGTGGAGGGTTCTGGCCCCAGGGCGCGTAGTCGATGCGGACCAAGGAGATGCCGAGGGTGTTGAGGCCTCCGACCTGGGCCACACCCACGGGAGTGACCTTGGAGCCTTGAGCATTTGCGGTGTCACCCCTCCGGTGGAGTCCAGAGAAGGAGAAATCATTTGCACTTACTTTATCAGTGTCCTTGCACCCACCACCGTTCACTAATGACCATCATCATCAAATTAGTTATGATCATATTAATTACATATAGCTAGTGTTGATTAAGTAGATGGAGAGTATATATTATATACCCTTGATGGTTGGATCCGCAACACAGAAATCTTGGAGAGGACTGGGATCTGATGCCAACGCACAACTGATCATGAAGAGCAACATTGCAACAACTACTCCCACAACTGCTGCCGCCATATTTATTTGAATTCCTGCTTTTGATACGATTGCTATATGAATATTTGTACGTAGTTGTTTCTTCAACAAGGCCGGTAATGTTTTTCGATTGGTTGGCATTCATGAATTTTGGTGCAACTTATTTATATGGGCACTACCTCCCTACCACACAAGAGGAAATATTTGAATACTATTATTATTATTATTATTATTATTATTATTATTATTATTATTATTATTATTATTATTATTATTATTATTATTATTATTATTATTATTATATCTATACTTGACCAGGCGCTTTATAATTTTTTGCCGCCTAAATTGTATTAACTTGCAACTTTTGTTCCATTCTTTCATCAAGTTAGCTAATTAGAAGAAGTCGTCAGAGCTAGCGTACGTGTTCAAATAATACGTTAATTAATTAAGGTATTATTATGTGTATATTTGAACTACTAATAATTAAGCTGATAGTAGTACTACACTTTGCAGTACTCCATAGGAAACAAAAAATGGTTTACTTTCACATCATATATGGAAATTAATGCAAGTACAATACCTTGACGAAGATAATTAGCTTATTTAAGTTTGGAGATATATAGGGAGTAATTTTGACAATTAATTTATCCATTAGTATAAAAAGTGCTCCATTAATTTAAAGTGTATGTTTCTAAACTTGAGGGCCGGATAGCATGTGAAGTCATTTATGCGCGAAAAGAAAACTCCTGCAACAATTAATTAAAAAAACTTTCAGACGGCCGGCTTGTCAGTATATGGGCTATTAGTTTCTCGATAGCTTAAGAAGAAAAATCATAAGCAAACTAGCAAAGTACACCGCGATTATTTTTTTCCCTTGCGTTATCCAAACGAGAAGCTTTCAATTGTAGTATTATTCATTTGTAAAGCTTGACATGGTCCATTTCAATTTTCTTTATGAGAATAACTCACTTTTGTTGCATTTGTTTTAATTATTTCACAATATTTAATCTATAATTTTTTTCACAAATGTTTAAACATTTAAAATTCCATAATTGATATGTGTATATCATAACTAGAAGTCCAAATTTTCTAAATACTCCACTCGTCCATAAACAAATGTACAAATTGACTTTCACATTTGTGTTTGACTCAAATTCTATTGTTAAAGGCACTGCTTTGAAGCCACTTCAAATGTAGCAGCGCTATTACGGGGCACGGCCGCTACAAATTATATTATAAAATTAAAGGAAATCCATATCTGAAAAAAGAATCCATATCGAGATCTTCAAATTAACATTATCAAATTCCATCTATCAAACCCGGAAACAAAAACACAACTTCATCTAAATCCATATCTTCAACAATTTTTTATTCATCACCAAACCGGGGCTTTATATATATAATTTCATATTTTAAATCATTTTCTATTTATCTTTAACCTACATATGGAAACAAACTCAAATCTACCCCGTTATTGAAAAACAAAATTCAAACTCGAACCTACCCAATCTAGAAAAAAAAAACTTGAATCCATTTCCTCCATCATCGGTGCATCCACCCTCTACCGGTGCCCCCATATCTTCCACATCATTGCCCTGCTGCTGGTGCCTCCATGTCCTCCACCAAGCCGGATGAGAGACACCACGTAGTTGCTGATTGTTTTATAGTTGCTTTATAGTGGCCTTGGCGACTACAAAGCCTGAAGCAGAACAAAAAGAATATATTTTTTCTTTGTAGCGGTCATGGAAGCTACAAGGTTGCTACAAAATATTAAATTTGATTCAAGTTCGTTTTTTCTCGTCCAAATTTGATTCAAAATTGCTCTCTCTCAAATCTCTCTCTCTCGAACTCTCCATCACCATTTCAGATTTCTCTAGATCTCTAAGCCCCTTCACCATTTTTTCTCTCGTTCTTTCTCTTCTATCTTTTTTTCCTCTTCATCTCTCTCACCATCTAAACTCTCTTTCTCCAGATCTGGAGGTGGCGGATGTGAAGGATGCGAGCATTAGGGACGTGGAGGATGTGAAGGCGGTGGTGGAGGACGTCGAGCACTGGCCGGGTTTGTTTTTCCCCCCATATCTGAGTTGGTATCATTTTTGGTTTCGTAGGTTCAAGTTTTTTTTGTTTTTATTTTTGGGTTAAATCTGAGTTGGAATGAGTTTTGTTCCAGATTTTACTTTTTTGTTCCATATCTAAGTTTTTTTTTGTAATTTTTGTTAAAGATTCAAGTTTGTATGAAGATCTAGGTTTATTGATGAATAAATATCTTCAAGATTTGAGTTTGGATTGTGTTTCTAGGTTTCGTGCGGATGAATGTGAATGAATTTTCTTGAATGTGGATGATTTTTCGTTTCAGATCAGGGTTTGTTTCTAGATCTGATTTTTTTAAAAATTTCAAAAATATTATGTTACGGCTCTAGCCGTTAGGGGTGTTCACGGGCCAGGGCGGGGCGGATAGTGGAAAAAATAGTATCTGCCCCCGTCGAGTGCGCCAAGTTTCACGATTTTTTGCGATTCGGGTCGCTGGTATCCGCATATGTTCCTTAGTGTACTTATCCTATAAAATATTTCAATATACTTAGAGATATTTTAAAATTTTGTATCATAAATGTATATATCTAGAGAATAAAAAAAGAAAAGTAGTTTGCATAAGTAGAATAACAATATGTAACATTGCAAATCATGTATCATTATTGTATGAAATAAGTTTTCACACATAATATAAAAGAAATTTAAAGAATAATTGAGATGAAGTAAGCAATTTTAGATAATTTGATTGTAAATAGACATATGCAAATCGGTTCGGGTATCCGCGGATTTCTAAAATTAGAATCTGCGGGGTTATCGGTTTTTTTGGTTTGCGGGTTTTTTGGATCATGCGGTTCGATTCGGTTTCTCAGTTTTGCGGGTTTTTTAACACCCCTTTCTAGCCGTTTCAGGGCCGCTTCAATTGTACCGGTTATGTTGCTGTGGTCTTCTTCAAAGGGGGCTCAAACGTAGCGGCGTATGTAACGGCCTATAGATTCGTGAGGGTGGTCTATTAGCTCACGGTGAAGATGGAGGAAGTGAGTCTGACTGTAGAGAGGCTGGACTTCGGCGGAGGCGGGGTAGTCAGGAGATGACGGTGAGATGAATAGAGAAGAAAGATTGGGGACTTGTGTGTACATTTGTTAAAATTTAGGGGTTAAATTTTGGGAAAATATAAGTTATAGGACTAAAGAAAAATTTTCCCTAACAATTCGAAGAGTAAAAAGGTAAATTTGTAATGATCCGTCAAACTTAACGGTCCATTCAGACTGAAAGGACTAAAACATGACAGAATACCCTATGATAGCACCATAACATAACAAAATTTTAAAATAGGACCAGAACAGGATAATAATTATTTTTACGGGACTGCCAGCGGAATTTACTCTATTAATTAGAGACTCTTCAGGACATTTTATTATTGCATTTGTACAAAATTGTGAACTTGTGATGTCCTTGATACGAAAATGTTGGGCTTTATTGGAAGGCTTAAAGATGGCTAATTTGATGAACAACATTGAAGTAATTGTTGAGTCTGATTGTAAGAATTTATGTGATATTGTTAATGGAATTTCGACCATTCGTTCTTTCTTACATGGAATTGTGTATGAGTGCAGGTCATTGTTAACTCATCTGGGGGTAAGGGATCGAGGCCAAATTCAGTCCGAGAGAGACGAATCGCGTAATGGATAAACTTTCCAAGCATGCTAGGACGTCAACTAAAGAACTCATTTATTTTGATAGAGCTCCTGATTTTCTCAAGTCAGCTCTCAAATATGATCTAAATCGTGTCTCTAGATTTTGTAATGATTCTGTTCAGGAGCATCCTCTTGTTGTTCTAATCAATGGCTCCCATGAGATCACTCCACCTGTCCAAACTTGTAGGCTGTAGTAGGCTCTTTTGTACTACTAACACCATTGACAAGGAGAAGAAAATTTTATTATAATTTTCAATAACATCCTATTTTCACCAAAAATAAAATAAAATAATATGCTGACTTTTGTGTAGTGCTTTTTAAACTCAAAGCGATTATAAAATGTCTTTAATTAAATAGGAACAGGAAAAGAAAACCTAAATTAACAAATTACCGCCAACTGATCAAAGAAATGAACAACACTGTAAGCCAGCTAGCTTGTCTACACACACTTTAGTCGACAGACCCCAAACACAACAAAGACAAAACGAAGATTCTTGTCTTACGCAACAACAAACATTGATTCATATAATTAGAGACACACAAACACACACTTGAAAAGCAAAACTAAGTAGTAATTAATACTAAGCTTGATATATAATTTGATCAATAATATTCTAGCTATGCATGCATGGAGGTGGGTAGCTAGAACTTGGACTGGATGTACTGGACGAGCTTGGCGTCAACCTGGAATGCCTTGGCGAGCACGTCAGTGGGAACGGAAGGCGTGGAGGCGAAGAGAGAATCGGCAAGCCCAACCACGCCGGGGTTCTGGCTGCTCAGACCGCTGATGGCGAAGGCCTTGGAGCTCCCAACGTTCTTGAGATAGTGAACCAGTCCCTTGGGGAACACGAAAACGTCACCCTTGTTCAGCACCTTCTGGAACAGCTTGTTCTGAGTACTGATGAACCCCACCTCCACGGTGCCCTCCACCAGGGTCACCACCTCCGAGGCGCGGGGATGGGAGTGTGGAGCCACCACGCCCCACTGTGCAAGGTCGATGCGGACCATGGAGAGGCCGAGGGTGTTGAGCCCGGGGATGAGAGCCGGCGTGACTTTGGAGCCGAGAGGGTTGGATGTGTCGCCCGCCAAGTGAAGCCCGCTGAAGGAGAAGTGGTTCGCGTTCACTGACTTGGGGTCCAAGCAACCCGCTCCATTCACTGTACATTAAAATTACTAATTCACTACAACTTCAAATATTCCTTATATATAACTAAATTTGCTTAACAAAATGATCATCATGCATCATGTGTGCATGTATTTATAGCTAGCTAGCTAGTATATAAAAGGATATATATATATATATATATATATATATATATATATATATATATATATATATATATATATGATCAGATCATATATATGTACCTCGAATTGAGGGGTCAGAGACGCAGAAATCCTGAAGTGGAGAAGGATCTGAGGCAAGTACTGCTATTGCAACCCCCAAAAGCAAGATGATCAGTATTGTAACCTTATAACCTGCAGCAGCTTCTGCCATTGATAATCAAATCTAGATAGCTAATAATTAATCAGTAGTGTGTGAGAAACAATAGCTATAGCACTAGAAGTAGAGCTAGGGGATTGCAGGTGAGCTGAAGTTGTGATCATAAATGGCAGGTGGGAGAATTGTATTTATAGAAAAGGGGAACAAGATATCCTGTGGCTAGTAATAGTAGTAGAATAGACCCAGTACTCTACTTGATCACTACACCTACATATGCATATGACAAATCAACTTGTTGGGTTCATATGCTTGTCCACTAATATGACTGAATTGGTCTTCATTTATACCCACCAAACAAGTAATGGGTTAATATGCTTGTCCACTAATGTAACTGAATTGGTCTTCATTTATACCCATCAAACAAGTAATTCCATTAACCATCATCAAATTAAGATGGTTTCCAATTCATGATTTAAAAATTAATACTATTATGAGATAGCGATGATTTAAGATGATTTCTAATCAATGCTATAGCAAACTAGCTAGCTAGGCCTTAGAGGAGTGGCGGCAGAGGTGAGGCGCAGTTGACCCAGATCCTGTACTAGCCCAGCCCCGCGGCGGTGTTCATTGTGGCACCGGCGCCAGAATAGCCGGCGAGCCTTCTTCCGACTGGGCTCGAACTCACCCAAACCTCTGAAATTTGAGTGAATGTGAGTGACTTTAATTTTTAGGGTAAAATTGTTAGGGTTAAAAGTTTTAGGGTCCAATTTTGTAATTACACCTAAAAGCTAACGGTTTTTCTAACGGAAGTTAACGTCCATGAGGGTTTTTGTATATTTTCACAAACCTCAGGGGGTTTTTCGAGAATACTGAAAATGCGGGGGGCAAAGTGATCATTATGACAAACCTCAGGAGGGTATTTGTTAATTTCCCTTTTTTGCAGAAACTATAGGAAATAAATAAATAAATAATATAAACCAAAAAGGTAAGGCATGTGCCAAATGGCACAAGTAGAGTGTGATAAGTGCTCAAAAGTAGATTTGGGAAAACCCCCAAAATTTTGAGAATGTTGTAGATTTGGGGAAGACTCCCTATTTTTTTCCTTCTTCCCTATTTTGGTGAATAAGTTGGAGAAATTGTTGGATAAAAAAAATCCAATTTATTTCAAAAGTGAGCATCACAATAAAATGAGAGAGCTGTTGGAGATGTTCTTATCTTTGACATCTTAACATGAAAAAGTTATAAGCAATGTACTCAAATACTTGATTTTTTCTTCGAGAGACTAAAGACAAGAGTAATGTATATAGTTGCTTTGTCCAAACAAAAAGCTGTCAGTTGTATTATTATTTTTTTGGAGGGGGGTGGGAGGGGGTAGATTTATATTAATTATACCAATGAATGACAATTGAAATACAAAGCCCAACCAGAACGGGATGGAAACGACAAAACCAAGTAAATCAAATAAAACTACCTCACGCGGGAGGGGAAAGCAAAAACCAAATCAGGAGTAGCTGATTGAATAAAGGGAAACAACAAAAAGAAACCTCATGTAAGAGCGGTAGCGCTATAGAATAGAACATCTTAGCTACCAAAAATGTTAGAAATGAGGAGACTAAAGAATACTCACTCCACCAGCCAAATTCTTCAATGACGAAAGAAGATTTCGTGATCAATTCATCTCCCAAATGTCGGATTTGAGCTATTCAAGAAGATTCAAGACCCAAATACCATGCAAACAAACTATTCATATCTCTAGATAAGACGAGACTCAGCCCTTTCAGAATACCACCACATCAAACTCCTCTAACACCCATGCCTCTTTCCTACCACTCCCTGAACCCGACCTGTAATGAAGCCAATAAAGTAAACCTGGCCC
This sequence comes from Stellera chamaejasme, assembly GCA_024586325.1. Classification (NCBI taxonomy): domain Eukaryota; kingdom Viridiplantae; phylum Streptophyta; class Magnoliopsida; order Malvales; family Thymelaeaceae; genus Stellera; species Stellera chamaejasme. The sequence continues at coordinate 40,003,392 of CM044984.1, read as the reverse complement.
AACACCAATGTAGTGGGCAAATCTGAATTGCCTGACAAATTAATGAGAATACATGCATCAAATACATGCATGTTCATGGTTGTCATATTAGGTTTCTGATTAGATGTGTGCGTATATGATCTGTCCTTTATTAGTAATTTTTAAATATTCATTTATCTTCCTTATTATTTCCATCAACTAAAGACAACACCCAATAAAATTTGTCTTCTCTTTTCATCAAGTACTCTACGAAATCTTTAGAGTCCGTTTAGTTATGGAAATATTTGATCACATACCTAATCTTTAAGAGATGAAAAACCTTATTTAATACTAGAGTTTTTCAAAGTTTGGAAAACCTTATTTTTCATACCTTCAAAACTAGGTATACGATCAAACATTTACAAATAAGTTTTGGAAATGAAAATTTGAAAACTTTTCTGCAATTATACGGACCCTTAATAACTTTTTTTTAACTACATTTCTGAAAGGTATAAATGAAAATTTCAAACAATTTATACATATTTTATTTTATGCGGCAAAATGAAATGCTACAATCAAATGTGGATAGAGGAATATTAATTTTGTGTAGTGAGTCTGATGCTCCATTAATCGATTATAAAAGGATTTGAAAAAGGAAATCTAAACAAATGGCCAAGGCCAACTCATCAAACAAATGAGCAACAGCAAGCCAGATTAATGTCAACACATAACAGATTCGCAAGCATAATTAACAAAGACAAATATGGATTCTTAAATAGTAGACACACAAACACACGCTTGATATATAATTTGATCAATAATATTCTAGTTAGCTAGGCCTGCATGCATGGAGGTGGGAAGCTAGAACTTGGACTGGATGTACTGGACGAGCTTGGTGTCAACCTGGAATGCCTTGGCGAGCACGTCAGTGGGAACGGAAGGCGTGGAGGCGAAGAGAGAATCGGCAAGGCCAACCACGCCGGGGTTCTGGCTGCTCAGACCGCTGATGGCGAAGGCCTTGGAGCTCCCAACGTTCTTGAGGTAGTGAACCAGTCCCTTGGGGAACACGAACACGTCACCCTTGTTCAGCACCTTCTGGAACAGCTTGTTCTGAGTACTGATGAACCCCACCTCCACGGTGCCCTCCACCAGGGTCACCACCTCTGAGGCGCGGGGATGGGAGTGTGGAGCCACCACGCCCCACTGTGCAAGGTCGATGCGGACAATGGAGAGGCCGAGGGTGTTGAGCCCGGGGATGAGAGCCGGCGTGACCTTGGAGCCGAGAGGGTTGGATGTGTCGCCCGCAAATCATGAAGCCCGCTGAAGGAGAAGTGGTTCGCGTTCACTGACTTGGGGTCCAAGCAACCCGCTCCATTCACTGTACATTAAAATTACTAATTTACTACAACTTTAAATATTCCTTATATATAACTAAATTTGCTTAACAAAATGATCATCATGTGTGCATGTATATATAGCTAGTATATAAAAGGATATATATGATCAGATCATATATATATGTTATATATATGTACCTCGAATTGAGGGGTCAGAGACGCAGAAATCCTGAAGTGGAGAAGGATCTGAGGCAAGTACTGCTATTGCAACCCCCAAAAGCAAGGTGATCAGTATTGTAACCTTATAACCAGCAGCAGCTCCAGCCATTGATAATCAAATCTAGATAGCTAATAATTAATCAGTAGTGTGTGAGAAACAATAGCTATAGCACTAGAAGTAGAGCTAGGGATTGCAGGTGAGTTGAAGTTGTGATCATAAATGGCAGGTGGGAGAATTGTATATATAGAAAAGGGGAACAAGCTTATATCCTCTGGCTAGTAATAGTAGTAGAATAGACCCAGTACTCTACTTGATCACTACACCTACATATGCATATGACAAATCAACTTGTTGGGTTCATATGCTTGTCCACTAATATGACTGAATTGGTCTTCATTTATACCCACCAAACAAGTAATTCCATTAACCATCATCAAATTTATAAGATGGTTTCCAATTCATGATTTAAAAATACTTTTAAGTTTGTTTCCAATTCATGATTTAAAAATTAATACTATTATGAGATAGCGATGATTTAAGATGATTTCTAATCAATGCTATAGCAAACTAGCTAGCTAGGCCTTGATATCAGGCATTTTTATTGTAAGCTGGAGAAACTTTGGTTATATATAGCGACTAAACCCCTCATTTTCATCCCATCAGAAATTAAGAACCACCTGCCGGAAGTAATTAATTAACTGTCTTAAACTTAATTAAACTCGAACTGATCACCATGAATAATTATTAACGGATCATGTTTTGGGCAGCCGGCTCCGTGGTGCATATACTATTAGTAATTGTTATCCGTTCGTTCTAAAACAACCTCTAAATCTAACAGTATAATCCAATCAGAAAAATGAATAAACTATTTTATTGATCTTGTAATAAGAATGTAACTAGTAATCCAAACGCAAAAGGTTGTACTCTTATCTATTACTCCATAATAATGCGGGACTTGGTCTCCTCTAAGAGTTAATTATTGTATTCAATGTTTTCATATACTCCCGCGTCCCAATATGTTTTTCTTTTTGGGTTATCCAACAAAATTATATGTTTTCTAAAATAGAAACTTTTTTCACATCAATCTTATACTCTCCATTTCCATTCTCAATAAAAACTACTTTTACCTTGTATGCAGACTTTACCTTATTACTGTTCAGTTAACAATATTTCTTAGTCTCCATACCCATTCAAATGTATCAGTTTTGTTAGAACGAAGGAAATATATAACATAAAACAGAATCTCTCCACCCTGTACTAGAACAAAACAAGGATCAACTACGTACATAATTCCCTTATATTCATTGATTCGCTCCACCAAGGAGCGGATTAATTCCAGATGGGATGAAAATGAGGGGTTCAGTCATAGATATTCGTGAGTGACACTCATTAATGAATGAATTAACTACAATACAATTCTCCAACTTTTGAAAAAGTATAACTTAATGATCCTCAACCTTTTTATAAATCTATAAAATGATCCTCAATTCCATATTAATTACGATAGATTGGGCAAAAGATTAAGGTGTACAAAATATTTGATGGTAAAACTTGAAATGAATTTATATAAGATGAGAATAAGTTTTTGAGTGGGAACGAAAAGTGAGGGTATAGTAAAGCAAAATAAGTAGAGAAAAGTTTCTTGAAAAGAAATCATATCAATATCAAATTTGGTAGGATAGAGTAGTACAAAATAAAAGTTACATATTTAGTCTCTAAACTTTGTTTTAAAGATGATTAAAAGTTCAGAATTTGAACTTTAACAATGGACCGGATCGGATGCCCATCAATATATTGAAGCGATTTATACGTGGGATTAATGATTCATAGAAGAGAGTATCAATGTTGGATCGCTCCATGAAGCTGGTCTATTTGCTCCAACGCCTATCTCTAATATGAATACATGCATGTAGTAGAATTCTTCTATCGGAGAACAGAATGTGTCAATTTTTTTTATATCAGGAATAAGGATGAACTAATTCTAATACCCGACTTCGTCACGGGTTCACTGAATTAATAATTATCAAAAAATTTAATGTATTAAATAACAATATATCCGGTCTAATAAATTTATAGAAATTTAGTTCGTTTTTAAAAAAATTGGCTTAGATTTATGAAAAATTAGTTCATTTTTTAAAGTTTTGGGTTAATTTTATTATTTGAATAATGACATTTATACCACTTCTATATTTCATCCAAGAAAAGATATAGTTCTCTCTGTGATGATTTTATTTGTTTTATCACTTATCCCTAACCCGACCACGTCATGGGTGGTCATCCCGTGGACCACTTTTGACCATATATATGGGGCCATATTGAAAGTTTTCGACGGCGAGCCCAGGCATCATATCGTTGACATAGCTTACACTTTTTGTTCACAGTAAATGACTCTGCTCGAAGCGCCTGCTACCCGATTCGACAACACGCTGCATCTCCACCTCACCATGATTGTCCCCACTGGCGACTAAACGAACATGAAAGAGATCGGAAACCAGATGGAGAAATTCGCACGATTAACGGTAATGAATAAGAGTCTCTTAGAATTACCTTTCATGTTTGATTGATCATTTTCTGCTCAACATTTTCTTCTTGGTATTTACTAATTCTTTCTTTAATGGCTTGGACATCTACACCTTCAATCAAATTAATTACTGCAAACAAATGACATGAAAAGGGAAAATGTGAGTAATCAAACATACAAATAAGCAAATGTTAGCACTATAATTTTCTTTTAAAAGTGTTACTGCAAACATGTCCATAGTGAGTGCTCTCTCCACAACAACTTATGCTAGAAATGACACATTTCAGTGTAACCTTTTAAAAAACTTCATTCAAATCTTTGCAGAAATGTATTTTTCCACACTTGTCTTAAAAAATTTCAAATATAATGATATGTTCAAATCCACTCATCAAATGAAGCCTAAAGGACAACTGTAGTTTATCCTAAGACTTAGACCTCAAGCAACAAGGTAACCGAATTTCTCTGTATGCACAATTGTGTATGATCACCCAATCAGCGCCAGTATGCAAAATTTATTACCCGTATTTGCTACCAGTGCTGCTACAAAATCTTCATCCTGTTTAATCAGCATAATTTTTTTTTGTGTTTCACTGTTAATATTAATTGAAAAAATTCACCAATTCTTTTGATGACTATAAGACACTGAAGGAAGAGATGAGAACAGATAATGAATAAGACTCTCTTAGAATTACCTTTCGTGCTTGGTTGATCATTATCTGCTCAAACATTTGGGTGGAGAGAAATTTGTTAATCACTCAGAACATAAATTCACTATCAGGTCTAGAAATGTGAAGTCATAATTTATCCCGCCACTAAGCCCGACAAGCAGTCCCCTCACAACCTAAGACGTTTCAGATCTGGAATAAACGATGATCTTCGACATCGATTCATCCCCTCCCGCCAAGTGTCATTGTCGCACCATCGATTCGCATGCCTCTCACTGTCAAGTCCGCACCAATACTCAAATCGAGCGCTTAACATTGTGGAGGACTCAGGATGAAGGGTTTCTTCATGTTTCGGTGATGGCGGGAAATAAACGGATGGAGATGAGAGAGAGCGGAGTAATCAAATGCTGTAAAAGTGTGTTTTAATTATTTTTTGATTGTGGGTGTTTTAATTATTTTAATTACATATGAGAAAACAAAGGAGAGTGATTGGACGCTTGTCTTAACTACAATTAAAAATTTTGGAAGTTACCATATTCAATTGTTACCTTATGGGATCAGGAAAAAAAACTCCAAATCTGATGTGGAGCTGAGTTGGAGTACATGTGGCTTAACCAGGAAGTGAGTTTCATTTTTTTGACAATTAATGCAGTTATCCTGTATTAATATATAATAGTAGATGATCCAGGGAAAGGGACAGAATGCAGAGGTATTAATTGCACGTAGTGCACACACATACATAACCAATTTTAAAATCAAATTGCCATTTTGAATAAAACGAATACACTTGAACACGTAACAAATTGCATAACAATATCATATGATTTAAAATGGGCAAATGCGGCTATCTAGAACTTGGATTGTATGGTCTGGACGACCTGCTTGTCAACTTGGAAAGCCTTGGCCAGAACATCGGTGGAAATGCCAGGAGTAGAGCCAAACACGGTGTTGGCAATGGTGATAACACCAGGGTTCTGGCTACTCAGAGCGGCAATGGCCACGGCATAGGTGTTGCCGACGTTCCTCTGGTAATGGACGAGCCCCTGGGGGAACACGAACACATCACCCTTGTTTAACACTTTGCCGATGAAGGCGTTGTTGGGGTTGGAGGTGACGAAGCCAACTTCCAAGGTGCCTTCGATGACCGTAAGGACTTCGGTGGCACGTGGGTGGGTGTGTGGAGGTTACGGCCCCAGGGCGCATAGTCAATGCGGACCAAGGAGATGCCGAGGGTGTTGAGGCCTCCGACCTGGGTGATGCCAACGGGAGTGACCCTCGAGCCCTGACCGTTTGCTGTGTCACCTCTCAAGTGGAGTCCTGAGAAGGAGAAATCCTTTGCGCTCACTTGGCTAGGATCCTTGCACCCACCACCATTCACTGATATATCCATCACCAAGTTATTAAGTTATAGACATTCTTAATTGTTGTAATTAGATATATATATATATATATATATTACCTTTGATGGTTGGATCGGTGACGCAGAAGTCTTGGAGAGGACTGGGATCTGATGCCACAGCAAAAGTGAAGAGCAACATTGCAACTACTCCCATATGCATTCCCATAACAACAACACTAGTACTTTTGGCAGCCATGCTCTAATTCTCAATTGCTCTGGATCAATTAGTTTGTTTGTTTCTCAAGCTAGCTAGCAAATTACCTGAGGTTTGGTTTGGATGAGCTGATCATTGAATCTTGGTCTACTTATATAGCTAGCTATCAAGACCAGATTTTGGAGTGTTTTAATTTTCTTAAGTATTTAACTAATTAATAATCCTATTTTATTTCGCCGTCCAGTGGTATCAATCAATCCAAATTCCTCCAAATGCAATTCTACCAGACTGCTAATAACTAGTGGAACTAGTCAATAACTTGTTCATAACAGTACATAATGTGTTCCATCTCCTCTTTATCAGTTTATTGTATTCAAATGTGTGCCGTATATATGATGATTATATTCTTCCCCTTCAGTTGGCATTATATAGCACAAAATAGAATCTCTCCGCCCTTGTACAAAAAAGGATTAACTACACATACTTCCTTTAACTACAATGGAAAATACATTTTACCCTTCATGTTTCATATTATACATTCATCCCTCCCTCAAAGTGGGAGTGTGAAACGAATCGGGCCGAGCTGAGCTCGAGCTCTGACGAGCCCAACGAGTCGAGCTTCACGAGCTTCGAGCTCGAGCCGATTCTTAGGCCCGTATAATTAACGAGCCGAGCTCGAACAAGAAAGGTTCGGCTCGATAGGCTCGTTGAGCCTTATCTAGCCTGTTGTGAAATTACTAATATACCCCTTCTTATATAAATACCCACCCTAACCCCAAAACCTCGTCTAATTTTGTTCGATTCACCAGCATCCCTTCCCTACCCATTCTATAATTCTTAAGAATCCTAACCCTAACCCATCCTCAATTCTCATCATCATCATCTCCATTCTTCTCTCTCAAATATAAATCCCCCCTCTACTTCTAAGCCATGAATCGTTGATTGAAGCAAGAATGGAATCTGCCGAGCCCTTCTCTCCAAAATCTGTCGAGCATCTCCATTCCACGCTCCACCTCCATTGCTCCACCTCACCTTACAGTAGGAAAGCAAATGATTGGTGAAGAGATCAGAGGATTTGAAGATGAAAACAGAGCTAGCGAGCGTCTACTCGCTATACTGCGCGCGCATGCGCACTCTATTGCGCGGCGTCTGGAGCAGAACTGAAGGAGAAGACTTATTGCGCGCTCTGATGAGCGTGCTTGCTCGCCCAATGCGCATCGTCTCTCCAATGCGTGCTGTCTAGAGCTCCATGGGCCGAAAATCAAGAATCACATGATGCGCACCATTGTGCGCGCTAGGGGTGAATTCGAGCCGTGTCGAGCCTGAACCTGGCATGTTCGAACTCGGACTTGTGAAATTTGGGCTCGGCTCGAGACGGAGTACATTTTAAACGGGCAAATCCCAATTGCATTTTTAATTGCATGCCCGCAACATTAATCGCCGTATAGCCGTATGGGGTATATAAATTGCTTAGTGTACAATATGCAAATCTGAAATTCCCCATTGTTTTTTATTTCTTGGACAAAATAACTCATTTACGTTTTTTTTCTCAAGTAAGAGAAATATCTCAGTAGTACAATGAAACGACAACGCAATGTGAATTAAATAGTTGCAACACAGTTGAAAACTTTCTTCATCTCTCTGACTGGCCGAAGTATCTACCAGCAATTGTAGCCAAGATATTGAGCATTGCAACCTCTTCATTTACCTCCGACTTTGAAGCCCGCAAAGCAGCGCATTTCCGAAGCAAAGAACGAAGTGAAGCGCAAGTATCTGCATCCAGTGGGGTATCAACAGCTGCACATAAAGCAAATAGCCAGACATACTCACACCTCGACGGAGCACTCTTCTCTTCGAATGAACTTATCCGCTTCCGAAGCATTGAAACTCGACCCACAGCTCCCATCCTTTGAATATCCAACAAGCTTGGCAACTCACCCAGACTTTGAGTGACAGGAGTTTTACTGCTTTGATTGCCATCACAAGGTGAGGTTATTGTGCTCTGATCATCTGACTGCATCTCACCAGTGCATGTTTCACTCGTGATTAGTTTGTCAAATTTTTCAGAAATAAATGCTTCCTGCGATTGGCATGAGTTGTTTAATCCCCAAACACTGACCTCCAGCGACATCTTGGTAGATGTTCCCATACTTTGGTCCTCGAGGTCTGACAGGGCCTGGAGTCAAAAGACGCAAAGATTGAGTAAGCTGTATTCTTAATAGAAATTTGTTGTGTCATCAATCCATAAGAACACGATATAATCAGTGCACTTTCAAGCAGAATAACCAACACCTAAACTGCCTAGGCAAATTTTCCTGTAACACTTTCCCATTAAAATCAAATGATATGAATGCTAAATAAAGCATGTAATGAGAGAGACAAACCTGTCGCAGCTCTGAGAAATCAGAGAGAAAGGTATCCTCCCACTCTTTAGTTGGTAACAAGTGATCCGAACACAACGCAATTTCTGGAATCTGGGGCATGTAAACGCTTTGTTCCTTGTTCAATTTACTCTTTTCAAGCTTAGCCACCTTCACTTTTGGGATCAGAGCCGCTTCCCATCTAATCAAAAAATAAATAACCATTTAGTTTCAAGCATGCTGCATCATCTTTTAATCAAATTTAAAGTTTTAATCACCAGAATCTTTTATACGCCAAAGCTGAGAAAAGGCATTAGCATTTTCTACTCAAAATCATCTTGGGCTAAAAGCAAACACTGTCTCTACAAGTGCAAGCCCAGAAAGTAAGACATTTCTTTCATGACAACAGAAGTAGAAGACACAATTATCTTATCACAGCTCTATTAATCAATAGAACAGGCAAAACTAAGAAGACCAAAGGAGCATGATCTTGAGAGAGAGATTCAACCATCTATTGACAATAACAACTCATACCTAACACGTCGAAGATATTCAAATCCATCCTCTGGTGGACCAGAATCAAAATCAGGTTCTCCTTGTACCAGAAAAGCAGGTCTAAGAATACTATTATACTCATCATCACTGTCATCATCTTCAGGTAATTCCTCTTCATTCATAGTATGACTACCAGCTTGATTGTAGATATCAATATTTGCAGTCTCATAATTCTCCACAATCTCTGGCTCCTTGTTCACGTTTTTCCCTGCAATTCAAAAAAAATTAACTGGCAAGCATGTCCAAATTAAAATATACAAAGCAAAAATGGAAGAATGTTCTACTTGTGCAACAAACAAAAAATGACAGCATCTCCTGATATCTTTTCCTCCTTATTCCATTGCAAACACAGAGAGAAAGTTAATAGTGTATATACAAACACAGAAGAAAGTCATCTTTAAGGCTGGAACCCTTATCCACATATCTTGCAACTGTATTTCTCTCGGTATCAAACAAACTGGTCAGAAGTCTGCCACCACCAAGAGTCTCGGTATCAAACAAACTGGTCAGAAGTCTGCCACCACCAAGAGTCTCCCAAATACGTAGTATATTCTTAAAAAGTTTTAGTATTGCAAAACTTTGAACTGAAAAGGACATCACACACAACTACTACATACAAGTTGATGCACTCTGAAAATTTGATTAAGTCTACGTAAAGCTCTGACAAACTTATGGCAGAGGTGGTCTTTTGCAGATTTCTTGAAGTCAATCATCAATATACAAGGACGCTCAGATGAACTCTTGTGCCTCTTGCAGCATATGGACCTGTGACACAAAAAGAACCCATCAAGTTGAAACAACAAAGCTGGCTTCACACAGCAGAGGATGGCAGGAACCACTACCCTAACTGTAACAAGCTGACTTCTGGGAGGGAAAATGGGGAGAAGACCTCAATTGTGCAAAAAAAAAAGCCAGAAATAAACCCAAAAACCCCATTTTAGTACAAAAAAGAGTAATTGGTTACAACAATAACAAACAAACAGAGCAATGAAAATGTAATTAGCTGAAATGAAAAAATGAGTTCATAGTTCTCCATCATTATTTAATTGTTATATTGGACTGGACAAGGTGATTATAGAGAGTATAAGATTTAAGAGTTTTCCAATTTTACATTCCAAAGGTATAATTAAAAAAAATGAGATACTCCGTATTAAAGATTTCGTATTGATGGACACTAAGTAAACTTTATTGGATGTTGTGCTGAACTGATGGAAAGAGAATTTTATTCAGGATAATATAATACACGAGGTCAATAAAAATTCACGTAAAGGAAATGTAAAAATTATTACATGACTTCCTGAAAAGGAAAGCGCATCAATAAAATAGGGATGGAGGGAGTAATACATCTTAGCAATACTTGAGGAGAAGTATTAAAAGAAATGTTATTAAAGGAGAGGAAAATTCAAATCATCTGACTAGTTACTGTGCATTTGAAATTTGAAATGTGGAATACCTTCTCAATGAGAGAGGGAGAGAGAGTTTCAGTGCAAAATGGGAAGCATTTTTATTTCGTAATGATAGTCACATTTTGTAAAAGCTGTACTGTAATCACTGCCATTAACTGGAAACTAAGCACAAGACTTACAACTCCAAACAGAAAACTTGACATACACAAACTCGCATAGCCTTTATAAAAGCAACATATAAATTTTCCTTTCTCATGTGAGTAAAAATCCTAAAGAGATGCTCTCTAACATAAGTCATCTACTAGACAGAGGTGGAAATAATAAAGAAATCAATAAGCAAAAGAACATACAAATAAACATATCAAATAAATGATTCTGGCCAACTATAGCCCTAATCCACTAAGGTACATGAACCGAGGGGCGGTCCAAGTTAGTGCAAGAAACAAGAGATGCTAAGAAAAGCTGAACATCCTCTCAAAAAGATGACTAAGAAAACAAGGCTGAAAAAACTCTGATGTAGGAAACACAAGTGCAGGCAAAACTAGACAGAGGATGACTATCTGAGCAAGGGAGAAAAGGGAGTATAAGAACATATACATCCCCTTTTCAAGACTTTGCACAATCATATTGCCAATATGTAGTAGACAAATACAGTATGTTACAGTTTAGGCTCTACAAGTGCTGGTGACAGCTAAAACTTCCTTGCCACATATCAGCATGTCCTATTGTACAAGAATAATTTTAAGCTCCTCAAATTTGAGGATCAAATCAAAATCTATCCTGCAAAAAAAAATACCAATAAGGAAATGGTTGACAGTCCTAACGCCATGGAAATTGTGGTGGACCTTTTAACAGTCCTAAAATTCCAAACTTTTTTGGAAGTATATTCTCTATTTGAAAAGAAGAAAAGAAGGATAAGAAGAGTGTCAAACTGATGCTAGAACGGAAAAAATAATTGCTCAATAGGTAGAGAACAATAAAAATACTGTAATACTCACCAATAGCCAAGGAAGCTTTGGCATCAAAGTTCAAGTTGGCATTTCCACAACGCTTTGAGATGGCCAATCCATCATATTTTTGCCTCACCTCAGCGCTAAGTCCTTTGTATACATCCTTCCACAATTTCTTTTGATCTGCAACCTTGACATATCTCAGCACCTCCAGCTCTTTTCTCGAGTACACCCTCCGAGGTTCACCCTCTTTCTTGGGGTATTTCGTCACCCGAGCGATATCTGTATTCCACTTGGTTTTCTCCGGATCCTCGCTCACAGTCTTCCCTCTTCTTCTAGATCGTTTCTCTTTCCTCCCGCATTCTTGTTTACAGTCCCTCTCTATACTATAGTCCTGAGCTCCTGCTTCCTTGCAATAACCATTTCCAACTTGGTTACAAGGAACCGATTCAATCAGCACTCCATCATGAACAATTCGTAGCTGCGACGCCTGCTTGCAAAAGGACTGGCTAAAACCTATCTTATTACAATCAGGTTCAGTGATCTGTTGAAGTTGAGTTATACCCCCAAATATGGCTCCCAATTCAAGCTCACCCAACAACCTTTTCTTTTCAGCTTTAAGAAGATCGTCGCAGTCCGCAGCTTTACCATCCGAATCCGTCAAACCACCATGATATTCAAAAAGTCGTGACTCTTGGGCCTCAGGTTCCATGGAAGCTTCGACATGCTTTTCAACGCCGCCTTCAGAACCCTTGTCGGTGTCCTCCGCCGTCTTTCTTTCGGAAGACCCCGACGGGGAATCACGAAGAGCTACCGTTTCCAGATCTTGACCGTCTCTACAGCACGGACCGGGAAACCCATCAAGCTCCATCGCATAAGCGCTCGCTAGTCGCTAAACCCTTGCCTTGCTGCTTGCCTGGGCAGGGGTTTAAATCCCGTAATCGGAACAGGTGATGCTTCGGATTTCTCCTAAACTGTGATAATACCCCCTCAAACTTTACAAATATATCCTTAAGGCCTTCAAACTTTATTTATCTCAATTTAGGCCATTAAGCTTCATGATTTAGCTCATTGTAGTTCCAAACTAGTCCAAATGAGGTACTGTGTTACCCGTGCTTCGCTACGGGTACTTAACTATCCTTCATCAACCCTAAGCAGTGGCGGATCTAGAGTATAAAATTAAGGTTAGCGGAAAAGGGGAAAAAACACTCAATAGTAGATAAAAATTTTTACAAATGAAAATATAATTTTTACATATTATTCATAATGAATTTGATAAAAAAAAATATATAAGAATTGTAAATCAAAATACAAAAATTGAAAGAAATTTAAGCTTTGTTGGTGATAGAGAATGGTTGGTGATGATTGATGGGGATAGGTCTGCTTAAATATGGGGTTGGATGCATATTTAAGGGTTGGGTTGGGCTAAGGGTAGTTTATTTTCTTTTTTTGGGATGGGTTATAAATGGGTATAGATTTTTGGGCCAAATTATTCGTAGGGATGATCCGCCTCTTATCCTAAATCAATTAGATTATAATACAAAAAAATAAAGAACGAGAAAACTATAAGTACAAAACTTCGTGTAAAATATGCAAAATAACAAAAAACAAGTACACTAAAACCGAGTTAGTCCCTCAATAAATAAAATGGAACAAAAAAAATGTTATTTCATCACTTCAGATCTAAAGAAAGAACATAATTACTATAAAAATGAAATTAAAGGTAAAAAGTGAGTTATTTCTTTATAACAAAAAGTATTAAGAAAAGAGAAAGAAAAGATAAAAAAATTGAAATGTCTAAATTATAAGATTGGAAACATTTTGGGACCAATATGCAAAACGAATGAAAGTAAAAAATGGAATAAAATGAAGTTATCCTTTTAGCAAACAAAAATAAAAAAAAACAAAAGAAAAAAAAAAGAGCAAGATAATATAAAATTGAAAATATTTGGAATCAATATGCAAAAAGGAATAAAAGATAAAATGTTACAATGTCAAAATATAAGATTGAAAATATTTGGATTCAATATGTAAAAAAGAATGAAAATATGAGATAAGAGAAAAATTTATCCTCTAACTACACAGGAATGAAAGTAAAAATGTGGAGTAAAATGAAGTTATCTTTTTAACAAATAATTTTTTTTAAAAGAAAAAAAAGTAACAAAAGATAAAATGTCAAAATGTAAGATGAAAATATTTTGGATCAATATGTGAAAGGAATGAAAGATAAAATGTTAAAATATAAGCTTGAAAATATTTGGGTTCAATCAAATATTTGGAATCAATATGCAAAAGGAATGAAAGATAAAATGTTACAATGTCAAAATATAAGATTGAAAATATTTGGGTTCAATATGCAAAATGAATGAAAATATGAGGTACGATAAAAATTTATCCTCTAACTACACATGAATGAAAGTAAAATATGTAGTAAAATGAAGTTATCCTTTTAGCAAATAAATTTGAAGAAAAAAAGCAACAAAAGATAAAATGTCAAAATGTAAGATTGAAAATAAATGAAAGATAAAATGTTAAAATGTAAGATTGAAAATATTTTGATTTAATATGAAAAATTATTGAAAATATGAGGTAATATATGTAATTTATCACCTAACTACACATCACCACAACTAAACTACACTCTACACTCAACCACACCCAATCTCAACTTCCAATAACTGTTCATACATGGTTTGTAAATGTAATATATATAATTAAGAGATCCAGATCAGGTTCATGTTGTGTGGACTTTGAGGAGTGGAACTAGTAAGTTGAGATGTTTCAAATGCGAGGGTTATTGGAAGTGGCTTGGTTTTTTTTTTTTGTTACATGAGGGAGATCAATGGACGAAATTGACCTTCAGACCTTTCAGTAATAGTTGGAGATTTGACCATTAGGCTACAGCTTTAGTTGATCACAAGTGGGTTTCTCATCCAGAACCAGTGGGCTCATGCCACAAGTACTAAATTCATCTTAGTGATTAGATCTTAACACAAAGTGGTTTACCCATGGGAAGCTTAAGCTAGCAACATAAAGCCAAGCCAACAACACTTGGTGAACATTCATTTTCAGAAGGGAACCCAATCTCATGGTTAAATACATCAGTTGCATGAGATCAGTAGAGTATGCTAGCTCAATGCTGATAAGCCAATAAATCATTCATGTGACACCAGAGTACAAACCAAGCCTATGCAAACGATCTTACATTTTGAATGAAATAAAATGAATACATATATTTGCTTAGTTATCCAATAGATCACCCAGTTAAATTAGACCAAGATGTGGTTGCTCACACGAGTTGGAGATTTTGATTTATTTGCTCAGATTTCAGAAGTCGGAGCTGGAGTTGAGACAGCAGACTTCAACAGCGGTTGGAGTGCCTTAACCACAATGCTCATGTTGGGACGGAATTCAGATTCATACTGAACACACAATGCTGCCACTGCAGCTAACTGCACGACATAAAAGAAAGCTGAAGGAATTAGCCGATGCACCTTTGCTTGTGGACACTAACTGCAACAATAAAAAAATAAATTCTACATACAAGGACTCAAATAAGAAAGCGGTACCTTGGCAACTCCTTTTGGAGGATACTCTCCCTTCAACTTTGGATCCACACATTGTTTAACTTTGTCTTCACTCAGCCTTGGAGTCGCCTGATTGAGTTTACAAGCTCATATTAGCACAACAATGTCAAGTAAACAAGTTTTGTCATGGCTGAGCAGAGGGTGAGGGAGGGCAGGAAATGGGTCAAAAGTTGAAACAACTGTAAAATCAACAAGTTAAAACAATAAAACGTCAGGCCTTCCAGCTGACTCACCCAGGTAACAAGAGACTGTTGGCCACGAGGCATGGTGTGATCAACTGGTTTCCTCCCTGTCAGAAGCTCCAAGAGTACAACCCCGAAACTGTACACATCACTCTTCTGTGTCAATTGCCCAGTCATTGCATACCTGAAAGAGTAAAACCCTTACAAACTATTCACAATCTAGTCCACAGCTTTCTAAAAGGAAACAAATGTCAATTTGACGGCACAAAAGGTGCACACACCGAGTATATCCGTGCCCAAAGTGAGAAGAAAAGGTAATAATCTACTTCAACTTTTCTAGAAATCCTCAGCGTACATACACAAACTATGTGCACTGAATCCAGACACGTGCATGAATTGGAATTATTTTATAAAAAAAGCAAAACTAGTGACATGTTCCACATAGATGAATTGAACACAGGGGGAGAGAATTACTCTGGAGCATGGTAACCAAAGGTCCCTAAAACTCGAGTGGAATGAAGTCGAGCAGCCATGTCAGGAGCTTGGTTTGACAGGTTGAAATCAGCAATCTTGGCTTTAAAATCCTCAAAGAGAAGGACATTGCTAGACCGGACATCTCTGTGTATTGTAGAAGGTTGAACCTTTTCATGCAAATATTCTAAGCCCCTTGCTGCATCAACAGCAATTCGTACTCGTTGCAACCAATCAAGAGTTGGACCAGGTTGTGCCCCTTGGACACCCTTTCTTCCTGTATTCACAAAAGAGACCATGTGACTTGCAAGTCAGAATTGATAATCCTGCACCGGAGTGCCTGAGCCAGTTAGATTAAATTCTGAGTTTATTAAGTAACGGAGGACATTTGGATACCATGCAGAATATCATGCAAGGATCCCATGGTTGCAAACTCATATGCAAGCAGACGGAAATTTCCTTCAACACAGTAACCTTGCAGCTCAACAAAATTATCATGCTTCATTCTTGAAACCGCTGAGACCTGTAACAGGCAAACAGTTTTCAATCATATTGACAATTAGAAGGAAGGAACAAACTGAATTAGTAGCCACACACCTGAGTTAAAAATTCAACATTTGATTCAGGCTCGGACGTAACATCAAGCTTTTTAACAGCCACCGCTTTTCCAGTACTTAAGCTTGCATAATACACTCTACCATAAGACCCTTCACCAATTAATGCCTTTGATCCAAAATTGTCAGTCTTCTCTTTCAACTCCTCCAATGAGAGTGCAGGAACTTCAATTGGTGGTGCCGACTTCAGAACAGCGGGCTTGGCAGGAACAGCCACCTTCGAGCCTTTGTGATGTCCTATATAGATCAGGCATGTAATGAGCACAGGTGCATCTTTGAATTTTTTTTCTTTGTCCGAAGGTAAAAAGAACAGTAAACTAATTGGAGAAAAACATTCTGAAAATGCTGGTCAGGTTTATCACTCCTATAACATTCTGATATGAAAGAGACATCTAAGATATGCAGGACAAGGGATCTATGGTGTCAGATACAAATATGGGTGTCAAACAGTCAGACCTGCCATTTTCCTACAATCTACGTAGTATTCTATCAATTTGAATACTCAGTCAGGTAGCACCAAGCATCGATTTCCAATATCGGCGCTTGGAAGCATATTAAAGAGTAAAGGAATACATATTAAGCAGTTAACCAATTTGGAAACCTGTGGAACACATACATACCATCTACGTGATTTGCAGGGCTCCTGAGCAGCTCATTCTCGTTTGTGTGGTAAGGCTCGTCAACTTGACAGCTACAGCAGAGCCACCTGCGCATCCTTGTCCTCTTCCTCAAATATAGATCGTCGTTGTTTTCGAGACGCACAAAGTAACCAGGAGGAGGAGCATGCGACTGCGTAGCAAAAAAACATATTCAGTCCACATTATTATCTCCAATGTCAGACATGCATAGAAGGTATGACAACAACAATGACGATGCAAAAGCCTTGGTAAAAAAAAAAGGAGACCGATGATGAGAGGTTTTAATAATCCTCTGTGTCAGGTGGCATAAAATGAAGGAAACGTGAAGGAGTGTTCCCCCTTACCACCATGCCGCGGTGACGATACTGCTCATCCATCGCCGCGAAACAAAGACGAATCAAATTTGAGGAGGCCGATCGGAATGTGATGAAATTGGAAGAAAAAAGAGAAATGGAGAAGAGAATGAGAGGGTGAAAGAAAGAAATAGTGACGGGCCGAGAAAGAGGGGAATGCATATGCTACAGAAAGGAAAAGGCCATAGATAGGTCGAAAAGAAAACGAATTATTAACAGAGAAGGAGACCAACAAAAAAAGAGGAACGAATAATACCTGAGGTGCAGGTAGCTAGCTGTGTGAGTGCAGTAGTAGTGTGTATCTCTCAGCACCACCACCAGCGCCACCTTCTCCTCCTCCAGGCTCCAGCTGCTGCTGCTGCTCTGTAAATGTTGGGTTCGTTATTTATGGAGGTTGGAGAGAGGGAGGGACGCAACAAACCAAACCAACGAACGAACGAGAAGGATTTTGATTGATGATTGGAATTTGGAAGGGTTTTTTGGTGGTTTGTGAGTTGTGACAGAGAGGCATTACAGGATCATCTTACAATTATACTCGGGATTTTTCATTTTAAACTCTCTCTCTCCTCCCTCCCTTTATTGTATTATTTATTTTCAATATTTAATTTATATTTTTTTTTTTTGCATATGATTTTTTTTAATATATTGATGTGCAAAATCAAATAATTTATATGCATTTGTTAATTTAGTACGTCTAATTTTTAAATATATTTTTTATGGACGGGTGGTGCATGTACTATTTTCTGGGAAAAAAGAAAAAGGAGACATTGATAATGTTATTTATTTTATTTTTTGAAAAAAATCAATGAATCTTTCACAGCTTTCCTCTGGAGTTTGTTTCATCCTAAAGGGAAAATAAATAAATAATAATAATAATGTTTTCAGTTAACTAATTGAGTACTTTACATGTAAGGTCTGAAGTTCGAGCCTTCGGTATTCTCAGCCCTCTACCCTTTTGTATAAAAAAAACTGTGAGATAATTACACTGTAGTTTAAAGTTATCGCTCCCTCCGTCTACAAAGATGGATAATGGTTACAAAGATGGATAATGGTTGTGATTAACTTTAATGTTTCAAGTTGTAGTGTATGACTAAAAAATTTACTAAGATAAACATTTAGAAAAATAAAAATAAAAAATCTAGGAAATATTGATTTCAAATTATGATAAGCATATGAAATATTTAATTTTACATGTCTAAAAATAAATCATAAATTAAATATCGAGAAATGACAAAAATAAAAACTGCAATTTTTGTGAAACATATGGAGTACTACTATTTTACAAGATAATTTCTGCATGGTTTAAAATTTAAATTGAAATGCTAGAAAGTGATATCAAATCATCATTGAGGTTAATTGGTGGAGGGATGAACTGCTCCTAAAGGAGCTCCTGAAATTTGGCATATATCATGAGCACTTCCACTTCTACATAAGTAGGAATCTTTCCTGTCACGGTATATAATTACAGGTTTTATTCAATTAATTAAATGGGTTAGCTAATTGCTTTAAGCTTAAAAAACAAAAGGAGAAGAGAAAAGTGTTTGCTTTGAATTGAAGTGGAAAAGGAGAAAAAGGAGGGTGGTGGAAGCCAACCAGCATCCCATCATCATTGCTTCTTCTTCTTCTTCCCGTTATAGTGTAACCTTCCTTCCATTTCTAGGTCAATAGATTCTTTTATAAATTTAGTGAAACATTCTTATCTAGTAGTATTAGTAACACTCCAGTGTCATTTATTTATTTTTATTTATTTTACTTTGCCCAATTCCCTTCATTTCATCATAGTTGAGATCTTCCTCGATCACTTCTTCCGTATGAACATTGTAGAGGTTAAGTATTCAAGTAGTTATAACGTTTTGGATAATATTTTAACAATTAAGATCAAACAGCTAAACGTAAAAAGTTACCCGTAGATAGCTTTTTCAAAACACAAACACTATTTTTGACTGATTCTTCAGCTACTCCGTGCGCCACTTAGACACACCTCCTTCGTGCTAAGTCAGCCTTGATCCGACCCTACGATGCCTTGAAGGCTTGAGAGAACTTAAGAGAGCTAGAGAGCTTTTGAAGGAGAACTTGTATTGATTGCTTTGGAATGCTTGGATGATTACAAATGAGCCCCAAGTGGGGGTATATATAGGTCTCCACCTCCTCCATGGATGGTCAGGATCAATTTGATCCAACGGTGGAGATCAAGTGTCTAGAATTCTCTACACTTCTCTACTCCTCTCTACAAATATCTACACAATTCTACCACATCCTAGACTTCCCTACAAGACTCTAGAAAGTCTTGGAGAGTGAGAGAAGCTTCACCGAATGGCGCCTTACTCAACGTGAGTGGGCGCAGGGGGGCACCTGCAGAAGGCCTGATGTAGCTTGGGCTTGATATAAGATGCATGAGCCCAATTTAAAAAGTTCATCTCAAACACACCCTAAATTGTTTTCTTAGTCCTCGGGTGCAACTCTAATGTTTGGTCAATTTTTATACAGGTTAATTTCATCCACCAAAACGATGTCTTTGCAAACAAGCATGCACCAAAGAACTTCCTCTTCCTGTATAGTTTTAATTAGTTCATCCATCATCAGTGTGAAGAGGAGTTAATGGTGATTGAGGACTCTCCTATACAGCCTCCCGCAACAATAATAATTGGAAGAAATAATTCCATCATACATATCTTTGATGACATAATTAGTGTTTCTTCTCAAACACCTTCTTCATATGGCTTCCCTAGGATAAAAAAAGATATTGGACATTTATGAAGTAGTACTACTATACCAAAAGCAGACACAAAGTAGTACTCACTATACCAAAAGCAACATGAAACATATATTGACATTTATGAAGAAGAAGAAGGAGGAGGAGGAGGAGCCAACATGCTGTACCAAAGAAAAAAGAAAAGCAGAACATACCACAAAATTTCATCAAAACCTTACATAAGAGTCAGGGTTGGTAACACTAGATCAAATGCAAAAACTACAAATAACACAACCACAAATTTTTCAGGCAGCCGTTAAAACTTGACCTGTACGCTGCTTTTCACTAGGTGAGGGCTCCTTAAAACCCAACATTTTGTTCAAGGCACTGACGTAAGCTTTTACACTTGAAACCACGATATCCATTTCAGCCCCCGCTCCACTGTAATCAAACGATTCCAAATTTTTCAGGTGAGACAAGCACAGAAAATGGAACACCATACAAACAGCAACTATGAAAACGACATGAGTACCTATATGTTCGTGGATCACTACGACCTCTCTGAGGAGACGCTCCTTCCCCAGATAAAGCATGATGATCACTCTCCCGACAAATCAGAACACGTGTTGTAGCTATAGCATCGATGCCTTCTGTGACAGCATTAATGGAGTATACCAGAAGCACAACTGGTTCCTGCATATAGAGATCACAAATTGCATCAGTGCGCAGGAATCAGCAGAAGCTGCCAGCATTCCTCATACAACAACCAGCTGAAGTAAATGACAAGATAAGGAAGCTGCCAGCATTCCTCAAACAACAACCAGCTGGAGTACACGGGCGCACAGCAAAAACTGGAACCAACACTTAATTCAAGTCCACCCTCAAGAAAAAAAATCTGATCCAGAATTTGCAACGATACGGTGATACCAGATGCCTCCATTTCCCCACCCTAGAAAGTAAAAAGACAGATGAGGGCACAAAAAAGTTGAACCTTCACAATGAGATCAACAGCTTTATAAGCTGAGTCTACAGGCCCAGTCCCAACAGAGCAAGCGACAAGTTCCCTTCCATCGGCATTAATGAGTTTAACTGTTGCAGTGGACAACCCAAGAGTTCCGCAAGTAACCTGTGTGTTCGATCCGTTTCCATAAATGATGCAGCAAGGTGGTAAGTTTCCACATGAAGTGTATAGCCAAAAATGACCTATAGACTTGTTATAATCAACAAACACAAACTTAATCATGACTTACCTGTAGATCGGCAAGCTTCCAAACAACTTCCGGCTGGAATACTTCATCTGACACTAAAGCTATAAGATCAGCATCTGTAACCCTCTGAAAATACAATGAGACAGATAAGTGCAGAACATTGTAGAACATTGACAACACAGACATGTGCACTCATTCTACAAGGTTCTATCTATAAAAGTCATGCAAGAAATAAATTAAACAAAATGAAGTAAAAAATTGAAAGCCTTGAAGTCCAAACTGAACCCCTCCTAGCAAAAGAGAGAGAAATCATGCATGCACTTGCTGGATGGATAGGGAGTATGCTCTTCACAACAATCACATCATTGTTAGGTAGCCCAAAATGACTAACAATAATCTTGGAGATTTTTTTACTAGGCAATTTAAGTTGGAAGAACTTTCAAACAGAAAGGAATTTTGCATCTAAGTAGCTTGACTGATTCACTCTGTTCAATTCCTTAACAACTGTCGACACAAATCAAATTTCTGCATCCTTCAAAATTCAATACAAAACTTATATCACTAAACAAAAGTACATGATTACTTATGCCTCGTCTAGTAATTTTGCAGTTTTCTTGTTTATGTTTTGTGTTTCTGAAATTTAGCTTTTTTATTTTAAATTTTCATGTTTTAAAAAACTAGAAACAATGCGCTTTAAATAGTATCTTCAGGGAAACAAAATATTCCTCAGTTTTGCAATATGTTTCCAAAATAACATAAAATACTCCCTCCATCCCAAATGGGATGTCACTTTTAGCTTTTTTGTATAAATTAAGATTGTCTTGGGTCATTAACACATTTTACATAAATTTCCATCATTACCCCCTTTTAAACCCATTCCCACCCACTCCCTAGACTCTTTGAATGTGTGCATTTGCAAGGGTTAAAGTGGACTAAAATAAAACAAAAATGGAAAAAGGCCATTTCATTTTGGACAATTTTTTTTTTGATGTTGTGACAATACATTTGGGACGGAGGGAGTATGAAACATGGATTTATAATTTCCAGCTAATTCCAAAAGTTTACATACAGTTTCAGAAATAGAGAACCGAAATAGTTAGCAAATATATCTTTCTTACAAAATTGAAAACAAAATCAAGGAACACAAAGTGTTACTAAATGACCTCTCTTACATATCTTTAATTTTCCTGATATGAACACTTGCCATTAAGTATAACTGAATAAATGGATAGACTAAAAAAACTTTCTAGAAGAGTTTCGGTATTACTGATGACCTTTTTCTGCTCAGCCACAGCTTTAAAACGCCAGAATATGTTTCCAAGCTGCTCATCAGTGATTTCATAACCAAGCTGAGGACAAGAAAAGAAAAATGTTACTGATAGGGTGCAAACAGGACACTATTCTCAGTCCAAGTGAGTCTAAAACAGCTGCTTACCTCCATCAATCGATCCTTCAGAGCATGGCGTCCACTGAACATGGGGCATTTAAAAGAAAAAACTAATGTTATAAAATGAATAAAATTGGAGAGAGAGAGAGAGAGAGAGCCTTTTAACAGTATTTGGCAGATAGGATAGAATACAAGAAAGGGAGATGCAATGTCCAGCTGACCTGACAGAATACATACCTAAGCTTTCCAAGGACAATACCAGCACTGTTGGCTCTTTCTAGCCCGATATCTTCAGGACATATTATTTCATATGTCCCTTTGTGCTTTAGCATTCCATCCTACAATTCAAGAATCATGTTTTGATAGCACAGTTAAAAGCAACTGGAGTAGACAGTATCACAAAGATCTAAAGAACTTGTGTATCATTTCAAAGCATGTATCTTGGTGTCATGTTCAAGTTCGATTTAATTTACTTGGAAGATGGGGTAATTACCAACTGGTTACAGAAGGGAGTGTGTGTAACCTTTTAGTCCAACAGAAACAAAGGAACAAAAATCGACGAAAAGAAAAAGTTTGTCAAATGACCAGTTCATAGGGCATTCCTATAACTTCTTCTTTGACAAATCAAATTTGTACAGACCTGGTGGATTCCACTCTCATGAGCAAAAGCATTAGCGCCAACTATGGCCTTGTGGGGCTGCACATGTAAACCAGTGTACTCTTCCACCTAAAGAAAATAGTGTTAAGTCAATAATGTGAAGGTAAACAAAAAAAGAGTTACTGTTAAAGTTGCAAACGTCTTAACGGGTGTGTTTTGTGCGAGAAAGAAAGATACCATCTTGCTTGTCATTACAATGTGTCTTGTATTTATTCCAGTAAACAGACCTCCCAACACTTGCTCTCCCCGACATCTTACGGCCATCACAACCTGCAAGCAAAATAGAGCTTAAAATAGATGGAAGACAACAAAGTGAAAATTTTGGAGAATCATCATGAATCATCATCATCAATCAGCACCTTAATCCCAACTATGTTGGGGTCGATGACATGAAGTTTATAGTGCAATTAATTGTCGAAAATTAGTTAACACTATAAATTCATGCAAAAGTGTAATGGCGAAGTTTAACGCCGGATGCCCTTCCACAACTTTCTGACGAAGGAATAATGAGATGAAATTTCAAACCGTATCATCATAGGTTTTCTCCACTTGCATGGAAATTATGATGAGACGGCAAGAATGCCATAAGTTTATATGAATGGATTGGGTATCCATAGGATGCATGCTGTAGCTGTTGTGGTGAAAATACTAAAACATCTAAATACATGAATTTTACAAAAAACCACTCAAGTAATAATACCAACACCCCAAAATAAAAGATCACAAGAGATGGAATGGTTAATATCACCTAGAAGGCATAACAAGGGCCACTGTTGCAGAAAATGCGTCAGTGAAACCAGGAGTGTCACTTCGAGGAGATAAAGTATATATCCGAAGTAATATTTAAGATCAGCTCTAAGCATCCGGATTTCCTTGAGCAACTAAGTATGCATATTGCAGGCGAATTCAACATATTTGCTAGTGATGAAATGGAAAATGGTCTAAGATAATCTATCAATATACTGTCAGACAATTGGAAATTTGGATACATCATATGTTGCATAACGTGCACATTGATATTTAAATATTAATCTTGTAATAGATGGTGACTACCAATTATCTCAGCTCATCACCGTTTTATGATATTTCTCTATGCAAGTTAAAAAGACCTATGATGATGACGATGATGATGGTTTCAAACTTTTTCGGCCCTTATGAGGTGATAATGAGATTAAAGTTTGAAACCATCATCACGTGAGGTCTTTTTAACTAACTTTATAGAGTTTGAAACTCTGCCATCATGATTTACCCATGACCTTGTAGAGTTACTAGCTTTGAACAAATTTTGACACAACTAATTGCACAGCACCCACACTATTGTAATTGAAAGTAAGAAGCAGTGATGATAAAAATAATAAAACTGCAACAAGACAGATAAAAGGAAGGAAGGAAGCACCTCCTCCAGTGAAGCATTTCCAGCTCTTTCACCAATGCCATTGATTGTCACTTCGACTTGTCTAGCCCCAGCAGCAGCTCCCTGGAATTAGCATATAACCAAAATGTAAACTGAATGCAGTAAGAACCACAGTACGAACTGATGTAAGAGAAAGGAACAAAACAAGAAGAAGATAATAACATACGGCTATAGTATTGGCAGTAGCAAGTCCAAGATCATTCTGGCAATGTGTCGAAATAACAACATTCTCAATCCCCGGAGTATTAGCTTTTATGTCTGCAATCAACGGTCCAAACTCAATGGGGAGATTGATTCCAACAGTATCTGGTATATTGAGCGTCGTGGCACCAGCCTTGATCACTTCACCGAGGATCTCATACAAAAATTCCCTATCGGATCTGATAAGCTCCAAAGAAACGGAGATAAATCACCCCAACAGAAGGTTAAACGAACTGACATCACAAACAAGCAAATTTGTCTCGCCCTTTTTTCCAACGCAATACAAAGAGGCAAGAACTAACACTGATTAGGACTCGTGATTGAACAAATGAATGATATCAATGGGTTGCGTGTAAAAGAGAAGGAGATTAGACCTGCCAGCATCTTCGGGACTAAACTCGACATCCACGCAACCCAAACTGCGAGCGAACTTAACCATACTCCGAGCGATCTCCAGGACTTCTTGCTTGGTCTTCTTCAACTTGTGCTCCATATGGATACCACTGGTGGCTATGAAAGTGTGAATTCTGGGCCTCTTGGCGTACTTGACAGCCTCCCATGCGGTTTTGATGTCCTTCTCATTGCACCTGGAGAGGCCGCAGATCACAGGCACATAACCGGTTTCGTCGACAGCATTACCGACCTCCATAGCAATGGCTTTGACGGCCTCGAAATCGTCCTTAGAGGCAGCAGGGAAGCCGGCCTCGATGATGTCAACTCCGAGCTTAACCAGTTGGCGGGCAATGTCGAGCTTCTCCTTGGAGGTGAGTGCGGCGCCAGGGGACTGCTCGCCGTCGCGGAGAGTGGTGTCGAAGACTCGGACATATTTGGAATCGGGAATGTGACCGGGGATGTACACGGGGCGGCGACCGACGGCGGAGGGAGTGGTAGAGTCGGAGTTAGAAGGAGCGGAGCAGGAAATAGCGGTGGGTCTGTAGATGGAGAGTGGAGTAAAAGTGTTGGAGGAAGTGAAAGGCACGGAGCCGACGGCGGGGAGGAGGTGGCCGGATTTGGGCAGGAAAAAGGAAGTCCGGGTGACGTTGGGTGATGATAAGAGAGTGGAAGCCATTTTCCCGATAAGGAGATAAACCCTAGAGAAGAGACGGCGGAGGCGAGGGTTCAAAGGGATCAGTAGTTAGACAGAAGTGAAGACCGACTGTTCAATGGAAGACTGGATGCGAAGATCAGGAGGAGGAGGAGGAGGAGGAAGAGCAAGTGGAGCCGACAGCCGCCAGGGACAACGATCGTCTCGTCTACGTGTTACTGTGTCACTTCTTAATAGCTAGCTAACCTTTGGGACGTTTAGGATTAGAAAACTTACATTAACCCCCCATGTATACTGGGATCACACTTTCATCCCTGCATTTCTAGAAATTTATGAAAAATCCTTTTAAAGTACTGTGAAACTTATAATTAACTTTGATTATTATTTTTTTGGGATTAATAAAAAGGGTCTGTTAGAGTATGTCCAACTTTGATAATTAACATAAAAAGGGTCACTTTACGGCTCTGTTAGAGTATGTCCAACAACTTCCATAAAAAATTATAAAAAACGGGGAAGTAAAATTCACATTTTCGATATTATTTTTGTTAAAACTCTAACAGCTTTGTTATTTTGAAGAATCATTCATTTATTACAATACGTAAAATGATAATTATAAAATAGTACACGGTCAGTAATTAAAAATATCCATAAGTAATGACGCAACACGCATCACAGTACAATCTTTTACACAAAGTTGTCAACCAGGACAAGCCCCAAGTAAAGTAGAAGAACTTAAGAGTAAATTTCGCGAACGGTCTCATTTTAAGTTTCGGTGACCCATTTTCATTTCATTTTAAGTATTTACGTCAATCAAATCCTAGTTTTTGAATTGTGACTGATGGCGGATCTGTCTGGGTAGCCGTCAAGTGTCTACGCAATTGACGCGTGTTGACATTACTGGATGTCATTGGGATTTGTGCGTTGTGCAATTCTCGGAATTCGAGGAATGGGGGTTGGGTTTGTAGTATTCTTGTGTCAACGAAATGACTGAAAAGATCGATCCCTTTGACTTATGCCATAAATGTCTTATATAGCTGGTATTAATGGTGGTAAAATCGTAATATGTCAATATAACGATATTGTACACGTGTTCTATATATCCGGATATGTTTCTCCAGGAATGTCCAATGTCTTGTCCGGGTAAATGTTGATTAAGTCCGGGAATGTTAATCAGGTTCTAGACACCACTTGAGTTTTTAATGGGACCCTTATACTGGACTTACTAATTGGGCATTTTGGTAGGCCTGTTTGGGTGATTGGGCCTAGCGGTCATCAGTGACCCAATTAGATCCATTATGTCCATCCCTTCAGTTTAGTTGGATGGAATGTTGCAAAATGTCAAATTTGCCCTTAATTAATTTTTACAATAAACCTCATTATTTTAAATTTTAATCAATTCTACCCTAAAATTTGACAAACTACATCATAATATTCTTCACTTAAATATTTAAGCCCCTAACATTTTCAATACTTACAAATTAATCCCCAAACTCCCCAAAATCATCACCTTTGCCATCTGCTCCTAGCTGCCCAAAATCATTACCTTTGTCGGACATGAACATCACCGGCACGATGACTCACGATCTTCCTCATCTCCTTTGCCTTCTCTCTGTAATCCCTCACTTCTCCTCTGCCATAAGCACGCTAATCAGATCCGCCACTGCCTCCGCCGTGAACGACCCGTCCTCGTCGTTCCTCAGGATCTCAACGCCAACCCTCTTCTCGTCAAACAACCTTGCAATCAGCCCTTGGTCCAGGAAGAACGGGAGCATCGCCAATGGTCGGCCGACATAGAGCCCTTCACCGGCCTCAATCGAGCCCCTTTAACTCGGAACTGTAGTGCCCAGTTCTTCCAGATCCGCCTCGATTTGCAACTCCCTCGCCACCACAGCGCCGCCCTCGCCATCCAAGATCACCGGCGCACTCCTCCCAGCCAGTCCGCTGCAAACAGCCGTCGGGATCGCGACAATCTGCCGGCGAGTTCGCATAGCCTGATCCGTCAGCTTCTGGTTCTTTTCGTTGTCAGTTTTATTCCCCTTTTAACCCTCATTTTTTTTCATTTTGGTCATTTAAGTTACTAACTCCATTTTCTTGCAATCCACTCAGATGATAGATCAGATTCATTAAGAGCAAATTTGACATTTCGCAACATTCCATCCAACTAAATGGAAGGGGTGGACAAAAAGGACCTAATTGGGTCCCGAATTCAAAAGCAAAGATTTGATTGACGTAAATGTTTAAAATGAAATGAAAATAGGTCGCTGAAACTTAAAATGAGACCGTCCGCGAAATTTAATCAAGAATTAATGATGAAACTCACATCACCTGCCACTTGTCCTTGGCACAGCACCCAACCCTATACAAAGGCTGGCCAAATGTTTTGTCAAATGCTGCAAAAATGCCGAATCTTTTCCTTTCTTCTCCCCCTCTCCATTTTGGGAAGTGATATGGAGAGACAGTTAGACCGAAAAATGACCTAAAATTCTCTAAAATTAAGCAATCCAATAAAATAGAGAATCTGTTGGGAATGCTCTTATTTACTCACTAGTGGGTAAAACCACTAGTTGATCCTAACACTATCTAACTAGTTTATCTATCTAACTAATAATTTGAAAGACTAAAATACCATTCATAATAAGATCTTTACACAAATAACACAACTAGTGATTTTTCCACTACTTGGTAAATAGACTCAACCGTCACTTTAGGGTGCGCACATGCACACCCTAAGTGCTTAACAATACCAATTAAGTACAAAGTTTGCCATTATATCCAACGAGCTATTTTATTTATTCCCTATCTGTCCTGAGTCGACTCAATCTCGACCAAGTCTCCAACATTTCTCGTTCCACCTCATCCGATTGCCCAACTAAATTTGGGACTATGTATGATTCTCATCCCATTTCTTCATCAATGGATAGTATGCAGAGATTAATCTTTGCTATAGCTACAGCAACTCGCTTTGTGCTTTTGCTTTTCAAGAGTCGGGATCCACAAGCCTATTGGCTTCAATTACTTTTATTTTTCCCTTTTCTTTTTGCAGTTTTGATTTTAGCTAGAGTTTGTTTTAATTTTATGATTTTTATAGAAATTTCATGATTTCGTAAGATAAAAGTTGTGATTCATTATGAGAGTGGTGGTTACATAATAGTAGTAAAGTCGTGATCCCGTTGCAGGAGAGTAATGATCCCGCATTAGAAAAGTTGTGATCCCAGTTACAAGCAAACGATTAATGACCCACAGAGAGGAGTGGTAATCATGTAGTAAGAGTTTCATGATCTTGTAATTAATGATATGTCGAAACCTAAACGAACTAAAAAAAAACATCAAAACATATAATGTATAGATCTTTTTTTCTTCGTCTTATTTCTATCTTTCCATTGGACTAATTATTTGTAATTTTTTATTCTGGAATAAAAACATATGGATTTTTTTAGGCAATGAGAAAAAAGAAAGTGAAACTTGTAATTAAGTGGTCTTCTTTAGCATTTACGGTCTGCACTTCTTAAGTGCGCATTCTAACCTTGGGCAAAAAAAATGGTGTAACGATATCATATTTTATTCTAACTGGAAGGGAAGAGGGGAATGAAATGATGCTCTCAAATGCTCAGAAATCGGCAAGGGAGCACAGAGAGACCAATCGTAACTGTAGAGATTACAATAAAGTACATGCACGTTAATCCTTTGGACTTTATAATAATTACCTTCTATACACACCAAATCGATGGTCAGAGGCAGTACCGTAAGGGGTAAGCAAAGCCTGTGATGTAACTTAGCTGCTAAGCAAGCATCTTTTGATTATTTTTCATCACTGTTACCTCCGTACTGTGTAGAGTTTCCATTCCAGAAGGGATTCCTGTCACCAAATCGTTCATCATCTTCGTCGTGCTTCAGCATGTGAATGTTGCTGCCGATGCCAGATGTTGCTAACCGCCTGCTTCTGCTGCTATCACTTGCGCTCCTTGAAGAGCCTTGGTTTGGTGAATAGGAGGACCTTTCAGTTCCAGAGATGGTATCCCGCAGTGCTGGATTTGGACCTGCAACATCAACAGCAAGATACAGACATGAGCATAGTTATCCCTTGCGCAAATAGCCTTGAGACCTAGCCAATCACTACGTAGATTCCTGCCTCTATTTATATCCTCAATGCCCCATCACAAACGCCTACTGCCCCAACAAAGAGGGAAATGTATCGTTCGTATAATATCTTGAAAGATCAGATGCCTTTAGATTTCAGCTTTACAGGTTTCAATGTATGTGTATCATGGTGTTATTTTAATACCCCTACGCCCTACCAGGCCAACATTTACAATCTACAGCTAGAGTTAAAGGTCAGTGAAATACTCACTGTATTGCCACGGGTTACTTCTCGACTCTTGTGGAGAGTCTGTCGAGCCGGAACCACTACCAATATAAGAGAAAGGATTCACGAAAGATAACGCCCTTCTGATGTATGAGAAATATCCTTCACCACTCCCAGGAGAAACAGAGCTGACAGAAGTAGAATTCATTTGGACAGATGATGAAGACTTTTCAGCACCAAAACCAGTGGATCTATGATGTGGCACCAGAACCAGCGCCTGCCTATTAAATAGGCCCAACTCAAACAATGATTTATGCAAATCTGCAACAGTAGAAGCACGGGAAACATAGTTTCAAATGAGGCTGATTTCATCCAATTCATAAAACCAAATAAAAGGAGACATACAGATGCATATGTTAGTGGAGTCAAAAAGACATTTATTTATCACACACTTATCACACAGTGAATTGACTACCAGTAAACCACAAAAAGTCCATACCTTGACCAGTGAAAACCTTTCGTGGATACGGAATTGCCAAATCATAAGAACCCACATCACTTGATCGGTTTCTATCCACATAGTTCCTGACCATAGTCAAAGTATGCTCCAGAGGGAACTTCTCTTTGAGGCAACTACCATCAGGCAATTTAATGTTCAAATGCACCTCCGTTGGCGTATCCACAAAGAGACTACCATCTGAATCACCAACTTCCCTACTATTGGATCCTTCAAAAGTTTCGGTTTTTACATCTTTGCTTCCTTTCTCAGTAACCAATCTCAAATCCTTAACAGGAGCAGCTGAAAAATGATTACTGCTTTTGGCTGTGGTAAGACTGCTTTCTTTAGTAGGCCTTTCTTTATAATCAGAAAAATCTGGGCGCAAGATGACAGTCTCAGCTCCACATTCAGCAGGGACTGGGATGCTGGCTGTTGGATTAAATCTGGTCTCATTTCCTATATTGTCAGTTTCTTCCTGACCATAGCAAACATAAATAAACAGATAAATAAAAGCAGGAATATACACCATATTAAACCATAAAGTAACTGCCAAGGTAATTTATGAATCAGCTTCACCTTCCCTCCAATTTCACTACAACTATCATTTTCAGGCAACATAGACACTGCAGATGCCTTAGGGCTGGATGGAAGTGCAGTCACATTTGAAGAACTCCCTTGCTCAGACTCATCAACCTTAGGAACCCCAGAAGTCGAAGGCTCGTGTTTCTTTGACACTACAGATGGCTCAGGGGTGGATGATACTGCATTTGCATTTGAAGAACTTCCTTGCTCAGAATCATCAACCTTAGGGACCCCAGAAGTTGAAGTCTCGTGTTTCTTTGACACAAGTGCAGCAGTCAGAAAACTGGCAGTTGTTTCCTACAGAGCTTTTACTTTGTCAGCCAATGAGCAAAGGAAAAACAGCAGCAACCATCTTCGAAACCAACCAAGAATTTAAGTCTACCAGCACCATTATACCTGGATATGAAGGCTCAACCATGCTTTCTCCAAAGTTGATGCCAGAAACTCTGCACTGACAGGCCCTTCTGGAGGATTGATTCAAAAGAAAACCACTTATTAGCAATACCACTAATTCTGTGCTCATGCCAACAATAAACATAATGTAAGCTGGAAGAAAATACAGAATCCGTACCATTTTGCCAAACTTGTACACCATTATACCCAATAGCGGTTATGGAGGGGACAGATTTTAGTGGGTCTGCAAAATGCCCGTGAAGGAAATCTAATTGCACATTCGAGGGCCTGATTGCTCAGTTATCCGCTATATTTACTTATCAAGCATGATAATAGTTAAACCATATTACAAGCAAAGAGAACCAGATCCCATATAGGAACAGATATACAGACATTCATCTAAAAGGTTGGGATTGATACTAATGTACTAATGAACAGCAAACAGATGTCTAAATCCTCAATAGTTGGGACCAGTTATATGCACAAAATCACGCTTGCTTCCTTGGGCAGAGACTACTCTTTTAAAGAAAAACGTCATTGGTTACTTCAAAACAATTTATAAATCTCTATTGTCAGACTAAGTCAAATGCATGACACTAGTTGTCCCAAAAAAACTATTGCAGCAGCTAAATGATGTTTCTGAGACCTGTTTAAGCGCAGTGTGTGCACTCCAAATTTCCATGCTTTTACCCCTCCATTCTTTTTTTCTTTCCAAAGGGAAACTATAGACTGCTATGGGATACATCCCACAATTTATGGAATTGATAAGAAATCCTCTTGTAATAGTAGCTGCCAGAAGCACTCAAAATTACTCAAATGCCAAAAATATTGTGGAAGATTTTAATCATCAAGTCAAAGCAGGTTGGACAGGGTGGAAAAGGACCCGTAGGGTGTTACTAGATAAGAATGCTTCACTCAAACTGAAAGGGAAATTTTATAAGACAGATGAACAATGTGGAGATGTGAATGCTTTCCTTGATGAGTGAGCACACATTAAAAGATACTCCGTAGAATAAGAAACAGAGACATTAAAGCCTTAGTGGGAGTAGCCTAGTATAATGAGAGATCACGCTTCTAGGGCTACTAGAGGATTTGTTACTATCAGAGCGGAATGGAAACACATGATTCATGTAGCTGACCCAACTAGTTGAAATCAAGGCTCAGTTGTGGTTGTTGTTGTTTCTCAAACTTGCCTATAAAAAATTTAAGTAAAACGATAAACACTTTTGATTTCTGCTAATTATCCCATAATTGACTTGTTAATAACACGAGTAAGACTCTGCATGAATCATGGGTTCCTTAAATTTCTGAGAAGGGATACAAACAAGAGGGAGACCTAAAATAATTATAGGACCATCTTAAACCATCCTCCTTCAAGACTCATGCAGATTTAATGATTTATCAGTAAGTAATAGTCCCTCCAGATTATCCTATTTCAAATTATGCAAATAAACATATACCAGAATAGGTTTTAAGTACTCAGGATACATATTGCAGAAAAATTTCCTGCAGCAGCACTTCCTTCCAGGATATGAAGTAAGATGCAGTATTTGGACAACGATTCTTCCACCTGAGCAATAGTAGCATATAGCACAAATTAAAATACGGTTTCGACAAGAAGTGACTTATTCCGGATACATATCACTACAAAAATTATCACAATTAAATGGCCTCGTTATGTAAAATAGAAAATCTTAGACCATTTGCCAAGTAACAAGAATGATTAATCTTTCAAATAACCAGAGAAAGAAAAACTTAAACTTACTTTTGAGTCAGACCACACAGTGTTCTCGATGTTTTTAGATTCAGCATCTTCACCTGACAATATAGAACGAAAAAGGATCATCATTATTGTTGTTATTGTTGTATTAGCCACCCAGTAGTGATGCTTTCAACGGTTTTAAATTAGAAGAAACATCTATCCATGAAAATTCCACAAAGAATAGAAAGGGTAGATGGAGAAGGAAACCATATCCTCATCATGAGAAGAGAAAGATGTTCAACAATGCTTTCTCCAAACCTATCCATTGAGATAAAAACAAGGTTCCGACATGAAAAGTCGATAATTTTAAAAAGACTGGGAGTGATTTCACTCAAGCACACAAGGGCTGTTCCTATTCACAGTAAAATACCATCTTCCAACGAAGGCAACAAAATTTTACCAGAAATATAAACAACAAAAAGTTTCTTCTGTTGTTTAGCCTCGGCAATGGCCTCGCCGATTGATCCCTTGTACGTAAGAGTCTCGAGTGAGCTTTCCATCTGTATCAGACACAAACAAAGTCGAGTTTCAGTTTTCTTGGGTCTTTGGAAACTGAAAACCAGCAACATTGAGTCACTTAAGCACAGTAGTTGGGCGTCGACGAAAAGCAGGTATAAATTCGGGATCAATTCAACCCTGAATCGATGAACTGATGCAAGTTAAGTCTATTAAGATACTGATCCAAATCGCGGGTGTTCCATCGGAACCCAGAGAACGAAGACAGAACGCGAGAGTGCGAGACATACCTTTGAAGAAACAAAGACAAATTCCTGAAACGATAGTGCTGAGTTTATGGCAAGACCAATCTATGAATAGCAAGGAATCAAAAACTTTTATTATCCGCAAACCAAAATTGTTCCTGCTCGTATCCAATTCATACTCGACTTCTGAATTCTGATGCTTCTCTGCCGCGACCGAACCGAAAGTCGCTTGTCAGCGGTTTTCTTGTCTTTTCGGATGAACCCAAAATTTGACATCGAAAAGTTGTCAATGTAGCACTTCACACTTCACATTTCACAAACCGACATTTTCATCGCCTTAGATTTTTACGGATCAAAATAATTCTCCAATTTAAATGGGGTAAAGAAACTATGAAGATTAATTGATTGTTGTGTCTGTTTTGATAATTTTATCCTGACATAAAATAGAAAGAAAGAAAAAATGGATTCCAATTTTAAGATAAGAAGGTTATGATAAGTTGGTAAAAAAAAATTTATAAAAAACTTTTTTTAACATAAAAATGAAGGAATTGAAGCTTTGTTGATAATGGTTTTGGAGGAAGATGATAGGTTGTAGATGAAATATATTTGAAAACTTATGGAGCAATTTTCTTATAGGACTATAAATGTATTTCATAAAACTTTTCGATCAGGCTTTTACGGCTACTGACACAATTGTCTTCTAAATAATAGTAGTACGGTAGTACCTCCTCCATCCCAAAAAATTAATTGATACATTTCATTTTTGACATTTAATTTATAATTTTATTTATTTAATATTTTTAATATGTAAAATCAAATATTTTAAATGAAGATTATAGATTAATGTGTCTAATTTTAAAATATAATTTTTTCAATAAAATTGATGCGTTTCATTTTTGACATTTAATTTATAATTTTATTTATTTAATATTTTTAATATGTAAAATCAAATATTTTAAATGAAGATTATAGATTAATGTGTCTAATTTTAAAATATATTTTTTTCAAAATTTTGTAATGATTTTTTCTAGTAATAATTTAAATCTTTCACGACATCAAAAAAGAAATGCATCAATTTTTTTGGGAAGGAGGGAGTATGATGTTGATGGCAACTTGAGGAAGTAGGAAGAAGTAGAAGAGCGTTTTCAGTATCCACCACCAGAGAATGCCTAATAACTGAAAAACGAAAAGGAGAAAAATACTCCTCCAATGGCTGTCTGTAAAAGAATCAACAAAATGGAATTAACTGAAATTGTTATGGGGGCTATCAATGTTATATTCAAGAAATTCTACAAGAGCAATATCCAGAAAATATTCAAGGGACAAAGATTAGGGTGTGTTATGGTAAATAATTACATTGCCAGTTCAGGAGCACCTGTTACTTGGTCTCCAGCAATCACAGCCATTTAGGTTTCACCCATAGTATATGGTGCCAGCATTCATCCGCAGCCGCCCATTATTGTGGAGCTCAATCCAAACAGCAAGCAGAGCACCTGGATTATTAGTTGTTTTACCAGCAAAGTTGGGAGCAAACAGTACTTTGCACATTAATTCAACCGGCCAACCTTATCCGTGGCTCTACTCAGTCTGGATGTAGGGGTCCTGGCAGTCATCCCTACGAGGAGCAGATCGAGCATTGTTCAACTCTCTTGACAGATTTAAGGAGTTGATCAAATTCTTAGCCAACTTGGATCAGGTTTCTGGCAATTAGGCTCTGTTCGACAGCCGGGTTTCTTCTGTATTGGGTTACAAGATAATAAATCAATCAACCAGTGTGAATAGAAGAAACTTCATAGCAACAGCTGAAGCAAATTTGAAGTTACCACTGCGGCCAGAGACCCGAAGCCACTTGTTCTGCATATGTAATTAGTACCTCAACACAACCAGAAACAATTATGCCGAATTAAGTCATCATCATGCTGTCTCCACTCTCCAGATTGTTTAACGAGCTGCATAACCAGAAAAGCATTAGATGAGCAAAAAATGTACATATCGATGATTTGATGCTCAATAACTGATTTCACACAGAAATAACCCTTGCAGTGAGTTAAAAGATGAGATGAAAATGTACCACAGCATCTAGCTACTAACACAAACAAGATCCAAACCACAGCTTCAATGATGTTAATTTCCATATGATGCAGGAAGAAAATATACAGGGGGCATTAATGATTTTACCAGTTCTGCTCATCAGAGCATAATTTTCAAGCACGAAAAGCAGTTTCAATGGGGCATATCATTATCGGTTCCTGCCCATCCTTGAAATATGCCTGAGGAACAACTCCTTCGGCATTCAAGACAATATCCAGCCATGTGTCAACATTAAGGAGCAGCCTAAGTAGTAGCATTAGACATTCTTTCCCCTCCAAGCCAATCAATCTCCTGTAAGGATAAAGATTCGGATTACTAATATCCAGAAAGGAAATGTCTCATTCAATCACAGCATGAGGGATGCCTGATTGAAAAACATAACCAGCAAAGTTATCTCCCTGAAAACAATTAAAGAACTCCCTCTTAAAGGACTTAAAAAGGACTAGGTGTAATTCAACTGAGTAACTCAACAAGGACAACTAAAACTTATGTTCATAGACAAAAGTTTCCCGATAAACCCTTCCGGATAAAACTCTTGGAATCATTGCATGTATATATATATATATTCTCTGACGAGGAACTTTCAGATTTAGGTCATTGAAAAAGTAAACATAAAGAACCGCTCTGTTGGGAAGCAGAAACAAAATTGTCTCATGCTGGACCAATTATTGCATTTCAAAATGTTAGCATGCATATGTAATTGTAAACACATACACAAAACTCTACGTTTAACTGTTGAAACGTTCTCTGACATATCAAGAGTTAAAAAAATGAAACAATCATGCCTACATTTCAAAGAAGAAACTGATCTTATATGAGATACTGGAAAAAACAGTTATGAATTTCAAATTTAGTTTTCAAACTTTAAACATGAGCAATGTTGATAAAAAAATCATGAGAAATGAGTGGAAATAACCGAGAGTTCTGTAAGGAGAGAGACAAAAGCCTTTTGCAATAATAAGGATATATTCCCTAGATACACCATTTTTAGGTTGATGAATCAACTGAGTGGGCCTAATGTATAGAGTTCATGCACAAACTAAAGGTTCTAAACAGTGATGTATTCACACTGAAACTTACATAATTTGATTAACATGGAACAACCAAATCTGTATTATCACGTTCAGGAGATACTAAAATAAAGAGGTAGACGTGTCTTTAACAGTGTAATGTCAGAACAAGGCAGAAAGGTTTATAGAGGCAAACCATCTGACATATGCTGTCTGAAAGCTGAAGCGCTTCTTCCCACCTCTCGACTTCAATAAGTCCTTTCACAAGATTAACAAAAGTGCCCAATCCTGGCACCCAGCTTCTTCTTGTCATATCCACATATAATTCTACTGCCTTGTCAATCTTACCAGCCAATAAAAGACTATCGATTAGTGCATTATAAATATCTTTCTGGGCAACTGAAAAGGGTAATGCTGATGGCAATTCCTTGAGAAGCTGCAAAGCCATGTCTAGCCTTTCAGCCTTTATCAAATTATCAATCAGAACCCTGTAAACAGGAAGAAATGGTACAGACTCTCCCCTGCCCATCTCATATAGGAGCCCATGGGACAGTAAAAAATCTTTGTTGAATCCTTCAACAACCTTATGATAGTTTGCCAAGTGCCTGGGCCAATATGTCTGATTCATCTCTTCCAGAAGTGCAAAAGCCTCATCTAAAAGTCCAGCCTTGCAACAATGGTTGATTAACACACTATATGTGACAAAGTTTGGAGCACAGCCTTTTGAACCCATTTTCCTTAGAAGCTCCAGAGATTTGACAATTTTTCCTGTTTTTCCAAACCCGTCCATCATTGCAGTATAGGTCACGACATTTGGATTACACCCCTTTTCTTCCATCATCAACATTAGCTTATAGGCTTCATCTGTTTTACCAACCTTGCAGAGACCATCAATCATCTCAGTGTAAATAATAACATTAGGAACCAATGAATTTTCAAGCATTCTAGATAGGACTTTCAATGCGAGGTCAAGCCTTTTATCTCTAAATAACCGATCAATCAATGAGCTATAAGTATGAATACCCGGACTACAACCATGTTCTGACATCTTGGAGAACACTTCTTGTGCGTCTTCTAGCTTTCCAGCCTTACAGAATCCATCAATCAAAGCATCATAAACAATATGGTTGGGCACACAATTAGCATCTGACATGACATGCAATAAATCATGTGCTTCCTTGACCTTGTGAGCCTTGCACAAACCATCAATCAATGCTCCATATGTAACAACATTGGGCCTTTTGCTATCACTATCTCTGACCTTAAAATACATATGAACATCTGGTATCTCCACGTCATTACACATTCTAGCAAAGATCTGGCAAGCCTTTTCAATTTGTCCTGATTTACAGTGACCGTCAATCAAAGCCGTAAATGTAACAACATTAGGTATGCAACCATGAGACAGCATCATCCCGAAGAGCTCATCAGCCTGAGAGACTTTTCTTGCTTTAAGGTAAGCATGAATTAAAGCAGTGTAAGTCACCACATTAGGAGCACAACCACCACTTACCATTTCGTTAAACCATTTGCGAGCTTGTTCAATGAGACCAGCTTTACAAAAGTTGTCAATTAAGATAGTATATGTATAAACATCAGGTACCACACCATTTTTCTTCATTTCTGAAAACAGCAGGAATGCCTTTTCCACTTTAAATGAATTACAAAGATAAGCAATTACTTTAGAATATGTACTGGCATCAGGTGTAAAGCCCTTAGTCATCATTTCATTGATTACATTATAGGCTTTTTCAAACTTCCCAGCACCACAAAGGCATCTAACATAATTGCAGACATTGATTTTATTTAACACGACTCCAGCATCTAGCATTTCGCCATAAACCTTCTCAGCCAAATCCAGCTTGGCTGGACTAGGTAAGTCTTCCTTGCCACAAATGCCACCAATCAGAATGTTATAAACAACATAGCCTGGTTTGCAACCACATCTGAGCATTTTCTTTAGCAACTTATAGGCATATAAATAATCTGCTGATTCGCAATAAGCATGGATAAGAGAATTAAATATCCTAGGACTTGGATAGCAGCCCTCTGCAATCATCATGCTTAGAATTCTCTTACATCTGCCAAGCTGTCTCTTGTTTAGACAGCCGCAAAGCAAAATCCTATAGGTCACGACATTAGGAATGCAGGAACTCACACGCATTCTATTCAAAAGATCCATAGCTTCCTCAAAAAGTGAAGCTTCACAGAGCCCAGATATCATTTTTGTATAAAGAATAGTGTCAGGACTGAATTCTTCCTTCTCGATCAATGTGAGGGCCTCCTGCAACTGCCCTGCTCTACAAAGACTATATGCAAAACAGCCTAGTGTATAGCCATCCAAACTATAACCGGCATCTGACATTTCTCTATGGACCAGATGGGCCGTGTCTAATCTATCAGCCCTCAGAAAAACTTGTATCAATGCCGAGTAAGTTGCTCTGGAAGGCTTGTATCCAAAATCTTTCAGTCTACCCAGCTCTTCCAGCGCCACATTCCACTGACCCTTTTGGCAAAACCTCTGAACCAAAATATTAAGCAACTTTCCGAGAACCTCCGTATCATCCTCCCTGATTTCACGCAAATATTCCTCCGGCACTTTATCATTAGTCCTACATTCAATCATATCTAACAACGTATTATATACAAGCTCAGTGTGACTATAACCAATTTGACTACCTGCCCATATGAAAAACTTAACACACAGTTCAGCTTTCTTTATCAAACTGATCACTTCAATGACTAAATTTTCTCTTAGTTTCCCTCGAAATTGCCTGAGAAACTTCTGGGTTTTGTCCCCGAAAACATCTTTATCATCTAAAATCGCTTCCGCAATCGCGACGGCGTCACTTGAGAACTTACTCGAATCAAACTTGGGCTCAGAAGCACCAGGAACGACGGAAGATGATAACAGAGAATCCTGCAGTTCAGCGAACTCTTCAGCGGAAATGGTCTCGACTTGCGAATTCGAACTGGCACGTGAATCATCTGGATCGACCAGACCATTGAGATTATCCGCCGGAACGGTGGACTGGAATCGGGTAATGACAAAGAGGAGACTTTGGCAGCTGGGTTCAACATTGCGGGCTGAAAATCGGAACTTTAGTGGGCAAGCTTTTGAAACGGCGGAGAACAGAGACGGTATCGAGTTGGAGAGAAGAGTCTGTATAACAAGCTTTCTGGGCATTTGATATCGCACCGATGATATGAGACGACGCCGGCGTCCGGGGTTTACGACGGGTTTTAAGCATTCCCAAGTCTTCCACATTTCAATCACAAAGTCTCGTCTTTCGGTAGCGAATAATTAACAATAAAGCTCCTTAAAATTCTGGTATCTCAGCAGTTACACCCTTACATTTGAAAACCTTACATTTTCATCCACCCAGCTGTGATCGACGGCCGACGGTTTGATTATCCTGTCGATGTCCTTTATCCTACTTGTCTAGAATATATCTTTACGAATTTATTAGTAGGAACGCATGAGGAAAGATTATACTTTTGGAAAAAGAAATTGCAAGATTGTTGCTATTCGTCGCTACATGTGATGTGATAAATAGCATGATACGGTACAGACTTACGGTGACAGAATACAGAAGGTAACAACTACCACAATCCATCAAGAGATGTAATGAAGATTGGCAAACACATAAGATCATATGGTTATGCAGAATTGTCAAGCAGTAAAATCTTTTCAGGATGGAAAGGACCAGTCTCGCTGTGCAGAATCCTCCCGTTCCATCTCATTCTATCCGTGATGCTTTTCAGTTTCACAATGATGTCAACGTGATCTCTTATTATCACAGCTCCTTCGGGCCGAACGATTCGGTAGATCTCAAGAAGGATATCAGTGGCATCACACCTGCAGCACAGAGTGTTACACATTTCATCAGCGTTTGAGTTTCAGCATCAGCTTTTAGGTTGAATTTTGATTTTGATTGCTTTGTGTGTGCTTGCTTGCTTGTGTTCATGACTGTAGAGAGTACTGACATAATCTAGTTAGCTGGAGACAAAAATGCTTACTTGTTCATGTAGATGCCAAACAAACCATAGGCATGCACAAGATCGTATGTTCGAGGGTATGTTGAGAAAGCTTCACACC
Organism: Stellera chamaejasme; assembly: GCA_024586325.1. NCBI lineage: Eukaryota > Viridiplantae > Streptophyta > Magnoliopsida > Malvales > Thymelaeaceae > Stellera > Stellera chamaejasme. The sequence continues at coordinate 39,961,977 of CM044984.1, read as the reverse complement.
TGCAAGCTATCATCATGTCAGAACAACTGCAGTTTCCTCCCTTGAGAGAAGAAACATGTGCGTATAATACAAAGACCTGAGAAGATACTTCTGTACTTTTGTATTCATTCATGCACGTAAGTCGCTATGAAAACATGTGTTTTAAAATGCGACATCCATCGGTGTACAAGCACCATAACCAAATTTAGAATCAAGAAGATAAGCAAATAGACCAGGGAGAATATAAGATAAACTTCAGAAAGGACCTTATCCCTCTCACATCCCAGTCTAGAAACTCTCAGTTGTACTTGTACTTAGAGAGAAGATATAAGTGTGAAACCAAGAACATCATTTATTGCAACCGTCTCTAAACTGGTGTAGAACACAGAACCAGAACAATCTTTCAGGCCTTACCAATTCATGTAAGTTCCAATAAGGCCACGTTCATATATGACCCCAAGTGTGTTCCTTTCGGCGTCATGAGGAACCACATTCATTACCCAAACCGGGAACTTAACTAGAGCAGCTGCAAATCCTCCAATGCCAGCATTCATGTCCATAATGTTTCTATATCGGCTAGCAAAATGAGACTTTAGTATAACCTGATAGTATGAAATTCTCTTTCCCCACACCCGATTTTCTTCAGAAAATGACTCAACTGTGAGGCCTTCAATAGATTTCCTCTTAATTCTAGGAGGAATAGCATTCAATCGCTTTGGCCATTTCTCAATTCCCCCACCAGATATGTCGTGTGGATCTTCAACATTAGGAAGACGGGTAATGCATGGCTCCATCGTTCGGTACCTGTTTGAGTTGCCAAGATCAATTGCATAGAACACGACAACAGAGTGTGAAGAAACTGAGAGCAACTCTTCCTATCCACTGATTCTATTTCTCTTACAATAGACTAACAAATGCAAAAATTAAAAAATATCGCGAAGGTTGTCGAAGTTTCCTGCTTGACCATCCATAGAAGTGGTAGAAATTTTAAATTTACGTAGTCATCACTCTTCTCCTGACATCTATCTATCACAATCTCCAGTCTCCCTATATCTAGACAGCAAACTGAAAACCAAATAGCAAAGTTACTTGTGTTTGGAAGAGCAATGTTAATTGCGATATGCTGTCAATTCCCTACTCAGGACACAGAAAGTAGATCAAAGAAAACTCACCAACCAGAATCAGGATCTGTGGAGTTGCAAAACTGAAGAGACTTGAAAGCTCTTAACTTCTGTGTGCAGTGAACATGATTATCAGGCTTTCTCCACACAGCAGTAGCTCCCTTTTCAGCAATCTTTTTCCAGCACAGTCTCCTTGCAAGATCCTCTAATCTGATTTGTTCATTATGCAAGTCTTTTGCCTCTTTCTCCCAACTTTTGTAGCTTATCTTCCAACTGATTGGGGGCCCAGATAACACCCAGTAGCCACCAGGATGCAAAATACGGTCAATCTCGAGCAAGTAAAGTCCATCTAACCATTTTAAGTTCATACGAGAGGTTAAAATCACACAAGGAATAGAAGACAAGTAAGCTGAGGGAGACAAAAATAAGCAAAGTTCCAGATGATATAAGATTTGTTAGAAGACTTCTCTTTGAAGCTATTGAAGTGTGCTGTTCATGCAACCAATACATGACTTAGCTAAGGTATACTATTATATAAGTAAGAAAACTGTGACTTCGCAGAGATTTTAGAGATTGACATGATCATAAAAGAGAGAAAAAATACAGAAGAACACAATTACTGAAATTTTAGCGCTAAATATAAATCTACTTATGCATAGTTGCCTAGCTAGTCCAGTCCGGGTAATGTAGGGCAGTACATAAAAGCCAAAAGATAAGCACTTATTATATGAGCATGAATTGGTTCTTCCATATGACTTTTGCTAAGAATTTAGTACCATGATCGGTCCAAGGAACAAGGCATCGTGAACAGTGAACCATATCGAAAGATCTTGATGGGTAGGATAACCGGTAGGTGCTTAGTATACCAAGCATGGCTGGAAGTCCTCTTTCCAGGGCAAACTGCACTTGAGCCTCATGTACGTCTCTTGGTGCAATAGAAACTGTCAAGATGTTGTAGTTCATTAGAAAGGCACCAAAGCTTGCAACCTGAGAACAGCATAAAATAATACATGAAATTACAAGATATATCATGCTTTTGCACGGACTCCTTTTTCAATAATTCAAACAAATGGGCTACTTGACATTCTCAACTTCACGCCACCTCCAACATAAATGAGATTAAGATGCAATATCATTATGATAACTTCCTCATAATACAGCTATACTTTGCAAGTAATGAAAAGAAAAGAACCCTTTCATGTTCAACCACAATCACAAGAATAGAACAAAATATATCCTGCTCCTAATGTTACTGAAACTGAAACTTAATTAGGAGTGATGGACACGTATGCAAATGAGGGAGCGGGTAAGCAGATAATTACTGGCAAGAATTACAAAACATACTTTGAACCATAACGAGCTGCTTCTTGGCAATGAAAGATCAAAAGCAGGAAAGCCAGGTTGGTTATGCTAAGATCAGAACTTGCAAAAACACACTTAAATGAATGCCTTCAGAAGGAAAATGCTGAAGTAGGAGGCTGCACCATGGATCTTGATCAAGTAATTACTTTCTGCAGCACTATAAATCAAATTTCAAAGATGGGAAATGAACTGATTTCTAGAATAAGATCACATTTCATATATCACCACCTAAACATCCAAATTCGGTTTCAGATCTTTTCCAGAAACAATCAAACATTTAAAGACTACCTCTGTCCGCAACAAAACGCAACAAAATGGTACTCCGTATAATTATTTACAGATAGTGGGAGTATAACACAACGGGAAGAAAACGAGCTGACTTCTAAGCGATGGTACTCATAGGATAAATCTGCAAAGGAGAATTTAATTTCTCTCTCTTCTTTTGTTTAAGAAATCCTTCTTATAAAGTCAACTTGCATTGCAAGAGAGAATTATTTCAATAAAAAATGTAACTAGTCAGAGAATGAGAATCTACCATAATAACTGGCTAATCTAGCAGAAGTAACTCCCACAGTAGAACAATAAGAGATTGCAAATCGAAGGACACATACCCCACATCCAATATCAAGAACTGTTCTGATTTTCCCAGATTTCAGGGGCACGACCCTCTGAATCATCTCCTCAACATAACCCTTCACTCCATTACGAAACGAAGTCCCACCTCCTGGGAAAACCAGTTTGTCACCTTCCAATCTAACCCAATTCTGATCCTTCTTGTACTCGGTCAACATCTTAAAAGGCACGTTACTAAACCATATAGAATCCCTACTCTTGGGCCAAGGCAACGGCCTCTTGTACCCTCGCGGCTTCGGAATCAAACACCTCACCCGCTCACCGTCTTCCTCCGGGCAATGCCGCTCTCTGTGGAAGAATCTTCCTGAGTCTGAGATAAACTTCTTCTCTCTCGCTTCATCGTGGCAGGGCAAGTAGTGTGTGAAGTTCTGAGGACAAAAGCTGAAAACTTGGGAACTGTCAGTGGGCTCTTGAGGGAGCGGGAGCAAGTGGTGAGGCTCGAAGTCAAGCGAGGTAGAGAACTGGTTTTGGGTTGTGAAATTCAGCTGGAACTGCGAACAGGGCGGCGAGAGGCTCTGACGGAGAGGGAGGGTGGGATAAGAGGAGGCGTTGGAGTAAGAGCCGAGAATGTAGAAACAAGAAAGCGCAATAATGGCTGCGAGGATCCGCGGAAGAGGCCTATTTAGCGGATTGGAAGGTGGTTTTTCTTGCGATTGCGGCGGCTGTGACGGTTGCGACGCCATTTGCTCCGCCTTTGCGGGAGCTCCCGCGGCTCCGTGCTGCAGCTGCGTGATGGTCGTGACTTTGTAGTTGTGACTAGTGAGACTGGGAGTCGGTGTAGGATCTTTTTCCCAGGAGCGCGTGTCAATTTCATGCGAAAAATGTGAAAGGGTCATAAACATAGAGGTGATAAACGAGTCGAGCCGACTCGAGCTCGAGCTCTTTTAGTCTAATGAGTCATTTCACGGCCGCCACTCGAGCAGGCGATTTTTAAACTCGTATATTATACAGTAAGTCGGAGCTTTAGAGGCTCAGCTCAGATTTCATGGTCTTATACCTCACGAGTTTGGTTTGAACCTAGCCAAAACGAGCTTACCCAGCAACCATATCGAGCTTTACGAGCTTTCGAGCCGAGCTCGAACCAATGAGTCTCATGGATATACCCATAATACCCTCATACTGTACATGTAAGGAATTTTCGATCCTCGCGAGCTTGGTTCGAGCCTAATCGAGCCGAGTTGAAACGAGTTTACCTCAATCATATCGAGTCGAGCTCGATTTTAGGCTCGAGTAGAATTCGAGCCGAGCCTCAACTTCACAAGCTCGAGCTCGAGCCTGCCGGGCTCGGGCTCGGCTCGTTCTCACCCCTAGTAGCTACCTAGACTCTTGTTTACTAATGGTAAGATCACCTTCCAAATTTTTTAAGTTTTTTTTAAAAAAATTTCAATTTCAATACATTTAACAACTTAAATTCATATTTTTTTATAAAATAATATATATTTTTTCAAATTTTCCTAATCACATATATTTTATCCATCAATTAAAACACATTTTTTCAAATTTCTCAAAATTAATTTCTCTCACACACTGAACTTTACTAAATATATATTAATCATTTCTCATTCGGTGCTCTCCAAGTGCAACCTTTGTGGAAAAGAAACACTATTTTCTACTCTCCTCTTCCCAGAAAGATTCAATTATATTCCTTTTTAGTTATTTCAAAAGAAAATTATGGTTTTCTTTTAAAGAAATTTTTTCAAATCACTTTTAACTTTGAATGAACTTTTGCTCTAATCTAGGCAGTAGAAAGGTCTTTCTTCATGCATACTTGGCATATCACTATGGGCTCGCGCCATCACTATTAATTACGGGGCTACCACTATTTATTACGAGGGGTAGAAATACGTAATTAATAGTGGTGGCTTCAACCAATAATAATATGTCACGTATGTAGGGAAAATGACTTTCCTCCACTCGGGTAGGAGGAAATGTTTTTCCTTTTAGCTCTCAATTTTTATTCTCCATCAAAAAACTTATTTTTGTTTTATATGACACTTTTACTTTATTACCCTCAAATCTTCAATACTATTTAATTTAATCTGCGTGTGTCTACCCAATCAAATGCTCAAAATAAATTAGGATGAAGGGAGTAATTGTTTTTAAAAAGTACCCATTTTTTTCATTGTTTCAGTATCGAGTAGGGATGGCAGTGGGACGGATTAAAACCGCAAAACCGCGGATAACCACCTGTTTTCTGACGGTTTTAACCGTGATTTTTATTCTCGGTTTGTGGTTGCAGTTTTTTTAATAACTGTGAAGTTGGTGGTTGCAGATAACGGATATGAGGTATTCGCACCGCGGTTTCACGGATATCCGTTAAGTGTTAGAATATACAGATTATTAACTACGACCACATTTTGTTAAGCCGATTATAATCTAACCCTTACAGCCCAATTCTTCAAACACCCAACCCAATCCAATCATTTTTAATTGCTTCAATCCCAACTAAACAAAACTAACCGTACCTATCCATTTTACACCAAACGTATAATCTTCAAAGAAATTTGCTCATGGCTATCTGTACTATTGTTTTCAAAAAAGTTTGCTCGTAGTTGTGTGCAAAAGATTCTTATTTTTCAAAATATTTTTCTGTTGGATCTTGCTAGCTTGCCCTCGCTGGTACCAACCTTATCCCAGGTGGCACCAATCTGGCATGACACATAAGATGATGACTTGGTTAAATATTTTGGTAAAACGGTAAAATAGATCTCGAGTAAGTTATAGAGAAGTCCTTGACGAAAGTTAATAATGACAAATATGGAAAAACTGTTCACACGTTCTCACGCGTGTTCGGCCTGCGGAGGATAAGGCTTTCAAAGAAAAATAAATAATAATAAGAATAATAATAAAAGACAGAAAAAGAAAGAAAGATCCGAGAGAAGCATCTCTGGTCTGATGGAATCTGACATATGATCCTTTTCTAAATCATTAACATACTTAGCTATCACTATAAACCTGCCGTAAATAGTACATAAATTCTTCTTCTTCTTGTTTTTTTTGCTGAAAGGAGTGCATTAGTTTTTAGTTTTTTACTGGAGATGACTGTTGAAACTTGGGTTATAAAAAATCAGAGAAATTGTAATAATCACATTGAATATTTATTTATGATTGTAGCCTTCCAAAAATAAAATAAAATAATAATCAACTGAGCCAAAGTCCCCGGTAATTATCTTTATCATTTAAGGGATTTTATGTTTTTTTGAATAACACAAGATTAGACTCAGTGTGATGAACTATTCAATCACCAAACAATACAGTGTCACAGAAAATTGACCAACTAATTTTCTCCCTTTTTATCTAATGATGAATAACTCAAGCATCGCCTTCTAAATGACCAGAGAAGGGTGAAATTCTCAAAAATGGGAAGAGGAGAGGAAAAGAATAGAGATTCTTCTCTCAGAGTCGGATCTTTGCTCTTTTCCTTCCCCTATTATCGGCGTCCAAACAGAAATGATGACTTTGTCAGAAGAATGGCCGGAAGAACGCAACTCCAAAGACTTCAATTCGCCAGAAATCGTACGTTCTTCAACGATGTCGAACTCACACCCTTTCCTTTCATCGGACCATATCAGATGCTTCTCTCGGATCTTTCTTTCTTTTTTTGTCTTTTTGTTTTTTTTCTTTGATGCCTCATCCTTTTTCGCAGTCTCAATACGTGAGAACGTGTGAAGCATTTTTGCCATATTTTTCATTATTAACTTTCCTCAACGACTTCTCTGTAATTTACTTGTGATCTATTTTGTCATTTTACCAAAATATTTAACCAAGTCATCATCCTGTGTGTCATGCGAGATCCGCTGCCCTTAGGATAAGGTTGGTACCAGTGAGGGCAGGCTAGCAAGATCCGTATTCACTAATGATACCAAAAAACACATATGACCTGCTCTATACTGGAATACTATTTTTTTGAGGTACACTATGCATATGCTCGGTATTTGAAGACAGTAATATTCCGAATTTGAAAGACAGACGGACTAAAATTTCTTTGTCAAGAGTCCAGTTTAATCTCATTCATTTGTGTTATTACTTTGTTGAATAACAGACAACTAATGCAGATTTTGTTTGCATGGTAATGCAGTGTATGGTAGCACAGTAAAAACCATCTTTTAATATGTTTGACTCCTTCGTTTATGCTTTTTTTAAAAAAAAAAAACAATTGCTGTTGGTCCATGCATCCGCACACTGTTTCCTCTCAAATCTCAAGCCTTTGCTGTTATTGCTTCTAGTTCACGTTAAAGTTCAATACACAAAGGAATTTTTTTTGTGTGGAGGGAACAGTTTAAATGCTTGTGAATCATGCTTCTGTTTTATGTGCAGTGGTAAAGGCCTATCAATACACATCTTTAACTAGTGTCATGCTGCTGGATTGTTGGGCCATCCCAGCTGTGATGCTTCTCACTTGGCTTGGCTCTTCCTGAAAGCAAAGTACAAATATAAAAAGACCCTCGGTGTTTTTGTTTGTGTCGGTGGTCTTGTTATGGTTGTTTTCTCAGATGTCCATGCAGGTGACAGATCAGGTAAAGAATAAAGATGCATGCATGACCTTCAATTTAATCACATTGCTACTGTTGATTGCAGGAGGCAGCAATCCTCGTATAGGAGATTTACTCGTTATAGCAGGGGCAACACTCTATGGTATTAGTAATGTCAGTGAGGTAAAGCTATATATCTTTGTTTTACCCTATTCTGAAAACTTAAGCTTGGTAAAATTGGAAAGAGTTGGTTTCTGGGCTGGGGCATGAATATATCTTGTCCTGTCTATGCTTGTAACTTGTAAGTGCAAAAGGTTCAGTAGCATACTGTTTTGAAATTCCAACCACTCAAGCCCTCTATCTCCTGCATGTTTTGATGTCTTTCAAGCTAACCATTTTGTCCTGTGCAGGAGTTTCTAGTGAAGAATGCTGATAGAGTTGAGCTCATGGCATTTTTAGGCCTCTTTGGTGCAATTATCAGCGCAATTCAAATGTATCCTTTAGTCTGGAGCTGGCATTGATAATGTTATGTTTTTTTTTAAATAAGATGTTATGGTTTCTAGTCAATTGCATCTGCATCTGTGTTAGGAGAATCCTTCTCATCCAATTGACTAAACCATACAACCTTAATCAATTTACCTTGTAAAGAGGCATATTTCATTAGATTTGGTATCTATATTCAGTCATTATTGTCATCCTTAATGATGTTTTTAGAAGCATACTTGAAAGAATTGAGCTCAAATCTATACACTGGACACCTAGTGCTGTAAGTATCCTCCTCCGCTTGAGATCTTATTTGCATCAGCATTTCTGTCTGAGATTTGCATTTGAGTTTCCAAACATTTTCAGAACATGAGCATCTTAGGTTTACTATGAGCATCACAACCTCTTATAGTTGCATCAAGCTGTCTTTGTACATGCCATTTTAGGCAGTTCCCTTTTTCGGGTTTTCGGTGGCCATGTTTCTGTTCTACTCGCTTGTGCCGATCTTACTAAAGGTATTTTGTTTCATTATAATTAAAATCTGTCAACCACTCCAATACCATAACATTGGTGATCAGTGTGCTCAACTTGGCTTCTCATGGAGTGTTGCAGATGAGTGGATCAACAATGTTTAACCTCTCTTTGCTCACCTCAGACATGTGGTCAGTCTTAAATCCGCATTTTCGCTTATCATGAAAAGGTATGGATTCTGATGCACCATTAAAGATGCAACATCAACTTGTCAGTTCAGTTGGTGTTATCACATATGATGATGCCATTACTCTTCTGCAGGTAGATTGGATGTACTTTGTGGCTTTCGCTGCTGTGACCGTAGGACTTGTCATCTATTCAGGGTAATCAACTACACAGTTCAATACACTTCATATTGTAAGGGAGTGGAAAATTAGAAAGTAATAGGGGATTTCAAACCTTGATGGGGTGGAAAATTTTTCATCAAATTTGAGGGTATTCATCTCCCAAAAATTCACTCCCTAATTTTGGGGACTTCAAACTTCAGCTTCGTGAAGGGTCAAAGGGGAGTGGTGTGGTGGGGCCCACAGATGGCAGGTGAAGGGAAGCTGTCAAAGGGGAGTGGAGTGGTTCACATTATGGCAGCTGGACAGGGGGGTCTCACATGGACGTGATTCACGTTAAATATTCATTTTTCGCGTCGGCCAAATTCACTTGAGGTCCGAAAAAGTTTTGGACAAAATCACCGAAAATTGGGAGGTGAATTTGGGAAAATTCACCTCCCAATTTTCAAGTTTGAAGCCCCCTAATGATCAGTTTAACTTTTGGCCTACAGGGGTGATAAAGACCTGGATGGTGGTGATGTGGTAAGTGAAGATGTGAAAAGAATTAAGCAACCTGATGAAGAAGCTGGAAATGGAAGTTAAGAAACCAATAAAGAGGAGAGCAGTTTTGTTTGGGTGGAATTAAAGTGGCATGTAGATCAAAGGGTCCAGTTTTATTTCATTTTGTAACTTTAACTTATCACATTGGCGAATATTTGAGGACTCCTGATATTTCTTATTGAAAAACCGAGACAAAGTTAGAGCTAATGGAGGTAACTTAGTATCAGCTCCTGGTGCTACCCTGTTCTCTGATCTCTTTATTCAGGGACTTCAAACATATGTTACACTACTGTTGGTTAAAGCCTGTTCTTATTTCGACAATGCAATCTTCCGCAACCACAGGCTGAGCTAAGAAGAAGTTAATCCCTACTTTCATCATCCTCCGCTCTGAATTTCTTTCGCCTGGATCTCGGGAACAATAGTTTCCGGATTTGCTTTTCAGCTGACATCTCAGATGTGGCCTGCAGAACATCTCCATAGTCAAATCAATAGCAGAAGAGTGTTATGCAGATGAAAAAAAGACAGTCAAATCAATAGCAGAAGAGTGTTATGCAGATGAAAAAAAGAAGACACTGCAAGTTTTGAGTCAAGTTCGAGCCCCACGAGGGTCATTGATGCGATGGTGCAAACGCTATCGTGACAGACAAGAATAGAGCCTCAAGCATACATATCCTAAACCATGTCTATCTAGTCTGATTGGAACTTCTCAGGAAAAGGATTCAAAAAAAAAAACTAAAATCCGACCTTGCTCCTACTGTCTGCTAGGACTTGCAATCTCATCAACGCCTGGTTTTAAGTATCATACAAACTAGGCCAAACTGGACGCTCCTTAACACATATTGAGGAACAATGTTTCTCAATAACCACACTTTTTTTTAGGTCGAATGACAGGAAATATGTTTATCTCTATAACACAGCAAAGCATTTAAAGGGTGAACACAATCAGCACTATAATTTCAGTACAATAACTGACATTCTCAATTATTGAAGACTCGAATTTCAAATATTTACTTCTATTTAACTAATATGTGTTATGTTTCATGATGTGCATGTTGATATTATAATATCAATATCGATCTTGTAGTGGGATATGAGTATACGTATAACTATCTCAACTCATTGGTGTCTCATGATAACTGTAAAACCAACGATAGAAAGGCTTACAACTAAGACACTGATGTTTGCATGAATTTTTGTTAACTTCGACCATAATTTGTCACAATAAACCTCATGCATCCAACCTGAACATTGTTGTCATTATTTCGCAACGTGATTGAAAAAGGTAAAATTAAAAATGTACTTATTTTTTAAATAATCAGATTCAGGGTGAAGTAACAGAGGATGCATCATCAGCCTGCCTACCTTAACTTTGAAGGGAAAACGATGCGTTCGTACTTCCCGTCCAGAGTAAACTCTTACATCCAATCCGAGACTGTCAACCCCTATCAGACTAGCTCCCTGTCAAACAGATTAAAGATTTCAATGATCTGAACTAAATGTTTATCCGCTCATATTTTCACGCTGAGGATATTGAGCATATAAGAAGCAAAGCTTGTATTTGCAGGATGTCTCAAATGGGAAAAATAATGCTGAATAAAAAAACTCTTCAAAATGTGATCAGATGGAGTATGAAGATCAATCTGGCATACTTTGGAGGCAGCAAAAGCTTCTAGTGTACGTCTAATATGTATTTATCATACGAGTTTCACTAACATCTCTGAATAAGAGTACAGCAGCAATGCGCTAGTTTGTAGTAATGGCAAATGGAAGTATGTAACCAGTAACACTAACTTGCACTATGGGGATGGGAACAGATCGATACTTGAACAAATCCATCAATAATCTACAAGCATTAAACGTGCATTTGGTTTAAATTAGAGGGCATTAGTGCCCATCAGCGCAGAGCGAATATCTTGTCTGCAGTAACTGTCATTTGAAATCTAATACTGTAGTAAATAGGTACAACAATCGATTAAATTGTGTGTTTCTATAATGCAATAATTTCATTAATTTTTCAGTAAAAGGCATTTTATTTATGTGCATCAAACTGAGGCTGCTAACCTAAAGGCTAAACAAAATAAGATTTCTCTGTCACCATCCCGAGTCCTGAGTCCTGACATATGTTAAATCTGGATTAAGAAAACTACTGGTGCTAGTAAATTAAGAACAGAAGAGGCACAAATCAGTGCTTAATGGTTTTGAGCTTATTGACCATAACAAAACAAAACATGTTGGTTTCTATATCTTTATATTCTAGAGTTAATTTAGTTTCCTTTACATTCCATTTAAAGGCATTAACATGGTTTTTATTTTTGTAACGTTTTGCCCAGAACTAATGTAAATTGAGAGGTACCACTGCATGGTAAAAAAAATCAATAAAGCCAATTTTTTATTTCTAAATTTACTGGCCATCAATAAGACATTTAAAGTGAGCCAAATTGGGATTTGTCATTTGAGCAAGATACCTCCACAATAAGACCCTTCTTTCTGCATAGGGCTTTGAGGGCATCATTGCAAACAATTCCCTTTTTTCTAAGACGCTCCAAGATTGTGGAGCTTAAGTTTGCAAGAACATCGGGCTCAGCATCTTGAAAGTCTTCCAAACTGACTGAAGACTGAAACGCAAAGAGACAAATTTATGAACAGCTCCACTCAAGAAAGATGCCATTTCAGGATTAACTTGCATGTTTCAGGCACTCCCCCCACCCAGCTAAAGTAAAACAAACAAAATAACTAACACAGTATTCCAGCTAGCCAGTATATTAATCTGAATTCCCATTGTGTTCGTATACATGCCTGAACACCATACACAGAAAACAACTCTATCCTTTTGGTCTCCAGTCGGTAGATAATTGAACTACTTTGGCTTCCATTTTTACTGGAAGTGAGGCTCATGCTTCCTCCATCTGCACATCAAAAACGGAAGCATGAGGACAGAGAAAGGGAAGCTTCTTCCACAACTCCTTCAGATCGTTCATCAAGATTAAAAAAAAAACAATGATCAAACCTTCACAAAGGACTGACTGGTGCACTAGAAAACTCTTATGAAAAGAGACGAAAAAAGTCTCATAGAAAGAGATGCAATGGACTGGACTCTAGATAAATATTTCCTTCTTCGACAAGAAATGGCAACTTTTTGGTGAAAAGGAAAAAGAGGAGCCCACAAAGTTCCAATGCAATTAAATGTGCGCCTACCTATTGCTTTTGCATGTCAAATACAGAAATTCCTCCAGTAAATGAACTTTCCTAATAAATTTATAGAAAAGAAAATTAAATGCAAATGAAGAAAGAAGAATATCTTGAGCTCAAAATGTAGATAACATAAGTTTAACAAAGGTAAACCATGGACCTAAAGTAACAAACTATGAGAATGCAGGATACCAAGAATGGTAAGCAAAAAAAATCTTAAGACCCCTCCGAGGTTGTGAATTTCATGAAAAAATTTTTTGAGGGTAATTATCAAATACCCCGCTGAAGTTTTCCAATTTCAAAAATCATCAGTGTGCCCCCTGTATTTTGAGAATTCGCTGAAAAGCCCTCAGAGGTTTCATGTAATTTGCAGTTCCCCCTTTGACCGTTAAATGGTACTTTGACTGTTAATAATTTAGGGTTAATGTTCAAAGTTCACCTTAAACTTTGTAACCCAAAATACGGGAGGCAAATTGATGATTATAGCAAACCTCAGGGTGTTTTTAAGCATGTGCAAACCCATGTCAGGAAAAAATCTACTACATTACCTGTCTGACATTTGTATTGTCATATTGGTATTATAACTATGTTGGTAGATATTCAAGATGAATGAAGCTATATGCTCATGGTAACAATTACAAATAGTAACCATTTGATATTGAATTTTTAATGTTTATATTAACATTATGTTTATGTAGTTGGAATATAAGACATTCACCTATATACTATTTATGGAACATGATGTGACATTTGTGAATAATAGAAATTTAATAAAAGAATATGCCCTTAATTTTAGACATGTTAGCCATCTAAGTGTCTATGGTTGTATCATGTTACATTTAGGTCTAAATTTGTACTTACAAAGGCGGTGGTATGAATGCATTCATTTTTTGTTCGGTGACTATTCTACTCCCTACTATTTGTTTAATTTTGATGGAACAATGGTAAATAATGTTAATTTTGCCCTATTTTAATGAAAGGATGTCTTTTTGTCGCATCCCATGAGCCGTACGACCATGAGAAAATCGCAAGATGAAGCTATAGTCGTTGGATCACGAAAATCTAGCCTCAAAATATCCGACCCAATCCTTAAAAAGCCACCAAAGTTTTTTAAATTGAGCATAAAAACCCTGCGTCCCTTATGTTTAAAATGCTTAAAATGGTCCTCTTACTTCCTTCAAGTTTATTGAGGCATCTCTTATGTCTTATCTTCACCACTGAAACAGTTTCAGCCGAAACTACTCTTTCTCCTCCCATGACCTTTATGAAAGTGAAGATTTTATAGTGATTCAATTGATTGAACTTATATTTTGTGCTATCTTTTCCACTATTATACCATTTTCATTTATAAGGCTAAATTCAAAATGACTCTAAATGCTCTCTAATTTCTTTATTTTGCACATGAGATGCTTAGTTTTATGCACTCACACATGAATCTGTTTTTCTTCCCCTCTCTCTCTTTATTTTCTTATTAGTGTATTTTTTAAAACTTTTAGTGTTTTTCAACTTGCACTTTTAATTTACTATCCATAGATGAATTTTCATCTTCCATGTCTACATATCAAATACTAAAAAATATCATATACACATTCCTTCGCCAAATAATTACCATATATTACAGAAACCATACATATAATGCTATAAAAGTTTTCCCTCTTAACTTACAACTTTTAAGTTTCCTCTTTTTTACTTTATCTTTTTTATAGAATAAACTTAATTATTAAGTTTTTTTCTTCTTTTTTTACTAATAGTGCACTCTCTTTACTTTTCCTTTTACACCTTTTTTTGTGATTTCATTTTTCACATCCCATTTTTAGAAGTTAATGATACCATTTCTCCTTTTCATGAGTCTTTATTTCTGTTTATATTTTTAAATGCTTTCAATTCAATCATTGAGTCACTTTTTAATCATTTGTTTGCTTATTCTAAGCTTTGTTTCTTACTCATTTTTATTTGCTTATAATTTAAATACTCAAATTTTATTGAAGTAATACTTTAGTGTTATTTCTTTTCTAATTGAGTGTCTTTCTATTTATTTACACTTTTTATCTTTATCATTTTAAATACATACTACAATTTTGTCACTTTATGTCCTTTTATCAAATTAATATGATTTCTCTTTTACATATAATGCCATCATGTTTGTTTTTATCACATATGAATGCAACATTTATCTTCCTTGGTTAGTGATCTCATTGTAAATGAAAATTTGGTGATGAATTAGTTGATGAGGCTTACAATTTCCACCCTTTCTTTTCTAATTTTGGGTGTGTTCTTTTGTGGGTTTTTGGGAAAAGAGAATGACTTTTTTTAAATTGATATAGAGCTAATTTGTGTGAGAAAATATTACTTGAAAAAATTGATTTTACATATTGAGAAGGTTTTATGTGCAAAATGAACATAACATTGATCAATTTTTACTAAAAATATTTTCATAATGTTAAAAGGGGAGAATTTATGTAGTCAAAGTTCAATATTTAGATTAAATTTTGTTTTGAACTTTTAAAAGGGAAACAAATTATTACAATTAATTAGTCATTAATCTTCCTAATGCTTATTATTTAGTTAATTTACTACTCAAAACCATTTCTCGACCTGATATCATAATTAATATTTAGCAAATTTAAGTAGTACAAATTATGAGTGAGATCTGTCCTTAAATATGGAGATATGAAAATGTAGTGTAACTTTTGTGAATGAAATATGTAGTTGCTTAGTGCAATGTAAAATATAACTTCTACTAGCTTGCAGATATTTGGTCATTATAATAGTTATAATTGTGTGATATTTTCATAATCTTATTAAATTAACATAATGCTAACTGCAGTGAAGCGCAGGAAAAAAATGCCTCATTTACACTATTGAATAAAAATCATGGAAATATCAAATCTGTACCATCCGAGAAGCAGCCATCACTATTGTCTAAGTGAAATAGTTCTCTCAAATATGATTCTTCCTCATCAAAAACAGGTCTGAGGCATGCGAGCATAGCAACAGCATTTTTGGGATGGTCCATGTCTTGTTCATACTCTACATTAACAGACTGCAAACACACAAATAATATGTATTATTGCCATCTTCCAACAGGAATAAACAATTAATGAGCAAAATGTTCGCAACTTTATAATTTCCAGTTGAAAGAGGTCATGTACTTCCTACTGCTGGATAAAAATTTAGAATCCATGGAATAAAATAAGGTTAACCAAAAGCAAATAAAGAATAATGTTAAAAAGTAGTGAATGAAATGATTATGTCGCTGCCTGACACAGAACTATGAGCATCAAACAGAGTATATCTCAGTTCATTCAGATTAGGGGCTCACAGCACCTTCACTTTAATTTACATATCTGATGGATAACTAGAAAATTCAAGTATCGCACCTGTGTTAAGCATTTGGCAAAGTATATAGGATGAACCCAGCCAGAATTTACAGGGCTTCCCAAATCAACTGGAGCCTCAGAAGGTTCCAAATCCAAAACCTATTTAAATAGATACAAATTGTTTGAAACTGAATTAGTGAAAACCTACAAGCATTCTGTTTAAAGAAGGAAGGTAGGTAATAAGCATTTGCAAACCTCAAAATAATAATCCTCATAAGAAATTTCATCATCAGCCTCGAACTCTGAAACATATTCACTGCTCATCCTTTTCTTTTCATACATCGTGAAGTTCATTCCAACCAGAGCATTCTGAATCAAATCATTACATAGAGTGCTTTATGTGAAAAGAACTACTTAGAGCACAGTGCATTACAGCCAAAAAAAATCAGCTAACACCAATACAGATGTAAGATTCAGACAAACCGAAAGGACTGACAGGAAATATATGGCCACCTTTTTCTCAATTCAATAATTCATTTAGAGGTAACTAGTTACTTTAATCACTTCTCACTCTATTTCGCTTACCATGGACTATAATCCCAAATTGGCATACTTATAATTACTCCCAAGTCTTAACAGCTGCTAATCTACACAGTTCAGCAACACACTTCACCCTTGATTCAAGAGGATAAATATGAGCTCTTGGAATTGCAATGGAAATGTTTGAGCTGAAAATGGAAGCAGCTGCCTCAGATTGAAGTTGATAGCAAACAGGAGATATCCTAAGACAGTAGCTTACCAACTTTTGGCACACCGAGTTCAACCATCCAGACTGACTTAAAGTTAAATGCTTTCCGGGTAGTTCGACCATCCTTTTCATACAAAGAGTCACAGCCTTTATAAAACTCCTATTACTTCACATTGTAAAAACTAATTTTTCAGATTCAGATTTTGAACTCAAATTAAATCAAAATCAAAATATTTTAACGCTGCAAACATGGAGTAACAGGCTTGCTCTTAGAAAAAGTAAAGCCAAGCTTTTAACCTGGACATTTTTCATTATTCTGTTTCTTAATAAGATCTTAATAAGATAAAGGTACAATCAAGGCAAAAGAAAAAAGTGCCATCAAATGAATATTTACAGGAAAAATAGTGGGGAGTGTCTATCAACTCCCCATCTTTAATATTCATATCCCTATTAAAGGACACATTTAAAATGAGCAAACTCATTAACTAGGGATGATAAGCATAAATCTATTTCAATGTAAAATCAGAAGTTCATGTCAGTTAGTATGTCCCATTGATATATTGCCTCTTTTCCCCCTTGAATGTGTACTAGTGGCAAAC
Source organism: Stellera chamaejasme (assembly GCA_024586325.1). Lineage (NCBI taxonomy): Eukaryota > Viridiplantae > Streptophyta > Magnoliopsida > Malvales > Thymelaeaceae > Stellera > Stellera chamaejasme. The sequence goes on along the minus strand of CM044984.1, from coordinate 39,944,716 downwards.
ATCTGCAATGGTTATGGGCTAACCAAAGTTTTTCACTCACGTTTGACTAGGCAAGGAGATTAAGGAGTGTTGCAAATTTTGGTCTAAGAATAGTAAATTATGGGCTAAGAATGGTAAAAATAGGTTTTAAAAGTTACTTTAAAAGGGCATGTTCAGTTTTCTAGGAAAATGTTACCGTTTTCTGGGATGAAGGGAGTATTTAAATTTAATAAAGAACAACGAAAACTCACCACAGGGTTTCTTGCTCCAGGATCTTTTAAAAGATTCTCATTATCATAAATTTCAAAGAAGATATCTGCATACATTTGAGGACAAGAAAATTTATTAATCAACAAGCGGAGAAGGTTATAGTGTACTATATGGATAATTATATTAAGAAGAGAACTGGCCTCCATAATCATCAATAACATATGGAAATTCAGCGCACGAAACTTGTTCATAGTGTCCAGAATGTATTGTCCCAGGGAAGACAAGCAAAGCAGAGCTATTAGCCTAAGGAAAAAGATAAACTTCAAAAACGATGTACAGGATCAATTTCCTGGTCTCCGGCAGAAGACTTTTATGAAATCTATAGTTAGGAACTGAGACTTTCTTCCATACACACCTCAATGGTTGTCCTAGCTATTTCAGCAGAAGATAGATTATAATCCTGGGCCCTTTTGCAGACTTTTAGCTCCTCAAGTGGATGATAACCATGGTCTCTTACATAATTTGATGAATCGGGCACAGAATCTGAGTAGTCAGCAGCAACAGAAGCTTTAGAAAAGCAAAGATCATATCCCATGAGTAACCAACGGGATTGTGCTGACCCAATATACGTATTCTTGGATCTGAAATTGGGACGCAACTAATGTCAGCATTGAATATGAAGATTGAATAGTGAAACTGGGGAAGCAAAAATGTAAAGGGAAAAGTGGACGTAAAACCTAGTCCCTGATTGAAAATAAATTAGCAAGAGAAAGAGATAAAATAAGCATAGCTAAAGTTTATTGAGTGAAAGGGAAATAAGCAGAAAGAGCATAGTTTATAATTTCTATTTTCTTGACATGAATGAATTGTCTAACGATTCTGCCTGCAGGATTAATGCTTAACTGCCTAGCTTCAATTCTGATATTCATGATATTCAAGTTTCACTGTCTACTTTGATCAACTTAAAATGAACCATTCAATTCTGATAGATATCAGATGATCTGTTTCATTTGCCTATTTTAAGTTTGTTTCTTTTCCTCATCAACTTGTTATGGTGCATCAGACTTCATAACAAGTACCGTCAATTACACCTGTAACTATCATACTCCAACTAGATCCTAATAATGATAAGTTTAAAGGCATGTAGCTCATATCGCCAATCATTGCATATGAAATGCACAGAAAGAGAATGCGGTAAGGCAAAGATGTAGAAGGCATTCTACAAGACTTTCTATTCATGATCTTTTCAAAGGAAAACAAGCTTTCAAAAGTAAACGGTTTCACTAAACCTCTTGTAACATGCTTGATTTCTGTTTGAGAGCATCCACCTAAGGATTATATGGTTGGTATGGTCCAATACATCATAAATCATTCATCTGATTTCAACCTGTAGACTACAATAACGGATCCATATCTATAATGTAAATGAGCTCAATGTTGAACCATGGCCAGCACGTCAAGTGGCAAAATAATTTGCCAAACAGAATCAAGTTTGTCACAAAGACGAAAGAAAAGAACCTTACAAAGGAATATTAGGGGCTTAAAAAGGGCAACAACCATATCGGTTTTCTACAACTGAAGCCCATATCCTAATTCACTGGCACATCAAGGGGGGTAAAGAAATGTGCACCTCATGCCGAAAGGGTCAGTAGTTCTGCAACGGTCAAACGCCATTTTCTTGGCATTGCTGAAGGACCCATATGAAGTTGAGCAACAAAAAACTTCATCGTGAAAATGGGACAAACCTGTTACAAATCAAAGCATCCAACAGATTAAGGTCAGCAGAGAGAAAACATTAGGGAGGCTCCATAATCGATTTTGCCTCAGTTCAAATGAGGCAAAGAATCTACACGAGATCGTCTTGGTCCATACAATAAGTATCGTTTCCAATCAAATGAACTGATACAGATGGAAAAGAATGTAGCAAGAAGAATCGGTTGTCAAAGAGGAATTAGGATTTAGAAGACGCAGAAGATAAAGAATATGGGATTAATTACTACCGAATGGAAGTGAAGAAGCAACTGAGAACGACATGGAAACGAAGAGTGATCAGCAGTCAAGCTTGAGGATCAGCTGAGCGGAGACGACGACAATATGAATGGGCCATCAAAATCCTTGTCAGGAACTCCTCTTCTGTGTCCTCGTATCAATGGCCATGTCTCGGTGCGCAGGTCCCTGGGCCCGGCCCCCGACTCATCTTACTGTAAAAACTAACTATAAAAAGCACCACACCAAAATTACAAAATACCAAAACTAAAAAATCGAGTCAAATTTTAGTGTAATTTGAATAATCATTAACGTTTAGCGTTTCGAAGCAATTTCATAAGAATCGAGTTGAATTGTGTAATCAATGGATTGAATTTCTGTATATATATCAAGAAAGCGTCGAGCTATTCGTAGAACTCGAGCAAACTAAAGCTCAGAATGAGTTGAAAGCATAGTTTTGAACATTTTCGGCTATGCTAGGCGCATCATGTTTAGGCCAAGGAGGAAGAAATAGGTAAAAGACTATTTTTTCCTACAACTATGTATAATTTTTCATTCTAGTCATAAAGTTAGATATTTTATCAGATAAGTTTCAAAATTTTGTTCAAATGTTAACACTTATGCCCAAACATTTATAAAATTACTAACGGATATGATTTTTCCATCAGTCCTAAATGTTTTATTTATTCACAAAATTAATCACTCTTAATAATCCTTGTCATTGCAAACATTAATGAAATTAAATCCTCACATATCTATAATGATGAATTATTGAACTAGTTGATTTGATTTGGTTTATGAATCATATATGCGTTTGATATTAAAATTAAATGGTATCTAGGTACTATATATATATATATTTTACTATATATATATATATATAACCACCGGCACATAATTTCTGGTACGTCCGAGATACCACCAATACACCGGTACTGTTTCGTACCGTTCAAAAACCGTTACGGTGACCGGTACGATTTTTAAAACCTTGTCTAAAACGGTTCACTGGTGGCTTGGGCTTACCTCCGTCACGGCGGCATGGGCTTGTCTGTGTCGTAGCGTCAACCAAGCGATGACAATGGAGAAGGTAGGGTTCAGGAGCAAGAAAGGAAAGAAATAGAATATTGGGATTAAAGTGTTAAAATTAGAAATATTAGAGACAATATGAGTAATTAACCATAAAATTTTTAACGGTTTACTATCATTACAAACAATCAAATGAGATAACCGAAGGTTTCACTAAACATCAGGGCTAATTGAAGGTTTTCAAAAATAGGTGGGACAAATGGATGATTTCATTAAATCACAGATTGTTTTTGTAATTTATCCAAACTAAAAAGTGATAGTAACGCTTAATCCCAAAACAATTAGAAAGACAACCTTTGAGTCCCAAAACTTAGGGCCCCGTTAGATGAGGGAAATCCTTTTCATTTTTCATTTCTATGTGTAGTTTTTCAATTCACTTTTTAGAAAACATGTTTAGTTATTTCATATAGAAAACACTTTTCTAAGAATTAATTTTGAAAAAAAGCGTTTAGTTGAGAAAATTCACAACTTAGAAAAATACATGTAAATATATTCATGCAACAATTCAACATTAATTAACAGTACAATGTCAGAGACACCAAAATCCAACAACTAGCATAAGAAAAATACATGTAAATATATTCATGCAACATTAATTGCGTCGACGAATCCTCCGCTGGTAGTCATTCCACATCCTTGTAGCTAACTCATCTCTCATACTTCTCATTTGAGCTGTTTGAGAAGAATCAACTTCAACCACTTGATCAACACCAAAATCATCTTCACCCTCTCCACTATCATGTCCTTCCTCCTAAACTCGGTAAATATTTCATCTATTTCATCTTGCATTCAGATGAAGTTGTGCAATACACAACAAACGATGGGGATCAACCGCTGCACAAGAAGCAGATAACTATATATATGCTTCAAAATCGGAAATCTTTTTTTCAACACACCAAATGCCCTTTCTATCACATTACGGCAAGAAAGAGTGTGTATAATTGAATAACTCTTCTTTCCCTCTAGATCCTCTCCTACCCCGAAAATCTTTCAGGTGATAGATATGCCCTTGATAAGGAGTTAAAAATCCGGAAATATTTGAAAACCCGGAATCTATCAAATAATAATGACTGCACTAACAAATAAACCAAACATACACATAAAAGGTATAAGATTCACTAAACAAAAATGAAAGAGATTAATGATCAATATAATACGAGTTTTAAGAAAACTTGCCTTGCAAGGGTAAAGGGAACTCATTCTCCAGCCTAGAGATTGCATCCATGAATATGCGAGAGTCATTTATTGTGTCTTCCCATCCGGTATACACAAACATGAACATCATATTATGTGAACAAACCGCCAAAACATTTTATGTAACTGCAACACCCTTTCTACCACGAAAAGTGTGTTGTCTGGAAGCCGGTGCACAAGTAGCAACATAAGTGCCATCCAGTGCACCAATGCAATTCTACAATAAAAGGAAAAAGAATCAAATAATGGCAAGAGTATATATAAACTACTTTAATAAGATGCATATAGATAAGGAGAATCATGTAAATGTACCTTGAAATAAGGATACCACTTCTTATGCTTTCAAATTTCAGGCTGCACATGACCACCTACAGTTGAAGGTTTGATAATATCCTTTGCCAAAGCTGTTAATGCCCTCACAACCACGTTAAACCAATGACTTATAGTACCGGTTGAATGCTGAAATCTCTCAGCTACATTCCTTTGGCCAACAGCATTGGATAAAATTGACACACAAATAGTTACACCTTCTTCCACTGATACATCCTTCTTCTCCTTCAACAAATTCATTCTCTTTAATCGATCACATAAATTTCTCAAGACATGAGGCTTCATCCTAAATTTCTCCAGTAGGTAATGAGTTTCTAATCTTGTTATTAATTTATACTACTAAGCTAGTAATAGTAATGAACTTATACTACTAATTATTACAATTATATATATATACTCCTATCGGATTGAAGCAGCGGAATCATCAGATTGCTCAGGTCACATAACGGACGAGATGGAGCAGGTATAATACCTTAAGAAAATGCTCCCAAACCTCATTTGATGCCTCCACAATGTTGAAGTTTTCATTCCAAGTGACTCTCGTGTGTGCCAATAGCTGTGAGAACATGCGAGTCCTAATTCGAAGTCTATGATACTTCGCCTTCAACTTATCACCTCCGTAATTGACCCCCGTAGCAACGAACATCTCTTTACTCATAGCCTCCCAATCTGCTGACTTGTAAACGAGAGCTTTGTTAGGATCATTGACGGTCCTCTCATGCAGCATGTGAAGGAAGGCAAGCTCATTCTTCTCCGGCCAGTCCTTCTTCTCATCAACGTCCTTCGAACTTGTAGACATCTACAATTACACAAGGGCATCAACACTCTTAGGAAAGGGTAGCAATCAAAACCATATATGCTTAACGTACAATCAATTTCAGTAGAACACACAATCCTCAAATTGACCCCAAACTCATAATCTCACCTCACTAATCTGAAAGAAGACTTAAAAACTTTCACTACTAAAACAGGATTAAACGCCTGATTCTTTATCTGGGTACGTGCACTACTCTAAACCACGTATACTTAACGCCATTGATGCCAAAAAATGTATGTTTAATGCCATTGATGCCAAACAGCAAAAGGGGACGAACATCACAATAATATCCCTAACTCTAGAAGAACACACAAACACACAAATTAATTAGCAAAAGGGGCAGCTCAAACATTTCACCATAAACACAACGCAGCTCAAAAAACAACCAGCAAGTAATCAGATCGGCCGAAAACAAGAAACACACCCAATAAACAGCGAGTAATCATATGGAATTAAAAATGAGGTTGCAAAACATTGAGCCCTCAGATCGGCTGGAATTGAAATCAGATCGAAAGTGAGAGAGAGGGGGGGGGACTTACCGGTGGCGATGCGAAGTGACCGGCGACGAGGCGAGATCGGCGAGGCTGGACGTCTGGCGAAATCGACGAGGTTGGACGTCTGGCGAGATCATTGAGGCTGGACGTTTGGCGAGATGTGTATTGGAAAGTAATTTCTCGAGAAAATACAAAATGGAAACGTTTAATTAAACACGTTTTCCTTCTCTCTTTTTTTACTTTTCCGAAAATACACGGGAAATACTCGGGAAAATGGAAAATTATTCCACACCTAAAGGCAACCTTATTTTTCTTTTTATGTTAGTCCCAAAAGAAGTTACTCCCTTTGTCCATTTTGATTATAACACTTTATTCTATGGATCGTTCTAAATATCTGCAACATTTTTTTATTTAGTAAATTTTTTAAAGTAAAAACATTGATTCATTTTTTCAATAATATCTTTTTATTTATTTATTATCTGATTTTACATCACTATTTCAACTAATTTTATCCACTTAACATTTATCTTACTATTTATTAGTAGTTTTTTATAATTTAATACCACTAACTCTACTAGCTTAACTTTTAATCTTTTAGACGTAATTTTATCAAATTTTCATTTTTTTCTCCTCATCTTAATCTTTGTACCATTCTTAAATGTTCTAAAAATTAAGGGAAGAAGAAAATTAAGGGAGAGAAAATAATATGATGAACGAGAAAATGTTATTCATTCTAGCAAAAGCAAGAAGATTAAGAATATTGTTGATTTGATAGCTAGATTATATGCAGGCGAGTGAGAAAACAGAACCAGTGGAGATGGATCAGCAAATTTGAGAAATGTTGTGATGAAGAAGTGATCAATCAGATCCAGACGACGAAGAGGAAGATGAAGATTTATGACAAGAATGCTCTTCCTCTTCTTCTTCACCTCCACCTACAAGCATGCCCCCAACTAACCCTCCTACGATCCCTCCCATCGCTGCTCCGAAGAATCCCGATTTCTCTTCCTTCTCCTCCTTAAACTTTTCCGGCGGCGCGTACCCGTACGCTCCTTGCGGCGGGTACCCATATCCTGGCGGCGGGTACCCTTGACCCGGGTACCCCCCAGGAGGAGGGTATCCATACCCGTATTGATCAGGTGGCGGAGGGTAATACGGACCCCCGACGCTGGTCCCCGGAGGCGCAAATCCGTACCCGTCCTCTGGCGACGGCACATCGAATTTCTCACCGAACCGAAACGAGAAGGTCAGCGTTCCTTTGGGTTTTCCGGAGGGTTTCTTGACCTGGTAGCTGACGGACTGGGAAGAGCTGTCGGCGGCGGCAGAGTGGAACAGCTCTAATAGCGGGACTTTGACTTTTCCGACCTCCTTGTCGCCGAGGGTGCGCTCCGAGATGAGCTTGAAAACGAGTTTGAGATCGTTCTTGTGGAGCTTCGAGTCGTCGACGGTGAACTGGGTAGAGAAGTTCCATGTGGGGTTAGCGCCGCCGTCGGAGTCGGTGTGGGACCTGGCCTTGTCCTTGTTCTCTTTGTCGCCGGAGATTTTGACGATGGCATAGACTTCCATTCTGGTGAAGCAATTGACGACGTTAAGGTCATGGCCCGAGGCCAAAGTGACGTGCACCATTCGACGCGGCGACATGGCTTAATTAAGGTGCTTTGCATTCAACCTTTTTCAAGTTTAAAATTTCAATCTTGCATGCATGTAATGAAAGTAAACAAAAAAATTCCTATTTAATTTGGCTAAATTTGAGGCATTGCTTTTGTTGGTGATCGTGGAGATAATTGTGGTTATTTACTACGGTGATTAAGTTTTTTACCCGACGAAAACAATTATGGACCGTAGACGTATAAACAAAACAGGTCCATTAATTAGTAGCCAGTAGATTTGTTGCTATAGCCTAGAGAGCAGGGTAGTGTTCTTTATGCAAAAAACACACGAAAAATAAACTAACTATTCCCTCCAACATTTGACGATCACCTACATACAAAAACATACAAAAACGAGTCGAGCTTAGTAGAGTATTAGGTTGTTTAAGTTAGGCTTGAAATTTGTATTGGGTCTGAAATTTTGTTGAAGCTTAGCTTGAATAAAATATGAACGAGCTATGAACAAGCTTTAAATCAATTGAATTTGAACAGAGCCTAGCCGAACAATAAGGTATTCATGTTAGACTTGAAATCTACATCGAGTCTAGAAATTTGTTCAAGCTTGGCTTGATAGTCACTCAAGCGAGCCATGAAGAAACCTTTAATCAAGCCGAGCCCGAGCCAAGCTCGAGCTATTCGTTCAACTTTCATCCCTACACGGATTAAGAATGTTAACTTGAGGGTAAATAGGTAAAATATGTATATAAGACAAGTAACTTTTTTAGTGGAAGAGAGATAAGGGCAATAAAGTAAAATTGTAAAAAAAATTCCTTAAAATGAAATGTAGTAAGTTTTTTTTAACAATCCAAAAAGAAAATTTGTAACAAATTTTAAGGGGTGAATGAAGTATTTGAATTTTGTGGAGGTATTTATGAGAGAGAATTATGAGGGAAATCTCCTATTATATCTTATTACAGGATCATCTAGGTTAGTATGAAATGTAGTAAGTATTTGAATTTTGGCGCTGGGCATAACGGCCTTTCTTGAGGCCGACCTTGACAGAGCGAGAAACCGGCTTCTTCTTCCGATCGCCGACTTTCCTTCCAGCGGCTCCTTTCTTCTTCTTGCCTCCGATTGTAGTTTCGGTCTCCATGTCCCTGCTGTGAATTGAGAGAGAATTTAAGAGAGTAGAAACAGATCTGAGTTCTTCGTTTGATTCATGATTCATCAGAAGAAAGGAAAACATAAGAATTAAATAATTAAAACAAAAAAATATATTTGTTTATTATGTTACCTCAAGACACCTAAGCCAATTAAATGACAAACATGTAAAGAAGCAGCTGCCACCGCATCAGTTATTGTTCAACATCGACGAAACTTAATTCAAGCGAACAAATAAAAAGAAGGGGAGGGGGAAAAAAACAGGCAACACACACTGACAAAGAACCAAAATACAGAGGTGTCATGCAACGTCTGCAACTTTATGGGAAACACACGAGGAAAAACATAAAAGCGAGTGAGAGGCACGCATCAAGGATGTTGCGCGTTTTGTGAAACCATTTAGGGTATTTTTACGATGGGGTAATTAACCTAACCTTAGTAATTAGGGTAAATTACAAAAACCCCCATGAGGTTTGGTCAAATCTTCAATTTGCTCCATCTATTTAAAAAATTCAACAGTGATCCCCTGAGATTTAGTGAAATATTCAGTTACCTTCTTGACCGTTTGTGTTATTAGTTGACCGTTAAGAATTTTAGGGTTAACTGCTCTTATTCTCACAATATTGTTTACCCTAATACTTCAACCTAGACGTTTTGTTTCTCTCCTTTCTCCCTCTCAAACCGTGCACCCTACCTAATCGTCGTTGTTTGGTCACTGTCACAACGCAATGAGCTCAGACCGCAGAAACACAGGTGAGCCCATGCTGCTACGGCACAAATGACCACGAGCTGCCCATTAAATGTTTCAACTCTCAGCTCACTCAGGCTACAGCCGCCGCCGACGAGAGCGACCAGCCTGGAAGCCCTCATACCCTCAGCTCGCGGCGCCCCCAGCCGACCGGCGACCAGCCCCTCAGCAGCTCAGCTTCCACGTGCTAGGTGCTCCACCTTGCTGCTGCTCCGGCTGCAACTGCCGACCGCCTAACTGCTCCAGCTCCTGCTCGACGTCGATCGAAGGCGACGCTATACTGACCGCGCCCCCCGCTGCAATCTGCTATCGCTGACTAGGTGAGGTGTATGAGTATCATTGATTTCAATAGAAATAGCCAAATGCAAAGCAGTGAAATCAGTATCGTTTATGAATACAATTGGCTCTTGATTTAAATCAGTATCATTGAACCGCCGAATGCAGCAATTGATTTGTATATATAGGTGTATTAATTTGGGAAATTTCATTTGGGTACAGCCCGGCATTTATTAATTTGTAAAATAAAAATAAAAATAAAAACAAAAAACTGCATCTCAAAATTCAGGGCAACCCGGATTTATCTGACCATAACCTGAAATTTTCAGATGTCAGGTACTATATATTCTTATTAGCAGTGACTCGGTTTATTGGAAAGGTAAAAATGTCTGATTTCAGATGCTAATGACTGGCATTTTAAGTGCTTCTGAGAGACTATGGCAGAAAATACTTGTGAAGTTTTGTAGGTTTCATGTTGTTGCGTCAGTGATTGGTAGTCTGTCCAGAAAGGAGATGATAATTTGGTGGCTCTGCAGAAATTTAGCATTTTCTCGGTGTTCGTCATGTGGATTTCTGAAGGGATTTAATCAGCAGCAGAAGTTTACTCTCGTGAACGTGAGGTTAAAATGGGTAAAAGACAAGGCGTTAGATGCTGCTGTTTGTGGGCAGAGAGAAGTGAGAGCAGCAGATAATCTGGTTTCCATTATTGCATCTTTCCCTGATGAATGTGTTCCGATTTATCGTCTCACCAAGCAGCGTGGCCAACTGGGGCTACCTCATGATCTCAAGCTTTCATCATTCCTTAGGAGATACCCTACAGTTTTTCATGAGTCTTTCATGCTCGATAGTGGAGGCACACGCGTACCTTGCTTCGGGTTGTCCCCTGAAGCCCGAAGTCTTCACCACGCAGCACTTGCTGCATCCCAGCAGAATTCTACAGATCATGTTACTAGGCTTCGCAAATTGCTGATGCTTACAAAGAACAGGATCCTTCCTTTGCAGACAGTTGACCAGTTAAAGTGGGATCTGGGATTGCCATACGACTATAATGATTCCTTAATTCCTCATCATCCAGATTTGTTTGCTTTGCTGCAACTTCCCGATGATCGTCTTGGCTTAAAGCTCTTGGTGTGGGACGATAAACTAGCTGTCTCGCAGTTACAGAGTAATGCAGTGTTCCAACAAGAGGAGGAAGACATCAGAACTAATTGTTTATCTTTTCCCGTTAGCTTCACAAAAGGTTTCGGTCTGAAGAGGAAATGCATGAAGTGGTTAGCAGAATGGCAGAAACTTCCTTACAATTCACCTTACATTGATGCTATGCACTTGGATCCACGAACTGATGTTTCAGAGAAGAGAATTGTGGGTGTGTTTCATGAGCTTCTTCACCTCACCCTGCAAAAGAAAACTGAGCGCAAGAATTTCAGTAACCTCCGAAAACCGTTGTCCTTGCCCCAAAAGTTCACCAAGGTATTTGAGCGCCATCCTGGCATCTTTTACATCTCCAGGAAGTCTGATACTCAAACTGTTGTTCTTAGGGAAGGCTATGATCACCAGCGACTTCTACAGAGACATCCTCTTGTGGATATTAGAGAATGTCTAGGAAGCTTGATGAATGATGGTTTTCTTAATAGAAGTAGGGGTTTGTACAGGCAAACTGTCACTGCTGGTGCTGAAGCATCTGAGATGTCTAGCAGTAATGAAGATGGTGTCCAGACTCTTAGTGCAGACTCAGAACTAGATCAAGATTTCTTCTCTGAATACGAGTCCGATAGCCCTGTGCAAGACCCTTGTTGAACGATCTTCATGGTTTAGTACGTGTTTCAGATAGAGTTGCTGTGGATGGTTTGCCATCCTTCTTCATCAGACCTTGGAAAGCAATGCTGATGGGCATCTGTAGCATCACAGGAAAGATCTCATTCTCATCAGCTTGGCTGGTCTATAGCCTAAAGAGACTTGAAACTGAGAGGTGAAAGCAAGATGAAGGAAACCAGCGACAAACTGCACTGAATGACAATTAAGAGATTTCCAGGTCAACATGCACCCATCTGTGACCCATCCAGATTACGTTTTTATGAAGGTATGAAACCTCAGTACTTGTTAATTGATCGACTAATTCTCACAGCAAGTTTGAAGTTTCTTTCTCCTTTTTAAAAGCTATTTTTTTTTTCAGAACATCGTTGAATGCATTTTGGGTCGATTCCGTATGCCAGTGCTATTATGTTTTCTCTATCTAGTGCTTGTATTTAACTGCAATTTTCATATGAAAAAAATTATTAAAAAAAAATTGTTAAAAACTGTATTTTAAACTTAAGACACATCGATTGATTATTTTTATATAATTTATTTGACCATGTTAAAATGTTTGAATAAAAATTTTATAGATTAAATGCTGAAAAATAAACTCGACAACAAAAAGAGTATTACATTATTTGTTGAGTAAAGTTACAAGTGCTGCTTAGTTAAAGGTAACCATGGTTTGCTACATCAACCAGAAATCATAATACACTTAATGCTAGAGTTTAATGGTTTTGAGAAAATTGTCCAATTGGCGTGAAAGATTATGACTTTTGATATGGTGAAAGGTGAAGAAGGGTTATGCTATTGCGCAGTGATTAGCCAAGTTAATACAGATGTAAGAAGATTTGAGGATATATATATACCATCGTAAGTGGCAAGAAAAAGAGAAAGAGACAAGCTAAGGAGTGACCTAATTGCTAGGTTTGCTACTTGATACATTGAAATCTCAGACAGTAGAAATGAATCCTAAAGACTGCTATGACCCGTAACTGAAAGGCAGCTATATTCTACTAAAACGAGGAGACTTGATAAACATGATTTAAATGAACAATACAGCATCTAGATCATCTGTCTACTGTACAGAGAATTGGCACGTACAATGTTGACTTTGTTTTCTTTTTTCTTTATTGTTAGTAACACACCTGATTTGTCATGCCAATGATGTTCAACCTTGTAAGAACAACATGCATTCACAAAATTCCACCTTCTGAAAATACCTGATCTCATCGATAGTTGCCACCATAGGGCTGTTGAGGCGCATAACCACTTGAACCCATCATTGGACCATAACCACCAGGCATTGTTGATGCAGCATGCATTCCTACTTGTGGTTGGAAGTTTACTCCTTTCGCCATTCCCATGCCCATGTTCAATCCCATACCGTTAGGCTGTTGATTCATACCCCCATAACCTCCTATACTCATGGCTGCACCAGGGCCTCCAACCATCCCCATCCCCATTCCAGTACCTGTTCCCGGTGCCATTCCCATTCCCATTCCTGGACTTATCATTGAATTGGGTGGAGGCCGTAAAGTGCTAGCCCCAGCTCGACCCATCCCTGACCCAGATCCCATAGCTTTACCCATAGTCACAGTAGATGTAACCTGAGTTGCAGCAGGTTTTTCTGCCCTCTTCTCCTTCCGATTCATAGCCTCAAAGTCAATCCCAATGTCGGAGAGTGGATTTGTTTTAGCTGCACAGGGGAACAAAAATTAGTTTTCTGACTGATGAGTACACAAGCTGAGTTATGCTAATACGAATGCTAAGAACTCACGTCCAGAAATGTTGAAATTAACTAATCCCCGGCTAAGTGTATCAGCCCAAACTGCTGACTTAGGTTCAAATTTTTCCTTTAGTTGAGGAACAGCCTGAGGAGTTTTGGAGGCGATTTCGTCAGCTTGCAAAAGAAAGTTGCCCGGAACATTGGTACTGCTTGATGTCGATGATGCACTTGCTCCTTGGTGGGTACTTTTTGGCCTAGTTGGGGCAGCACAAGGCTGTTGTGAAACTGAATTTCCTCCACTAAGCTGCAAAGCTTGTCTGGCAGGAGAGTGAGGTTCAGTAGCTTGCGAACTTACAACAGATGCAGATGCCCCCTGGGGGAAGTAGCTTCCACTACTGCTTTGTGAAGCAGGTCCAGAAGCCATCCTGGGTGCTGTGTCTGGAGCAGGTAGAGCCATATGTCTTGACTGTGGGTTAAAGCCGCCACCCATATTACCAGCAATTGATAGTGATGGCTGGCCATATGGGTTAGAAGATGGTAGTCTTAAATTACTGAACGGATCAGCAGCAGGCAGTCTGTGTTGGCTATATGGACTAGCATGCAGCTGCTGACCATATGGATTGCCAGCTGGCTGTGGATATCCATAAGGATTGACAGTGAGCTGAGACTGGCTGTATGGTTTTACAGTTGGTTGTGGAGGCTGGCCATAAGTGTTTGCAGGTGTTTGAGATTGACCATATCCGTTGGCAGTTGGTTGTGGTTGAGGCTGGCCATGCGGATTACCAAGGGATTGTGAATGGCTGTATGGGCTGACTGTGTGCTGTGAAGGGTGGAAATATGAATTAGCAGACTGTATATGTTGGTTATATTGATTGGCAGTGGATGATGGAAGATAGGCATATGGATTAGCAGATGACTGAGTCTGCTGCCAAAACATATTAGCATTTGGCTGGGCCAGTTGGCCATAAAGGTTAGTGTTTGGTAATCCTGGTTGACCATATACATTACCACCAGGCGATGCTGGTTGGCTGTTTCCAGGAGCACTTATTTGTGCAGGTTGACTGTAGGGGTTAGATGTTTGGTGTGATGGTTGGTTATAAGGGTTCGAAGTTTGTTCTGCTGGCTGCCCAGGTGGAGATGCTAATGTGGCCTGTGAAGTTGCAATGTCTAATGATTCAACTGGTGGGAGGATACCTGCCAAAATGTCGTTCTCCTGTCCTGGAGTGGAGTGTTCTTGAGGCAGAGATTGGGAAGGAGTCGATATAGGTAGAGTATACGAGACACCAGGGGAAGAGGAAGCAACCGTGGGAAATGAATCCTGAAACTCCAAATTTGTTATTTCCTCAGGTTGATCTGAAACAGGGTGTCGCAAGCGAGCATTTTGGACCTGTTGCTGTTGGTCCCCAACTGGGGTCTCATCTGTCATAATTGCTTTGAAGGGGCCATCACCAAATGGATCGTCAAAACCCTGTTAAAAGCCACACAGGTGAAAATGTTATTTGAAACATAATGAATGTGTCCTAGATTAATTTTCACTATGATACCTAATAGACATCATTGATTAACAGACTAATCTCAATTCATGTCACGTTTTCGAAATATCACAACACTGATGGAGAGACTAGAACGTTTGGAGAAGTTTGGATTTTGGAAATACAATATCTCTTCTTAGCAGGGCAAAATAACTTCAAAACTGATCCAAAAGTACTGTAACTGAATACTTACCATGCTGGATGCTGATTGGCTGGCAGCGGGATCTGCATTGACATCAGCTGCCCCAGAAGCAGCTGCTGATGTAGTTGGGGTGATAGCCAATGAATTTGATGGAAATGAATCTTGCAAGATGCTAAGTAGGTCCATCTCAGCATTGCTTGATATCGCAGGGGCAGCAATAGAAGCAGAATCGGTGCCAGATGTGGTTTCGGTTGGGGCATCTTGATTTGTTGAAGCTGAAAAATGATAAGAAATATGAGGGCTCAGTGACAGTGATTCAAACAAATAGGTAACAGACATTCATGAGGCACTGTTGCATAGTGATATGAAAGTCCCCACATCACAAACCTGCACAGACGGTTTAGGAAAACCTAAAAAGAGAACGATGTCATAGGAAAACATCAATTTTCTCTAGACTACTTGACCTATATAATGCTTATGTTCCACTTAAGGACTACAAATGCAACAAACAGAACTGTCACGCATTGGTAAAATAAACAGAATAGTCACACACCGGGAAAGTATGGTTGCATGATAACTGTTACCACTAGAAAGACGTTAGAAAGAATTGATATCTGGAACAGCTTCCTGGTAACAGATCCCATTTTATTTATCAGTGAAACAAAAAACTAGGGGGGAAAAAGGAATAGAAGAGAAAAAGGAGTCCTGGAGCAATATACAAAATAAGACCATCAAGAAACAAATCACCATAGCTCTGGATTTCTGGACATAAACCTAGCACCGCAAATCAAACTTACCAGAAGTTCCCGTATTTTGATGTCTAGGAGACGTAGAGTCTCCACCAGCAGCTGCAGTTAGTAGATTGTGATTATTGCTTCCAGAAGAAGTTGTAGGACCAGGTGCTGCTGATGTTTCTTCATTCCTTCAAGAAAGCAATACTCTGTATTGACCAAGCAAGAAATGCACGGTTGCAAACACTTATAGCCACGTGACGGGAAGTACCTTTTGCTGTGAGCACTTTGAGTTTCACCTACTGTTTCTTCAGAACAAGGAACACCCGTACTTCGTCCCGAATACCTCCGTTCAAGCTCCCTGCCATTAAAACAAAATATGAAACTGGAAGCTTAAAGCATTTGCTTTGGGCAAGTACAACCATTCATATCCAACCATAAAAATCTATGAATATCGCCACCATGTGTAATCCAGAAAATACCACTCAGGGTTACCTCTCATCCTGAATGTAATCCTCAACTTTTGCACCACTTCCCCTGCAAAATATTTGAGCATGAGATTCAATTATGTTTGACATGTAAGATTTTCAAGATAAAGCACCAACATGCATGAAGATTAAGTACAAAGAAAATCATTGAGCACTCCGAAAAGGTACATAAAAAGTGATATCTGAATAATACTAAAAATATGGTGCTATCATGTTACAGAGGACATGGTTCCAAGTAAAGTTTGAGCTATAGAGCTTCCTGATGTTATCAGGTGTGTTCACATGAATATAAATCTATAGAGCAAAATACAGTTGCAGTTTCATCAAAATATTTAACCAATGTCTAAAACCAATTTTTACATTGTCTACTGGAACACTTTTTATGCAGGGGTTTTCAGAAAATGAACACGTACCTAGAAGATCCATAGTTATCATCTGTATAACTTCGACTGCCATAGCTATCTCCATCTGCACTACTATATGAGAGTCTGTTTTTGTACTGAACCTCATCCCTGATACCAAATTCTCTTTCTCTTGAATATGCATCTCCATTTCGATCTTCATGCCTATCATAGTCATATTTATCACCGTACCCTCCCAAACTTGTACGTGAACTTGTCCTGTACACTCCACTTGCTGAACTGTTGCGCAACCTGCGGAAAAAGAGACTTAGCCAGCCTGCATTCGGTTTTACATAAAATAATCACTTATAAAATCATTATCTACAATTTTACTTCTCTCTTGTCTCGAACTAAATGCTAACACTATGAAAACTAAAACGGAGTATCCTAGTTACCTAAAAATCGTTTGAATCTATATTTTTTGTGACAGGTTATTAATTCTTTCACGTACCAAGCTTTGAAAAAGAGAAAAATCAATAAAATACTTTTTCTTGAAAAAAAAAGAAAGAAAGAGAACATGTTTTGGAAATGTTCGAAGAAGAAATCTTGATTGAGCTACAAAACTTTTGCCACCTAACCAATTCTATACGCACCTCCAGACTCTGAAATGTGTGTCTTTGTTTCTATGGGACGGCAGCAGTATCATGGTGATGATATAACTTAGGAGCCAAGCAACCTATCCCTTAATCAAGCTAGTTTTGGTGAAATTAAGGTACTCCATGCTTCCCAAAAAAGGGACTTGAGTTTTATAAAAGTATTTTAAGGATGTTGTGCTAAATCACCAATTTTAATTGGCATATATCCTTAAAAAAATGTAATGATAGTGTCACATATTTTGCGATATAAAACATGTTGCAAAGTGTCAGTTATTAGGGGGTGGGTATAAACAAATACTCTTTCCGTCCCAAGTGTGTTGTCACAACGTCAAAAAAAATTGTCCCAAATGAAATGACATTTTTCCACTTTGTTTAATTTTAGTCCACTTTTACCCTTGCAAAATGAGTCTAGGGAGTGGGTTGGGAGGAGTGAGAATGGGTTTGAGAGGGGGTAATGATAGAAGTTTATACAAAATGAGTTAATGATCAAAGACAATCTTAATCTATACAAAAAAGTTAAAAGTGCAACACACTTAGAACGGAGTGAGTATGGAGTAGACAGAAAGATGAAAAGAATGTTGAGAATGACATCTAATATTCTTAAGCAGACTTACTTGTCCTTGTTAGCAGCTGCCTTTTTTCTAGCCTCGTAAACCTTTGCTTTATCATTCACTAGGATGACAAGACTTTGAGATTTCCTTCTGACATTGCTACCCTGGTCCCTTCCACTGGAGTCCATGTACTGAAAATCTGACAACATCTGAAAACGAAAGTAAATACTTTAAATTAGAAATTGCTCAAGAAATCTTGAGTGTGCTAGAGTTGCTGCACTGGGCAACTGAAGTTACCGATATCTGATAAGAACGTTCTTTTATTTCGTCTATGACTCTTTCTGAACCATGGGCTACTAGGTATTCCAATAGAACCAAGGCCTGGAGCTCAAAAATTATGAAAAATTATAACTACAACATACAAATTAGAACACGAGGAATATGGGAATTTGTAAATAAATGAAAAGAGAACTTCAAGATGTTGTGCATAACTATTACAAAAATATCGTAACCTTGTAAACATGCCTCCAATTTTTTCCGGTGTCGGCAATTCGCCTCCAAATAACTGCCATGATCAGCTGGTATTCATGGCTGCATATATAATGACAATGAAATGCTCCAGAACAATTGACGAACGAAAAGAAAACTAGAATACAGGTGTTGAAGCGCACTAGTTTGTGGTGGCAATTGCAATATCTGCGAGAAGAGATCCATGAGGACCCCAGGGTTCATTACTAGTGGCATCAAGAACCTTGCACGAAAAGGTAAGTGTAAATGGTATAAACACCTCATCTGACAATTTTCAGAAAGCAAGTATTTTGCTAGGTATATACGCTATTCTGTGAAAAAAGAGATCAATTGCTAGCTAGTCACTGCCTGTTGTTTCTCTGAAGTTTGGGCACTAACAGAGTACTAAGTGAAAACAGCAGCATGTAACCAGCAATAGGACACCTGTTAACTAAATTCAGAACAAAGCTTTAGTTTGCTTCTCATGTTTGTTACAGGCTTGCAGCACAAGAAAAGATTAACTTCGTTAAGTTTCTCAGGTAGGCAACAAAAGGTTATAAGATTTAAGAAAAAATATGATGATTGAACACATAGCAACCCAACACAAACATATACATACATATATACAAAATAAGAAACAGACGTTTTAAGAGATTCTTAGAAAATATGGGGAAGAATAAAAAAGAAGACTCCCGAATCATAGAGACAAACGTTTTAAGAGATTCTTAGAAGAATGTCTATGGTGTAATAATTATGTCTGATGTAGGATTTTTCGACTAGATACATTTACAAACCGATTCCTCTTTGTCAGACTTTATTTCATGGTAGAGTTTTACCTTTTGCTCTATTCCTGGAACCTTAAGCACCTTCTTGTTAACCCCTCTTTTCCTGCAAAAGCATTAAAGGCAACATAGGCATTAAGCTAACGAAAAGGGTATCTGTCTAGATGCAACAGGAGTTTCTTTCTGCACTTTGAGTTTGAAGAACAAAATACTGTATAAGCTACTATAACATGGAATCTAGATTATGTAGCGAACAGAGAATGGGATTTAGAAAAACTTATATGAAATGCCCGGGGAAACCCATTGAGCACTCTTTTGATCAATTTGTTTTTTAACTACCAACACTTTTTGCATGAACTTGCAATAACAGCCAACTCTGAGAAGTTAATGGACATGATGATTTTCTTGTCACTGACTCCAAAGTCCAAACATAGTTGGGTTAAGGTGCAGTATGGTGATCGAACTATTTTTGAAACAGTCAAGTTCAGAATGAACAGTTTTGCACCAGTAACCAATAATACTCGAGCGAACTTACAGGTCTCTAACAGTCTGGTCAATGGCCTTCTTCATGTTCAAGAGCTGAGCAGACAAAGCTGGAGAACGATGCTCTTTGGCAGTAATTCAGCTAGAGAAGTATATCTATGAAGCAACCTAACATACAGCAATACTTGACATTTTAAGCACAATTCATCAGAAAACCAACTGAATTGCATGTAAGTAACCAGAATCCTATTGTAAAGAAGCCTGATTGCAATTCGTCAGAAAACCTGTTAGATATGAAAAATACTACACAAGTGGGAAGAAAAGACAGATGTAGGGGGACAAAGGCCATCTTCGTGTGCATGTCGAGAAATGAACCAGTGACTTGTGATTCCAAAACTGTTGTTCTTGGTTTGCAACAAGAGGACATTTCATAGTAAAGGAAAGTCGAGCAGAATTTCACAATGCAAACAGTGTTCCAGGTCGAACTCTCAAATGAATGGAATCAATAAACAATCATCAAAAAGGAAATCATGGCAAGCGAAATTGCAGATATAAACGAACGATCGCAGGAATTTTATGCAGAAATAAGAATCACACAGACCTCCTAATAGATCGACCGAACGAGAATGAGAATTGGTGAACAAGTAATTAGCAATGCAGGTAGGTTCAAACCCAGAAGTGGAGATGCGAGGTTGAGCCTAATTTTGGAAGGAGATTAGGGCCAATCCATGCAAAAGAAATACCTGGAAATCATGAACAGCGAATTCAGAAAGAGGAGAAGAGATCGAACCTCATGTAAGCGAAAATTGGAGCCCAGATCTTCGCTGCCAGTACCACGAATTAATTGCTTCAAATCGACGACAAGGGAAATGAGATACGAACATTGATTGAAAATGAGAGCCGAAAAGTACGAAGAAGCTCCTAAGAAATGGCAGAATTTGATGTCAGCAGAAAAGAAATCAAAGAAAATGCTGTTTGAGATAGAGGGAAAACTCATCTACTAGTTTATTTTTCAAAAAGAAAATCACCTGTTGCCCTATTTTATTTTATTTTTTAAAGTTGCCCATTATTTTATTTTTTAAAAGTTATATCGAGTACATTTTTTAGTCTTAGTGCATCTTAGGGGAAAAAAATAAAGAAAAGAAATACCTTTTACCAAAATTAAACATTTTTTCTCATATTCCCTCACATATTTCATATCAATTTCTCCAAAAAAAAATTCAATAAAACACATCCTTTGAATAATTATAACAAAGGAGCCTCAATATAATCGTTACTCCCTTAGAATAATTCATTAGTGCCAAAATCTAGCTTTTTACTAATTACGGAGTAATTAATTTTACTTATTTTTGTTGTATAGTAGTAGTACATATAGAAGTAACGGTTCCCCGTCAAAAAAAATATATAGAATCAACGGATGGTATTAAGTTGAGTGTATTACTACTGTTATTTTCATATAGTGGCTTCTTAAGTTGAAATTTATCATTTGTTTGGTATTATTATTATTATTATTATTATTATTATTATTATTATTATTATTATTATTATTATTATTATTATTATTATTATTATTATTATTGACAGTTGGGTTGGTTTTCCGCAGAAGTAATCCCGGCAAAGTAGTATCCGTTTCTCGCCATGCGAAATGCGGGATAATCTGTTCTGGTCATATCACTTACCGGTCTCCAAACTATATGCATTGCTGCATATTACTCCATAACTACAAATACTTTATATTTACATCCTCAAACGATAAATTGTTGCCCATCCTAGTTTGTCATAGGCAAAAACAAAACTACTGCGCTACATAGTTATTTCAGAAAAAATTGCTGGTTTTTCAGCAGTCTTTTATTTTATTTTATTTTTGACGAGAAACTTCACTCCTCTCAACGGATTGACACTTATATCATATAAAAAGTATAGGTAAATTATAGGCAACCCGAACTTTTAGTTTTATACCAATTTAACCATTCAACTAACTTTGGAGCTGTTGACAAGATTATGTCTTTTTGCTAACATTGTTTTTTAAAATCGATCCTTTCGTTTCAGTAAAATTGATATATTTGATTGAGTATGAAGATTAATAAATGTTAATTATTAAAGAGTAATAAGGTAAAATAGACATATAAGAGTAAGACATCGTAATAGTTTTTTGAGTGAGAGGAGAAATCATGAGGGGTAATAAGATAAAGTTGTTGTGAAAATGTTTGCTTTTCAATAAACGTGTCAATTTTACTGAAACAAACCAAAAAAGAAAACTTACCAATTAAACTGAGAGGAAAGAGTATTTATCTCTTCATCCAACAATTTCTCATCGTAAACTTCAAATCAATTTTCAAAATAATTAATCAACATCTTTCCTATTTTTCTTTCAAAATAACATACCTTTCATGACAAGATGGCAGATAGTTGCCTCTAAACAATTAACTTTTGACAATATGGCAAATATTTTTGAGACAATTGACCACCATTTTGTGATTTATCTCATGAATCCCAATCTCTTATGCCACTTTTTCATGTCTCAAAAATCCAGTCTAAAGATAAAAGTAGAAATGCAACCTATTAAGGTGAATGTTATTTTGTTGTGTTTTTTCGGAAAAAGTTGACGGTTTTTGAAAACTTATATGAAATTTACGAGAGAAAAAAATTGGAAGATAATGCTTTAGTTTGAGAAATTGAGAAGTTTTGTTTTTAGCAAAATAACATATCAAGATAGGGGCCAATGTTATTTATCACTCAAATAAATTTTCACCCATTTAGAGCACTTGGTGAATGAGGGATATATGTGTAATTGTCTGGTTAGTTGGGTTTGAGCTTCCAGATTACCTTGTAGCTGAGTCATTTGAACTAATGGGTGAAATATCATCTAGGTGATAATTAACAGGGTTGCAAGATAGGATGGACGAGAGAGAAATATAACTAAAAATTTAAAGAGAAGGTAGATTTAAAAAGATAAAATAAATATATAGTAAAAGTTTCTTTTGGATGAAATTTGCACCCGATATATCTAATTTATATCATTTGGTGCATAAATCTATGTATGAATAAACTTTGAGTAAAGTGTACCGGAGGTCCATTAAATTTTAATCATATCTTATTTTAATCTTTTGTCATCTTAAAGTCCTATTTTAAGTTTTTTGATGCATCCTTTGTCCTTTTGGACAATTTTACCCTTTAGGAAAAAAAAAGATAAATTATATGATATCCTTGAAGTTTAGAGATAATTTCAATTAATTACCCCTCAATTTTCATAAATATACTATATATTTATTTTATCTTGAAAAAAAAAGGCTGCCATATAAACGAGTGAAATGTACTTATACTCCACCCATCCCTAAAAACATGCATACGGTAACTTTTATATTTGTGTTTGACTCAATTTTTTGTTAAAAATATTTCATTAAAAAATTTAAAATATATATTTAGAAACTAGAGATGCTCATTTATCATGATTTGCATATAAATTATTAAACTTTAGATATTAAAATATTAAAAAACAAAAATCATAGATTGATATACTAAAAAAATGCAACATTTTTTTAGGGAGAAAGTAAGTTTACAAGTGCTAACAAGTAGACGACTATATATCATCCAAAAAAACAATTTACAAGTAGAGGACTATATATAATTTCTGAATTGAGATGATATATAAACATTGAGGCTGATCAAACGTGGCTTTCTGTAAACTTTGAAATAGAGAACCTAACAAGCAACAACCATTAATGGGCAGAAACATTTTCAATTAAACCGTTGGCAGCCACTACATATAAGTATGCATTAGGTGTTCCTTCTTGTCTTGGCCGCCTATGAGAATTTGGTAAAGTTATTCTGCACAAGGGATCACAAGCGTGCTTGGGTTGTTGAATAATGTGGGGCTATGGGACCCTCTTAAAGAGATCAACTTGGACACTTCAATGTTCAGTTCAAACCCTAATTTAAACTAAACGCCTATAAATCTCACTAGCTAGACTAGGAGAATATAAGAATCTCTAACTTGTTTGGCCTTTTGTTTGATTATGTGAGGTGCGTGGTTGATGACTGTGACTTTAATTAGTCTAGAGGATATGATGCTTTAATGTATCCATTTGATTCTTCGAGGACTAGATCCAAAAAGCTAATTAGCTATTTAATTTCTTACTAGCTCTTCAAAGCAAATTCGATGGTTGTTTATTCAAATTAAATTAATTGGATGGAGTATTTGAATAAGTGGGAAAATTGTAGGGAAAGAGGTGAAAGTTGTGTAGAAAATGTCGACCTTTATTGCTTAGGGACTCAAGTGCACATAGCACGAGAAGGTACAAGGAACAAATACACGCCCACGGTACACATGGAAGTTTACAATCATATGAAATGCTCACTTTCGCTCTACTCTAGCTAATACCAAAAGAATGGAAGTGCTCCAAATGTTCAGGAACATCTTCGGCCTTCTTTCTTGGGAACACTTAACATTGAGGCTTCACTTGAATAAACTATATAATTAGAGCACATGCGAGATGGTCACCATAGAAATGGAAGCAATGGCCTCTTACGAAATTGATGAGCTCAAATGAAATGCTTTGGCCTTATTTAACCAATTTTGAATTTGACAATGATTAGCATGGTCTGGATCATCTCCCCTTCTTGGAACCTCCCTTTATTCTTTTGCTAAAACTAAAACCTGGTAAAGAGAGTAATAGTTTAGTGACCGAAAGTGATAGTAAAAGGCTGATCAAAGAAATCTTTTAATGAAAGTGAAATGTTGTACTTACATGAACACTTTGAATTCGCTTTTGAGCTCTTGAAACCTAATAATGAGTCGGTGGTGGAGGAGATGTGTAAATGTAGGCTGGAGGCGGAGGTGACTTGTAGATGTAGGGGTGATGTTCAATTGGTGCAGGTGGTGGTGGAGATGTGTAATGGTAAGGTGGCGGGGGTGGAGAGTTGTAGTGGTATGGTGGAAGAGGGTGTTTTGGTGGTGGTGGTGGTGGTGACTTGTAGATATATGAAGGGGGTGGTGGAGATTTATAAATGTATTTGGGTGGTGGTGGAGGCGGTGATTTGTAAACATACGGGGGAGGTGGCGGAGACTTGTAAACATAAGGCGGTGGGGGAGAATTGTAATGGTATGGTGGAATTATATGCTTGGGAGGTGGCGGTGACTTATATACATAAGGAGGAGGAGGTGGAGACTTGTATATGTAAGGCGGTGGGGGAGAATTGTAATGGTATGGTGGTATTATATGCTTGGGAGGTGGCGGTGACTTGTATACATATGGAGGAGGAGGTGGAGACTTGTATATGTAGGGCGGTGGAGGAGAATTGTAATGGTATGGTGGTATTATATGCTTGGGAGGTGGTGGTGACTTATAAACGTATGGAGGAGGCGGTGGTGACTTGTAAACGTATGGCGGCGGCGGTGGTGATTTGTAAACATAGACGGGCGATGGTGGTGGTGGGGACTTGTAATAATATGGTGGAAAATGATGCTCTTCTGGTGGTGGTGGTGGTGGTGACTTGTAATAGTAAGGAGATGGTGGTTGGGGCTTGGGCTTCTCCTTTTCACATTCCTTGTAAGGGATTTGAGGAGCGTAGGCAAACGGTTTCGCCTTCAGAACAACTTCATCATCGGTCTTTGAATAAACCTTAACCTTAGCACCCTTGTCTCCCAAGTTCAAGCTTGTGGTAATGTTGCATGGTGAATCTTTAGGTGCTGCGTGAAGTTTGACTTTGCATGCCTCTACACCATATTTACCATATTCGAAGCCTTCAATTGGAATGCTGTATTTTCCATTGATCTTCGTCTTCCCATAACCCTTAATTTCTTTGTCTCCTTCCTTGCATGTGACTTCCACGGTGGCACCTTTTTTCATGTAGAAAATACAATCATGTACACAATTATTTAAAATCGTGATAATATATTCACAACAATGCATTGTACAACACTTTATTTTTTTCTTTCTGATAGCACAGAAGCTAGATATATTTAACCAACAGTAATTATTGTGCTATTTTTTCTTCAATTCTTCCTTATGGAATTGCTATGTTATATTTGCATATGAATATCAAATTTATTAGAAATATCTGGTTCAAAGCTAGTGAAATAATCAAGTAATTAACAAGCTCGATAAAAAGGCTAAATAATGCAATAAATTTAGAAAAAAAAATTAGATAAAGATAATAATTGTAATGTATCAAAGTCAAGAATTACCTTTGAGATGTTTTTTGTCATGTGACTTCGTAGGGTAGTCCCAGTCATAACACCTATAGCAATAAACTTTTCCAATCACCTTAACAACCAACTTGTGAGGGTGCGGATATGGGTGGGGGTATGGCTTAGGTGGTGGAGGAGAGGTGTAGTAATAAGGAGGTGGGAGGTCTTTATGTGGTGGTGGTGGAGATTTGTAATAGTATGGTGGTAAAACAGGATGGGTTGGAGGTGGTGGTGACTTGTAATAGTATGGTGGTAAAATTGGTGGGAGTTCCACTGGAGGTGGAGGTGACACATAATTATAAGGAGGTGGTAGAGGCTTTTTAGGAGGTGGAGGAGATGTGTAATGGTAAGGAGGCGGCAGTGACTTCTCCGGAGGTGGTGGGGACTTGTAATAGTAAGGTGGTTTCACTGATGGTGAAGGTAGAGGTGGAGATTTATAATAATAAGGTAAAGGTGGTGATTTTTCTGGTGGAGGTGGTGACTTGTAATAATAGGGTGGAGGCAATGACTTTTCCGGAGGAGGTGGAGACTTGTACTCATAAGGAGGGGTTATGGGGTGTACCGGTGGAGGTGGAGACTTGTACTCGTATGGAGGCGGTGGTGAATGCACAGGAGGTGGTGGAGATTTGTACTCATATGGCGGTGGAGGAGAATGCAACGGTGGTGGTGGAGACTTGTATTCATAAGGAGGAGGCGGTGGAGATTTATACACGTAGGGCTCCTTTGGTGGTGGTGGTGGTGGTGACTTGTATTCATAGGGGGGTGGTGGAGAATGCACCGGAGGAGGTGGAGATTTGTACTCGTATGGAGGTGGTGGTGAATGCACAGGAGGTGGTGGAGATTTGTACTCATATGGTGGTGGGGGAGAATGCACTGGTGGTGGTGGAGACTTATATTCATAAGGAGGAGGCGGTGGAGATTTATAAACATACGGCTCCTTTGGTGGTGGTGGTGACTTGTACTCATATGGGGGTGGTGGAGAATGCACCGGAGGAGGTGGAGATTTGTACTCGTATGGAGGTGGTAGTAAATGCACTGGAGGTGGTGGAGATTTGTACTCATATGGTGGTGGGGGATAATGCACCGGTGGTGGTGGAGACTTGTATTCATAAGGAGGAGGCGGTGGAGATTTATACACATAAGGCTCCTTTGGTGGTGGTGGTGACTTGTACTCGTATGGAGGTGGTGGAGAATGCACCGGAGGAGGTGGAGACTTGTACTCATATGGTGGTGGAGGAGAATGCACCGGTGGTGGTGGAGACTTGTATTCATATGGAGGAGGCGGTGGAGATTTATACACATACGGCTCCTTCGGTGGTGGTGGTGACTTGTACTCGTATGGGGGTGGTAGAGAATGCACTGGAGGTGGTGGAGATTTATACTCGTATGGAGGTGGTGGCGAATGCTCTGGAGGAGGTGGAGACTTGTACTCGTATGGAGGTGGTGGTGAATGCACTGGAGGTGGTGGAGATTTGTACTCATATGGTGGTGGAGGAGAATGCACCGGTGGTGGTGGAGACTTGTATTCATATGGAGGAGGCGGTGGAGATTTATACACATACGGCTCCTTCGGTGGTGGTGGTGACTTGTACTCGTATGGGGGTGGTAGAGAATGCACTGGAGGTGGTGGAGATTTATATTCGTATGGAGGTGGTGGCGAATGCTCTGGAGGAGGTGGAGACTTATACTCGTATGGAGGTGGTGGTGAATGCACAGGAGGAGGTGGTGATTTGTACTCATATGGCGGTGGTGGAGACTTGTACTCATACGGTTTCTTTGGTGGTGGTGGTGGTGACTTGTACTCATATGGAGGTGGCGGAGAATGGACCGGAGGAGGTGGAGACTTGTACTCATATGGAGGTGGAGGTGAATGAACAGGGGGAGGTGGTGATTTGTACTCATATGGCGGTGGTGGAGAGTGCACCGGTGGTGGTGGTGACTTGTACTCATATGGTGGTGGTGGAGAATGCACCGGTGGTGGTGGAGACTTATACTCATATGGTGGTGGTGGAGAATGCACCGGTGGTGGTGATTTATACTCATAAACCGGAGGAGGTGGAGATGAGTAAGGATAGGCATCAGCAGCGGATGAGACTGAGACAACACTTGAAAAAACTAACATGGCTAATGCCACAACCAGCTGGTGCTTAGACCGGCCCTTAGCCGGCCGGTGGCCACCCGGCGCCTTCATCGATCTGGCCTCTCACCGCCTTTGTAATCTCCCAATGCTAGAGTACGTATATCTATATATAGCTATATAGACATAAAAGAAAAGGAGGAAGATGTCCCTTTTTCCTTTTTGTTAAAAGGAAAGAAGAGTAATGGTTTTGGTTTAGTGGAGTTGGAGCATGCATGAAATAGAGTATATATAGTGAAAATGTTCGTTAAGGAAGAGCTGTCAACAGAAGGTTCTCCATTAATATTGTTTAAAATCATGATCAGTCGATTAATTTTGAGTTTAATTATGAGATGAAGAGGGTCGGCTAGCTAGCAAGCTGGCCTTGTCATTTTGTTTACACTTTTTTCTCAGAGACTATTGGATCAGTCGAGAAACCAATTCTCACCTGCTCTATTAATTTAACATGTGCCCACTTAATATCACAATTAATTAACACTGCTTGGTCACTCTAATAAACTATTCCGATTCTATCTACTAACTCATATTATACTATATAATTATATTGTTATAATTACGTACTTCTGTCTTCTATGTGTGACCTTTGGACTTTGTAATTGGACAATCTACTATTAATATATAAACAGGTTCATACTGAAGGAGGAGCCGCCACGTGTAAAATATATGTAATTCTTTAAAAATAAAAAAATCTTTTTTATGAAAAGATCTATAAAAATATATGACTGAATTTCATAATTTTTCAAAAATGCAGATAATA
Organism: Stellera chamaejasme; assembly: GCA_024586325.1. Lineage (NCBI taxonomy): Eukaryota > Viridiplantae > Streptophyta > Magnoliopsida > Malvales > Thymelaeaceae > Stellera > Stellera chamaejasme. The sequence continues at coordinate 39,916,026 of CM044984.1, read as the reverse complement.
ACAAATGGAGAGACCTATACAAATATACTATTCGATTATAATAGATCTCCAATGTAACTTATTCGAAAAATTCAAAATTCAAAACTTCTCCAACATGAAGATCGATTTGGTTTTGCTTGAGCGTGAATGGAGCAGCAGAAGCGGCGTGAGGCTGAGGCAGAGTAAGGGTTTATGAAAGGGAAAGAGAAGGGCAGGGAAGGGAAAAGGGGAATTATAATGTTGTTAGAATCATTATGGATTCATCGGCCCATAAATGTATGGCCCAATTTGGCTTTTTGTTTTCGGCTAATTGGCCCAATTCGAAATGGAGAAGAAAATGTGTGATATGTAAATTTTTAAGACAATATAATATTGAAAAATGAGAAGATACAAGTCTAAGAAGTCAATATTTTTCAATTAATTATACTCTCATTCTGCGGTTTTCAAAAATATAATATTCTATCACTTAACGTATTATCACTATATCAAAAAAAATTGTCCCAAATGACATTTTTTCACTTTTACGTAAAAACGACACTCAGGGATGAGAATAAAGTTAGAAGGAGGTAATGATGGAATTCTTGCAAAATGAGTTAATGACAACAAATAATCTTAATCTATACTAAAAATTAAAAGTGATAACGCATTGTTGGATTAATTCCTCTCCAAGAAAAGGATTTGATGATTACAAAAGTTTTGGATCATTTGTGTAAAGTTTAGAAAAGCTTGGTGAGTGTTTATTAGTTTTACACTTTTGTCTATTTATTGTGATGTAAGTTTTGCATTACCACGCCAAAAGCCGTAGTAAGGCCCAAGCTTGAGGGCTTACCGATAGCTTGAGCCGTGGTAAAGTTTACTATCTAGGTGGAAGCATTCATTTACCACGACAACAAGCTTACCGCGGCCAAATCCGTGGTAGATTCAAAATGCAATTTCTACGTAGTGCTCTCCGCCACTTCCGACGGAGTTCCTACCTATGTACATACGTAAAAATATAATAAGTCATGATGTAATTTAAGCAAAAAGAACTCGTGACTAGCTCGGAATTAATCAATTATGTAAAAAAAACAATAATTACTTTTTGGCAATCCATCCAAGCTTGGAGGAGACTATAATACTTTATGTTGTTAATGAAATCAGAACCAACTGGAAGAAACGGTACAAATGATGTGGAATTGAAGGTAAATATGTTAATCTAAAATCTTTTGGTTGGGTAGAATTGTTTGTGTTTTAAAATATTGAGGTATATTGTAATAATTAATTAAGGGTAAAATTGTCATTTCACCCTCCATCGTCCATTTAATCGGCTAAAATTAATGGAGAGGACTACAATAGGACGCACAACTTAAATATAGGACCGGATTGTACAAAAAACTTAATTAAAACCAAATTAGGTAGCAAACTTAAAAACATGCACCATCCGCGATTTTATTCATTCTTAAAGCAAATTGGGTGCCGTTATCACTAATCGTATTCTTTGAACGAACTTCAACTATTTCAACGAGCGGACGACTGTTGTTATTAAGCGTGCCATGTTGCGTCAACTTGAAGTCATTCGGTCTTTTGGAAAATCACTTGTATGCGTTTGTGTTTTGTATTTTCATATTTTTAAATAACATTTTATCATGATAATGGTTTGTATGATTTTATGCAGATAAGGAATTTTAGATGCAATGCGATGATCATGGGTGTTAGTCTTGGTTATCCACCATGGTACCTAGCATGTCGGGTATGCTTGAAAAAGGTATTCGAACAAGGTCCTGATTATTACTGTAAGGGATGTAATACTATTGTCCGTCTGCAATTCATCGGTATGTTCGACAACGCTTATGTATGTTGATTATATTGATTTATTATGAGTATATCTAATAATGTTGATATGACTACACGTGTATTTTTTGTTAGGTATAAAGTCGAAGTAATAGTTATGGACCGCACCGGGGAGTCAAAGTTCATAATGTTTGATAATGTAGCATGCAGACTTTTCCAGTGTGATGCTCGGACATTCGCAGTTATGAAAACTGTAAGTGATGGTTTGTCAATTCAAATATAACACGCACTACGCATGTGCTCACATTTATTCGTAAATTTTCATTTTACATGATAAATCGTATATAGGAAGGTGACGGATGAAGTTGGAGAGTATGTACGAAAGTTTAAAAGGAATGAAATATGCATGGGATATAAAAGTCACTGACTATAATATCACAAACAAACGCTCAAGATTTACCGTTCAGACATTTTCTGAAATTGATTATGCGACAGATGGTCGAGATGCATTAGAACTCATCGAACTGGTAAGTATGTGTGCACTGTGTAATGTGTCATGTAATAAATATAAATTAATAATATTTTTCATAAATAATAAAACGTATTGCATTTCTCGGATCATAGCTAGAGACAATTACAAGAAAAACGCGTTTACTACCACTAAAACGCTCGCAGATCATGCGCTTAAGCGGCGATAGCCCTAATGATAGGTATTGATTTTTATATGATTGGAAAATAAACTATGTTATGAACACAACTACAGTTTGGCTATATTATTGTGTTTTTTTGTATAGTTTGCAATCGTTGAAGAGATTGGTAGCATGTGTACTTTGTAATATAGATAACATTGGCACATTAGAAGTACATGATGGTAAACAGTGTCGGAGAATCCAAGTACGTATGTTGCATCTACTACTATTACTTATAATATAATCTTTAAAATGTTATTAACTTTATGTGACATGTATTTGTAGGGATGAACTTTCCCAAAGATCCAATAAACACATTAGGGATTATTGATGAGCCATGTAGCAATGACGAGATTTGGCCGTGTGCATGTACAGGACCAATAAGATCCGTTCGTGTTTTCAATATTCTAATACTCATATTTGAAGTTAGGTGTTTTCTTTCGTGCCTTGACATGTGTTATGATTTTTCTTTTCATTTCTAATCGTCGTCGTTTGTGAACCAGATTCAGAATGCTTGAACGTTTTACTCGGTTGGTCATTGACCCTTAAATAACATAGCATATGGGTTACTTGTGTAGGAATTTATACAAATACGTCGATAGTATAAAGATATGACGTTAATTCTTTTACCCCATCCCGTAGGAGGGGGGTATAAGCTAGTTTCGAATAATAATAAAATCTTCTTTCAAAAATGTTCCAGCTGTATATGCAGTACGGTATGTCGTTAATTGTGGATATATGTTAACCGGTAATTAGAGAATTGTACTAGCAGCTCTGATATTTAGCTTTTAAAACAACTGATTTTTTTAATGTTAATTTTATTTCAATTTACTCACATTATCATTTAATAGTTCGTAGCTATAAAGGGAAAATAACAAATTTCAATCTGTTCCTCAATATTATTAATCTAAGGGGTGACAGGGGATGATCATGATGGACAGAGCCTTCCATTGATCATCGCATGCAGCCCAAAAACGTATTTACACTGGTAATGAAATAGGAGTTATAATTAATGTGACGCAAATGATGTTGATTAGCCAGCTGCAGAGAAAGAAAAAGCAAAACTCCATTTTCAACCTCACCTACTGAGCACGACCAAATGTCCCTTTTTTTTTCTTTAAGAACTACATGTGCTGTATTTGTTAGTGTTGAAAAATAGGAGAACTAGTTTTACAAAAATAAAAATAAAAATTTCTATGTTTAATTAAGTAAATTTGGGCTATTAGTATTTCAAAGTTAGTTGGTAACGTACCACGGTAGATAAAATACAGTATATACGTATTTCATGTACTTCAGTTTTCCCTCCCATGAAGTATATCAACGTTAGGATATTACTGGTGCTATTAGCAACACAAACGAGTCATTGAAATTTCACTTGATAATACCTTTGCTAATTAAATTCAATATAAATATCAATTTTCGTGAGATGTATACATATTATGGAGTATATTACAATATTTCTATTTCCATTTTATTTTATCCATCTCATTTCAGATAAAACATACTATCTGTTACATTAATAAATAACAAAAAAAATTCTTATACGTTACAATAACTATTTACAAATGTTTCAAACATACTGCTATTCCCAATTATCTCAAATATCATCATCAATACTTTAAACCCAACTATATTAGGGTCGATGACATGAAATTTATAGTGACAATTAATTATCAAAAATTAACTGACACTATTATAAATTCATGCAAAAACATAATGACAAAGTTTTATATCAGATACCCTTTTTGTCACAACTTTCTTTTGAAGAAATGATAAGATGAAATTTTAAACCGTATTATCTCTTTTTTTTTCCCCCAAATTTCATGAAAATATCATATAATTACTGTAACTATATCTCATTACAAGATTGATATCAATCCCTAAATCATCCCCTAAATCCTAGTTGTACGTACGCGCGGTCTTGTGGCCATTTAAAATTAAGTTTGAAACTTGTAGCATATAAGAATTGGTATTGGTAGAGCGCCAATTGGCCACCTGCTCTTCACTAAACCTGCAGAAATTGCATGATAATAATATATATAATTTAATTTTATGGCTGGTGGTTAATTATTTTTCAACTGCATGCATGTGATGTGGTTCTTGATCAATAATTATTATTATGAGATGTGGCGTGTGAGAGAAGCATCATCATTCAAGTGTTATTTTGCAGCCTTCCCGTTGTGATAAAAGAGAAAAAGAGAAGGGCTTGCCAAAGAACAAACAGCTATAATTCATCGATGATCAAGTTCATTTCTTATTATTTCTTTTCTGTCTCTTTGATTTCTGCAAGAGATAATCATGGATTTCCTTTTTAAACATAGTGTGCCTTCTACATCTTTCCCATCTTGTTTTTTTTTTGTGTAATTTGTTAGCTACACAATTTCTTGATCCACAAGATTTTGAACCCGAAACTTTATGTACGTGTGGTTTTTTCAAAAATATTTAAATTATGAACAAAATGTAAAATAAAAAGTACAGGAAATTTTTTAAATTTTGACATCTTCCACTTATTACTTATATATGATTTCGTGCCCTGCAATAGTTTTTGAAAATATTTTCCTCTTATCCAATTGGAGGATAGTCCTCCAACCTGTACACATGACATGTTATTAGTGATGGATGTCACAACTAATAGTTACAGGACTACCATTATCATAATTAATAGTGACAACCCCGTAATATTTATCGGTGGCACCAACCATTAATATCGTGCCACATATGGAGGTTTGGAGGACTTTCGTCCAACCCGGATTGGATAAAAATATTTTTTTACGGGTGGAGCTGTCAAAATTTCTACAAGCTTAGAGTATCTACAAGAACGCTAGCTAATTTTAAGTTAAATTGTAGCCAAAATGACAAAAAAACTATATTGACTAGTGAATTTATTGTTACTGCAACAATGCTAGCTATTATAGCTAGTGACATTTATTGTTGATTGGAAATCAACCATATTTATCATATAATTAACAATAAAATCTCTCTCCTCACTCCCAAATTTGGAGAGCTAAATAGCTAAAACTATTATGACTAGCGTGGTAGCTAGTGTTGTTGTGTCAAATATTTGTCTACTTATCCTATTTTTGCTAGTTATACTTATCTTAGATTCTGATAGCTAGTATTGCTGTAAGTGTTTTTTTTTTTAACCGGAATGACTATTCATTCAATGCCTGTTAACCTCTGGCTGAGAAAACAAACTAAACAGGACTAAAGTTCTGACAACTACTAAAGCTCTCTTCCTGAGATGAGCATAAAACAACCTACCTTCCTAATAGCTCAAGACTAATGAGATTATTAAAACAAAGAACTTTGACCAGAGAGAGTTTGCAAAAATCCTAGAAAACAAGAAAATCAGAACGATAGAAATATAAAGCTGATAAAGAATAAAAATTCGCAAGTGGATCATAACTTCACTTTTCACCATCCATATATGGTTTGTTGCGTCCCTGAAACTCAATTCAGATTTTTATGGAGTAATTTTTAGAAACTTTCATGATTAGTACATAACATTTTTATCTGTTTCCTAGCGACTTGATCTTATTGATGAATGATAACTAGATTTATAGCTAGCCATAATTAGCACCGGACGTATGTATACAATAATACAAATGTAACTAATAAGTTTAACTGTAATCAGATTAACTTATGAGACTAGTAGTAATATATGTTCCCATATGAATAGAAAATAAAAAAATCTCCCTGCTATGGATTGATTCACATTGATCCACCCTTTTGCGGTTTGCTCCACTCTATTGTGGATCACTTCATGGATATCTGTTTCACTCCACACACGTGACTAAAGTGCTAATTTAAAAAGTTTTGGTCCTCTTTTAGAGTTTTCAACAAAGTTGATCAGGGGCTAATATGTACTACATATTAATATTTTATTGATCATTTTGCACCTTTTTAGAAGTTTAAGGGTGAATTTGTAAAATCTTCAAAACTTCCAGAGTCATTATATATTTTGTAAAAGGCTTGTTGTTCCATGAACACATGCTCATCTTTGGTTGTCGGGCATCTTTCTCTTATGATTTTTTTTTATATATATATAAAGAGCTAGCTAGGGGATAAGGGATATAGTAAATACTTTAATTCAAGAATACACTTTATGTTCTTATAAATTTAACCATAAATATACCATTATATTACGATAACTTCCTCTCTTATGCTAATTACGCAGTCAATGCCGTGTAAGGTTACACTGCTACTAAAAGTCCTATAAGGCTCCTCTAACATGACAGCTACCAGTGGTCCAGTCCAGTACTTCACTACTTCAATTATGGTGCTACTAAAAGTTTACTGTTCTTTTTGTTGAACTTTCTAAACTGTAATTGTTTTACCAATCTCCCTGACTTTGCTGTATGTTCTTTTAGATACTGCGTGATAAAATTTGTTTGCTAGATAATAATTACATACCTCATCCGTCCCAAAAGTAACGCAACAGCTAGCTTTTGATGTTAATTTGACTTCAATTTATCCATATTATTTTTAAATGAAAATAATATCAAGAAAATACATTTATAAAGTTAAGACATCAAATTTTTAGTTGTATATAAAAGTTTCAAATTTTTAATTTGAATTGATAGATAAATAAAATTATAGATTAAATGTTAAAAACCAGTATTGCATTACTTTTGTGATGGAGAAAGTAAGTACGTAGTAGTAATATTTCTTGATCCTTGGTATATACTACTACTTTAAAGTATTGGATATTCTATTCCTGAAAAATTGGTGTATTTCTTTTTTTTATGTTGTAGGAGCTCGACTCTAATTATTACTACAACGAATTCATTACAAAAATTTGAAATAATATATTTAAGAACTACAAATATTAATATATATATATATATAATTTGTAATTAAAATATTTGACTTTATATATTAAAGTGTTGAATAAATAAAATCGTAGATTAAATGTATGCTAAAAATTCACAATTATTCTAGGGATGAAGGTAGTGTGTGTCAATCTCTAGAAAGCTAGAGAAGCAAATACAAACTTAATTAAGGATTCCGTCTTTCATTTTATGTATCATGACCTTTCGAATTAAAAGTGGTAACGAGATGAAGGAGAAGTCGTGAGTCTTTAAACTAATGATTAAACTCTAAGAACACATAGTGAAGATCATGAGTTCAAATCATATGGAGTGTCCATTATCTCTGTAATTTTTTTTTTTTAAAAAATCGAAATGTTATAGGTGAAAAATCACTATTAACCCTAAAGTATGCAGAACACTGAAATTTATTGTCATAAAACTTAATAGACACGTACATTCTGTCGTAAACAGTTTTTATTTATTTATTCTTTTTTTATGGGTAGTAAAAAAATGATCTTATATGGTCACATATATAAAAGGAGCGCCATGAGGTCATGAATGGCCATGTGTATGTATTGTGTTCAGTCAGCTTCGCCTAACATTTAGATGCGTCCTTTTAACTTTTTCTTTTAACCTTTTGTGCCCAAAGCCAAAGCCATCATCACTGCAGTATGTTGGACCATTCTGGTTTTCTTCTTCCCTTGTTCCCTTGTATGCAGTCTCAACACCTTTTGTGGCTCGATATGTATCTGCTAATTACTAGTTATTGCCATGCTAATAATCACCACATAAAGATAAAGGAATAAAGTAGTTTATTCTATAAATAATTAATGGGTAAACTGCGTCGGATATACATGAACTATAGCTCTCATTGCAAATCTATACCTGAACTAAAATTTGTTGCAAAAATGTCTTTAAAGTATACTCTTGTTGCAAATCTACACCTCGTTAAAAATTATGTAATTCATGACGGAAAAAGTTGAAAAAAATGCTAAGATTTTCCAACTTAGTTTCTAAAATGGGTTAAACGACATCCTAAATTTATATCTGAGGTCATCATTATCATTGCAACGTATAATTTTAAATAAACTCAAATTATGATTAATAATTCCAAACCTGTTTCAACCCCACCCCATCAATGTCAACGAGCCACACCCTACACTCATTTTTTTTATGTCCGACCAAGCCATCTCACATGATCAATCCGAGGCTTGTTGCAGCCCAACCGTGTCCAATGAGCCATTCGAGCTCCACCATCATCAGCATCCTCTACTGCGCTCGGTTGGGATGGAGGTGGGCTAGTCGACAGGTGGGGTGAGTTGGAGAAACTTGAGGTATTCATATTTTTTAAACGTTAACTAAGGTGATTTTTGTAAATTGTTGACAATAATATATTAATTTTAATAATAAAAATATACTACCTATGCCCCTAAAAAATTAATCTAAGATTTTATTTCTTCAATAGATGAAGTCAAATAATTTATTTCCAAAGTATAGTTCAATATTTCTTGTTTATAAATATATTTTTCTGAATTTTTTTTAATAAACTATTTCTAGTGAAAATTTGAGTTCTGCACAACATCGAAAAAACACACACCAATTTTTAGGGACGGGGGGAGTATATAAATTTACATAAATATATTTTGGTAATTTTTATTTTTATTTATTTGTATAGTTTTTAGATTTTTTATAGTTCTAAAATAAAACGTAAAATTAATAATAAAATTGGTAAAATTATTGGATAATATGATAATATTAGTAAGAATAATAACTTAACTTCCATAAAAACAATAATGACTTAAAAGATTTAATCATAAACTTAGGGGTTATTCGTCAAGTTTCAGAAATTAGATATGTCAACTTGAGCATTTTTTCAACATTTCCGTTAAGATTTTAACGGAGTTAGCGATTACGTATAGTTTAGGTATAATTTTGCAACAATATCATAGTTTAAAACCATTTTTGCAACAAACTTTAATTCATGTATAGATCTGCAGCGATGGTATAATTAAGTTAGGTATATCCAACACAATTTACTCAATAATTAATTGCTATAGCTATATAGCTACATGCAAAACAAATCAATGATCTTCCATCCAGCCTTAAGTCATTTTTTGTTAGAGACCATGGATGACATACCAGTCCAACTGGAGTCCCCATGCGTCCCAACTCACGGACTTCTCGTACCCGGTTACGAGTTTTATGCCTCCCCCAGGACTCGAACACGGGACTCCGGACTTAATGTCCCGTTTCACATGAGTCTGAGTACCACTTGAGCTCAAAATAACAGTTACCAAAATATATTTATGTAAATTTATATACTCCGGGCTTAATGTCCCGTTTCACATGAGTCTGAGTTCCTATCATACAAATCACATTCAAGGCCATCCTCGTCGAGGAAACTGGTCCATTCATCGAGATCGGGTTCCATGAACTGGAGCACATGTATAGATGCTGAAAACAAAGAAAATCAAGCATTTTTTCATAGCTAAGGGAATGCATCAACGGATCGAGTACAGCCATGAGAATGGAAATATCGAGTCTTAAACTAATGAGTATATTGATTAATAAATTAGGGTGGGAAAGTGAAACAATCAAACACTAAAAACATTTTAATCATTTTATTAGGAAAATTAATTCTACCATCGGGGCAGGGAGAACGAAAACGTTCACCAGCTAGAGTAAATGCAATTATGCAAACTATGTAATTTGGCCACAAAAGTCACAAGAACCATCTAGGATGCACAAAATTGGGACTTTTGCAACAAGAACCTTCTAGGTGGCACATCCTCTAAAACGTTGTCATGCGAGAACATGTGCCTTCAATTACAGGACCTAATACCAGAAATTTTTCATGCAAGAGTATGTATCTTGATCAGCAAAGTGAAGATGATTGTGTGGATAAAGAAGTAGAAATACAGGGTTGGATCTGTATAAACTAAAAAAATGTGGATAATATGTGTAATTTTACCAGGTAATCTTTTTTGCCATGTAAGCAAAACAACCCAGGAGTGGCCAAATTGGCACAGATTTAATACTTTAATGGTTTATTTGGCTCCTTTCATAATTGAGTAGCCAAATCGTGACAAAATGGATAATTTGGTGGTTTTTAGGCGCTTTTTGCCTACGGCCGCCCAAGGGATGTTTGTTTGGTCGTCAAGTTCCTCTATTTTTCTATTCCACAGTTTGTCTGTCTACCTGTCTTCACCTATTTTCTCCACATTTCCACCTTACACAATATAGTTGGTACCAAGATTTATGACAAAATAAGACTAGTCAACTATTGATACTATATATTAGCAGTATAAAAAAAGAGTAATAAAAAAATTTCAAAAAGAAAAAAAACACAAAATATCTTCAGGCCGCCTGCCAATGACAAACATAAACACAAAAAACAATTAATTCATTTTTTTCACACAAGCACATCAGATGATTTTCTATGATAAATATAACATCAATTTGCGACTTTCACTCTTTTCAAAAAAAAAAACTTTCACAAAAAAAAAACCCAAAATGCATTGCTGAGTCCATTTACACACTAGTGGTGAATAGACCTCACTACGTCGACAAGCCTAAAGCCGCAGTACAACCGCAATACGTACTGCGAGAGAGGCTGCAGTAAATGCCGCAGTAAAATTGCGCGCAGTATGAACAAGTACTGCGGCTTAGCCGCAGTACATGATTTTAATTTTTTTAAAAAAAATCAAAATTTCATCTTCATCCATTTCCTAGAAATCACCATCTTCATCCATTCCCAGAAAAATATAATCTTCATCCTTCATCGGCACAACACTTCATTCCCTTTTTTTTGAAGAAACTCATCTATTATATATCAAACCAAGAACAAATTACATATATATTTTTCACAAAAAAAAACTCAGAAATCATTCTTTTCATTTTATTGATTTAGATGGGTTTCCAAGTTATATTTGGGTTAAAAACCGAGGAGATCCAGCGAGATCCGACGTCTTCCCTTAGATCCGGCGTCCTTCTTCAAGATCCGGCGATTCCAACGCCCATCTGCAAGATCTGACGAGAAGAAGAAGAAGAAGAAGAAGAAGAAGAAGAAGAAGAAGAAGAGGGAGGAGTGGATCTAATTGAAGAAGAAGAGATATGGAGAAGAAGAAGAAGAAGAAGAAAAGATCTTGCGGAAGAGGAGAGGAAGAAGACAGAGGGAGAAGATAGAGGAACAATAGAAGAGGAAAGATGAAGAAGAAGAGAATAAGGGGTGGAGTGAATTTTTTCGGTTGAAAATGAATGAGATTTTCTTGAAAAAGAGAGAAAAAACGTTTACTGCGGCCTTACCACGGCCATGACCACAATACATTTTTTACTGCGCTTGTTTATTGCACTTACTGCGCACAAAACATTTACTGCGGCCCTGGCCGCAGTAACGGCCGCAGTAAATGTTATCTTATCTACGTAGTGCCTCTCATTTAATAATTAGATATGTCATTCATCTCTCTTCCTCATGCCTCTTTCTACAGAAGCTTCGAAGCTTCACAGATCTTACCGCCCAATCCGTCACAGATCTTACCAGCCTTCACGATTTCCACTGTCTCCGATACAACTGTGCTGGAGTCTGACAGCTCCCCATCGCAGGGAGAGATTCGTCTCAGCATCGTGATTCCCCATCGCTGGGAGAGATTCGACGCACGACGGAGGAGATCGTCACAGCTTGGTATCAGAGGTCTCGAATCGTCTATAGACCACCATTGCGAAGATCTGGAGGCCACAATCAGAAGAGAGAGCCGTCGGTGATAGGAGACAAGCTTAGATCAGAGACTTCCACCGCGAAGCTTCTGCATAAATGGACTGATCGGAGTCCAAATATGGAAATAATTGTTGCAAAGTGAAGATTTGGAGGCCGTCACTGCGAAGATCCAGAGATCGGCGGTGAGAAGGTTCAGTTGCTAGCATTCTATGGGCAACAAATGAAGCAAGACACAACAACGGATCGAGAGATTGAAGCAATAGAAAAGAATGAAACTTGGGTACTGGTTAACTTACCGAAGGCAACAAAGAAAATAGGCGTGAAGTGGGTTTATAAAACCAAGTTAAATGAAAATGGCGAGGTTGAGAAGAGTAACGCACGCTTAGTAGAAAAGGGGTACAGTCATAAACATGGAATAGACTATAATGAAGTTTTTCCCCCTGTTGCACGCTGGGATACAATTAGGTTGGTATTAGCATTGGCAGCTCAAAAAAACTGGACAGTGTTCCAACTAGATGTAAAAAGTGCTTTCCTCCATGGAGAGCTAAAAGAAGATGTCTATGTTGAACAACCCCTTGGATACATCAAAGAAGGAGAAGAAAACATTGTGTACAAGTTGAAAAAGGCATTATATGGACTTAAACAGGCTCCCAGGGCCTAGTACAGTCGAATTGAAAAATATTTTACAATGGTAGGGTTTGACAAATGCAGTTATGAACACACATTGTTCATAAAGAAAGGAGGAGCGAGTATCATGGTGGTAAGTCTGTATGTAGATGACTTGATCTTCACAAGGAATGATCAAGATATGCTCAAGGATTTTAAAAGATCTATGATGTTTGAATTTGAAATGACAGATCTTGGTGTCATGAAATATTTTCTAGGTGTAGAAATTCAGTAACATTCGGAAGGTATTCACATATGTCAAAGTAAATATGCTAAAGAGTTGCTTGACAGGTTTGGGATGAACAATTGCAACTCTGTAAGGAACCCTATAGTTCCTGGAACAAGATTGTCGAAGGAAGTAGGAGGGGTTGAAGTTGATTGCACTATGTTCAAACAACTTATAGGCAGCCTGATGTACTTAACTGCCACTAGACTTGATTTGATGTTTGTGGCTTGTCTTCTGAGTAGGTTTATGGCATGTCCAAGGGAGGCTCATATGGCTGCAGCGAAGAGGGTGTTGAGGTATCTCAAAGGAACAACAGAACTTGGAGTGTTTTTATAAAAGAGGTGAAGCTGGTAAGTTAATTGCTTACACTGATAGTGACTATGCCGAAGATTTGGATGGGAGAAGAAGTACTTCAGGTTTTGTATTTCTGTTAAGTAATGGTGTTGTAGCATGGTCCTCTCACAAGCAACCTGTGGTGACACTATCCACCACCGAGGCTGAGTATGTAGCAACTGCAGCTTGTGCAAGCCATAATTTGTGGATGAAGAGAGTTCTCAACAGCATTGGATACACAGATCATGAGAGCATGATCATATACTGTGTTAACAACTCTACCATCAAGTTGTCCAAGAACCCTGTCCTTCATGGTAGAAGCAAACATATTGATGTGAGGTTCCATTTCTTAAGGGATCTCACAAGGGATGAATTCGTGGAGCTGAAGTTTTGTGGAAGCAATGACCAGGTAGCAGATATCTTCACCAAACCCTTGAAGATGGAGACTTTCGAGAAGCTTCGAAACTCACTTGTGTGCAGACTAAACTGAGTGCTCCTTGAGCATCTTCAGTTTAGGGGATGGATTGTTAGGATTACTAGTTGTGTTAGGAGTCTAGTTAGTAGAGCTAGTAATGAATAAGGGTTCTCTGTAGGATCCGAAACCTGCTTACAGCAGGAAGTCCGGTCCTAGTAGTATTAGGACTAAAGCCTAGGTTCTATATACATGCTACCCTCTTCAGTTTCTAGATTTAGAATGTTTTATTCAGCAAACAATTGTTGTTGCGTTCCTCTACATGCCTCACATGGAAAGAGAAAATCTACCAATTAAGACTAGTGACAACTGTAGAGATAGTGTATAAATCAAGTGGTGGTAATTGACCGTTGGGACTGGAACGCTGCTAGAGATGCCACTTGCTCAAATCACCCACCAGAATTACAATTCAACTATTTAATTTAAAAATTAATCGAGGTTGGCGTAATTGTTTCATTTGTTTAGTAGTGTATGCCTCGTCCTATAACAGAATTGCTTACAATTGGAAGGGGTTTCTTAGAACATATGTATATAGTCTTCAACTACATACGTACGTAATTACTAGTGATTAATTAATTACTCCATTCTTCCTAATAAGATTGTAAAGAAATACATGTTAAAGAAAGGTCACAATTATCATGAGAGGGGTAGTAAAATTGTAAAGCGGTTAATATTATGGGTAAAATTGTTCAAGTTAAAAGTTTGGGAAAAGGTCCCTTTTTGCCACTAACGTTTGACTATTGGACCCTTTATGCATTTATTTTTTAAAGCGGTTCGATAATGCCACTAACGTTAATGTTTGAGGTCCCCGTTTGCCATTGCCCGTTATATTTTCCTACATGGCGTCCTATTTTCCACCGTGTCCATTGCAACTGCAGTTCGTCTTCTTCACAAGTGGGCAGAGGAGCAGCTCAAGACGGGTCCGTGCGTCTAGGCGACGGTGGAGGGTGGCAACGGCAGAGATCTTCCGGCGGTGCACGGCGAAGTGAATGGCGGTGGTCGGAGCGAACACGGTGGCCTGAGTTGGCCGATTCGACCGGTCATTGCGGGTCGGATGGCGGGTCGAGGCCGAATCCTTCTTCCTTCGTCAAATTCGGGCAAAAAGAATGGTGGATTTGGACTCCTGGTGGCGAGGTGGATCTAGGAGTATATGTTAGAGGTGATGGGAGGAAGAAATCAAAGAATTGGATTGTAGCAGTAGAGTTGTCTCCGCAGCTCCGCGTCGGCGGCGCCGGAAACGGCTAGGTGAGGAGCTTGGAGGGTGGATCCGCCTCTGGCTTGGAGCCACCCAGCCTGCTCGAGCCACCGGTAGCGAGACGTCATCGCAATCCTTCGCGAGGAAGAAGAAGAAGACATCTGACTCATCCTTTTTTATTATTATATTTTTCTTTAATTGCGTGCGGTGGATGCCACTTTGACATTAAATGGACACATCGAGCCGGTTACGGAATATTCTCGTATATTCCCTCCGTTAGTCAAACTAATGGCAAGAAAGGTCCAAAATACTATTTAGATGGCATAAATGAACACGAAAGCGTGAAAAAATGCAATTACGAACCGCTTTAAAAATAAATGCATAAAGGGTCCAATAGTCAAACGTTAGTGGCAAAAGGGACCTTTTAAGGGTTCACTTAGAGCGCTAACTCGACATTCTGTGTCTCAAGTCTCAACGCACAACGCTCACTAACAGTGCTGATTGTAAGTTTTACCATACATCATGACATGAGGTGCTTTTGTAAATTAATTTTTAAAAATCGGAGGAGAAAACCGTAGGTTTTGAAAAATCTCAATGACTTTATTGTAATTTTACCCAAAGCTTAATGTTGGTCTCATCATGCAATTAGGGGGTTTCAAACATGGATAAAAAGAGGCGAATAACGCCACTATTCGCCTCTTTTTATCCACGTGAGTAAGGGAAGCGAACTCACCTCTTCTTACGCGGACCTCAGGCGAATTGTTTAAAAGTGAACTGAGTTGTTCACGCGAATAGCCAGTCTGAAGCATCCGGCGTTGTAGGTCCAGTCGCACCATCTCGTCATCTCCTCTTGGTCGTCTTGCTTCCGTTTTACCATATCTTCCTCAATTTTTCTTTTCCCAGCTAAAATCGGTAGAAATAGTAGATGGGTTAGGTCATCTCGTCTTGCTGGAGTCCGTCTCGGGTCACCGGAGTTGTGCATTCCGCTCTCTGATGTGTAAATTCGAGCTCTGCTTCAGTGCGGCCACGAAATATGTGCGCGGCACAGCTTGCGCACGAGGTTGTGCACGAGGCTTGTGCACAGCATGAGCTTGCACGAGTTGTGCACAGAGCTTGTGCACAGCCTGAGCTTGCGCACAGGTTGTGCACATGCCAAAACTCACCCAAGAAGAACTTAGATATGAAGAGAAGTAAGTTTCGATGAAGGGGAAGACTAATTTTGGTTGCAAACAAAACATAGGAGTTGCGCAAAAAGGAAGGAAAGTTGAGGCGGGAAACGTCAATTGTGGTGAATTCACGTGTTTTCAACTTCTAGTTCACGGGGGCCTCAAACTTAACCATCCTATTTTCACTTTTTTCACTCACCTCCAATTCACTCAGTTTTTCACCTAAAAACTTTTTGTTCACTTCCTATGTTTGAAACCCCTATTACTAGTTTTTATTTTAGTGAGGAGGACGCTCGGCCCGTTAGAGTCTTAGAGATAATTCATCAAGCGAATCCGCTCCAAAATCTCTTTTGGTGGGACTCTTCTTCTTTTTTTGGGCCCCGGGACATTTTATTAGTAATTGTATTTGGGCTTAACTTTTATCTTTTCCGGCTCAACAAAACAGTGGACATATTTATAAGTCACGGTGAGCTTGGGATGGATGAAGTAAATCGAAGTTCATAGATCCGTTTTGCTGCTCCGAGGAAATGTAAGGACTTGCTTTTAAATTCGCGGTCGCTCCAAATTCCTGGCCTATTTGGGGTCGGTCCACAAAGCAGCCAGAAACTAGTTCCTGTCCTGGAAATTGGTTAGCTTCTGGTGCGTTGATTCTCGCTCCCTGCTGCTACTTCATCGTTTGCATGAACTGCATATAGTGTTGCTTGATTTTATCTGTATTCTTCTCTATTTTATCATCATTGTTAATGTCTTTCGCTTGTTGTATGAGACATGGTTCTTAGTTTCGGTTTCATTGTCGTTGATTTCCCCCCAGTTTTCACGTTTTAGGTTTCAGATAAGATTGGTTTTTCTCCGAAACTCTCAGTGTCCTCTTTTCCTGCCTTTGGCATTGCTTCCAGGAATGGCCGATTTTCACTGAATCAGTTGATTAAGTTTGTGCTGGTCATCTTGTTTGTTAGAGGTTTTCTTAGTTTTCTTCCTTTTTTCTTTTTCGAATACTGGTTACATTGCTGTGCTATATGTGTTCTACGTAGGGTCCAGAGTTTCCGTCAATCACTCTAGTAATGTTAATGGTGAGTTCGAAATGTGAATTTGCAGCTTCTTCGCTCTGTGCAGGTTTCTTCATTTTTCCACCTAACAAAAAGGGAAAGTTCGAGCCTGAAGGATGGCTTACGAATTAACTGAGCAAAAGAGTATGATCTGTTACTTAAATGATATCGTGCTCTGGTGCTGGTTTGCTTGGTTTTTTTATGTTAATAGATGTTGCATATCTGGATTCTTTCTTATGAGGCCATGCTTTCTTGAGAAATGAAGTTTAGTGGGTCTGAAAACCATAAACAGCAGTTGTCATGCTGTGAGAGCAAAGGTAGATAAAAATCAAAGCTAGGATTAATGAGATAATGCCTAATCTCTCTTTCACGATGCCTCTTTTCTCATCTGACATTTGAAATGTGAAATGTCAAAGTAGGCCTTCTCTATATGGACTCTTCTAAGCCCTGCATTTTGTCTACCAAGTTTTCTGTTAAAGTACCTCCTATCCCAAAAGAATTGTTTGACAAAATATTGATAGCAGTGAACTTTTTCCATGTCAACTTCTTATTCAAAAGCATGGCGACTTTAAGACTAGCAGCAGCATAATCAAATACTCCCTTCATTCCTTATTCCTTGCAATACTCTTTTCAGTATTTAATCTATAATTTTGTTTTATAACATTTTGAATATAATTTAAAAACTTGCATACACAAATGAAAAATTGATGTTTGTAGTTTCTGAACACATTTTTTTATGGGTACATTTTTATGCCAAAGAACAACTTGGATCTTCCACTTGCATCCGGCGACTTCTTAGTTCTTACTTAGGGATGAAGTGCGCCGTTTGAAAAAATCATGCATAACAACAAGTGCAGAATCCACCTTTTCCACAGCATTTCCAGGTCTTTCTCCGACATAACTCTTCTGAAGAGGTTATTGTCGACTCCGTTCTTGAGTCCCAAGTTCCACCCATAAAGCAAGAATGTGAGCTTCAGCAAAAGTCCGGATTAGTCGGATCCTGATTTTGTCTCGCAGGCAGTCTTCAATCCTTCCAAGAACCTTGAAACCATTTTTCATTCCATTTCTCTTTAGTCATTACGCCCATAACTGTTACAAGAACTCTGTACTAGTCATGCACTGACTGCAAAAGTTGTTAACACTGCTGGTTTTTCTGAATTAAAATTTGTACATAGTCTGAGGTTACAAAATCTCTCCCGATTATCTGTTTTATCAATGACCATGACCGAATTGCATCCTTTGGACATTGATGAAACAACCTTGTGTTCCATCAATTTCTCTAATAGACGCTGCATGCCAGACACAATGTAGTTTGAGGATTGACCATCTTTGGGAAGTTGCTGGCACACTAGCTTTGTTGACTTTTTTCTGATTTAATTGTGCTGTCTTAACTTGCAGAGATTGGCTTGGGTCTCATTGGTTTTGGTTTCTTTTTCACATTTCTTGGTGTAATTCTTTTCTTCGACAGAGGGCTGCTTGCGTTAGGAAATGTTAGTGTCCAACCCCTTCTCTTTTAATGTGTAATGATACTTGAAACCAAGGTCTTTTAACTTCCCAGCACTTGGAAATCAGATACTTTCTCTAGCAGGGGTAGCGATTTTGCTTGGTTTGCAGTCTACTGTGCGGTTGTTTACTAACAGAGAAAACTACAAGGTGTGGCTTAGATTTTTATGCTCTTCATCACAGTTACCATTTCATACTAAACTAGATGCTTAGATTTATCATTCTTTCCTTTTCTTCTTCAGGGATCTATCTCATTCCTTCTTGGGCTATTTTTCATTTTTGTCCGTTGGCCTATCATGGGTATTATCTTGGAAATATATGGTTGCTTTGTTCTTTTTGGGTACATTCCTGCTCTTTTATGAATCAATATTTACTATGATTTATGGCATGATAAGTCGCTGAAGTTATATTTTGAATTTGACATCCTTTTAGTGGCTTTTGGCCCTCTATGAAGATGTTCCTGTTTCAGATTCCAATTATTGGATGGGTGATACAGTATCCTATCATGGTATGTATGTGGTTTTCTTCAAACGTTAATTTTTATTATCGAGGTGGTCATGGTTTTTTCTTTGGCTCACTAATGGAACTTTTTCGCTTTGCTGGCATTGATATTGTGCTTTGGTAAACCCAGAGAGTGTTATTTTTAAAGGAATATGCACCAGAACCATCTAAATGAACATCTTTAAGATGGATGACCACCATCAGTTGTATTTATTGCTCTAGGTACTAGTTTAATAGTAGCAAAATATACAACCACAAGGTAACTGAACTTCTAATGCATTAGATGCCCAGTTATGACTGTCTTTTTTGTGCTAGGATAATTTTTTACTTTTGCATATTGCATGCACTGGCATTCAGGAAACATCTAAACAGTTGCACTTAACTGTCATCCTCTGTGATTGGTAAAGTTGTGTGCGTTTGCTCTCTTTGATGCAAATGTGTCATGTAAAAGGTAGTAGGATAGATGAGACAATAGAAAAGTTGCTAATAGAATAACCTGGAGAGATTTCGTACCAAGAAAAGAAATTGATCATTAGAGTACATGGGTTCTGCTGATGCTGGGGCAAGTTTTGACTCGTGTTTTCTTTTGAATGGAAACCTCTGAATTTCATGCTGATTTTGCGTTCTTAATGACTGGAAATACGGAAAGGAGCAGCATGTTGGGATATTTCATCAAGACTGCATTCTAGTTTATACTACTATCTGATTGTAGGGTTTGTGTGCATTCATAGTATTCGTGATGCATGTCTGTGAGGCAAAATCTTAATATTCAGTTGCAAATCAGGGTCATAAGTGGGGATTGAAGAGTATTGATCTTAGTGAGAACTATCTCACTGGGTGTTGATTTGTTTGGTGAAACATTGTGCATCCTTAATATGGCGCATGAATTAAGATTCTAGATCCGACTCTCAACCATTGTCCAAGTGAAATTGGCACACTTTCTTTTAATTGCAGCTTCTTGATCGGCTGACAAGAGGGTAGCATGAAGTTTGACGGATCTCTTCTTAGCGGAGACCACTTGCAGTAATTAACTGAAGAAGTGAGACAAAACAATGTATTCATGAGCAACAATAGTGTTGATATTTCCTGTGATGATTTAATTAAAGTTTGATGTAAAACCAGAGTCCAGGAGACGATAAAACACCAAACCCATGAACAGAATGCATATTGGAGAGGTTAGCTGTGCAACTCAAACTGTAATTTTGATGCTACAAGGATTTCTGGAATGTTTGATGCACGGATTGTGTTGTGATGCTCTGAGAGGTTGCTACAAAAAAGCTGTGTTTATTCTTTTTGATACAAACTTGATGTAGAGTATACGTGGGATCCAAACGGTGCAAGCTGTCCAACACGGGGTCACAGCACATCAGAGTTAAGAAACCTCAGCAGGTACGATCGATCAAGTTCAGCATAAATTAGCATGTAGGTTGAGCAGTTAATTTTCTGAGGTGTGGAGGTTGAAAATTTCAGACATTGCCTCCACAATTTTAAAGGATTCATCAGGTATCTTTATGGTGAAGTATTTACTCTCACCAACGCCCTTGGTGCAAATGACTTCAGAATTCATTTCTGAACTCTTTGCGTAGCAAGATGGAAATGTCAGTCTGTTTGGTGCATTTTTGTGATAAAAGAACTAGAATTAGCAGACGTTGAATTTTCAATGACCTTTTGCAGGTTTATTTTCAACATTTGGAAATGTCCTTTTTCCTAGAGTAAATACTGATATTAACATCAATCAATCCTAAAATTTAACTCTCTCAAACTACACTGTCTCATGTAAGTTCTTGAATTATAACTTGGTGATAATTCAAGAACTTAAATACGATAGGTTACTATAGTTCATGGTAGTATGTGATAATATGGCCATATAACAACTACTTCAGGGTTTGCAAACAAAACTCATATCAGTCTCAGTTTTCACATTTTCCAAAGCACCCTCTTTTGTTTTCATTAAGCTGTGTTCTTTTAGCACCATTTCTCCGATTTGTTTTCTCAAAATTTTCCACCATTTTCGAAAAACGCTTTTAAAGCTCTCCATACTTGATATCATAAGAAAAAAATAACGAACTTTACAACAAATACACAGGCAATTAGTGATAGAAGTCGGACGCTTCAGTACATAAGTGTTCAGTTTGGCAGCAATGGGGTTTATTACAAAAATGCTACTGAGATCTGAGTAGTTTAAAAAACCGAACCGGACATCGAACCGTTCGTTTAATGGTTCAAAGGTTAATTGGTCCAATCATTTAAACCAGTAGTTGGACCGTATTTTCATAAAATATAATAATAGATATTTATCTTAAAAAATTATTATAAAAAAAGAATTCAAATACAACGTAATAATGCATTTTTCTAAACATGGGGGATTATTTATATAAAAGATTATAGGAGTAATAATAAATATAAAGAATATAAGAGCTAATATGTATAGCAAGGGACAACTTGATGCCTAGTTTGTATAATAAATGAAACTTTAATGACTAATTTGTTAATATCGAATTATTCATTTAGTTGAATATCGAACTTGTTATTGTTCTTTTCAATTTTCTTAGTTGATATCATATTTCCCCTTTAGTTTGTTAAATAAGTTCAAATTGACTCCAAAATCAATTGAACCACAGATTTAAGGTTCAACCGGTTCAAACGGTTTTTATGGTTTTTTGCGATTTTTACCTGTTCTTACATCCTCAATTGATTACCCGGAACCAGGATCGGAATAGAGACCGGTTCACGGTCCAACCGGTTGAACTGTCAGATCTGGTCCGGTTCTTACAACCATGATAAAATGACCTTGTACTCTCTTTATTTCAGAAAACATACACTTTGCCTCCGAATGTTTCAGAAACCTATACTAGGCTGGCCTCATAAATGTGCAATTTTTTTAATAATATCTGACATCAATTTCACGCTATGTACTAGGGATGTCAAAAGCTGACCCGATCCGACCCGAGCAACCCGTTCGAACCCAACCCAAGTTGACCTAGAAAGTAAATCAACCGAACCGACCCGTGTAAGTTGAAACCCGAGATAACCCGAACCCGATATAACCCAAACCCGAAGGAACCCGAACCCGAGTGGACCCGAAGAGACCCGAACATACAAATATATTGAGGAATTATATCCAAGTTATAAGTATCAAAATTTTCAGTTGACATATATGTCTTTTCCCTTATCTAAGTTTTCTTAAAACTGAATTATAGACATAGAATTCTTAATTCATAAACTTTAAACTCTGAAACAACAAATGCATAGATCTTAAAAAAAACATTTCATCTCATATCGCAAAGGTTGTTTGAAGTTCGGAATCTCAAACAAATAATGTTCACTTGTAAATCCTTACATCATATGTTGGAACAAAAAAAGACAATTCTAGAAAGTGTAGCTTCCAATTTCCAAAGCAAACACTATTAGTTCATTTCCAATTTTGTTAGAGTAATGTTAATTTTTTCTTTATGGAATAGGAATATAAATATTAAAATTTTGCATAAAGAAATTATTTCAAAGTCATTTAATGATATTTTTCTAGAATTCAAAAGTTTAATTATTTTAAAAATCATATATATGCTCAATAAGCAATTTATAAACTAACCCGAAATTTGACCCGTTTTCGACTAGCAGTAAAAATGAAATTTTATCAATCTGATCTCAACCCAAAAGGACCTGACCCAACCCCGAAATTAAGAAAACTCGATCTCAACCCGAACCCGAATGACCCTACCTGAACCCAACCCAACTCGAAAACATATAAACTCGATATCAACCCGAACCCGAATAACCCGACCCAACCCGCCCGATTGACATCCGTATGTACTACTATATCTTGTTTTATTCCTCGTTGTACAATATCTAACTTTTGAGTAAATTCATACGGAACAACAATTTGACTTTTAACAAAAAGTTATCAAGTTTGTGTAAATTCAAACTGGCTAAACAACAATTTGACTATTATCAAGAAGTTATCAAGTTTCATCCCATAGGAATGTAAAGTTGTCTTTCTTTATTTTCTTCTTTTTTTCGTTCTTTCTTTTTTCTATTGTAACAGCTTGTTTCTAAACAACCTGGGGTTTTTTCTTCTCTATTTTATCTCTTAGTGGAATAGAGAGTTGGTAGATTACTTGTGATAACTCTTTTATAATTGGTTTTTCATTTCAAAAAGTTTGTCTTGTAAATATAAAGAGTTTTAAAAACTTTAGCAGATAAAAATATCAATGAATTGAGAAAATTTATTGGGTAATTTGAAGTTACTAGAATATGACTTCTGCTAGTTTATACTCCTAAATAGCATGTTTTTTTGTGATGAGAAGAGAATTACAGATTCCAAATACTCACACAATCTCATACAAGTTGTCCCATTCTCTCTATATTTAGAGAAGGAAAATGGACAACCAGTGGAAATGGAGGTTGTATTAGATGTGATCATAATTTCCACAACTTCAAAGGTTCCTAAATTACTTAGGAAAGAACAGCTAGCAAATAGATATATGTAAAACTTTTATGTTGGATCATTGGGACCCGGAAGTTAATACTAGCATATATATGTGTATATAGAATTGTAGGATAATTTAATTTAGCTTAACTTTTAGAAGGATATGGTGGTTATATATAAATCTATACAAGCTCAAGCAAGAAAATAAAATGGTAACCAAATTGGATGCATTAAATGGGAGTGATAGTCTTGAAGCAACGTAAGATATAAGTGTGAGAGCATACAGTTAGGTGGGCGGTTTGATTGCATATTTAGGGTCTGCGCGCTATATGTTAGATGCCCATTTCCTTCAATATTCATGCACTCATACAGATACATATACGTGAAATGTTTCATGTAAAGTATCACCCCCAAAAGAAGAAACCCTCTTATTTATAGGAGATCATAATAATACCAGTAAGATTAAAAGGAAAGTACCCATCCTAGCTCCATATATATATATTGTGTACCAATTTACTCGTTTCTCTGTAGCGCATGTAGTTGAATCTAACTGTGCATGAATGTTATGATTGATCACTTGTGATTTTGGTACAAGGAGTCTTCTTTAAGATTTGGAAGAAATGTTACTTGTATACGTACTGTTTTGAATGCAAATGCTTTAATTACCATAAGGAATTAATTAGATATCAAAATGGTTTGTTTTGACCACAGTTATTGATTGATATGTAGTGGTAGAAGTGAAAGTGGTTGTTTACAAAATGGTTGGTTTTAATACAGTAATCATTAGTGTTAGAATATTTAAACTGCAATTGATTGCTAACTACTCCTGTGATGAAAAATTGAAAGAACATTGTACTATAGATGTATAACATTTAATATGGAAAGCAAATCTAGAAATGTACCTATCTTTAGTTGAGGTGAGGGAAGTAGAAATTTTGAAGGGGAGGTGTGTGTGTGTTTGTGTGTCGGTATAAGTGTAAGAAACATTAAAAATGGGAGGGTTAAAAAACGCATAGGGGTTGGGGGTTCATAAAATCCATTGCATGCCCAACAACCCAAGGGTAAGGTGCCCTAATTTATTGCTGCACCTGAAACTTGGAAAGAAGCTACCTCCCTTCTCTACCTAGCCTACCCTCTAACACTTGCACTTCTTCTCTCTATCTTCTCATCATTTCTACTCCCATCTATCACCCTCTTCTTTAATTCCATCTTCTTATATATATGTTGCTACCCTTTCTTCAAACATTCCCACGGAATTACTCCTACCGCTGTAAATTATTTAACTCTACTGATCCTACATTATTTACTGGCCTCTTCACATGATGCATACCCTGCTGCAACCATGCTTTGAGTTTGTATATTAGGAAGCAAAAACAAGAATGATTAAAAAAAATTGAAAAGAGAGCAAAAGGAATTAATTTATTCATAGACTCAGGTGGATCTGTTCCAAGGTATTTAAACAGCTGACTCAATTCAGAATAAAGTATATATATGCATATAGTGAGATGAAGGGAGAAATTAAGGGAGATATGAATTCTGTATAATGATGTTTCATCAACTAATTATGCAAGCAGTTATTGCAGAAGAATGCTGGACCATTAGCGGAGGAGGGGTTATATATAGAAGAGGTTTTACTGGTCAAGGTTCGAATTGTAGGGCCTTAAGATTAGAGCAGCGCCTATATTCATAGTATATGATATGAACTTGAAGAATACTGGACCATTAACTCATGAAGCTGAAGCTTTAAGTTCACATGATATGTTGGATTTATTAATTAGATGCTCCCTATAACTGAGAGGGGTTCCCTTTTTGTTTTCTTTTTTCTTTTATACTTGTATGTTAAAAGTTTGCATGTGAGTGATACTGAACGTTCAACTCTCTGTATTGCAATATGTGATGTGGATATTGTTAATTAGTGGTCTATAGTGACATGTTTATATATATATATACCCCAACGTCTCAATCTCAATGTTGATAGTGGTTCAAATGTTTTTCTATGATGAATTAAATCATGTCAATTTAATTATGGATTCACGCGAACTTTGAGTGGTGTTTGCTCACTTGCATTTTTTTCTTTTACTTTATCATTGAGTTTTATTTATTTTTAGTTAAAAAAATATTTGAGAAAAGGTTGTAGAAGTTTTTAAAAATGGAAGAGTTTTGTGGGAAATAATTTGATGCTGATTTTTGAAAATTTTAAGAAGTTTCTTTTCAAAAAGAACACGTATACTATGTTCTTAATTTTAGCTACTACTACTCTAGTAAACACCACGAACTCAAAACTCTATGTTATAAATAAGCACCAAATAGTTGCATCATTGAAATTGAGACCAAGTTTAATTAAAGGCAAATTAATGCATATTGCTTTCCATACAAAGATGATTTTTTGTTTCGTCTTAGATAAAGCACCCTTTGTTTGAGGGCATCATTTTTGCAGTCACAGAGAAGTTCCAAGTCCTTTTTTTCTTGGCTTTATTTGAAAATCCTAGTCTTTTAGAAGGGGAAGATAATTCATTGTTGATGCTACATGAGGAGCATTCACAAATATTAATGGGTAAATAGCACTCATGGTCCTATAATTTTGATTCGCGTCCTATTGTAGTCTTGTTTTAGGTTTTTGTAGCAATAAAGTCTTATTTTTAAGTTGTTTCTGCATTCGTGGTCTATTCTGTTAAACACCAATTAAGTTTAATGAATTTTCATGAAAAATGATAATTTTAGCCACTGAATTTTATTTGAATAATCTATTTGCACCATAAGTTTTAAACTTAACAATTTAATCACCCCAAACAATTATAAATTTAACAATTGAACCCAAAAGTTTTCAAATTTCACGTAAAACCACCACACCCACCGGATCACCCCAACCACCGCCAGACCACTGCTGGAAAATCCGAAACAGAGAAAAAACTTCACCGGAGCGTAGATCGAGGCCTAGGGCTACCGGATTGCAGCCCCAGACCTGCGAATTGCTAGCCCAGGCCGCAATTCGGTGACCCAGGGTCCCGATTTTCCGGCCTGGGGCCACGATCTGGCGGTCCTATGCCCCGATCTACGTTTCGGTGAAGTTTTTTCTCCGTTCCGGATTTTTTGGTGGGGGTCGGTTGTGGCCTGGCGGTGGTTCGGTGGTGGTCGGGGGTGGTCCGGTGGGTGTGTTGGTTTTAGGTGAAGTTTGAAAACTTTTGGATTAAATTGTTAAGTTTATAATTATGTGGGGTGATTAAATTGTTAAGTTTAAATCTTAGGGTGCAAATACATTTTCCAAATAAATTTTAGTGGCTAAAATTATCGTTTTTTGCGAAGATCCGTTAAACTTAACTGGTGTTTAACGGAATATGACCACAAATGCAGATAAAACTTAAAAATGGGACATTATTGGTACAAAAACTTAAAACATGACCATGATAGGACGAGAATTAAAGTTATAGGACTATTGATGCACTTTACCCAAATATTAATACACCTCAAGGGGAGCAAACTTCCTTTGAACAGTAAACCGTTTCCTTTAAATACTCCCGCCGTCTTAATTATGCTCCCTTCATCCCTATATTTATAAATCACATACATTAATGTGTAATTTGTATCTAATTTATTTGATTTCTGTCTCATGAAGATTGCTCATTTTATTTACTGTTTTTACAGTATTTAATTTACGATTTATTTTTACGAATTCATAAACATGTAAAGTTAAATAATCCATATGCTTCTCATAATTTGCAATCTAAACTTTATAGATATATATATATATAATTTTACTGTTTATCTTAGTTAAATTTTGGGTCAAACACTGCAACTTGAAACAGTAAAAGAAATAGTGTAATGTTTGTGGGATGGAGGCAATATTAAAATGTTGAAGAACTAAAATCTTAAAAAAAAGAAATGTACAATTTTTTAGGGATGGAGATAGTAAAAAGTAATGATATGTTTTTCTTTATAGTTGTTTGGAAAAATGATACGTTTTTTTTAAAGAAAAACATTTCACCCACCTTATTTCTCTTACTTTCATTTCAGACGGAAAAAAATATTTCTTCCATCTCATGTGTATTGTCACAATATCAAAATATTTTTGTCCCAAATGAAATGACAATTTTCCACTTATGTTTTATTTTAGTCCACTTTTCTACCCTTGCAAATGCAGACATTTAAGGTGTCTAGGAAGTGAGTTGAGAGAGGTGAGAATGAGTTTGGGAGAGGGTAATGATAGAAGTTCATATGAAATGAGTTAATGACAAAAGACAATTTTAATCTACACAAAAAAACTAAAAATGACAACCTACTTGGAACGGATGAAGCATACTTTGTAGTATTATTATATGCAGTTTAATTTATTATGCCCTTATCTTCAACATTTTTGAATTCAATGTTCACTCAAATATATCACTTCTACTCAACTAAAGAAAGTACTAAAAAAATAAATGTTCTTACATTTGCATGTCAACCAAAAAAAATTATTGAACTTTTAATGCATTACTTATTGGTATCATGATATGCAATTAGAAGAAGAGTTCTGATGTAGCTAGCTAGGTAGCGCTTGTTGTGCAAGCTTCTTAGCAGCATGCATCATTCACTTCTGGAACAGAATCAGTGGCCATACAGTCTTCCATCCTCAGTTTGGCTTAGTAAACTCACACAATATTTTTTTTATTCTATCCACAAGTCGCAATATATGTTTTGTTTTGTTTTATTTTTTATACATGGGAGGAGATTTAAGATGGTGTAAACTTGAACACAAGACCTTATGGGAGCTTAGCCGCTAGACATGACCAATAAATATAATTCTAAGTTGGTATGAATATGATGAGAGAAAATCCACCACATGTTTAATGCTTCCCGTAAATTGGAGCAATCTGACCAATGAAGAAGGTCAATTTAAATAAAGGCCCCATGTTGTACTAATTAGCATTAACATCATGAAAAATAAATACAACCGTGGTGTGATGTGGGTGACTGGATGAAGATTGTCTGTGGGCTCGCAGAGACGGATGGAAAAACTTCAGAGTACGACGAGCTAACTTCATACAATTAGCGATACTAATTCCAAATATGGAGGATGATCATTTTTCTTGGAAGACCTGAATGAAGCCAGCTTCATTGTCGTTGAAAAATGAGTGCTGCTCACTTTGAGAGCTAAAAAGATCAAGAAATTCCATTTAATCTCAAGCAAGCTATGAACTCTCCATTGAAAGTTATTTAACCATTGAAAGATTTAGTTATTATTGGTGGGGTTTTTTTTTCCCTGTAAAGAAAATGGAAGTGAAAAGTCGATTTCAAGACGCTTGGTTTTGGGCTGTAAGTTACCTTCTCTTCCATGACCCTTTTATAGGAAGGCCACCAGCATGTAATTAGTTGAGGGATGGTTGTCCCAGCCCAGGTTCAGTTATAATGCTTTAATGGCCAGCCTCAAAATTTAGCCTACTATACTCCAAATCTACATGCATGAATTTAATCCAAGATCGGTACTTCATCAATGCATTTATTTATTTTCTGATCAATTCATTGCAGAATCAAAATTGTTAGTCAGCTCAAAGGTTCATATAAATAGGTCCTATCATGATTTTTCAACTTCCTTCTTTTTTTTTTTAATAAGAAAGACATATTTTATTAAGGCTAAATTGCTGGTTAGTACCCTGAACTATTACTCGAGGGGCAAACAAAGGTCTGGAAAAAAAATAGACAATGAAGGGCCTGGACTATTAATTCTTGGAAAACAAGAGCCTCGACCCGACCAACTCGACACGTGGAGACACGTGGGACAATGGACGTTCGCCACTTAACGCGTTTCTTAACAGTTTAGGGTTAGGTTGGATGGAGCGTTTCTTAACAACTTTTATTTTTATTTTATTTGTTCGGTTGGCCGTGGTATGAGAAGCCCAGACTGTAGAATACTTAAAGCATATCAATGTGCATATTTATTTGAACCAAATGGATTCTTAGAAATGGATCTTGTACTCTTCATTTGTACTGTTGCATTGCCACTTTAATTCAACTTCTCTATAAGCTGTAACCAAAAGTTGGGTTGAATTGATCCCATATTTTCACTCAAGTCACAAAATAATGCAAAATGACATATCGCCATGATCATCTTAGTGCGCATGAATACTATGTTAGTGAAGGTGGCATCAATTTTGTATTATCATATAATTTTCTAAATTTACCAACACTATAAATTTAGGTTAAAAGGTGTAATGACACCGCTTTACGCCTTCTTTAGCAAACCTCTCAAGAGGAAATAAGGGCAAAGAGAGATTTTGGTTGTGGGTGTAAGAGTTGAAACTGTTAAGGTTATTGGAGTTGAGAGTGTTAGAGTATGATTCGTGTAATTAATTCTAAAAATCTAAACAAAGGAAGCATGCATGTGATGAGAAACCCTCGAGTGAGCGCGGTCGCTATCACCAATCCGTCTACGCATCCTCTATCGTCGGGTGGAGTTCCTCCTGGTTCGTGGCTTGGGCTTCCTCTCACATTTGCGTTCTCCCCTCTTGCGCTTCCATCGATGCTCATCTCGATTCGGATTGAGTTCATCATTGGTTTGGGGTTTTCCGTCTTATTCCGCTGCTGTAAGGTTTGTCCGGTGCCGGTGTACGGCGCTTGGGCCGATTCGTCTAGATAGTCATCAATCTCGGGGTGGCCTCCACGTGTCCTCTTCGTTGGTGCCCCTCAGCGGGTCTTGTGATTCCGCCTCCTGTTGATGATGTCCGCTTCCCGCCGTCTCCTAATGGTGACGCTGAAAAGATTCGTTTCTGTGGGAGCAGCAAGCCTCCCTAGACCACCTCTCATCGCTAGTTTGCTGCTGTTCCCCCGATTTGAGGCAGATGGGTTTCTCTTCTCGATGAGACTGATGTGGTTGGTGCCCTGGGTCTCGGTGTAGTTGGTGGTTGCTGCAGTGAAGGAGCATGTGTCGGTGGGGACTGGCACCGGACTTGCCTAGGTCACAAGAGGGGCGACAGTTATTCTGGCATGGCAGGGTTGAGCTGCTCACCCTGCCTAATGCAGTGAGAGATTTTCTCCTAGGCAAGTCAGGTTCGGAGTCTTCCTTACACAATTGACTCTGATGGGGTACCTTAGGGGTTGTTTCGTGTTCCGGTGGTTTTGGCTTCTGACATTGCTACAAAGATGGTCGATTTAATTTGGAAATCCTGGTGGCAGGTGCTTATGTATGGACTAGACCGTTTCTAGCTCTTTGTGAGCAGTTAAGGTGAGGGTTAGTGCCTTCTGTTTATCTTGAAGATGTTGCGCACTGGTGTCTGGCATGAGAATCCAACTCTTGGATCCCTTGGATTTCTCGGCGACACCCGTATTAGTTTGAATGAAAGTCATTCCGTTAAAAAAAATCTAAATATATAATGGTCAAACAAAGAGGAGTAACAATCAATATAGGTTTTTGTAGGTTTTCCGAATATAGAAGGGGGAGCTTGAATGTTTCCCCAAAGATTGTGGGGTTTTTTTTTGTGATTTGCCCTATATGTATATACAAAACCCTTTAGATCCTATAAGTTATAGGGCTAAATGCTATATATGAGGCTCGAGTTAAACCCTTTAGACTATCAAACTCATTCTCAAGCTAGTGCTGCCTTAAAAAGACCTTATTCATTTGCTATATACATGAAAACCTTATTTATTTACACCAAGGGGTGTATATGTAAAAGTAAATGCGTAACATATTTAAAATCTCCGGATGTATATGTAAGTTATTTATAATAGAGGATAAATTTGATATCCGCCTAAATTTTAGTGGGTTTTTTGTATATTTTTTTAAAGAGTGACGAATTCGATTAATCGAATTATCTTATACCTAAATCGAAAAAAAAGTGAGCGAACAAAAAATTCGGTTAATTAAACCAAAAACCAAGCAACGAATGAAAAAACAACTGAACGAAAGTAACAAAATAATTCGACTTTTCAATTAATTCCGGTTAAATTCAAAAACTTGCTGATCATCCCCACAAAATAAAATAGGAAGAAAAAAAAGGCTAAAATTAATTAGAGACATTGACATGATGACGAGATCGAGGCAGTTTTAACAAAACCTTTTACATGAGATTTTAATTAAATTCATGGTTGTGATTGAGGAGAGGAGAGGAGAAGAGAAGAGAAGAGAAGAGAGGATTTAAAAAATTCATGTTCGTGTGTAGGTTGATCCTTTAAATGTTGAATTGATGAGTGAGTAGGATTGTGGAGCATTAAAGAGATATCTACTTGCCACTTTAAATGCTTGCCCTGCCTGCATGTCCTCCTTTATAATGGGCTTTGCTTTGCTTTGCTTTGCATCATCAGCTCATCAATTAAGAGTCCCCTTGGATTTGCATGACCCTTCACTTCAATTCTGAAACCCCCCCTCTTCTCCTAGATTTCCTTGCACCCCACACACACCCTTCCTTCTCCTCCCTCCCTGCCTCTTCTGATCATCATGCATGAATGATCATGTGTGTTGGAACTGATCAGAGCAGGTTTGATGGATGATCAGTTGTGATGACACAAGTGTAGTTATTGCTTTTCTTGGGGGTGAGGTGGATAGATTTTGGTTTTTGGAGGGATCATATGGAACTCACAGAGCTCTCTCTGGCTCCAAAGCTCATGAGTTGTTCTCACGAGATCAAAAGCTGCAGCGACAACAGTTCATCATCATCATCTGATCATCATCATCATCATCATCATGGTCATAACAGCTTCAGTACTACCTCTGTTTCCAAGAAAAGGAAGCTTTTCCCAGATCAGCTCCTCAAATCTGCTCCTCCACCCAAAACTCATACCAGTCTTGTTGATCTGCAAGTCTCTGATCCTCTCCCTCAGGACTGGGAGCAGTTCCTTGACCTTCAAGTAACCACTCATCACTCTTCTTCTCAGACATCATTTGCTCCCCTAACTCATTTTCTTATTAATTTTGATGAATGGATTAATTTGCAGTCAGGAAGAATGTATTACTTCAACAGGAAGACATTGATGAAGAGCTGGAGCAGGCCAAAGGATGATGAGAAGCTAGACCTAGAGCTTAATATCTCCAACTCCAACAGCACCACCAGTCCTCCTCTTCCGCCTCCTCCTCATCGCCGCGGTCTGCAGCAGCACGGCAGCAACTCCGTTGCGGTTGATGAGGACGCGACCCACTGTAAAGACACCGCTTCTTCTTTTTCTTCTTCTTCTTCTTCATCATCGGGGAGCACCACCACCAACATGGTGGCTCTCGCTTGCTTGAATTGCCATCTTCTGGTAATTCTCTCCAAGTCCTCCCCTTCTTGTCCAAATTGCAAATACGTCCACTCTCTCTCAAATGTTCCGAATCAGCCATCCGCCTCCCCCGTCATCAAGTCCTTGCCAACCTTGAGCCTCTTGAACTAGCTACTGCGTCTAGGTGCCTTGACTGGCTTGAAGATGAGCCATACTTGTAGTCATCATCATCAGTTGTTAATTAATTATTATTACTAGCTAGCCAATTGCAAAATTAGTTTGATCGATTAAACTTGGATATGGCTACATAATTAATATATGTAATCTCTGAAAAATTTTGCTCTTGCGCTAGCTACTAATTAATTACTCCATTATGTTTTAGGGGACGATGGCCTGTGATTCCTATTTATAATTACAAACAGATCCATGCCATTAATTTATGATGACGTATTTGAACTCAAAGTGCCAGTAACAATTAATGCTTATTAACAGTTGCTCATTATACACTTTTTCATTAAAATCTTGACATTATATATCTTAAATTATCATAAATCCTTTTACAAACAAATATGCAAGCAATTAATTTTTCAATGAATTAATGCTACTACTTCTATACACTTAATGTGACATGCGATCATCTTTCCTTAAATATATACAGCTAGTACATTACAATTTATAACAAGCATATATATAGTCTACATAGTAGTACCGATCTAGCTATAGTTCTGTGAGTTAACTTTCTTAATTGTATAAATATTTATTATTCTTCTGACTGTACGAGTATT
This sequence comes from Stellera chamaejasme, assembly GCA_024586325.1. NCBI lineage: Eukaryota > Viridiplantae > Streptophyta > Magnoliopsida > Malvales > Thymelaeaceae > Stellera > Stellera chamaejasme. The sequence continues at coordinate 39,882,579 of CM044984.1, read as the reverse complement.
AATTTCTAAGGTCAATACTCAATAGTCTGGTAAGGGAATTAAGTTGTAGGGAATAAACAATGAAAGTCTACCAAATATTTCAGCTCCAAGCTAGTCATCAATGACCCTATACTTATTAGCCTTTCTCCGATAAATATAAAGTAGTGGAGTATATGAAATAGTACTAAGTACCTTTGATTTAATTAAAAATTTCATTTTGGTCATGAAGTTTGAGCATGTAGCAATCCTACCATCATCGTGATCCTCCTCATCTTGCTTCCCCTTCACCATCGATCAACCGTCCCAATTCCTGAAGTTAACATCGTCAATGTTATTTATCACCCGAAGGAATTTTTACCCACCTAGAACATTTGGAAAATGAGTGGTGGATACGTAATTGTTCAGTTAGTTGGGCTTGGGCTTTCAGATTACCTTGTAACCGAGTCATTTGGATTAGTGGGTGAAATATCACCTAGGTGATGATTAACAGAGTTGGGTTAACATTTATAGGCTTTACTATCAAATAGTCTCCTGAACTATGTTGACCCGCTTACTTTAGTCCCTGAACTATAAAACGTGTCAACTCAATCCTTCAACTTTGTAATTTCCAACACTTTAGTCCCCTGACTCGGTTACTCGCCCCGCATGAGATTAAACAATGTCAAATTATTGATGGTCTAGTGCCTTATTTGTATGAATTTAAAGCTTTTAGGACATGCTATAGCAAAAAATAACAAAAGGGGTTAATTCGAAAAAATTAAAAAAAATGGAGGGTTGAACCAAGGTTAGGGCTAAACCTAAACAACGCCGTCATTGGCAATACGAATCCCGCCGAACCAGCAATGCCTCATCTTCGCCGGAAAGCAGCTGGAGGATGGTCGGACTCTCGTCGGTTACAATATCTAGAAGGAATCGACTCTCGTCCTCTTTCTACGTGGAGGAATGCAGATCTCGAATCATAATCCCAGAGGCAAAACACTCGAAAGGCTAGGTTCGATTCCACTGTCTGATTTCTTTTTTTGCTATCTTGGGTCAGTCTCCGGTCACAGGATCTGAGATCCTTTCAAGCCAACAGGTCTGTGCTCCTCAGTGGCGGCAGAAGGTGGAAGCAAAGTGTAGAATGGGCTCAGTTGACGCCAGATTTCCATAAGGGTGCGCAGCTCTCAGTGGTGGCGAGTTGTTGGGTGAGACGCGGGCCGACTACAGTGAATTTGGGTGATTCAGCAAGCGGAGGTGGCGAGTTTTCTGTTAGCGACTCTCAACCGGTAAAGCTTGGGGAGTCATCGGCTGTTTGCGTGGAGGTCCGACAATGTAGTGGTGGAGCGTTATTTACAATCAGGTACATATAATAAGTTTATTAAAATACTTCAACCGTTCCTTTTTAGTTGTTACAATTTTTTTTCAACATTTAATTTATGATTTTTGTTCTTCATTGTTTTAATATATGTTGACACTCAAATTTTGCCCCGGAGTTTTTAAAAGTATGTTATGAAAGGTCTAAGTGACTAGTCTTAAAGAAGTGGGTCATTAGAGGTGAAATTGAAAAATAGGGGCTAAACTGAACATTACAAAAGGTTGTGATTTAGTAATTTTTCCAATTTTCTCTTTCACGTTTGCAGAAGCGCGATCGTGGAGGACGAAGCGTTCGCCGGCGACGGTTGCGAGGAGCCTCCATCCATGGCACGATCAAAGAGACGTCGTGGGAGAAGGAAACCGCCTTCAAACTCCTGATATAAACGATCAATCTCCAGCAAAGAATAGACAGACCCAGAAGGAAATCGATCGCGACAGAGGGGCAACCAAGCAACCCAAAAACTAATTTCAGCAGCAAGGAGAGCAATTTCACAAAGCTACAAAATCTCGGTAACAAATCGATCTCAGCAAACGCACAGAGACAGAAAACGCATCAATTGGAGAAGAGCAACAATTCGTATCAGAATACAGCAACAAAAATTGGCACAAAATACAACTCAAATCCGAAAAATGATTTGGGCGTTTTTTCGTTCCGGCCGCGTTCATCCAAACCCCAGCTTCGTCCAGCCCGTTCCGGTTCACAAGAGGTTGTCCCGCCGTCGCTTCGGACGTCCGGCCAAACTTTTGACGGACCGCAGCTCTTCTCCGATCTGACTTCGCGAATTGGAGGCCGCCGCTCTGCACGCCTACCGAGCCTCCGCGCAATCACCTCCGTTCCGACATCTCGCCGGCGGCCCGACGTCAGAAGCCGCCATCGTCGTTGTGCTCATCGCAAATCATCAACCAGACTTCATCGAAGACGCCCAAGCGCCAGAGCCAGTTTTCTCAGTTTTCAGATTCGTGATTTTGGGGAATAAGTCAAGGGCCCAATTCTTTTCGACCTGTTCAATCGACCTACCGCACAAAAAGATTGGTGACGACTCCCGTCGAAGACCCCGTCGCTACAATATATAAAATTTAATAATTTATATGCAAATGCTAAATGAATTTTTATAGTTTCTAAATATATTTTTTTTGAATTTTTTAACGAAATCTTCCTAATGAATATTTGAGTCAAACAGAACTACAAAAGTCAACCAGTGCAAGTAAAAAGGGACGGAGGGAGTAATAAATTTTGGGTACAAATAATAAGTTCATAAAACTTGAAGGACTTAATTGGTAAATTTCGTTAAGGTCAACAGAAAGCGATATGGTCAAAGGACTAAAACACTTAACGGACTATAGTTAAGGTCCTGATTTGATACGTCAATATAATTTAGGGAACTATTTGATAATATAGTCACATGCATATATCGTCAAGTAATTAAGTAAGATAATATCTAAGTTGGGTTGATTCACTTGCATTAGGGTGTTTCAAACCTCATCATTTTAAGATGAAAAATTGGGTGAATTCACTTCCCCAATTCACTAGTGAATTAACGAAAAATTCACTTTCAGAATTCGGACCTATCGTGAAAAACACAAAAGTGATTTCTATTTTTCATGGTGAATATCGGAGAACGCCAAACCAGCAGTCTCCTCCCCTTCCAACATATCAGAGAACATGCCCAGCGCCTACAAGTCCGACAGGCGCATCTCCCCTTGCAAATATCGGAGCACACGGCGCATGCTCGGTCGCGCCGCCGCTTCCGAGTGCGAACAGAGTGGACTGTGTTTCAGCACCAGAAGAAGTTCATCTTTCCTCCTCGAGTAATCCAGAAGCGAAACCAGATTTCGATGAGGAAGACAGCCCAGACTGGCGATCTCCTCTTGTTCGGTGCCGACGCTGTCGACTGGTTGCTTTTGTCATCAGATTTCACAATGCGGCGGCGATTTCGGAGGGAAAATCGAGCAGTACGGGTACAAATCCATAAATCGATCAAATGGGAGGAGGAGATTTTGGGCTAGCGAGCTTGGAAGCTGGGTACTCGGATTCTAGGCGGCGGAGGTTGGACGAGACGAGCCTGCAAGTGATGAAGCGAGGCAAAGGAGGGGGAATACAAGGAACACGAATTGGGGGGAAGATCAGTTTGGTCTTCTGATTTCAATTCGAAGCAAGGAGGGAGGTGCATCGAAAGGAGTAGCGATTCAAGGAGATCGAAACTGCAAAGGAAACGAAATGAAGATGAAGTTTTGGTTTGGTTGATTAATCCTACTGATCGGGATAGAAACTGGTAATAGAAATAGAAACTGGTAATAGAAAAGAAAAGCAAGAAACTATGAATCTGAAAATGGAGAGAGGGAGAGAGAATTTTGTTCACGCCTCCTCAAACATGAAATCGATTTTTCACCGTTAATCTACAAAAGTATTTCACTCCTCAAACATGAAATCAATTTTTCACCGTTAATCTACAAAAGTATTTCACTCGTGAAAAATTGAGAAATTCGGTGGTGAAAAAAATGAGCTTTGAAGCCCCCTATTGTTTATCTAATAGAGTTAACCCTACTATCACGGTTGGCCCTGGGCTGTTTTCACCATCACCACCGTTGGACCAATTAGCGCTAGTTCTTGAGGGTTAGATTGTCAAGAAAACAAATGCATGGGAGCGAAATTGAAACTGAATGAATTGTTTAATGGACTTCGTTTCTTATGGGCTTTAGTTATGGGCCTAAACCTACTGATTCTCGTTTAAGGCCCATATAACTGCATATTATCACGCATTAGTTATATTGCATCAGATATACCTAAACTATACCATTCGTTACAAATCTATACCTAAACAAAAGTTTGTTGTAAAAGTGGCTCTAAAGTATTTAGATAATGTACAAAATTTCAAATAAGGATATTAAAATATCGAACCAATACAAATTTTCAAAATAAATTTAAGTATATTTTAACATAACTTAAACTAAAAATTTTCAAAACGACACATTTTCCTATTTTATTTTTGATAATTTTGAAAATGCTAATATCCATTTTTTTCTTTTATTTCCAAATTTTAATTTTTTAGAATTTTTCTAAATTTAATTATAATTCATTTGAAATTATGCATTATCTTCATTTGATACGGTTCAAAACACAAAGTGCACGAGAAATAAATAAGATTTATTAGGACTAATGATTTGTGATTCTACATAAGTAATATGTCGATCGATGTTTTCTCTGCCATGTTGTCATCCTACTTTTTAATTTGTATTTTGCGTTGAGTCTCTCACTTTGATTCGTTATTTTAACTTTCAATTATTTGTTGAACTTAAATTAGTTTTATCAAGATTATGTTATGGACTCTTGAAAAAATATATTATTAGAAACTTCAAAGATTAATTAACTTATGTATGTAAATTACATGAAATTTTATATCAAAATGTTGAAAAAAATTCATAAACTAGATGCTAAACAAAATGTATAATTTCAAATAAATTTAATGTCATTGTTGAAAGATCTTGTACATTACTTGAATAATTTAATATAGCTATTGGATATTATTTCAAATCACTTATTAATTCTTAAATTTATTTTGATAATTAGTTTTTTTATAAAAAGTAAATTTATGTACAAATATTATCTATATTATACTTTTGTTTCATATTTGATTTTTTTTGATATTTTAGACTTAATCTACAGTTAATATTAATAATTTGAAAGAAATACATGAAAAACATACACATGTGAAAAAGAATATTGACTCAAAAATGAAATTATAAGTTAGATGACTGTTCAGCACATTTTAGAAACCATAAACGGTCTATTTGAACATTTTTACAGTAATTCCGTTAAATTCTAACGGATGTTTAGTCACGGGTATAGATTTGCAACGTACTCATACTTTAGAGCCATATTTACAACAAACTTTTGTTCAAGTATAGATTTACAACGAATGATATAGTTCAGGTATATGCGGTGCAATTTACTTGTGCATTTTATCATGCAATATGCCAGTCACATTTACTTTAGCAACCACTTGCACATTTTCACAATAAAATTTTGCACATTGTCACAATAAAATTTTGTCATGTTTCCAGTTTTCTACCCAAATATTTTAAAGATTGAATTAGGTTGTGTTTTATACAACAACAATTTGAAATTAAACAATTTCCCAAAACATTTTACCTCTCACAAGTTTCCCTCCCATTTTCAAATTGATATTATTTTGTTGCAAAAAATGTGTCAAAGAACACAACCTTAGTCAGTGAACTTGATTTTAGATTCATAGAGTGAACACACAATAATTCTCTGAGTACAAAAGTGATTGCTATGTCAAATGTGACAAAAAAAAATTGGGTGACAAAATTGATCGCTCTGCGTTTCGGATTTTTTTTTCATTACACGACCCTCCCTCCCTCGGCCAACGGCCAGGAAACACGCGATTCCCATTTGCCACCCAATCTTTACAATTCGAACAATGAACCTGCAAAATCATCCTGTACATGGATGAGATCAATCCAAAGCTCAGCCCAATCCTCCGAACCTGCGTAGTTTCGACGACGCGATTCCATTGGATTGGATTGCAAGGTTTCTTCCATCACCTCAGTCAACCAAGGCGATTGACGGCTCCGTCGCATGTCTCTTCTGCGCCTAGATTCTGGGAGCAATGCAGCTGAACAGCTGGAGACTGACAGCGGTGATTTTGATCGCTTCAAATTCTCTCCTCATACTTCTCGGTGCGATTCTGGTTCCTGCCGCGTCCCCTTCCTGCGGGGGCCGCTTAGCTAACGCGATTGCGCTGGTTTCTGTGGCTGCCGCCGTCAAAATTGGAACAATGATTAAGACAGGTATTGCGCAAGAAGCCACTGCCAGGATGATCACCAATTCTTCAATGGATTCCGACGTTCTCGATGCCATAATTCGCCATGAGAGACGGGTATCGGAGACTTCTCTCTTCCTCATTTCACTTCGTTTGAATATGTTCCTAATTTTCATTGTCAAATTACTGACAGGTGAGGTACAAAACTTGGCTTCGGTGGACCCGACTCACGATGGTAATTACAGTGCTGCAATTTCTGGCTTCAGCATACCTCTTGTACTTTGCGGCTAAATATATTTCCAATAGTGAAATGTCAAATCATTGCTCCTTAGGTAAAATGGGCTGTGCTGACTTTGGTATTCTTATTTCAGATGAAGTGTTTCAAAAACTGTACACCATGCTGAATGTTTAGGCATTGTGAATGATGAGGCCCTGGTGGTTTAGGTTTAGGATAGAGTATATTATAGTAGGTTAATATGCTCAAGAATGTTAGGAACTGGTAAAGTTAGTTTCAGAGTTGGTAATTAAAAGTTTAAAGAGTTGAGACCAAATAGGAATATGACTTGCATTTCTGTCTCCTTTGTAATCTTTAGTCATGGAAATGCTTTAGTTTACTAATCCAAATAGAAAAAGTTATGATAATATGTGAGGAATAATCAATAAAAAAAATTACTCCGTATGAATTTCCTTTTTGGTTATTAGAACCTCAAAGTTGTTCCCCGCATGTGGTAGTCTTTAATGGATTAAATCAACATCACAATAAGTTTGTGATGATCATCATAATTCATAAGAGGGAGTGTTAGCAGGTGAGTGATCAGGAGAATGGCTGGGATGATGAAGGGACAAAGGTCTCATTTCTTAAGTTTACCAGGCAGTTATCATTTCATATGATATAGGAGTATTTTTTTTCCCAGTCATTTAGGTCTTGATTAGAAGTTTGTGTGAGTTTATGTTTAACAATTCTTTTTCTTCCAATGCTGTTTTTTAATCATGATAATCATGAGAATCGTTATTTGGTGAGCACAGTTGCTAGTTCGCACTCATTGAGCAACTTCTTTATTTTTGCCCGCAACATATTACAAAGACTCACATCTAACCCCTTAATTTTCTTAATCTAGGGATAGATACAAGCAATGATGGATGGAAAGGAAAAGCGCTAGCTTTATATATTATCATTTCTTGCTCTACTGCACTTGCACAGTGCTTTACAGGATCAGATGTTTTAAATTGGAGATTTTTCTATGCAACCGAAGATGAGGCTTGGAGGGTACACTATCATGCGGTATTTGATCATGGAATTCGTGAGGTTTTTTGTTGCCTAGGACGTGTCGAGTACTTGTACGCTTCAATCCAATCTTCAGTCAAATTAGTTTATCTGTCACATTAACTGGATTTTAAGGTTATCTTTTACATGAGCAGGAGATTGGAGGAAGATGAGGTTTATTCTGTAGCACAGTTACTTGGTGACCTTGTATCTTACCGTGCATCAGGCACTGGGCATCTGGAATTCCTAGCTGGTTAGTTCTTTGTTCATTAGGCTGCTTATGCTTCATCTATTGGGAACCCCCTTTGCTTCTTCTTTCCTTAGTGGCTTCTTTTATAAAACCTTTGATAATATGTGGCATTAGGGCAAAGGGAATTGGCTAAGAAGCAAATGTTGTAGTGATAATTTACTAATCTTAATGTGTTAAATTACCATGTTAAGCGTGGGTTTCTTTAGTGGCTTTCTGTTTGCTACTTTATTCCTTGTACTATGAGCAAGTTGTAAATAGGTGGAGGAAGTAGCAAAGAGGTGAAACACCCACCATGTATGTGAAGATCATCTTCTTTATATGTGCTTGGAACAAGAAAATGGAAAGTTTGCATGCTTTTCAGATATACATGAAAGTCAGATCCTGAGTTTTTTACTTTCTTCAGGTGTTATGAAGTTTGATGGGTTGTTGATATGAAACAGGGAATACGGGAGTGTGAAACATGGGTAATTAAGGGTAAAGGGACAATAATTTGGGACAATACAGACAATAATTTAATGCTGAAGCCAGTGTAGTTGGAGCAAGCTCATTTTAATTATTTTATTATCTAAAAATTTTCTTCTTATATTGTCTCCAACTCTAAGTACCTGAAACAACCATTTTGTATTCAAATATTTTTCTAATGTAATGTACAATTCTGTATAACATGGGGAAAGTTTTGTCATTCAGGCCTAGCTTTGTTGCAGAAGAACTGTCAGTCCTCTAATACCCCTGAGATTTCTGTGGAGGCTCCTGTAGAGTATCTAAAAGACGCAGTTTCTCTGCACATATTTGCTGAAGCCGCATACACTGTATTTTTCCGGTGCTATTGTTTTCATAATCTGCTCCCATTGTATACCATAAGCTTACAATGCCGCTGTACTATCTGCAGGGGCCATTGCTTGATATTGGAAGAACACCTTTCATATTTCCATGTGTGTGGTTCTATAGGCAAGGAAGTTTGACTCCATGGACTCGTAACAGGTTACTATTGTTGGACTGGGCTTTACTAGAAGTACACTAAATCAGTACAGTTTTTATGCAATTATGTGTATTTACCAGAACAGGAAAGCGGACTTGTTGGTTCACAATTTTTTTTCTGCTCCTTTACAAATACTCTTGGAGTCTTGGTTCACGGTTTGTTCTGCTTGCACGAATGGCTGTCTTTTAGATGTTTAAGATTAACTAGTTTCTGGCGAAAGGCAGTGGCTTAAGGCTTTCAAGGATTTCAAAATGTTCCTTATAAGAGGCAAGGTTCCACCATTAGCTCATTGCTTCTAGGCCCACTGGATTATCTTGAAGATATTTAGTTAAAAGAACTTATGATTATAACCACATGATTTGGGACCTATTTTACTGATATTTGATTCTTAAACTCCTTTTCCCTGTAGGAGACCAATTGTAGATGGTGACAATTGGTGGCGAGGTCATGCAGCTGCATTTCTTAAATTTACTAATTTACCCCCTGAAGCACTTCGCAAAGGCCGTGTTAATCAGGTCGGTTCTCTTGGTAGGTTCTGCTGTAAAACGGACTAAAATCCTTGCATATTTTGAACTTCGTTTTAGCTCTAATTTATGAACCAGCTCTTAAGTTGGTATTTACAGGCTCTAACTTGGTTTTTCTTTGTTATTTTGCCTTGGCTTAGGTGTTATTTGCAAATTAAGAGTTATTTAGCATATGAACGTGTGCCATGACTTTGTGGTTCCCTTTCTGACTCCATTGGTTGGTGTTGTAGAAAAAATGCGAAGCTGCATACTTTCTCGTGGTTTTGCATCAGCTAAGATCTGTAGTGATTTCTGTACGAGGAACTGAGACACCTGAAGATCTCATCACTGATGGTTTAGGCAGGGAATGCCCCTTGTCTCTGAGTGACTTGGATGGACTAATAAAGTATCTCTCTCTCTCTCTCTCTCCAAGTTGTAGAGGCACTTCATAGAATTGCCAGCTGTCTGTTATCAGGTTTCAATAGAAGGCATTATTGAAAAGTATTGAGTTTCTTTCAGCATTTTCTTTCCCTACCCCTTTTGATATGTACATACTGAAATGCTATATATTGCGGAGCGATGGCATTTTTTCTCCTGCCATTGTACTACTTTTGTCTCAATATCAGTTGCAGATGTTATCAGTGAAACCACCAAAAAGCTACACTTCCAGTTGTAACGCTTTTGTACTATCTTGATATGTTTGTATACAAGTTTGGTTTCATTTGGACCTCACATGTGTTGGCTTGGTAATTTATTGTTCCCTTATCCTCAGTAGCAGTCAGATCTCTTTGGATGTTAAGCGAACCATCCAGTCCTCTTTCCCACACTACGGTCATGCGGGTATAGTAGAAGCTGCACGCGATCTTTACATGCAAATTGAAGGAAATCCTGTACAAAGTAAGTTGATTTATATTCATCATTTTCACTGTTTTGAATGAACAGTGTTAGGAAGATTAGATCAATGGTGAACCTTGCCACCCTGTTTTCTACTGTGATCGCCCCTTTGGAAACATTGTTGTTTGCAATTTGTATTTCTTTCACTTTCTGTTTTGATGTAGTATATCTTCCACTTTCAATATTTATTTAAAGGGTAATCTAGCATAACTATCTATGCAACTTATCCACTACTCTATTATCTCCTTAAAAACAAAATGAAAACCTAATGTCTTCTTGTCTTAAACATCCCAGGATTCTTCTCTGATGATGAGGCACGATCTGAGGCTGGTGGCTTTCTTTCATCATTACTTGCAAGGGGTTCAGAGTGTGATGGTTATAGTGTGCGCATAGTAGGGCATTCCCTAGGAGGTGCAATTGCTGCTGTGCTGGGATTAAGAGTATAGCTTCTCTTCTCATGATTTTTTTCCATGTTCCTGAAATCAACCTTTTTCAGCTTTTTCTTCTGGGTAACGCCATAGATGCATTCAATAGATTGGAAGTCCTATATAATTCGTATTATAATTTTTTTAAGTCATATATTGGAAGTCCTAAATAATTTCTACACTTTAATGACCTTGCCAAAGAGAAATGTTGCAAACATTTAGGGATTGAGGGAGTGGCATTTACAGTCCTCCTAATATCGCACTGCTCCTCTCTAAATTTGCTAAATTCCTAGCCTTTCATAGATGATACTCCTATAAAGTAGCCAAGCAAGCTTTTTTTTTCTCACTCTGCTGACTATCCTCTTACCCTTGATTTTGCATTAAACCAACGAATTTCAGCCTTCAGAGACCTGACAGCCACTTCAAGGTTTCCTTCCAAGAGATTCTGGAGAAGAGGTCATTTGTAGTGAAGGTTAAAGTAACCAACCAAAAACCTTTTCGGCCATTAGCAATGAGTGGGCCTCTTCGCATGACACTATGGATCAATGTTAGTGTCAGCACATTTAGCAAGAATGTTGTAATCTGCTTGTTTTAATCGGTCTAAAACAAACGATCTCAAAATAAAGGTGTGTTTGAATCAGTCGAAAATGATACTAAATGATATAAAAAATAAAAAGCTACAGTAGCCTGAAAAAACACAAATCTGAGTGTTGCATTTTATGAAGGTTATCTGCGCTAATATATTCTTCAATAAAGTCGTGTTTTGTCTAATGCAGCTATACAGCAGGTTCCCGAGTTTACATGTCTACTGTTATGGACCTCTTCCTTGCGTGGATTCAGTTATAGCTGATGCATGCTCAGATTTTGTTACAAGGTAGTGTTAATTTCGTAATGCTTCTGAAATTACAGCTTATAAACTGACATCACAATGGGAGTTTCAAGTGTTTCATCTTGACTGTTTGAGCTGCAGCATTGTACACGACAATGAGTTTTCAGCTCGGCTTTCAGTTGGATCAATCCTACGACTCCGTGCAGCAGCTATAATGGCAATGTCAGAAGATTCTAAAACTGATACAGCAGTGATTCTGAGACTTGCACGCAGATTTCTACGTGCAAGCAAGGTACAAACTGGAAAAACCAAGGTGCGGGACCAGGGAAATGCTTTCGGAACTTCCACCAGTGAAGATGCAAATCGCTCTGCCCGCTTGGGTGTGTAGGGGACTAATTTTAAGAGCATGCTTATATATTTATATTTTCCTTCTTTTTGAATGGAAGTGTTTATATGTGCCTATTTCCAATAAATTTCTTCAATCTTCTTAGGACATTTGTGTGACTCTTATTAATGCATGTTAGGTTTTATTCATCTTGGATGCATAAGATTATGAAAAGTGACATCTCTTTTGAGATGTAAATTTTCATCACAATTAGATTGAAAGCGTTATTGAACACAGTTGTCACTGAAGAAGTATTGTTTTATCACCCAGGAAACTTTTTCTTGGAATATTCATATTCTTACTCATTTATTATTTTGTCTGCAGGGAACATGGAACAGGATCAAATGTCTACCCTCTGGAAGGAAACTGACTGGAAACATGATATTGAAATTGACAGTAAGGATTTCCACAATCCCTTTGCTGCTGAGGTTAAGCAAACAGATGATGATGACTCCATGGAATTGCACAATCCGTTTGCTACTGAGGTACAGCAGTTAGATGATGCTGTATCCCGGTTTATGGAAACTGTACCTAGATCCAGTAGACACTCCGCTGAGGATCCTACAGAGTTGTTCTTGCCAGGCCTTGTAATTCATGTGGTACCAGAGAAAAAGAACACTCCAATTTTGCTAGGATTAAGAAGCCAAAGGACTTATAAAGCTTTTGTTGTAAACAGGAAGTGCTTCAGAGATATGGTTGTCTCGCCAGAAATGTTCCTTGACCATCTTCCATGGAGGTATGGACAGTAACCCCATGTTCATGCAACTTTTATATTCTGCTTAAATTAGTCGAAAAGCATTCATACCCACCAAATTTCTCTTGTAGATGCCGTGCTGCAATGCAAATGGTTGTGGGAGCTCAAATGTGTGAAGTGCCAGATGTATCTCAGATTGTATGACATTTGCTCACCAAGGTATATGACACAAATTCTGGAGGAGAACACTTGTTATTAATCCATATGAATCAGTTTACAGAGGTTATATTGGATGTACAAGGGAACAGGAAAGGAAAATATGATGGAAAGTCTGTTGTTAAAGGAAAAATATGATGGGAAAGTCTGTATGGACAAACTAGAGAAGTATCATTCAGTTGTCTGCCCGCCCACTGGCAAGATGCTTGAGTTCCTGTATAATATTAGCCGCCGAATAAAAGGTTAGCTCAGAAGCAGCTCAACTGCTGTCCCAAACACTCCTTCAGCTAAAAATGTTTTATCTTAAACTGGGGGAATAAGGTTGCTGATATGTCTGCTGATATACTAAGCGGACGCTGTTTTGTTGTTTCCACACATCAGTTTACTATATGTTGTTACTTGTCTGGACAGAGCATTCAGACGAGTCTCAGGATATCTTTGTTTCGGTGTCCTAATGTAGAAAGCTTGGATGTTGATATGTTCTTTGACGAATGAATACTACTTCTGTCCCAAATGGTGTGTCCTCTTTCCTTTGCAAATTGCAAAAGGAAAAGTGACAGTCCATTTGGGATGGAGGAGTATTACATTTGTTGTTGCGCAATTGAAAGAAAACCTGAACTGAATCATAGGCTAGGTTTCATGAGCACTCATTATAAGACAGATACCGTCTCGCTGGCCATCTCTGTGTATAATTTATTTAGGGATTTTGTAAAGAAGAATATCATTGAATGTAATCTTATTCTTGTATTTTGATTGTGGACAATGCTCAACACTTATACGCTAGAACTAAACCTAATTCTAAATGAATATGCTAGAAATTAACCTAATCCGAGAAATTCTAAGAAATATGACATATTCCTTTTCATAGTTAAACACAATTTCTAAATAGTCTAACATTTATCTTCAACACTCCTCTTCAAGTTGGAGCATGTGTATTTAATCCCTGCTTGTAAGAGATCTGAACTGATTTTCTCCATCAAATCTGCATGTTGATTATTGCCGGCTTTGTGATCCATCTTCTTGCCACTTGTGCCACAGTCTGGTGAAGGACATTCCCGGCAAGCAGAAAGCTCAGATGCCCTTTCAATGCCCTTGGACTTATAAATAGCTATGTTGTGGGTGCCAAGTTGAACCGAACCCAACAAATCATTCTCAATGCACTCATACAATTTCTTGCACACTGTGTCAATAGTAACACACAAATTAATCACTTGCATCCGTACCTTTATAACCTCATCATCGCTGTATTGATCAAAAGGCTCTTCTAAAAACTTTGAGAGCTTCTCCACGTTTGCCTCGAGCTGCTGCTGCTGATCTTCGAAGAGAAGTTTTTTTATCTCCCTTTTATCATCTGTCATTTCATCCTTGAACAATTCATCTCCAAACATGTAAAACGCAAACGGGTATGAATATGAAAGGACTCGCCTTGATCTGAACAGTTTGTGCAAACCGTCTGTTACCCAACTAAAATCTTTTAGTCTTGATTCTTTCTCTTCTGAAACTGAGACCTTCCCATGTATTGTCTCCTTAAGCTTGCTTTCAAGCTTAATGGAATCGGTGTGAGCTTTGTAACGGTTATGATAGTGCATGTATCGATAGAGATCGAGCTTTGTTCGTTCAATCTTCTTCTGTTTGTCCTCTTTGTACGCACCACAGCTGTGACCATGAATTGTTGTCCATGTATGGACCCGACCTGTAGCATCACCACATAGCCAACAAAATGCCTGGCCACAGATGCAGCTAACCAGATTGCATCCACCGTTCTTCTCCACTGGTTTGTGGCATTTTGGACAAGGCTTTGTGTATACTGTCATCCAATTAACTGCCCCAGATTCATTTCTGCACTTCTTAATCCAAAGCTCCCACATTATGCAAGAACATGGAGAATGTGTTTCTGATAAACAACTGAAGCAAAACTGCAGACCACATGAACATTCTACTTCACAGACTTCATCATCTTCAACACGTATAGCATTTCCGCAATGCGGAATACTAGGGCACCATTTAACCATTCTATTATCCTCAATATAAGACTCAAGAAGAAAACGATCAAATTTGTCTGCAAGATCAGGGTGCTTTCTTCTGACAAGATATCTGACCACAGCTTCGTCACATATAGCATTGCATCTGTGTGCCATACACCGAATCCGCTTACTCTGTCCCTCATTGATTTTCACAATGAAGTGCTCTGTCCAGCAATCGTTGCAGAAACAATGACCACAATCCATTCTAGCAGCATTATCACTAGTTACCTCTTCAATACATATGTCACAATTAATCATTAATGGTGTGGAAGATACTGTTGATCTTGTACCTTGAGAATCAGAGACCAAAACACCAGCTTCTGAGAACAAATTTGTTTTCCCTTTCTCCACAAACACGGCGAGCAAATTCTCAAAATCCCATCGGTAATGGATGAGTAAAGTTCGTGCATGGTGCTCCGGCAACGACAGCAAATCCATTACTCTGCGAAGATCCTCCCTCTGGGCAACCAACAGAGATTCCTTCGTAATGACCTTAATGGTGGGGCTCTTCGGAGGAACCCATTCGGAATCGGACTCATCGTTCTCGAAGGCGAATTCTGAATCCTGATCGGAGTAGTAGTAGTAGCCATCGTCATCGATGCTCAGGTAATCTTCCATGATCGAATCGGTAACGGATAAATGCAGTTGATCAATCGGACATTGAGGGTAAACACGACGGAGCTTCTTTTGCCGGCGGCGACAAAAAGAGGAAGAAACAAATTTATTGTAGATACCAGCGATTGTGTGTAAAGAAGAATATAATGGAATGTAATCTTATTTTTGTATTTTGATTGTCCCCATCATTTATATAGGTAGAAATAAATCTAGTTATAAATGGAATAGAATAGAATTTAACTTATTCCTAATTGAAATAGATATCCTGAGAATGTGACCGCCTAATTTGTAGGAGTCCGTTTATTTACCATATATGTGAAAAAACACATACTTAAATGTATTATTAATTAACTAACTCAACTAACTAATCTATTAAATTAAAAGACTAAAACACCCTTTGTAGAGATTTATTAAGATGGTAAATTTGACATTTTTATGGTATGTGTTTTTCCACATATGTGGTAAATAGACACCCACAATTTGTAGTAGTACGATTTATAAGTGATTAAACTTCTTTAGTTAACCCCTTTTGTAAAATTTTCTTGAGCTGATTTTACTAAATATATACTGTACTCCGTATTACTCTATGTCCTGGATTAATTGCTCAATTTTTTTAAACGTAGTGATTATTAAAGTAAAAGTAAAAGTGAAAGGTGGAGATACAAATTACTTGTAAGATGATGAATATGTAAGAAGATAATAAAAATGTCGTAAAAAAATAAGGGAAATCAGTAAGCACAATAAAGTAAAATAAATATGTAGAATTTTCCCCAAAAGAAAACGTAACAATGATTTATGAACTTTCCTTATATAAATTATATTAAAATTCATACTACTTTCATCACTATTGATGTGTTTATTTTTCAGTATTTAATCTATGATTTTACTTATTTAACATTTTAGTATTTGATTTTTTTTTGAACATTTAAGAACCGAAACCAATCCTATCATCAAATAGGACTAATATATTGAGTAACTATACGTTGAGCCCGGGGCATACAATAAGAGCCCTTACAGTAACTAAGGAACACGAAGCTCACTTGGTCACCGTGTTTCTCGGCGACGAAACTGGAGTCGTCAAATTTCCACGGATTTGTCCTTCCTTCCACACAAAGCAACAAAATTATTCCGAAATTCAACTGATTCCTTTTCTTTTCTTGTAAAATCAACAAAATCGGCAACAAATTCCACATGCCTTGTTCTTCCGGTGAAAAAACCGCCAGCTCCGACGTATTTGTTCGACACCACAATGATGCATTCTCAATGCACTATGATGCTCTCCCGTAACAACGTGATACACTCGTTTTGATGACTTAATGACGCATTTTTTTCTGCAGTCCACAGTGATGCATTTGATTACCACAATGATGCATTCACGATGCAAAATGATGTTATCCCGTAACAACATGATGCACTCGTTCTAATGACTTAATAATGCACTCATTTTCTTCAACCTCCCAAAATAATGCATTTGGTGACCACAATGATGCACTCTCTCTGCACTATGTTGCTCTCCCATACAAATATGATGCGCTCATTCTGACGACTTAATGTTGCACTCGTTTTCATTAACATTTCAAAATGAAGTTGATGTGTTTTCTTATGGATTAAGAAACACAATTTGAAAGATCTCTTCTTGACTAAAATGGATTGATAAAATGGCCAACACCCTCTCTTGAATCCAAGAAATAGTTCAAGCAAAAGTGAAGTTTTGCCAATGGAATGAAGATGGATCAAACACCTCTTTCTTCAAGAGAAAGCAACCTTGGATTTAACAAACTTGATCAAAACCTTTGAACAAGAGTTGAGTGGAAAAATGTAGTAAAAATGAAGAGAATTTTCTCTCAAATTTGCAAAGTGAATTTCGTATATCATGTGTTTTTCAAAGTGTAGAAATAACCTCTATTTATAGTTAGAGAATTGACCTAAAGTAGGAAGAAAAATAAAAGAAAATTACAAATTAAATTGATAAAAAATTAATACTAATTATCCAATTTATTTCATGCATTAGTTTCCTCATTTATGTGACCAATTGATGCTCTTGTAACCTTTCGAGATGAAATGTGTAACTTGTGAAATTGTCTTTTATTCTCAAACTTCTTTCATCTTGTTATTTGAGTCATCCAAGCTTCCAAAGTGCTTTGTTCTTCTGAGGCCCGCACGTTGATGATGAAGATTTAAGCCACTCCTTCGGGGTTCCTTCTTGGGTTCGTCACTTTTTCCATATTTTTCCCCCAATTTCTTTATTTTGACACTTAGGTCCTGCAAGTTGTCCATAGGCTTTGGTAGGTTCACATCAGATGCGTTTGGTAACGAGAGTGACACTCTTCGTTTCTATTATGATGCTCTCTCATATAAACATGATGGACTTTCTTCCATTAATGATGCAATTCAACGCACACATGATGCACTTTATCTCCCAAATGATGAACTCAAACGATGCACCCCTTCCACAAAATGATGCACTCCATGCCAAAATGATTCTTTTGTGGTGCAATCTGATCTTCTTTCGTTGAAATTTAATCTTCTTCCATCTACTTCATCTAATATTCTGTGGTACCGTCTGATTTTGTGGTTGCGTCTTTTTTATAAATGAGTGCATCTTAATGAGTAGAATGCGCATTATTAAGGTACGTAGACGCGATCATAATCTCTGACGGGTTGCAGCTTCGGGTCATGCGACGAATCACGTCATTCAATTGAGAAAACTACTGTGAACATAGAAACTGTTTTTGGGGAAGCAGTTGGTAGCTCCGGCACGGTTGATTGCGGCTTGAATCATTAGGTTATGCATTCAAGTCAAAATCTCGAGCTCCGAACGTCGTTGACAAAGAACGATAATGAACCGCCACCACGTCCCGACGCCTCTGACCACCAGGTTCTAGAACAAGAATTGAACCGCTACGAACGTCATGTTGAGCTTCATGAATATCACCTGTCGGAGAGAATGGAGGCAGTTTTTCAGTACCTATCCGGAGCTGACGACGGCTCCGTCGAGCTACTCTTGATCGTTGGTGATCATGGAGAAGATGAGTTGAGAGATTTTCATATGGCTTGGATGTTCAGGTTTGATGATGGTGAACGGCGGCCGGACAATTCTGTAATTAAAGAGTAAGTGGCGCATGATGGGTACATGATAAGCCCGGCGCATTCAATCCTAAACCTAATATATTAGTTTCTGAACGAACTCAACCCAAAACATGCCAATCTAACTGTTTTTGTTGTTTTTTTTTCTTTCAATTTTATCCATATAGCTAGTAAACACCCACCCTACATATATCTTACTCCCCATTTAGAAACATGAACACGAGGACAAAGTTCAGTAGGTTGGGTATGCAGCTAGAAATCGTTTGAAACTGTGAAAGCTGTCCTAGTACTGTTTAGCCTCATAATTGAATGACCAAAATATACATTCACTAATATGAAACGCCATGTGAGTATAACAAGTCAAAAGTTCAAGTGTAAATATTGGAATTCTTTTATCTGGGTTCACATTGGTTTTGATTTAGTGTTGAGCAGCAACCCAACAAGTAAGCAGGTCCTGTCTTGTTGCATGCCCTGATTTGGAGTTTCATTTGATACTCCCTCTCTTTCCACTTTTTTCACCATTGGAGGACATTTGAACCAATTAACCACTTCACCAAGAGAGATCACCAAATTTAATTAATTTAATTAGGATTAAGTTAAAGACAATGATGAAAAATTATAAAGAGTGAGTTATTTATCAAAGTTAACAATAATTTATATAAAATAAATAAATGTGAAACTCCCTCCGTCTCAAGTGTATTGTCACAACATCAAAATGTTTTTGTCCCAAATGAAATGACATTTTTCCACTTGTGTTTTATTTTAGTCCACTTCTACCCTTGCAAATGCACACATTTAAGGAGTCTAGAGAGTGGGTTAATTGGGAGGGGCAAGAATGAGTTTGGGAAGGGGTAAATATGGAAGTTTATGTGAAATGAGTTAGTGACTAAAGACAATCTTAACCTACATAAAAAAAACTATAAATGACAACAAGCTTGGGACAACAGATGGAATAACACAATTGGGACGGGTTAGTGCTACCTGGGTGGGTAGCTAGAGTTTGGTTGGTTAGGACTTAGGAGTGGAACATCTCCTATCACGGTTTGGATCCAATGCTTAATTTTTGTCTTCAACTTTTACTTTCCCGTCGTTAAGCTCCTCAACAATTGTCACATCCTTTGAACTAATATGTTTTCTTGGATCACTTGGACATTGCTGAATGTGAAAACCTAGCTAACCCTAAAAGCTAATTTTATAATGGATAATTGTGTTCAGCTGTGTATTGCAAATTTTTTTTGAAATTTAGTCTTTTACTTGTACATATGGATCCCCTTTTTGAAATTTCTGGGTTCGCCACTGCCCATGGAGTAAGTTCTTTCGCATCTCCTTAAGTTCTTCAATGCGTTCACAATGTCACCCTATACTGTTAATTTCAACATTCTATCGGTACGCTAATATGACCGGTACGACCGGGTGCACACGGGTCCGTACAACCACCAAGATGATAATGGAGGTAAATGGTACTCTTTTCTAGCGGATACCAACACACCATCAATATACTGATCATTACTGTACGATATCTAAGACTCAATGTCCATTTTCGTAAAACTTGTTGTCATATTTTTTGCAGTATTTAATTAATAATTTATTGTCATGAATGTTTAAAAATACAAAATAGAATACAAAACAAAGTTTTATCCCTCATTCCCACCCTTCTCTTGATTAGATTGGAAAACCCCATACCCAAACTCTCCACCTCCCCTGAAGCCTTTGTGATATCTTTCCAAACACTCCACCTCTCTACCCCTTCACCAAACTGCAGGGAACCCGGCATCCCCCTGGTAATGCTAGCTAATAACGCAAGATTCTTGGCTCGAAGACTACCCACTCTCAACCCCCAATTTCACTATCACCAAACATATTATCGATCCTAGCCCAAATCATTTTTTTCCGCCCCCGGAAGCCCCCCATAAAAAGTTGCTACGAATACACTCAATTTGTTTGACAACACCAAGTGGCGCACGGAACACCGAAAAGGTGGAAGAGGGGCAAGCTACCAAGAACTGAGTTTAACAAAGTCAAACGACCACCAATCGACAGAGAGTTAAGAGTTAGCCTTCCAAATGGAGAGCCTTTCCTTTACTTTGGTGATCACCGGATCCCAATTTTTTGTCCGGCTCATGTTGAGACCCACCGGCAGACCCAAGTAAATGAAAGGGAGGCTCGCCGCCTAGCATCGAAGAGAAGAAGCAAGACTAGAGACTGCCTCCATATCCACACTCACACCAAAATTTTTGCTCTTTTCCAAGTTTATTTTTAGTCCGAAAACTGATTCGAAACATTGGAGCACCGCCATAAGAGAGTGGGCATTGTCAGACGACCATTCTCCACAAAAAATTGCGTCATCAACGAACTGCAGGTGAGAGAGGATCTCCCCCTGCGGAGTAAAGATATTTTGACTCACCGCCTCCTCCATCATGAGATTCAGGGCCTCCGCAACAAGGATGAACAAGAAGGGAGATAAAGGGTCCCCTTGTCGCAAACCTCTTTCCATTTTGCATTCAGATGTCGGACTGCCATTGACAAGAATTGAGACTCTTGAGTCCAGGCAACCCGCAATCCACCTTCTCCACCCGATCCCAAAGTTCATTTGCTGGAGGACTGGATCCAAGAATTTCCAACTGACGGTGTCAAAGGCTTTGGCAAAATCCACCTTGAAGAGCAACATTTGTCTCTTCTCCCTTCTAGCCCATGAAACCGCCTCGTTAACTATCAGAATCCCGTCAGTAGTCTGTCTTCCACTGATAAATGCTGATTGGGTTTCCCCAATCAAACCCGCCAACACCCTTTTCAACCTCTCAGCCAACAACTTAGCAACTATCTTGTATAAGCAACCTCGTCTACAACCTTCCTTTGTAATAATTTTAGTTAAGTAATAAATTATTACTAAGATAAATTTTAGTAATAATTTTAGTTAAGTAATAAATTTTAGTAAAACTATTTATCTTAGTAATAATTTTAGTTAAGTACTCAACTACAACCTTCCTTTGTAAAACGGATGAGAGTTGCTATTGCCTCGTCCCTCGTGTGCCACCCTCACTGCACCCCCACCAACTGCATGATGATGTCAATCATGCATGTACGTGTCACCGTCGTAACCCGCACGCCTTCACTCATCGCCTGCCCCACCTCTACGCCACCATTGCTGGCACCTCTCCTAACCATCAACGGCGTTCTTTAACCCAGGTTTGGAGCGCATCTGCCATAGCCTTGCCAAGATATGGCGCACAATGGGTCTGCCACTGCACCCAAGTCTAGATTTGGGGCTAAGGCACAATGTCCGATCCCCCGCGCCAAATTGGATAGGGCGCGATGACCACACTTTAGATTTGGGTTGAAGAAAGATTTCGGCGACTAGGAGAGGCTCCAAGGGTGGTGGTGTGGGGCCAGTGGGGCAGGGCACATGCACGAATGGGTGGGAACTTACGATGGAGGTGCTAGAGAGGTCAAGGGATCAGGCTCAAATCTAAAATAAATAAGTTATGTGAAATTGGTAAGATTAAAAAATTTAGTATAATCCAAATTTTGTAATTAAATTTAAAATCAAACAAAAATGTTAACACATGGAAAACTGATAGCCTCCGAGGGCTCAAGTTATGGTGGGAGTTGGAACGGAGTTTCTACCAGGACCTGCAAGAGTCGAGATACAAGAAACTCTCATGTGCAGAAAAGAGGAGAAGGTGTGGGTAGGGATGGGCATTGGAGCGGGTCGACCCGCTCCATGGATTGATCCGCATGGTGGTGGATCGCTCCATGACCCGCTCCACTTTACTGGTGGATCGATCCGTATTGATCCGACCTGCTCCACCAACAGTGACTAAAGTGTAACTTTTTAAAGTTTTGGTCATTTTTTATTTTTTCGAAAAAGTTCAGGGACTAAAAATGTAAACACTTTTGGGCCAAAATGTAAATTTTTAAAAAATTTGAGGACCAATTTGTACTTTTTGAAAAATTTGAGGACTGATGTTGTAAATATTTTTTTATGGGGGGAGCTCCATGGAACTTCAACGGATATCCACGTCCCGCTCCACCATAGCTCCACCATAGGTGGATCACAAAACTAACCGCTCCATGGTGGAGCGATCCGGTGGAGCGAGGAGCGATCCAATGGATATGCCCATCTCTAGGTGTGGGTGTGTAGCTAATATCTTATTTTGGGTTGACATCACTCCTTTTATGGGGTGATGCCAGGGCTCTCCCCATGCTGTGATAGAGTGTTGGTAGAATTTTCCCCCATGCTGGGATTGCTGACTTCCAGGATTTTAGGGATTGACGTATCCCCCAAACGGTGTTAATCTGACATTACTTGAATGAGCATTTGACTTGGAGTTGGAGTGTTAATTGAGTCTGGCCTGTGTCAGTCAGTCAAATCCGTGACATGATGGTATTTTCCCGTCAATATGATGGTACGGGGCACACCTTCGTATTGTTGGTGTGCTGTCGATGAGGGTGCTCCCCATAGTGATGATAGTGATGATGTCAACGTGACGTCATCGTTTAGAACGACCTCTCTCATTGGGCCCGTATATATCACAAACCTAATGCTTTTTTTTTCCTTATAATTACCCTTTATAAGAAAAAAACTATTTGAACCTGTAAAATCAATATTTTTCTGTAATTTTATTTCTCTCTCACATTTTTTTTAAAAATCGATTTTCCAATAAAGTAAAATCATTTGGAGAAGAACACATCGTACCGTCCTACAATGTGGGGTTTAGATGAGTTCCCCTCCCATGGTCCGTGTCTGTCTACTCGCCGCGTTGAATTTCCGTCAGCGTACGCGCGCTACTAGCCAGTCAGTCCAATCAGATTACCCTTCTCAGGATACCCCTTTGAGGCTAGGGTAGGCTGCGTCATTTTGCATTTTCACATCTATTTAGAATGGACCATTCTTACCTTAATAATTACTCCTACAGTCCTACTTATAAATAATACCCCACCCATTGATTGAAATAAATAAAGAAGTACCCTCCGTCCATCATTTTTTAAATAAATATTTTAGGTGAAGTTAGTTTTGGAAGTATTAATTTGTTAAGTAGGATAGAGAAATAGATAAATAATTAAGTAAATTCATGTACAAAAAACTACTAAAAGAGAAAAATGTTTAAATAATTTTGGGACAGTTTAATAATGAAAATGTTTCAAAAAATTTGAGATGAATGGAGTATTATTTTTTTAGGTGTCCAAACATGAACAGAAATTCCTCTTTTCAGAAAGCTTCTCACAATAAATTCAGAAAGTTTTTAATTGTACTAATTTCTGTAGTTCACCCAAAAATTACTGCCACATTTGGTTTTTTTTGTGTGTCCAATTTGAATTTAATATCAATACATTTTTCTTAGTACGTATAAATTTTTATGTTTATAAAGTAATCAAGACATCAAATTATTATTTTATTGAATTTGTAATTTAAAATGCTATAAAAATTATAGATTAAATGTTAAAAAAATAATTATTACAATACTTTGGGATAAAGTGAGTACTCTCTTCATCTCAATAAACTTGATATGTTTCATATTTTGTTATTGCGTCATGAAAATTGACACACACACACACACATATATATATATATATATATATATATATATTGACATTGTTACACAAATTTTACCATAATACTCATTAAACTTCCTCTCTCCAATAATTTTTTTTCATATTTTCTTTACTATCTTCAAATCTTCAACATTCATTATACTCCCGGCACCAATAAAATATATCATATCTATTGGGGATATAAGTAGTGTCATTTTTAATTCCTCACATATATACCCCAAATTAAAAAGTCTAATTTATCATGGGAAATTAAAGGGGGAGTAAAAAGTTTTAGCTTACTGTCTTTGCCTACTCCAATATCCATTCCTAATCACACTTTTTTAATGATCATAAAGAGATATGTAAATATTTTAGTTTTTTTTCATTTTGCGCTTTGTAAATTTTAACTAAGAGTTATGAATTACAGGTAATATATAATTAATGGATTGTTCATGAAATAAATAAACTTTAGAAATTGCGAAAAAAATGTTAATGGAATTTGATTTAATGAGAAATGGTAAAATGATGCTTCACTGTCAGTATTAAATATATGATGGATGATAGATCAATATTACGATTTAACATATTCTCATTGAGTTTTTTCATTCAAGAAATTAATGAGTACTCCCTTCGTTCTTCGTTCTTAAAAAATAGTGTATTTTTTATTTAACATTTAATTTATAATTTTATTTCTTTAACATTTTTCTATATATTTTTGTAAGTGTTGTTTGGCTTTTCTCATATATAAAATGTACAAGAAACGAATCTTCTCCTTTCCTTAAAAAAAACATCTTGATTTATACAAAGTCTAATAATTTAGATGCAAATTATAGATTAACGTGTATAGTTCTAAATATATATATTTTTAGATCTTTTTAATGAGTTTTTTGTACTAATAATTTGAATTTCTCATAACATTAAAAAATAAACATATTAATTTTTTAGGGACAAAGAGAGTATTTGTTTGCACAAATCATCCTTAATTCGATATTAATATTGGAAAGTTTAAAGTGGGTTTGGCATAAAAGTGTTGATACTGAGTTTGAATTAAAAATTTATTCACACAATCATCATTTCCTCAATTCAAAAAATATATTTAGGTCCTTAATGAACCCTAGGGATCTATGATAGATAGATACCACGGGCCTATTAATTTGCTCATTTTGATAGTCAGTTGTTGGAGCCACCTTCTCCCATCATTATTATTGTGGAGTATATATACTCCCTCCGTCCTGATTTAATAGATATATTTTATTTGACTTTACTGTTTCAAAGTTCAACGTTTGACTCAAATAATTACTAAGAAAAATGGTGAAAAAAAATTCAAAAAAAATATATTAAGAAAATTTATACTTCAAATTATGATATGGATAAGAATTATTAAACTTAAAATGACCAAACACTCATGAAAAAAAATGATAGATTAAATACTGTGAAACAGTGAAAACAAATGTATCTATTAATCGGGGACGGAGGGAGTATAACATTTTAGTCTTGTAAGTACACTTAGAAGTTGGAGGTTGGGGTCATATATAAAGGCTATTCCGATATACTCCGTCTGTCCAAAAAAAATTATGTATTTTTTTTATATTGTGGTAGATTTAAATTATTTTTTAAAAAAATATATTTCAAAAATAGACACATTGATCTATAATCTTTATTTAAAATATTCAATTTTATATATTAAATTATTAAAAAAATAAAATTATAGATTAAATGTTAAAAATAAAATGCACCATTTTTTAGGGACGAGTATAATATATAGAGTAAATTAACCTTTTTAGGTCAGAACACTGGAAGAATATAGTTCCATGGATGTTCTATTGCATAAAAAAATTGATATTAAATTAAATTAAATTATTAAACCTCTATATAATTAGAAACTTTCTAAACAGTAATGAATAGTAAATGGTGTTTTTTTTGTTGAACGTGTCCATCTCTGGACACAATTGATGCATTTACATCCATGACTATTGAATTGTTTGGGATTACTTAGACCTATGTCTATATGTTCTTAACTTTAAACTACCATACATTCACCCACACCAAAAGCACACATTTTCACTTTTCTTTGCCCCCTCCTTTTTCTTATTTAAAATTCACTCATCTCTCATATTTATTTTATTATTATTATTATTATTAAAATTATGATTACTATTATTATTATTATTATTAAAATTATGATTATTATTATTATTAGTATTTATTAGCCTTCTAGCATACTTTTCATTGTTTATGTTAACATTTATAGATGTAATGTTGGTGATTTAGTATCCAACATATGTGATTTTGTATCCAACATATTTACTGCGGCCTTACTGCGGCCAAGGCCGCAACTACGCCATTTACTGCGTAAATGGGCTTACTGCGGCCCAAACCGCAGTAAGGGCCGTAGTAGCTTTTGTCCTCCCCACGTAGTGACACTACGTGGGAAGTACATGAGCTACTGCGGCCCTTACTGCGGTTTGGGCAGCAGTAAGTCCATTTGCGCAATTAATTGTGCAGTTGATGGCGCATTAAGGTTTTACTGCGGCCTTAGCCGCGGTAAGGCCGCAGTAAGCTATTTGTTTTTCATTTCCCATGCACAAATCAGATTAATTACAACTCCTTCTTCTTCTTCTTCTTCTTCTTCTTCCAATCTAATCTCCCCATCTCTCTCAAAAAACAACCTTCCAACTTCATTTTTCATCTCCACTTTCTCCTCCTCAACTCCCCAAATCTACAGCAATGGATGCAAGCTCACCAAATCTGATGGACAAAGTGACGAAGATGGAGCGATCCAAGGAAGCCTTGGGAGATCTGCAACACCAACAAATAAGAAGAACAATGAGGCGAAACCGGATCTGCAATGCCTCCTTCTTCCTCCTTTGAAGCTCATTCTTATCACCTCCTTCTTCCTCTATCTTCTTCATCTTCTATTCAACCGAAATTTCATTCAACTTCCGACAAAAACGATGATGGGGCTCCAACACAGTGAGATCGGCGAATATGATTGACTACTTTTTTACGAGATCTGGATCTCATGTATTGTACATCTGGGAATCTTCTTTCTTTTGATTAATTTCTTCATGTTTCCTTACAAAAAATGGTGGGTTTCTTATGCTCTGTATTTTATGAAATGTTTGAAGAGAAGATCTAGATTTGATTCTTTTTGCTTTCTCCTTCTTCTTTGTGAATATGGTTTTTCTGGGTTTCATTGGAGTAATTCGGATGAACATTCATTCGGATTCGTCCATTGATTTTTAATTATTTAAAACGGTTACTACGGCCATGGCCGTAGTAAGGCCGCAGTAGCTACTGCGGCCATGACCGTAGTGGAAAACGAATTGCGGAGAATTTTACCATGGCAAAAACTGCGGCCCCTTCCGCAGTAGTTACTGCGGCTCTACTGCGGGTTTGGCCGCAGTAAATGGAGTTTTCTCTACGTAGTGAATTATCTTAAAACATTTTTCCATTGCAAGATATAATACCCTTATGATAGCCATTATGGTGCCTTTTATGGTGATTCTTATGATGCAATGTATGATGATAATTATAGTGTATTCTATGGTAGCATTATGATGTCTTTTATATATGGTGGTATTATGACACCTTTTATAGTTAGACTAATCTCTACTACTATAAAAGTGTACTTTGTAGCTCGAACCATTAATTTGAGAGATCACTTGAAATCCCTAGGGTCTGTTTAGTTGGTGATAACCTAGTCCAAGATTGATCCAAGTATCGGCGTTTGAGAAACCTGAGCACGACCTGAAAATGGAGAACAAAGGAGGATTCATGAGAAAAATAGAGGAGCGGAGGTATAGCTTAGAGCGTACATTCTTTCAAAGTGATGCTCTCCGACAATAAAGGGCACCACTTTATAAAATTATATTATGCTTGTTGACAAAGTATGATGTCTTTGTTCAAAATGATGTGTGAATGATGCGCTTCCATACAATTATGATGTTCTTCAATATTGGACAAAGTATGTTGTATTCGTTAAATATGATGCTCTTGATGTCATGGATGATGCTCTTTGATTCAAGCATGATGTTCTACCTTACAAAAATGATGCACTCATTTTGATGACTTAACGGTGTACGCATTTTCTTTAATCTTCCAAAATGATGTCTTTCATGACCACAACGATGTACTCCTGCTGCACTATGATGCTTTCAATTACAAACATGGTGCACCAATTCTAATCACTTAATTAAACACTTCTTTTGTTTTCATCAACTTTACAAAATAATGCAGTTCTAAAACTGATGCTCTTTGTGGTTAAAATGATGCTCCTTTTGTAAGTATAATGAGCTTAGCACTTAAAATGATGCTATTTGCTATTGGACAAAGTATGATCTCTCCAAATGATGCTCTTGGTGATACGAACGATGCTCTTGGTTTCAAGTATGATGTGCTACCTTACAAAAATGATACACCCGTTCTAATGACATAATGATGCACTCATTTTCTTCAACCTCCCAAAATGATGTCTTTAGTGACCACAACGATGCACTCTCGTTGCAATATGATGCTCTCCCTCACAAGAATGATGAACTCACTTTGATGACTTAATGATGCGCTCATTTTTTTCAACTTTTCAAAATGATGTGCTTAGTGACCAGAGTGATGCTCTCATTTACAAACATGATGCACTTTTCCTCACTAATGACGCATTTCAACTCACACATGATATACTTCCTGTCCCGAATGATGAACTCAAACAATGCACTCCATCCTCCAGAATGATGTTTTCCATGCATCAAAATGATGCCCTCTATGCATAAAATGACGCTTCTACATGAAATGATGCTATTGTGGTGAATGTGATGCTTGTTTTGCTAAAAATTTATCTTCTTCCATCTATTTGAGCTGATGTTCTTCCAATTCATATTATGGTATGTGGGG
This sequence comes from Stellera chamaejasme, assembly GCA_024586325.1. NCBI lineage: Eukaryota > Viridiplantae > Streptophyta > Magnoliopsida > Malvales > Thymelaeaceae > Stellera > Stellera chamaejasme. Next base: position 39,853,876 of record CM044984.1, on the reverse strand, counting down.
ACATCATAATTCTGTCGTATGCAACAAGTTGCAGTTTTAGGGTGTCGGACGAATTGCGCCTTTCAGCTTAGGAAGTGGCTAGAAATGGATCGTCGGTGACTGGGGAAGCGATTGGTGGCTTCGACGCAGTCGATTGTGGCTTCTATAAGCGGATTTCATCGGATCGTTCAAACGGATCTCCTAAATTTGCCGTGAATTCGGTTATTGTTGATGGAGGAGGAGGCTACCACCGAGTTGCTAACAGTCTGCTGGTCTTTAAGAGAGGAGCTCTAGTGGTCGGAGGCTGCAGGTGAGAGATGGAAGGTGGTGGTTTAGTTCTTCGCGAAGGTTCGGCGTTGACGGTAAGCTTGGCGACGGAGATGGTAGCAACATGGAGAAGGAGAATGAGGAGTGGCTTTATATATAGAATGGTGCCGGAGCCCCATCAGTGGGGCTTGATTGGCTAGATTATGTAGGAGCGCATTGATTATTTCCATTATGGACATAAGAGCTATTAGGAGTTGACTTTCAAGGGCGGGTGCTTTGAGAGCGTGGTCGACCCTTGTAGGTTTTGATTTGAAATGGTGGATCGAATACCAATGGGCCGAGATGTCGAGTGTGGCCCAATGGATGTTTGGGTCCATATATTACTAGTTGGAAAAAATTTCATCTGTAAAGATTTGGATGTATAACTAGTTATTTAATGATGAAAAACCTTGTTTTTACGAGTAAATTTTATAGAATTCTAGTATTAAAATGAAGAACTTCAAAACATTGTTCTCAAAATTAATACTAGAGTTCTCAAAATTTTGAGAAACTGGGTTTTTTCATATCCTATATAGCTAGTCATGCATCCAAATAAGTATTTACAATTGAGATTCGAAATGGAGAATTTTTATAACTAAATGAACCTAATATTCCAAAATACTTCAACATATATACATCTTTCTCTTTTCCTCCTGTTATTCGTGTTCATCAAATTTCAAAGTTCAAATTCGTCAGTAAAGAAACTTGTGGTATAAGATTCATCAATTCGTGTCATTGTAATTCTGAGGGACAGACGTCCATCAAATCGTGAGCATTGGACAAAATTGTTTTAAAAAGATTATGTTACATTTAATCCACAAATTTTTCCATCTAAACTTTTAGATATAACATTTAATCCCCAAATTTCTTCAAGTTCTCTAACCGGCCCACCCTCACCATTAAGAATGGCTTTGCTGCCGATGGTATAGAAATTTCATAACCAATGTGCATGGGTTCACCATTATTCAATCTATCAATTCGTCATCAAAATCACATTTTTTTTAAAAAAAAATCTTTACCTCAAATACAAAAAACACAAAATTTACTCCATTTCTAAAATTAAAATAAAATTGGTGAACACACTCAAAATTAAAGACCAAAATCCAATTAAACACAATCCAAAAATTGCTGAAACACAACAAATATACAGTTACCGGCCGATCGACTAAACTAACGCAACGGTTTAATTTTAGAGGTCGAGTCCTGAGCTCTTAAATTTGAGGTAGTGAAACCCAAGAAATCTATGCACATACGCCTGTTAGGCCTCATTTGGTTGAAGCTAGTCTGCAATAACAATTTTCATACATTTATTATTTGAGTTAATTAAATATGTGAATGAAATATTATTTATAATTCACCTTATTGTTGGATAAATATACAGACAAATATATATATATATATATATATATGATTAATGATGATAAAGTACTTATTACTCAAACGAATTTCCAACTAATTAATTAGGTTTAGTGAGACGTATCAACAAAATACTCACTCCGTCTCTCTAAAGATCATCAATTTAACATGCACGTGAATTAAGAATATGTATTAAATGAACTTGTGATGCAGGATACCCCTTGGAGATCAAATGTTATCTTTTCAGATGTGCAGATGTTCTCTTTTCTTTGGATATCTAACAGGTGGGCAAAGTTGAACCTGTCTTGGGGAGATTGGCTCCTAGCCCCGTTGGTTGGAGCAGCTGGAAAGCTGGCTTAATCTTCTTTTTGCGGTGTTGTCTGTTCTTTGGTTATGTGTCGGTTGGGTTGTAGCTTTTGCTCTGATGCTTTAGGGTAGCCGGCATCTCGTCGGCTCCTTTTCTTCTTGTACACTTTTGCTTTAATAAATCATTGTTGCCGTTTCAAAAAAAAAGAATATGTATTAAATAAAAGGAAAACATTATACATTTTTTTTTTGCATAACATAAACAAGGTTTTCTTTGCCGCGTTTTGCAGTGGTTGTTAAATTGAAAATTTTATTAATTCACAAAAAACGGAATCATATAGAGTTATAATTGACCAACATATACATTTTTTCTACATTTAGACCACTATAAGATGAAAGACAGACAAAATTATATGAGTGAAACTTTAAAGACAATATAAAAAAACAGAAAAAAGGAAGAAGACAAAATGGTAATTACATAGAGCTATAATTGATCCACATAGACAATTTCTATGTATTCAGATCACCACACTAAAATATGAAAAAAGTGTTAAAATCTAACCATGAGTCTTTAGGGACCTATATGAAATTTGTTATAATTTAAATTCAAATAAGAGAATTAACCCTTAGATCAAGTAAAGGAAAAAAAAAGGAAGAAAACAAAAGGGTACTATTCATCTACAAAATGGTAATTATATAGAGCTATAATTGATAAACATATACAATTTTTGTGTATTTAGATCACCACACTAAAATATGAAGAAAAAAAATATGTTAAAATCTTACTACGAGTCTTTAGGGACCTATCTGAATTTTTTTATAATTTAAGTTCAAATAAGGGAATTAACCTTTAGATCAAGTAAAGGAAAAAAGGGAAGAAAACAAAATAGTACTCATTCTATCCCATGAAAATTGCACTATTTATTTTTTTGTTTCAAGTTGTAGTGTTTGATTCAAAATTTAAGTAAAAAAACAGTGAAAAAATCAAACAAAATATGTATAGAACATTTAGATGGTAAATTATGAGAAGCATATGAATCATTTAATTTTACATGTCTATGAATTTATAAAAATAAATCGTAGATTAAATACTGTGAAAATAGCAAAAAAATGGTGTAATCTTTGTTGGATTGGATGGTGGGACAGTAACATTTGCGATATATATATATATATATATATATATATATATATATATATATATATATATATATATATATATATATATATATATGATATGCAGTATACACTACGTAAATGATACTACTATATACAGAACGTAAATCATGACCAATAGTTAATTATAGTTGCACAGGGTACTATTCATCTACAATAGTACCATTTACCATAAATATATAGATATAGAAAAATCGGAATCATATAGAGTTATAATTGACCAACATATACAATTTTCTACACTTAGATCACTACACTAAAAGATGAAAAACAGACAAAATTATATGAGTGAAACTTTAAGAACAATATAAAAAAAACATAAAAAAGGAAGAAGACAAAATGGTAACTATATAGAGCTATAATTGATCCACATATACAATTTTTGTGTATTTAGATCACCACACTAAAATATGAAGAAAAAAAATATGTTAAAATCTTACTACGAGTCTTTAGGGACCTATCTGAATTTTTTTATAATTTAAGTTCAAATAAGGGAATTAACCTTGTGGTGAATGAGGCAGTTTCTTGGGCAAAAAGAGTTAGAAGTCAGATGCTGCTCATGAAGGTTGATTTCGCTAAAGCTTACGACTGTATTAATTGGAAGTTTTTGGACTCCATTCTTCAACAGATGAACTTTGGGGTCAAGTGGAGGCGCTGGATAGCAGGGTGCTTGGAGTCAGCGAAAGTGTCGATTCTAGTAAATGGGAGCCCCACTAAGGAATGCAGGATGGAGAGAGGCCTTCGTCAAGGGGATCCTCTCTCGCCTTTCCTCTTCATCTTAGCCACAGAAGCCCTTAATGTTATGATGGCGGAGGCGGTGTCTAACAACGTCTTTCGCCCTTTCGGGTGGGAAGGGATGATGTGGTGCTCTCCCACTTACAATTCGCGGATGACACGATTTTCTGTGGTGAATGGTCGCATGATAATGCCCAATCCCTCCTAGCTCTCCTGCACTGTTTTGAGTTGGCGTCAGGCCTCAAAATCAATCTGGGGAAGAGTCGGGTGTTTGGAGTAGGTGTCGATATGGAGGTGGTCTCTTCCCTAGCGATCTCTATTGGGTGTACGGCGGACGCTCTCCCGTTTTATTACCTGGGTGTGCCAGTGGGCCTTAATATGAGTCGGATAAAGAACTGGGATAAGGTAGTCAAAAAAGTGAAGAACAGACTGTCAAGCTGGAAGGCGAGTTCTCTATCCATTGGTGGCCGGCTAACGTTGATAAAATCTGTTCTGGGAAGTTTGCCCCTTTACCACTGTTCGGTGTTTCGTGCGCCCCTCGGAGTGGTTAAGAAAATTGAATCTCTCCGTAACAAATTTTTCTGGGGGGTTACTGGGGAAGGGAAAAAATTGATATGGGCTAGGATTGAAAGGCTGTTTGGTGATAGTGAAGATGGGGGGTTGAGAGTGGGTAGTTTAAGGGCAAAAAACCTAGCTCTGTTAGCTAAGTGGAGGTGGAGGTGGTTGATGGAAGCAGATAGTCTACGGGTGAAGGTGGTGGCTAGCTGTAATGGGGGTGTGCCAGGGACTTTGCAGTTTGGGGAGGGAGCGGAGGGGTGGAGTGTTTGGAACGATATCAATAAGGCGGCGGGGGAGGTTGAGAGTCTAGGGAGAAGTTTCAGGAACCTTTTAAAGAGAAAGACCGGGATGGGGAATGCTACTTTGTTTTGGGAGGATGAGTGGTTAGAGTGTGGTCCTCTTAAGAATTGTTTTAGTAGGTTATATGAATTAGCGTTGGATAAGGAGTGTTTTGTGGTGGAGAAGGGTAGATGGGAGAATGGTGAGTGGAGCTGGAATTGGGTGTGGAGGGGGAGGTTGAGGGGAAGGGCGGAAGGGGATTTTATTCGACTGACAAATGTTCTGCAGGTGTTCCGTCCAACCCAAGGCACCAAAGACAGTTGGTCTTGGGAGTTGGCCCCTGGTGGAGTGTTCACTGTCCGTTGCTTGGCCCAGAGGATTGGTGATCACTTTGCGGAGGGCCACGATATTCCGATGCGTTGGTGCAATCTTGTGCCCAGGAAGATCAACGTGTTCATATGGAGAGCGACAAGGAGGTATCTTCCAGTTCGGTCTCAACTGCTGCAGCGTGGCATCGAGGTAGAGTCATCAAGCTGTCCGCTTTGTTCTGACGCGTCTGAAACAACGGACCACGTTCTAGTTCGGTGCCCGGTCTCTTCAGCGATTTGGCAAGCAGTAGGGTCTTGGTGCAATTCAAGTCTTGACGGTTTTATGGATGTCATAGACATTCTTGACGACGGTCTCATTTCTCTTGCCCCTTCCAGAGCTGCTCAAGCGTGGCAAGCCGTTGTGTTCATTACGGCTTGGGCTATCTGGAAAGCGAGAAACGGGTTGGTTATGCAAAACATTCCCTGGCAGGCGTCACGTATTTTTGCAGATATTCAGGTGCTATCATTCCTTTGGATCTCGAGCAGATGTCAGAAGTTGAACCTTTCGTGGATAGATTGGCTGCTTGCTCCAATTCTGAAGGTAGAGGAGGGTGTGGGTTAAGCGTGTTTGTGGTATGTGTTTTGCGTTTTGTTCCCTGGTTTTCTCTGGGTGTAGGTTGGGTGGCTGTTAATTTCGGGTAGGGGTGATCTTCAGTGGCTTCCTTTGTATGTTTCCCTTAGGGCTGCCTTTGCAAGGTTTCGTCTCTCACGACACCTCGCAAAGGTGCGCTCTTGTTTGTTTCTTTGTTTATTAATGATATGCAGTGCCGTTCAAAAAAAAAAAAAGATCAAGTAAAAGAAAAAAAGGGAAGAAAACAAAATAGTATTCCTTCTATCCCATGAAAATTGCACTATTTATTTTTTTTGTTTCAAATTGTAGTGTTTGATTCAAAATTTAAGTAAAAAAACAGTGAAAAAATCAAACAAAATATTTATAGAATATTTAGATGGTAAATTATGAGAAGCATATGAATCATTTAATTTTACATGTCTATAAATTTATAAAAATAAATTGTAGATTAAATACTGTGAAAATAGCAAAAAAAATGGTGTAATCTTCGTTGGATTGGATGGTGGGACAGTAACATTTGCGATATATATATATATATATATATATATATATATATATATATATATATATATATATATATATATATATATATATATATATATATATATATATATATATATATATATATATATATATATATATATATGCAGTATACACTACGTAAATGATACTACTATATACAGAACGTAAATCATGACCAATAGTTAATTATAGTTGCACAGGATGGGTTATTTGAATGTCAACCACGATTAAGAAGACTTCATGATGAGGATACGACGACCTCTGTATGAATTTAGCCTTTTGTTTTTTTAATTAAATGATGAAATTAGAGTTAATTAAGCCTAATTAAGGACCGTTCTCTCCAGCCGCAAAAGCGAAACATAACCGGACCGACCACTTTAAATATCAATTTTTGTCTATATATTCTCAACTTTTTTTCTTTTCATTTTTCCCTGGTCAACAACTCGTTAAACATGCATTCTCATTTTCCATTATCGTTCTGTTAATTCCTGGTCGCAGTTAAAATTAATTTGTAATCTCGTTTTTTAGCTATATTACTCCAACCCTCTTAATCATCACCTGATCCGTTCTCTCCAGCCGCAAAAGCGAAACATAACCGGACCGACCACTTTAAATATCAATTTTTGTCTATATATTCTCAACTTTTTTTCTTTTCATTTTTCCCTGGTCAACAACTCGTTAAACATGCATTCTCATTTTCCATTATCGTTCTGTTAATTCCTGGTCGCAGTTAAAATTAATTTGTAATCTCGTTTTTTAGCTATATTACTCCAACCCTCTTAATCATCACCTGGGTGATTTTTCACCCACTTGTTCAAATGACTCATCTATAAGGTAATTTGGAAGTTCAAGCCCAACTAATTAGACAATTACATATCTATCCTCCATTTTTCAAGTGCTCTAGGTGGGTGAAAAATCACTCGGGTGATAAATAACATTGATGATATTACTCCCTAAATAATTCCCTCTATAAATGTTCTAGATCAACAGCTGGCGAGCTCTTAATTTGATCAGTGTTGATCAGCGCCGAGTACTGATAGATCAATGCAGATCTCTCTCGCTTCCTGCTTTAATGGCTTATTCCTGCAGACTTGTTCTGCCGGCCATTAACCCTAACACCGTAGCCCTTCACGGAGATACAAAAGAGGCCACCGGTGCAATTTCTCGCCGGAAACTCTTTTTCCCCAAGAGAAACGATATCCGGTCGGCATTCAATTCCAAGTCTCTTGATCCTTCATTTCTGTCGCCAACTGTTTGTGATAATGCCTCAATGAATCGTTCATCACCACCACCTGCAGGCTTATTATTACCCAACCGGTGGAGAGAAGTTCAGGGTTCCAGAAACTGGGAAAACCTAGTGGAACCACTGGACCCAATTCTCCGGCAAGAGATTATCCGGTACGGCGAGCTCGTCAACGCCTGTTACAAGGCCTTCGACCTAGACCCAACATCCAAGCGTTACTTGAACTGCAAATTCGGGAAGAAGAACATGCTCAAGCAAGTGGGTCTTGAATGTTCAGGCTACCAGGTCACCAAATACATCTACGCCACGCCGGAGATCAACATCCCTACTCCGATTCAGAAAATAGGCGGCGGCTCTCGTGGCCGTTGGATCGGCTACGTGGCGCTCTCCACCGACGAGACGGTCAAAAAGCTGGGGCGGAGAGACATTCTCATATCCTTCCGAGGAACCGTCACCAACCCTGAGTGGGTTGCGAATTTCATGAGCTCTCTCACACAAGCACGCCTTGACCCCCACCATCAGCGTCCCGACGTGAAGGTTGAGTCCGGGTTCTTGAGCCTCTACACGTCGGAGGAGACCCACAAGTTCGGTCTCGACAGCTGCCGCCAGCAGCTTCTCTCCGAAGTGGCCAGATTGGTAAACGAGCTGAAATCTAAATCACTCTATTGTAATGAAGATTTGAGCATAACTCTAGCCGGTCACAGCATGGGAAGCTCGCTAGCTCTCATTCTAGCCTACGACATCGCCGAGCTGGGTCTCAACCGGTCCACTCCGGTCACCGTTTTCTCCTTCGCCGGACCGAGGGTCGGAAACTCGGGGTTCAAGGAACGGTGTGAAGAATTAGGAGTCAAGGTGTTGAGAATCGTCAACGTTAACGACCCTATCACGAAGCTCCCTGGAGTTGTGTTTAATGAGAAGTTTAGGGTTCTTGGTAGCAGCTTGTACGAGCTGCCATGGAGCTACGCGCACGTCGGAGTGGAGCTAGCCCTTGATTTCTTCAACATGCAGAACCCGTCGTGCGTTCATGATCTCGAAACCTACATTAACCTCTTGAGACATCCAGCTGGAGCTTGTTGTGGGAAGATGAAACGTGAATATTCACCTGTGGGTTTAGAATCGATATCATGTTGGGCTCGTGAGTTGATTTCCAAAACCCAGAATTTTGGTGACGTCTTGAATGTTGTAAACTTACTCGTGCAGTCTCAAAGAACTTGATGAGGTATATACATACTTTTACATGCATGTACGTAGATATAGAATATATATATATGCGCATATATATGATGAACCATTTTGAGGGAATCGATCGGATACACTCAAATAGAAGGGGTTTTTTTTTTGTTTAGTTTCAGTACTAGTAATATTTTAAGGTTAATCAGATCTAGAGGTTAATAGATATCCATTTGAGCTCATATAATTACGTATTTCATTCATAAGCTTACAAAAATTACCGCAAACCTTTACACAAGCTACTCCTTGAAACAACAACATATTCCGAATTGGTTTTAAAATTCAATTAATTTAGAATTTAACTGCTAATAATTAGCTGTAGACCTAGCTAGGTGAGTTGAGTTTAGTTTAGTTGGGGTGTGAACTGTGAACCACTTCCAAATAATTCCTTGCTTTCAAGCTCCGTATTGACTAGCATGCATCTTGATTACGTACGGAAATGGTCAAGAGTGTGTTCAATTAGAGAAAATTGGAAATAAATTTGAAATTTTTTAAAATTGATGTGAAATTTGTGAGAGAGAAAAGGGAGAGAAATTATTGATATTTCGTTTTCGAACAAAAAAAATAGTATGTATTTTTAAGGGGGTAAAGACATAAATTAATAGATGCTAGCGTCATAAAAAAACATTAACAGTTCAGACGAAATGGAAATGGAACAAACGCAACAAAAGTCCCTTGTAGGAGATGAAATAACCGGGAGAAAAACTAGAGCTTCAAGCAAAAGATCAACAAGACTAGCTAAAACACCTCCCTTGTTGATTTTGCATGGAATAGATATGAAAAAGGGATGAGATGGCAAAGAGATACCACCTTTATCAATGTTGCGCTCTCTCATATGACTGGAAGAACTCTTCCATGCATACCAGGTAGACCCTACCATGTTGGCACATATGTAAATCCGGTACCAGGCAAAAGCACAAAAACGTCATTTCTCCGGGCCAAGCAGATCCTTGATTAGCCCAGCCACCAGAGACCGAAACCGATCCATCACCAACAACAAATTAAAGTAATCGAACACCAAGTGAGAGGGCAATCACTAAAACAGACGCATTTCGAGACGAGACAAATGCCTCCCGACCACCTAGATCCTCCACAGTCACCAGCAACAACGAGAAACAGCGATCAACAGAGAGAACAAGAACACCAGCCAATCCTGAAACATCAAGTCTTGTCACGTAGAACAATCGAAAACCCAGAGCACGCTCTGCCACTATTGGGGACAACGGATGCAGAGGCGCACAGAGGCTGATCCGCGAGACCCTGCACACCAAGAAGTAGCGAACGATGGGAGAGAAAGAGCACGATCGGACTAGGAGACACGATCCCTTCTCCAGCAATTGAAAACGAATCCAGGGCGCCCCTCACCTTCGTTTGAGACGTCGGAAACAGGGACGCACGGAGGGGCTTGATCGGTGGAGGCCGATCAAAGGAGGCGACACACTGTGAGCGAACCATAGCAGTCCAAACCTAGCAACCGAGTGTTTACAACAATGTTATTTATCACCCGGGTGATTTTTCACCCACCTAGAGCACTTGAAAAATGGAGGATATATATGTAATTGTTTAATTAGTTGGGCTTGAGTTTCCAAATTAACTTATAGATGAGCCATTTGAACAAGTGGGTGAAAAATCACCCGGGTGATGATTAACAGGGTTGTGTAAGAGACGTAGCTAATCAATATAAAAGAATAATAAATAGTAGTATGTATTAATAATAAGAGAAATTATTGATTTAACCTCCCCAAAAAAACAATTTGCGGGTACAAGAACGCACCCTAACCTAAATAAAATACTCCTTTTGTATTAAATTAGTTGACCTAAATATTTATGTTGTTGTTGTTTAACAGTATTTAATTTAACTATAATTTTTTCTCATGAATATTTAGATATTTAGCGTTAAATAGTTTATATATATGCGTATCAGAAGGGTAAAGTGCACAGTTTGTTCTATTCAAGCCATATTTTAAGAATTTGTTCTATTAAAGTCTATTATTTTCTATTTTGTCTCATTTAAATTCTTTACCGTTAGCTCATTGTTAAAATCAATGGAATTTTAGGCAAAATTATTTTTTAAGCACCTGTACCTTTTATTTTATACTCTTTACACCAAAAACTTTTTATTTTATACTCTTTACACCAAATACCTTCTGATCACCACTTTCGACGTTGCCGAACACCACCAGGCACCACCACCGCGCATCGGTGTCACCAAGGCCGACCTCCCCAACCCGACCCAGCTCGCCCCAACTCGACCTCCAAAGTCGCCGTCCCACCTACCCGCCATAACTCCTTCAGTTCGCGGTTCTCCGACAACCAGGGACGACGCACCTACCCTAGATGTCGGCGACGCCAAGGGGAAGCCGCCAAGCCGCTGAGATTTCACCATCGTCGCGATTTCGGCCTGATTTCAGCTGATTCGTTGGCCAATGCCGATGAATCTCCAATGGGTTTTTATCCTAGACACTCCAGCAACAAGTTTGAACCATCAATTTGTAACATTATTTCTGAACTTGATTAATCAAATTTCTAGGGTTTCAAGAACTCTAGAATTTCATAATGCAATTCCTCTCAATTTAATTAAGAACAATTTGCTTCTAAAACAAGAGGGCTTTTGTCCTTCAAGAATAGGACTTCGATTTTACTTAATTTTTATGCACCAATCATGAAAACAAGGTGAGCTAAGAGGTTATTGAACATTGATTTGTGGGATTGTGAAGGGCCGAGAAAGCTTAGGCAGGACAGGAAAAAGGTATTGTAGCCGGCAGTGAGGCGACTAAAAATCTGTGGGTAGAGGTGGTTGGCCGTCGCTAGGTGGGTGGATGGAGTAGCATTGGGTTGTCGGAGTTTTGGGTAGGTGGTTAAAATGTTAATTTTTAAAACATTATGGTGCAAAGAAAGGCTGAAGTTAGGATGCGCTTCTTAAAAGAAGCGCATCCCATGTGCTTTAGTTGTGTTTTTATTTACTTGTTTGCCATTTTTCATTTTTTTCATTCTTTAAAAAATGCATATCTTTTTTTTCTTTAATAAAAAATTACAAATAATTAGTCGAGTATAAAGAAAAAAAGAAGACGGAGAGAACAAGACCCATATGTCATATGTTTTGATGATTTTTTTGGAGTCCGTTACCGAGTATCATTTTTTTTCACTACGAGCATCACCAAGTACACGTATCATTTTTTTCAATGTTGTATCATTAATTTCCTAGGGTGCATCACTTATTTTCACTAGTGCATCAGTGCATCATTAATTTCGTACAGTGCATCACTGACTTTTGTATAAGTATCATTTTTTTCGAATGTTGTATCATTAATTTTCCTACAATGCATCATACCACTCATACTAATGTATCATGATTTTTTCTAAAATGCATCATTTTGTACAAAAAAAAACTGGAACATGAGAGGTGCGCATACGGTGCGCTTATGCGCACCGTAAAGCAACTCGCAAAGAAAATAATAGGATAGCTTTAGTCACTAAAAAATCATTTTTCTTAAAATCATTTTAACATTGAGTTAACAGTAAATGACTTAAATGAGATTAAAAAAGTGAAGATAAGAGACTTTAATAGGGCAAATTCTTAAAACATGACCTGAATAGCACAAAAGGCAAAGATAAGCTAACCAGTACACTTTACCCGAGTATCATAATTTGAAATATAAAGTTTCTAACTATGTTTTTTGTAATTTTTTTAATTATTTATTTTTGTAAAAATTTAAGTAAAATATTGAATTTTGAAACATTAAAGTGAAATGGGAGGGAGTAGTTACTCGGTACGAATTATCTAGCTAGTTACAAGTAATCTTTGTGTTGTATCCCCAAACAAGCTTCGTTAATAGTCTATTCCTTTTTGCGACTCATTATAGCTCAAAACTATTTTAATGATGATCACTTGAGATGTAATATTAGTATATACTAAAAACTAAATTCGTTTTTTTATATAAAATATTATAAAGTCCAAATTTCAAAGACATTGGATATACTTAATTAGTTCTCTACATATACAAACGACCTGCATGGCATGAATATTAGTATAATTAATTAGTTGGGTCAACACATAGTTATCGCTAATTTTCGACTACAACAGTGTTAGTTGCTGGTTACAAATTTCGCACTGACATTAATTTGTTTTCGTTTTTGTTTTTTTAAACCATTTAAAAATGGATAGGTATGTGATTACTACTACTATTCAGTCAATTCAATGAGCTAGTTGTTAAAAGAAAAAATGAACTCTATACTATATATATATATATATATATATATATATATATATATTGCAAAGAACTACAGAAAAAATTTCCTTTTTAATAGTACTATAATTAATCTGAGTAGGATTCCAAAATCCTGAAGTGAATCTTACCAGGGATTCAGAATCTTGTCCCTCTAACTTTTGTTTTAATATACCGCCGTAGCCTATGTTACTAGCGTCGGTTTCAACTATAAGGGCAGTATTGGGACTAGGGTTCGGAATGCTTAAACAAGGAAGGGTTTTGATTTTTTCTTTAATGATTTGATCATTTTGATGCTCTTTCAGCATCTGATTCTTTGGATTTTGTCTTCGATATGATTACTATCATTGATTCATTCTCTGAGGATACATGTTTTCTGGATATATATATGACGCTATATATATATATATATATATATATATATATATATATATATATATATATATATATATATATATATATATATATATATATATATATATATATATATATATATATATATATCATTGTTGTTACAAAAGAAAGTAGCACCATTTGTATCTCCCCGTGCACCGGGCCGCCTAAACATCAGTTTGTCTGAAACCCCCTTATGTATTCAAACTGTACCATCCACATCAGACCAGATATGGAATATTAATTATTTAAGTTTGCATAACTTTATTCAACCAAAACTACAAACTACTACATGTACTCATCATATTTTTGGTTTCAAAAACATAATTAATCAAAAAAAGAAATTTATTTAATTTTCCCGTAAATTACCCCGGCCGATAAAAAGAAGGGGTGAAGAATTTACTCTACAAATTTTCATTTATGGTTTATTTCCTTAAAATAAATTAAATTCTTTATATGGTCACAAATTTATTAACATAGTTATGATTATTTTTGGGAATAAATTTTCAAGTATTTTTAATAAGTGAAGAAACAAATTCAGAAGGTTGGAATAATATATATGGTCGCGCTGCAGCCTTCCTATTAAGATGGAGACCTCAGATACCCATCATAATCCAATCAACTAATCTTTGAATTAAGCAAACCATCAATTCAACGATTTTTTTCTAAATAAATAGTTGTTTAATGATTGCGCAACTTTTATTTATGAAGAAAAAGAAAGTATTTTCAAAAGGCAAATGATAGGGTGCGCCTCTTTTAAACATGGGCATCCGTGCACCCTATTTCTATTATTTACAATAATGACATTACTTACACGCATCTCCTTCTTTATGGGCAGACAGACCTAAAGTGGGGCCAATCGGGGCAAGTGCTTCCATTGAAATTTTGGAAAGTATAGGATTTATATGTGTAGTGTTCATAAGTATGAACCCTATATCCGTAATTTACCCCCACCAAATTCTTACTGAAATATTATTTCATGCATACCCCTAAACTATACAAATAAACCCTTTATTTCCCCTTCCTTATAAAAACTACAATTGAATCACTTGATCCCACCCATGTATATAAACGAAAAAACTAAATGTTGTACCTAGTACCCACGGCTTCACCGATTCTAGCTGCTTCTTTGCTTGTCAACAAGGTTGGGTTCAAAGTTCAATTAAATAAACTTGAAATGCAATATGAAGCCGGCAGAGGTCCAGGTCCCCCAGAGATAGTCGGAGGGAGCGGTCCCCAAGACCTGAGAGATTCACAATTGGGGACCCTCGGGACGAAATTATACGACAAATGCTACATCGCCTGGAGCAGGCCGAGAGAAATTCAACCAGACCAGAAACCAAGTGCGATGCTGTTTCGGAGGATGGACCATTTACCAGACGCATCCGGGATAGCCAAATGCCCCGGACGTTCAATTTACCCCACCAACTAGAGATCTACAGTGGTACTGGAGATCTGGATGCTTTCATCTGAAAGTACAAACGAGCAATGGAGCTGAAGGGTGCTAACGAAGCAGCCCTATGCAAATGCTTTGAAGTCGCGCTGGGAGGTCCAACATCTGCTTGGTATAATTCTCTCCTCCCGGAATGTATCAACACGTTCGGGGACCTGGCTAGCAAGTTTGGAGGTCCCATGATGCTTCGGGCTTCATGAAAAAGAACTCCCCATGCCACCCTTTCCTGTTCGAAGGCAGATCCCAGATGAGGTTGAACTTCTTTGAGGGGCCTAGCCCCGAAGTAATAAAAACAATTCCTTGGCTTCGGCACGATTTTGTAAAATTGCAGGAAGGTGAAAATTTTGGGATCCACCCCGAACACCATACACAACACGAGAAACGCGTTGATGTGGCAGAAGGTGTTCGGGCTTAGCTGGTTGATGGCCAGTCCTTGGGATTCGGCTAATTCCTGAACAAAAGGGTGCGGGGGGAACCGAAGCCCGCACTCCAATTGGCTCCTAAAAATGACTAAGCAGCCAATGCACGGTTCGTATACACGACACTCAGGCGTTGGTATTCTAATGGCTACGGTGCGGGGAAGGAAGAAGTCGCGTTGCCAGTGCTTTACAAGTTCGGGAGTGGCTTTGCTCCGGAAATGGTCAACTTCAGACCACCACTCTTTGGGTACGGGACCACTCGTGTCTAAGAGATTGCCCGAAGGACGAACAGAGGAACGAATTGGAAAAGGAGGGGCCATTTGTAAATACCTCGAGAAACGGGACGGAGAAAGCGGCTACGAGTAGGCGACCTAAGGGTTACCGGTGAGACGCTCGCAGCCGCGTCGACAACGGAGTAATGTCGGAGGTAGAACTTCTCAACGGCGGAAGCTCCCTCTTGGTTACCGGAAGTAACTGTCTCTTGGCTGAGAAACGGTGTTAGGTACTCTTCTGGGGCAACCTTGTCAACGCTCCTCCACTTCTGAAAAAAGTTAATCGCTTCCTTGAGCGATAGATTGTCCATCGTGAAAAAAGAAATAGCTGAAAAGGAGTTGAGAGCAGAAAAAGCGAAGTAAGAATGATGTGAATGACAATTCAGTTGTTGTTTCTTATTTAAGGATGTCCGGGAAGACGAGTCACAAAACGATACACATCCACCATTGATAAAAAAGTAGCAGTTAACGTGTGAACCGCGATGGGACTGCTTGCAAACCACCTCAAAAGTCTCGGACCATTACGGTCCGAGGAATTTAAAGGGAGGATGACGAAATCCTCATTTCAAATGTCCCGGACCATTGCGGTTCGAGGAATTCAAAGGGAGGATGGAAAATTCCTCATTTCAAAAGTCCCAGACCATTGCGGTCCGAGGAATTCAAAGGGAGGATAGCGAAATCCTCATTTTAAAATGTCCCGGACCATTGCTGTCCGAGGAATTCAAAGGGAGGATAGCAAAATCCTCATTTCAAAAGTCCCGGACCATTGCGGTCCGAGGAATTCAAAGGGAGGATGACGAAATCCTCATTTCAAAAGTCCCGGACCATTGCGGTCCGAGAAATTTAAAGGGATGATAGCAAAATCCTCATTTCAAAAGTCCCGGACCATTGCGGTCCGAGGAATTCAAAGGGAGGATGACGAAATCCTCATTTCAAATGTCCCGGACCATTGCGGTCCGATGAATTCAAAGAGAGGATAGCAAAATCCTCATTTCAAAAGTCCCGGACCATTGCGGTCCGAGGAATTCAAAGGGAGGATGACGAAATCCTCATTTCAAATGTCCCGGACCATTGCGGTCCGAGGAATTCAAAGGGAGGATAGTGAAATCCTCATTTTAAAATGTCCCGGACCATTGTGGTTCGCGGAATTCAAAGGGAGGATATCAAAAGCATTTCAATACTCTCGGACCATTGCGGTCCGAGGAATTCAAATTGAGGACAAAATCCTTCAAAAATCCCGAACCATTAAGGTCCGAGAAGATCAAAAGGGGGATACGCAACTCAGGCCAAGCATCTTGAACCGTGATAATCCGGGAAACTACGATAAGGAGAAGTCGGACTCCTTGCAGTCGGCCTACTTGCTAAGGGGGGATTTGATGGCCGCCAGGCCCAGTAAGCAAAAAAGGCCTAGCAAAAGGCCCAGTTAGTGGCCCAAGATAAAGGCCTCATTAAAAACCCAAGTGATAAATAGATAAAACCTTAACTAAACAAGTGAGATTACCGGACCTGATGAGAATTCACCCGAACATAGCACGGAAATATTCCCGGAGATACAAAACACGTGTCCATCAACGCTATATTGAAATATTACGATTTTGCCACCATTAATATGGACTATATAAAGACATTTATGGCGGGAGTTAAAGGGATCTCTTTTCAATCACTTTCATCAAAAAGAACGAGAATAGAACAGGACACACTCAACCCCCCTTCCTCGAATTCCGAGAAACACATATCGCACAAATTCCCATGGCATATAGTAATGTCAACACTCGTCAACTTCGCAGACACGTGACGGCAGCCCAAACAGATCCACCACCAATTATTATGCATCGTGAATGCATCATTGTGATAATCAATCGCATCATTGTGGGCCGTAGAAGAAATGCATCATTAAATTCATCATGTTGTTACGGGAGCACATCATAGTGCATCGAGAATGCACATTGTGTTATCTGAGCAAATCATTTTGGGCAATCGAACAAATATGCAGCAGTCGGCGGTTGTTTTCGCCAGAAGAACAGAAGAGGTAGAATTTATTGCTGATTTTGTTGACTTTGCGAGAAAGGAAGGGGAATCGGTGGGATTTTTTGCTCTTTTGGTTGGTTTCGCAAAGAATGAAAGTGGATAAAAAAAGGAATCCCGAAAATGGCGACAAGGAGAACGGTTGACCGACAAAAATGCCTTTTTTATCCTTCCTTTTTATACCTATGGCACTTAACGTGTGCCATAGGCTCACTGGATAGTTACTCTTTTCAAAATGTGGAGACAATTTTTACTGCAGGAAAAAAAAGTAAGGGAAAGGTTGATAAATTTGAAAACTTTTGTGGTAAAAATGTTGGTGTCAAAATGAACGCAGCGAGTGTTCACCTAACTGTTTCATGATTTGACAGCGTACCCCGCGAAAAGTCAGCGACTATTCACTTAACTATTTCATGATTTGACAGCGTACCCCGCGAAAAGTCGAAAACGACTCTTGATTCCTTTTTGAAATTTTTTTCCTTTTTCAACGAAATGCAATATTGCAAGTTCAAGAAATTAGGCCGCGTTCCTTTGTTGAAATATGTGGAGGGGGAATCCAATTCATCTATTCCAATTAACCTTGTGTGCCATTTATTGCAATCATTTAAAATTCATCACATATGTAATGATTTTTTTTAGATTTGGTAAATTTTAAGTGAATGGGATAGAGTCAGTGGCGAAGTCAGGAATTTTTCTTCAGGGTGGTTGCGATTGATTCAAATATTATCATTGTTAAAGTAATATGATCCAAACAATTTAATGTAAATACTTTGAATTAAACGAAAATAATACATATCAAGAGTATTAAAAATCAAGACATATAATAAAAGTGCATATATGAAGTGGTCAAAATCTAATAGGATTTTTCTTAAAATCTCTGAAATCATCAATCAACTTTTCTATATTGTTTTCATTACAAAAAAACTCTTTTATATTGAAGGTGTATGCAATATCTTTCTCAATATATAAAAGAAGACTATCATCAAGAATTATATGCCCATCTTGTTTTGTAGTATTTTCATACCTAGAATTTAAAATATTTATTCTTATGATTTATTTTTATGAATTATCTCATTTGCAAATAAATTTAAGCAGCTATCAGAACTAAACAAACTATAATTAAAACATTAAATGAATAAGTTTCATTGATCCAATCTACATTTTCATTGTATTTAAAACCACTATAAACATTAATCAATGGAAAACAGAATGTAATGGAATTAAAAACAAATAATAGAATTAAAAACTAAATTTTGAAGGTGACTTACCAAAATTAAGGCGTGAAGGTGAGTGTGTGTCTGTAAATTGTAATATCTATACTTGAATGTTGATTGGGATAAGATGAGTTGGCTTCAATGAGTTAGATAAATGAGTTTGTGCCAAAGTAGCGTACAAGTTTTGGTGATATGAATTAAATTAAAAATAATAAACAACACCCCTAACTATCCTAACTTTATACTATATACCCATATCTTCTCCAAAATTTCAGGATGACCACTGCCATCCCTATAAAGCCTACACAAACTTTTTAGAAGAGAGGAATTGAATTCAGGTGGATGGACGAGTCTGAGAAGTTTTAAAATTGGAGAGGAAGTTTGTTAGAGAAAAGCAAAAAGGAAAAAAATTAAATAGTTGT
This sequence comes from Stellera chamaejasme, assembly GCA_024586325.1. Classification (NCBI taxonomy): domain Eukaryota; kingdom Viridiplantae; phylum Streptophyta; class Magnoliopsida; order Malvales; family Thymelaeaceae; genus Stellera; species Stellera chamaejasme. Next base: position 39,834,829 of record CM044984.1, on the reverse strand, counting down.
GTCTTGATCTATACGTCTTTTTACACTAATAATATTTCAAAATCCGTGTGTGTTTTAATTTAGGGAAATTAACACCTACCCTATACCCCTATGAGAGGTTTGATATAATTTTTATTTTCTTTCCGTGTTTTAAGAATTCTCTCTTTTTCTATCGAGGTTTGAATAAATATACATAAATCCCCTTTGAATTGTTATAATCAAACGTTGATTGTTAGGTTTTTAGGGTTTATATATCAGGTCCACCTTAAATTTTGTAACCCTAACAATTTAACCCTTACATTTTTTAATTCTATACTCTGGCCACCTCCTTCATACCCATGGCCCAACCTAACCACCACCGACCAATTCCGTTTTTGCCACCGCGCCGCCGACCAACAACTCGGTTTCGCCTACGCCTGTTCCGCGATCGAACGGCAACCCCTGCCACCGTCCAATCGCAGTCGGACTTCCCCTTCCCACCATTCCGCAACCACCGATGCTAAGCAGACCACCACCAAGAGCCAGGATCTAGAGCCCGATCTACGCCTCCCTCCTCCACAACCTATATTCGGAGACAACCGAATGACCTCGAAGCCGGACCAGGATTTCGAATCGGCTTGCTGCGGATTCGAGTATATATGGGCTGTTGTGGTGGGCCAGTTGCTGTGGGGCGGTGCAAGCCTGGGTGGGGGTGGCTGGACGAGCGAGCGGCCGAGTGTTGCTCTCTGAGCCGGCGGTAGTGGCTGGACGATGGGGTGGAGATAATTCTTCTGAATGGAGCTCGCGAGTTGGGTTGAGAGGGGAGGGTCACGGTTGAGGGGGGAGGGGTTAAAATGCTTAGGTGTAAAGACTCGGGGGTAAATTGCATGTTCCTCAAAACTCGGGGGTAAATTGCATGTTCGTCAAAACCTGGAGAACAGTTTTAGTCCCATTATTATTGCCATTTTGTTGGGCTGCCGAAGCAAGTTGGAAACGAACCTGGGCCGAGTCCAGTCAACATCTTCTTTCTTCGCTGAATAATCTGGCGATTGTATTCATTTTGTACCCGAAAGGCCGAAGTATAAAACATTTTGGCAACATTCATATCCGGTATTTACATTTTAAAATTTAAAAATATGAAATACTTTATCTGTCAAAAAAATCTCAATCCCATTTGTTTTTGGCCTATCCTAAAAATATCTCATCAATTCCTTTTAAGGAAGCCTTTTAATAATGTTTTAATTACTTAATTATTACCCTTAATTTATTTTCACTCAAAGTTTTAATTTTACTTCATTAACCATCGAGTTCTTAATATTCAGTATCTGTTAAAAGTCGGATATTTAAATCTCTTAGGGACGTAAGGAGTACAATATGTAAGGAGTACAATATGTTGGGATTAATTAATTAAACAATTAATCCATAAAATCCAAGATCATTCATGTCAAATCATCAAGATAAATTCTAAAGCAAATCCGGAAACCTACATTGATCCATAGTGGAAGAATCAAACAAGAAGATCGCGACTCAATGATCTTTCAAACCAGTACGTGTGAGATCCTCTTTTGTGCTCTCTAATGACGGGATTCAGAGGAGACAGAAGACTGAAGGAGAAAACCCTAACACGAATGATTTGGGGACCATGACCTATTTATATAGTTGTGTATCTTTTATTTCATCCCATCATTAAAATAAAAGTTACACGCCTCTACACATTAAAATAATCCACACCTTTAATAAGATATCCATAGCCCAAAACCCAAACTTTATTAGATCACTTTTAATTGGGCTAAACCTTATGATATCAAATATAATGCATAGTTTATATAAGCCCATATAAAATTCTAACAATCTCCCACTTGGGCTATATTTGTACCTTATAACTTTGCATTATAACCTTATGAGTACCCCTGAAAAGCTATCACCACCAAATCATCTCAGCCAATTCCGTCTACTAATTATACCAACACAGGATCAAAGCGGTTTTCGCTACTTGTAGCGTAGCTAAACCTATCAATGGTCACATGTATCAATATAATTAGATGACATGAATTAAGTGTGGATGTGTAGCATGGAAATAACACGTAATGTGATCTCAACATGTCTATTTCCAACTGGTCCAACCTCAGTGAGAATAATTCATCAAATTCAGAGTGAATATAACCATAAACTTTATTTTTGTAAAACTTAACCATAATATATAATCTATAACCACAAAAGTGTTCAAAAGTTTGAACATCTAAAAGTACAAACTCCTACTAAAACTAAATATCTTGAAGAGATATTGCACCCATATGAGCAACATGCTCATGAAAGACCTTGGGTGGCAATCCCTTAGTAAGCGGATCCGCAATCATGGAGTCTGTCCCAATGTGCTCAACAGACAATTAATCACTCTAAATTCTTTCATTGACAACTCGAAACTTGATGTCTATATGTTTTGATTTTGACGAACTCGAGTTGTTATTTGCATATTGGACTGCTGAATTATTGTCACAAACTAACTTAAGTGGTCTTTCAACGTTATCCACAATTCGCAGCCCAGTGACAAAATTTCGGAGCCATATGTCATGGTTGGATGCCTCATTACATGCTATATATTTTGCTGCCATGGTAGAGGAAGCTGTGAGTGTCTGCTTGACACTTTTCCATGAAACCGCTCCTCCAACAAGCAAGTAGATATAGCCCGATGTGGACTTTCGACTGTTTTGGCATCCAACAAAGTGGAAATCAGAATAACCAACAACCTTTATCTGATCCAATCTCCTGTATATAAGCATGTAATCATCTGTTCTCTGCAAGTACCGCAACACCTGTTTGGCTGCTTTTCAGTGATCCAGTCCATGATTACTCAAATATCTATCTAGCATCCAAAAAATGTACGCAATATCTGGTCGCTACTTTTCTACAAAAAGGTGGAGTAGGAGAGCTCTCTACTTTTCTACACCTACCAAGTGTTCGACGAAATATTTGAGAGAGATTTTATTGAACTTAACCCAGGGAATTACCCAAGATACTTTATGATTAACTTGAGAAAGTTAGTCTGAGGTATTAGAAGACTTTATTGGCTTAACATAAGATCATAATGTTGAATGCAAGTGAGGAGACTTTTCTTGGTTCAACATTATGAGAATAGTCCTAGTGTAGTAATTAGGACTTGAATTTTATCTAATTCCTTGAATTCTAGCTAAGCACATTCATCAACTCACCTAATAATCTCAACATTAACCAACCCCTATGAGACTTTATTTATTGAATTTGATCCTTCATTTTCACTACATTGCATCTAACTATAACTTGCATTTGTGTTGTATGTTAAAGTAGATTCGACTAGTTGTAAAACAATGTTCCAAATTCCTCATATCATTAATTCGTATCAATTGTCTCCTTAAATAAAAAATTCAAAAATAGAGCAAAAACTGAACTTTCATAAATTTCACTACAATCTATTGGGTTCGACCTCACTCACCCTACTACAATTGCATACCTTGCACTTGATGTTGAATGGGTTTTATTACTTGATATTGTGCTTAATTTATACACATATAAAACGTCCATCAGTTTTCACTGTTGCTTTTGTTGGAACTCTATTGAGAATGTAAGCTGCAGTCTTTAAAGCTTCTCCCTAAAGTGATTCTGGTAAGATAGAATGACTAATCATACTCCTTACCATGTCCTTAAGCGTTCTATTTCATCTTTCAGCTACACCGTTCATGCTAGGTGATCCCGACATGGTGTACTATGGGAAGATGCTACATTCCTTTAGGAATTTAGCAAAAGGTCATAGACATTGTTCACCTGAGCCATCATATCTACCATATTATTCTCCACCACGATCAGACCTAACAACTTTAATCCTTTTGTTGAGTTGATTCTCAACTTCAACCTTAAAATTTTTGAACACATCCAATGATTGGGCCTTTTCATGAATAAGATATAGGTATCCATATCGCGAGAAATCGTCTATGAACGTATCAAAATATTGTTGACCATTCCGACATGTTGTTGGAAATGACCCACAAATATCTATATGTATTAGTTCTAAGATGTCTGAAGTCCTGTTGGCACCCAATCTTTTACTGTTTGTCTGTTTCCCCTTTATGCGATTAATGCAAATGTCAAAATATGTAAACTTGAAGGGATCAAGAATTCCATCAAACACAAGCCTCTCGATTCTCTGTTTAGAGATATGTCTGAATCTCTTATGCCATAGTAAAGCAGAATTCTCATCAGTTAATTTCGATTTACACCTCGGGTGCTCGTTTGCAAGGTTTCATTAAATTATGCAATAGTATCCAACACATATAGATTATCACCAACGGATAAAGAACTAGAACCAACCAATTTTAAATCTTGAAAAGGACTAAATTTTCAATTTCCAAATGAACAAGAATATTCGAATTTGTCCAAAATAAAAATAGAAATCAAATTTTGTCTAAAAGACGGTATCACAAAAGTCTCATCCAAATCCAAATAAAATCCGGTTTTCAGCAATAATCTAAATATCTCAATTGGTTCAACTTGCACCGATTTGCCATCGCCCACATAGATGTATCTTTCACCATCACTTGGCTTTCTGCAACTCAAGCAACCCTGCATAGACACACTGATGTGAGTTGTTGCCCCAAAAACAATTCACCAAGTGTGTCTAGGCACCGAAGTTAAATTAACCTCATAACAAATCAAATTAAGAAATGTACATTTCTTTGCACGCCAAGCGTGATATTTAGTAAAATTCTTCTTTATATACACAACCACACCACAAAAGAAACAACCATCTTCTTTCTTTTCATCTACTGCTTGTTTCTTTTGTGGTGTCTGAATTACAGCTTTCTTATCCTTCTTTCTCTTATTGTCCTTACTTCTGCCCTTAGAGATTGTAGACAAATGAGCACTTTCTGTCTCATCTTGCTTCAACCTATCTTCCTCTTGCACACAGTGGGAGATGAGCTCATTAAGAGACCAAGTCTCTTTCTGACAATTATAGCTCACCTTAAACTGACTGAACTGTGTGGGCAGAGAAATCAAAACCAAATGGACTAGCAAGTTCTCAAACAACTCTAACTTGAGTGCCTTTAATTTTGAAGCAAGATGAGACATTTCCATAATGTACTCCCTTATGTTCTCATTACCTTTATACCTCATTGAGATAAGCTTTGCTAAGAGTGTACTAGTTTCTGCCTTTTCATTCTTAGAAAATCTTTTCTCAATTTCTAAAGGAACTCTTTCCCTATTGTAACCTTTTCGAACATAGTGCCCCTGAATTCTTTCGGAATGACACGCTTCATGATCATTAGACTCATGCGATTTGAACGTGCCCACCTTTCCATCTCCCTCTTATCGTCAGAGGTACTCTTATCTGTAAGGCCGGTGGATTGCTCAACCCTTAACGCAAGGTACAAATCCATAACTCCGAGAATTGTGCCATTTAGCATAGGAATAGAATTGATGCTAGCTGAAATATTTGTAGCAGAACTTGCAACTGAACAATGAATAAAGAAATAAAAAACTAATCAAGCTCACATAAATTCCACATCATACTTAACTATTAGTATTTAGTCTTTGGACATAAATATTAACTTATAAGTGATCCTTCTGATGTAGTAATCAAATACTGACAATTCAGATTATTTCAAATAATAAGCCTTTCTTTGGACCGACTTACTATTCACATAAAAGAACCTAATAATTGTCACATACTCCCCCCGTCCTTATTTAATAGTTACGATTCTTTTTCAGTCTCTAATTTATGAATTTTTTTCTTCAAGATTTCGATATATAATGTCAAGTTACTTGTACGTATAAGGTTAATCAATGTCTCTAGTTTCTAAAAATATTTTTTTAACAAACTCTTGCAAGTAAAAACTTGAGTCAAACAAAACATCAAATGTCAAACGTAACAATTAAAAAGGGCCGGAGGGAGTATTTATTACCACAAACATGTTCAAATTGCAATCATACAATGATCTTCTTTTGGGCCGGTGATTATTTGAATGAAACTCAAACACAAAAATCATCTTAATATTTTAGATCGATTAATCTATACAAGAGAGGTTGTTTTGACAACATATTACTTCAATTAATCAACCCAAAATATTAAATATACTCAAATATATACCAATCATTAAATTTAATATAACCTAAACAAATTACTTGTTTATTGTAACTTTTAGTCCGAAAGGTCTAGACCTGAAATGTCACTAAACACATACGCAGCGGAACAAGAATAACAAAACAGAACCCTGAACCCTAAAAGTAAATTTTAATGCTAAAAGCATTTACCATTTGCACAACAGAATTTCATGGAACAAACACAAAAAACAAAAAACAACTGCATGTCTCTTTGATTCCAAAACTAGCTCCGAATGTGGACAACGGAAAAAAACAATTCGCGATTGTGATCAGTGATAATCCGAAATATTATAAATTATTTTCAATGATTCAACATGAATTTGTTCTGATGCCACATGTAGGGATTAATTAATTAAACAATTAATCCATAAAATTCAAAATCATTCATTTCAAATTATCGAAATAAATCCTACTGGAAACATACCTGAATCCATAATGAAAGAATCAAGCAAAAAGATTGTGGCTCAATTCCAAGTATATATATAAAAGATTGTGGCCGCAACTATTGATGCAACCAGCTGCCTCATTAATGGCCTGGAAACTGATCATCAGGTATATATATATATATATATAGAAGTATATGTCAATTCCAAGTATATATCACATATCCAAAATTACAAGCTACTATATAACAATCAAGATGAGATTAATTGATAGTGTTGGGAAATTAAAACAAACAACTTTCTCCACCAAACATCTATCAGATCATGCAACATAAACAAGTACAGTCTTCATGCACATAACAATTTAATCTGATTAATTTGTCTTTAACTAGCTAGCCTATATCATGGATGAAAGAAAAAAATATATTTAGATTTACAATTTTAGTAATCACCACACATTATCCGCACATATTCAGTAGCTAGGGTATGAGAACTATATATGAAAGATTTCTCCATCCCCTGACTTCTATTCTAGACCCCACTCTTTTCTTTTTTCACCCTTAGGTCTTGTCTCTCCATCCATTGGTTTTTTTCTGATACCTAAAACTCTAGCAGAACTTGCTTTTATATAGACTGCACTACACAAACCTAATAATCACATTCTAATTAGGAAACTAACACAATTCCACTTAAACTAAGTTTAAACTCCTAAACTTAATTAATCACCAAGAAAACGTGAATCTTATACTATATATGCTAATAATTATAGGCCTAAAAGAATACTGCAAACTAACTTCTCAACCTTTTCAAATTCGAGAAAATTAAACATACCTAATATTGAGATAGATCGATGAGCTAGCTAGTATTTTAACCTCTTCATATATATATATATATATATATATATATATATATATATATATATATATATATATATATATGATTGATCAAGTCCAGCATGCATGCATGCAGCTAGAAACTTAAGTAATTTAATTAATTGGTTCTCCTTGCATGCATGCATGCAGCAAGGTAGCTATGCAGATATGCTGGATTTGGCAGTGGACCATATAAAAGGCCTTCAGAAGGAAGTTCAGGTACATATGTATACATGATCAGGCTGCAGCAGGGACATATAATTTCAACTTTAATTTCCCAGTATTACACACACACACACACACTTTCATAATTAATATTGTCACACACACACATGTGATCATGTTGTTGCAGAAACTAGAGAAAGACCATGGAAATTGTTCGTGTGGAAGCAAATTAAAGTGATCAGATGAAGATTAGTATATGTTGGGCAAGCAAACAATGAGGCAAGCAAGCGCGAGAGTACTTATTTCAATTTATGTACTAATTAAGACACTTTCCATGTCCACGTTTTTGGTTTTCATGCAATCAATCTATATATTTCGATCAAAATACAGAAAAATGAAATCAAGTTTTATGTCTGCGTTGACCCTTGCGCAAAAAAGAAAAGCATAAACGGATCACCTTTAACAATAAGGCCCATGAGAAGGCCGTGATGGGCTTGAAGCTTGCCAATAAGGCCCACTTGAAGGCCCCAGAAAAAACAGGCCCCTCTCTCTGGTTCCGGGTCTGCATCTTGTACTACATCGCGATTAACAAACGGCCAGGATGAGTTACTATAACCCATTTGATTGTTTTTTCTATTGCTATGTAGATGCGAGAGGTTCCTTGTGTTTGAAGTAACTGTCATTACTCAAAAACAATTTCGTATATTCCGATAAATAACATTTTTATACTGATAGAGTGAAAAGAGAAAAGAGTCTAGTGTATTATACTATTTTTTACCTCCTTGTCATTTCCTTCACTTCAACTTTGATTCATTTTACATAAAAGTGACATTTTTCCCCCAAAAACAAACAAATACTTATGGTGTTTACCAAAAGCTACCATCGAGAGGATGATTTTGTTAAGCGTATCAATCTTCATATGAAAATTCACAGATCAAGTCTTTACGAGTTAGATGTAAATTTCTTCAGTATTTAGTTTATAATTTTTTCCCTTTTAATATGTTAATATATAAAATGAAATAATTTTATATGCATAACTTATATGGATGGATCTAATTTCCAAATATATACTATAAGATTTCTTTTAATACAATTTTTTCTTTTAAAATTGAGTCAAATAAAAGTTTAAAAATTAACGTATAAACCTTGAAAAAAAGGAAAGAGTATAAGAGGTGAAAAGTTTGATCATAAAAAGTGATAGAAAGTATATATTTGAAATTAACTTACTTTAAATGTTATTGTGAATCTTTTTTTTTCTTTTTTTTTTTGATAAAGGGCTTTAGTGAGTGTAAGGTTATATATGTTCTTTTGAGTTTTTTTTTCAAAAAAGAAAATGTTTCTAATTTTGAAAAGTAGATTAGGAAAATTAGAGAGAAAAAGTAGTTCGATTTTTTAGAAATTTAAATCCTATATTTTTTTCAAAAGGAACATGACCAATTAATAAAAAATTGAAATAAAGTAAATTTGAAATATTTCTTATTTTGAGAAAAACAAAAGTCCCTATAAAAATAGAAACAAAATAAAAGCGCCTCCATTATGACCCCATGTCATGCGCTCGGGCTGTGTCCTGGCCAGCTTGGCTTTCGAGGCAGCTGCACCACCATTACTCTCACCTCTCTCTCTCTCTCTCTCTCTCTCGACACAGAAAGTTTCAGGAAGTTGATTGAAGTATGTCGGACGACGAGGGAGGAGAAGAGTACCTTTTCAAGATTGTGATCATCGGCGACTCGGCCGTCGGCAAATCCAACCTGCTCTCTCGCTACGCTCGGAACGAGTTTAATCCTCACTCCAAGGCCACCATCGGAGTCGAGTTCCAGACCCAGAGCATGGAAATCGACGGCAAAGAAGTCAAAGCCCAGATTTGGGACACCGCCGGCCAGGAGAGGTTCCGCGCTGTCACCTCTGCTTACTACAGGGGCGCCGTCGGGGCTCTCGTCGTCTACGACATTAGTCGGCGGACGACCTTCGAGAGCGTCGCCAGATGGCTCGACGAACTCAAGAGTAAGTTCCTTTCCCTACCTTGCTCATTTGGGCGTTTCCTATTTCGATGATCCGATCATGTAGCTTGCGGGATGAGTTCAAAGCAAGTCCTATCAAGTCAACCTCCAAATGAACTTTTCTTAGTTGATTGTTGCCTTTTGTTTTCTGCTGATAATTTTGGATGTTCTCTTGAAGTTAGTCTAATCGAATAACGGATTTATTGCCTTTATAATTGGATGGTTAGTTACTTGCAAGACTTAAGGGCTTCTCATCTTTAAGTTTGGTAACGCTTTTTGTTTGGTAAGGGAAAATGTAGTCTACACCAGTAGATCTTCGCTTTAGCGTGTTGGACAGGAATAAAATTTGCAACAGGAATACGGAAACAGGCGAATAATTTTTCACTTAAATATTGTAGGATCTTTTTCTGTGTTATTTCCGAGGAAAATCCCTCAAGTCACTAAAAATGTACATGAGAAATAGGTAAATCAGGAAATTAAGGATGATTTGGCAGTAAAGGGAGATTTCTAGGGAGAAATTGTGAGCACCCGTAGCAGGACTCTATTTCCAATGCTGATAAATTTGAGATCCCATTTAGGTGGAGAGAATTCTATGTAATGTTCTCATTTAAAATTCTTTATATATAAACTTGTTCAAGTATTGTTATTTGATGGATATTAAAATGCTGGTCCATTAAAGGTTATTATATAACGTGTTAAGATTTCTTGAAAATTTAGGGGTCTATACCGGTACCCTTTGTTAGATTTTCATGTGTTCTTATATTGGAAGCTAAACATATTTATCATAGCAATAAGAAAAGAACTACTCATCTCTAGTTGGTTAGTGGCTTGTACTTGAACTTGAGAGGACTTGCTTATGTGCTAAAAGGGTCCAGCTGCAAGTGAACATAAAACCCAAAACTGAAAACCAGGGCCGTAGTTGATGGTTAGCTCTTATGGGGAGGCAATTTAAGCTTTTCCAGATCAAACATAACCAGAGGGAAAATGAAAGTGATCGCCTTTCTTAGAGACAAATCAGCTTTTAAGTCCAGTGATCACTTTTCTTGTACTAGGCATAGCTTTAGAATTGAAAGGGTCGCTGTTCGCAGCTAAGAAATCATTGTGCTTGTTATGCACCATAATCGCCTTTTGCCCATACTTCACGGATCTGGGGCTTTGGGGACTAACCATGGAGCTTTCCCCCAATCGTCGGGGACTGAAAGTGGCAGTTTCTCTAATTCTGTACATTGTCACAGTGGCCCTTGAGATTTCTAAAATGCTTCAGATTGGTCCTTGCACTTCAAACATGCCCGGGGCTGTTCTTTTTGTTCGTTTTGTTGCAAATAACTATTTGCTTTCTCTCTTGCATGACTTCTTGATACATAATTTCTAGTTTATCATTGCATCATTAGTTTAATTTTATGGAAAAATGTGTCAAAATAAGTGTGGCTTTTCTTTTATTAATTTTGTGTCAACATTAATTGTGGCCATATTGTCCCAAGTAGCAGATGTGACATTCCTTGCATTTAGTATTTCCAGTTTATATGTTATTCTCTGGAGTTGCAATGCTATCTGAGACTATGCATGAACTTCACGTGTCCATTGTGTGATCATTACCCTGCATTCATGCTGATTTGGTGATGAGGGATTCTTTCCATGTTCTGTGGGTCATAATGGTGAAGAGGCATGATTATTGAGAAATGAGAACCTTGAGATAAGTACATGATGTTGAGACCAGCTCAGAAGCTATAAGCATGCCATTTCAACCAATCTGTTTTACTGATGCTAGAACGAGAAGCTGATGAGTCAATTGCCAGTATAAGCCCCAGCCTAGAAGTAATAATTAAGAAAACCAGACATCTTTTGGCCAACAACTGGAAATAGTGAGGATATACTTGCATTATTAACTTTCCCTCCCTCCCTCCCTCCCTCTCCCCGAAACTCCAGTAAGTTTCTGAAGTCGTCATCCTATAAAATTATGGCATGTATTTTAATAAAAGAGAAATTATTTAATGCACTTAATTAAGGCCCCTCCATCCCAAAAATATATAAATGTTTCCATTTTCATAACCTTTGATGCACCAAGTGATAAGTTAGATTTAGGTGGGCTTAAACAAGGTAAAGGAAGGCCAATTAGTTGGGTTAAGGGTTTATGTGATAGGTTGGATTTAGATGCATCAGTCTGTAAAGTGATAGGTTACTTCATTATACTACTTCATGTCCTTGAAAGTGTCTTTGTTGGTGTACCCATTGACTAGTCAATGAATTGAAATCCTTGTAATTGTTGTGGAAGTTCCAACATGAACTACATCTATAATTCATTGAGTGAAGGAATTCAGTTCAATGTAACTAAGCAAGTGGAGTTGTGTTATGATTATAACTTCTGAGAATCATGAATAGCAACCATTAGCCAAACTTCGTTGTCTACCTGTGCTTGTCATAGTGAATTTCTCCACAGCAGAAATATATTTTCTTACAAATCTCAACCAGAAAAACCCTTTAATGGAGTCATTTGTGTACTGCCCGTTGCTTCTTTTGGTAGCTTTGTTTTATGTGGATTGGTGATTTAAGACATTAACTATCTCTCAATATTGGAGCTTAATTGGAAATATATATTTGCAGCTCACTCAGATACAACAATTGTAAGGATGCTGGTGGGAAACAAACGTGATTTGGAGAATATAAGAAATGTAAGTGTTGAGGATGGGAAAACTCTTGCTGAAGAAGAAGGGTTGTTCTTCATGGAGACTTCAGCGTTAGATTCAACAAATGTAAGGAAAGCTTTCGAGGTTGTGATTCAAGAGATATACAACAACATGAGCAGGAAAGTGCTGAATTCTGATGATTACAAAGCTGAACTAACTGGGAATCGGGTTACTCTTGCGAAAAATGATGGACAGAAGCAAACAGAAAGGTACTTCTCATGCTGTTCCAAGTGACAGCTTTCCACAATACACAGAAACTGTACAAGTTCGAGTAAGCTTTAAAGTACATTCAATTCAATTTGGTTATTAATTGGTCATTGTTTGTATGTTTAATAGATGTCCTCTGAAGTTCTTTGTACTACCGACTAAGACGGTTATAGTGTATACTACTACTATCTTATATTAGAAGCTATGGACACAGCTGTTTTGACCTTTTCGTCTCAGTAGATAATATTCAGATTATCATGGCTGACTAACAGCGGTTTAACTGAATGATTAGGATCTGTATTAACAACTAGCTGCTGTTGTTTTTGGGGTTGTTGGGACTTGGAGCTGTTTGCGCACATGGTGTTGGGTAGAGTTGAGTCATAAGGTGCAGCGACATGGCCTGTATTTGGTTTCGGTTAACTGTATCTAGATAGAATACTACTAGTGTTTCTCAAATAGAATAATTGGTGTGTTCTTTTGGGAGAATTTGGTGATTGAAAATTGATGTTATGTTTGTGAGAGGAGAAATTGGAGGGTAAAAGTTGATTTTTCAATTTGTTTCAGTTTCAATTATGCATTTCAACCAGAAAGGATTTTGTAGTAATATTCTCAGATGACAGTGCTCCGTTTATGGGTTCAAACGGATTTCATTTCATCCCTTTGCCAGTGGGCAATCTGTGTGAAGATCAAATATTCAAAAGGTGGTACCCCAAAAAAACAATATTTCAGTTAAGTCAAAGCAGATATATATGAGGCAGTGCATCTTTGTGTTGTGCTGACAAAAGAATATAAATGAATCTAGTGTAATGCTTGCCATTTAGTTGCATTTTGCGTTATTGCACGAGTGGTTCAAGCAATAGCATTCAAGGTGGATGCTGGAAGAAGGTCAACTTAAGATCATGTCCTAGATAGATATCATGATAAAAAGGCAAATCTTCACAACTTACATAATCTTCTTTCCATTAAAAGATTATAACAATCATCTTCTTTCCATTAAAAGATTATAACAATCATATATATTGGTCCCAAAATTTTGCCAGTTTCTTTTGTAATACTCATTCCTTCCCAAGTGTGTTGTCATGACATTAAAATATGTTTGTCTCAAATGAAATGGTTTTTTTCCACTTTTGTTTTATTTTAGTACACTTTTACGCTTACAAATCAAAGAGTCTAGAAAGTGGGTTGGGATTTGGGAGAGATGATAATGAGTTTAAAATGGGGTAATGATAGAAGTTTATGTAAAATGGGTTAATAATCAAAACAATCTTAATCTACAAAAAAAAATTAAAACTGACAAAATGGGTGGAAGGTGTAAAATTTATATGTTAGAGGTTTGCTTTTTAAGAATTATTTTTGGAAAAATGAGAAATTTTTGAAAATCTGAAGTTTATGATAATGAAAGATTGAGATGACAGGCTTGAAATAGAATTTTGTTAAAAAGAAGGCATGTTACCCACTAACTTTTTCATACCCACTTTATTCTTGAAAAATTAATGCATTTTTTTAATATTGTGGCGGATTCAAATTATTATTAGAAAAATTCATCAAAAAAATTGAAAAAAATACTATATTTAGAAATTACAAACATTAATCTACAAAATATATATATATATATATTTCGATCATATGTTTCTCTTATTTGCCAAGACATGAGGATTATTTGTCCTAAGATTGCTAATCTATACAGAAGAAAAAAAACTGAAAAAGTGACAACTGTAAATCAGAGTAAGTGCCAAAGGAATGGAAGAAACAACTATGACTAAAGGAAATGATCATAGGAATATCTCCTCCATTCCATATTGATTGTGATTCTTTCAAATAAAGATAAGATTTTTGTTACGGGTACATTATTAATCTCCCTAAAAATCTCTCTACATTGTCATATCATCCTTATTTTCTTGATTTTTTTAATTATCATCTATTCACCTATTAGCACATCATCTATCACAGCAATAATGAGGAAAATGAGTATCATTTTTAGTAACTGATGATATTTTCCTAAAGATTATATTTCTTTTCCTCAACCAAACGTATCAATTATTGTGGAATGATTATAAAGTTTCTTAAAATGACACGCTTCATTGGCATAAAAACCTTAACCTCTACTGAAAATGAAAAATAAAGTAGCAACTAGGATAAAATGGAAACTGTATAAAATTAAGTATTCACTGAACCATAAAAAATGATATTTAAAACTTGCCATTATACTACTAGTATAAGATACATAAAATGTTAGGCTGAACCCCAGTGATCATCATGACTTTCAGGATGAGACACTAGTCACCCCTCAATTGCACCATAATTATCTTCTAGAAGCCTTGATATATGTAAGAAGTAGAACCCTTTCTTTCATTTTCAACTCCTCTTTGTCTGCTGTTTAATGGATATAGTAACGGTGGCCTTTTATTTCCCTTCTCCAACCCACTGCCCTTCTAGAAGGATTGAAAAAGTTGGTCTCCTCCCACTGATGATGCCTCTTTCTTGCAGTCCAATCAATGAGATCTCCAATGCCTTGCCATCTCAAACCCATTTCTGCAGTACTGGTAGTCCTCAATGGTTTGGTCAATCTCAGCTTGTGTGTTCATTACAAAGGGTCCATATTGAACCACTGGCTCATTCAGTGGCTGCCCACCAATCAACACAAACCTCAATGGCTTTGAGGATTTGTTCCACACACTTAGGCCATCCCCAGGCCCCAAAACAAGGACACTGTGAGCTGACACAGGTGATGAGTTTAGGCTGCCAAACACACCTTCACCCTCAATTATGTACACAAACGCGTTCCATGATTCTGGGATTTCTTGGTGAAGTTGAGCTCTTGGTTTCAGAGAGAAATCCAAGTACATTGTCGGTGTTCGAGTGTATACTTGAGACCTGACCCCCATAGATTCTCCCGCTATAACTCTGACTTCAACCCCATCTCTCTCTGCACTTGGGATGTCCTGACTTGAAATTTCTTGATACCTAGGTTCGATCCTGCGAAGCAAAGCAAGGTGAGACAAATGGGGGAACATCACTACACCCTAAAAGTAGTCAACCTGTGATCTCAAGAGGTTCCTACATTTTGTCTTGAGAAGAAAGATTGATCCATAGTTGTAAGCCCTTGTTGGCTCCTTCTGTAGCAGGCATTTCAGAGTGGATTATCCCTCTTCCCGCTGTCATCCACTGATCATACAAAACACAAAAGTGGCATTATTAAGAAAAAAAATTTACCAAATACTTCTCATCTTTCTTCATTTTAGGGAGTAGATATAGAAAGTGCATCGAAAATCACAACCGAGTACCTGGACATCACCAGCATGGATTGTACCTTTATGACCAGCAAAGTCTTGATGAGTGATGCCTCCCTAACATCCACATCATCCAAATCTAGTTAAACTCCATTCATCATTAAAGGGTTATAAGCAATAAGCCACTGAATATATGTATATTACCTGCAACATGTATGTAACAGTCTCAAAACCTGTAACACAAGGTGTGCATATATATTCAGTACAAGACAAAATCAACAGTAGACAACAACTCATGCAGATATGTTGGAGGTTATGGATACAACATCAAAGCAATGAGACTGAGAATATCAAGAACCTCTGTGGGGGTGATCAGGAAATCCAGCTGGAGGAGTCACTGCAGAAGTTGAACCAACAAGATAAGTTAAAACAAACAGACATTAACAAAAGCAACCATTGATCCAACAACACCAATCACTTCAGTTAAACCAAACCTGAAAAATGATCCAACATGAGGAATGGGTCCAAGAACTTCAGTTCACTCCTGAAATGCAATGTGGACCAAGTCAAACCATACACATGACACAAGTCAGTACCATGATAAGGAAAACAGAAATCACTTTGCAGGAAGAGGGAGATAGAGATGGGGAGCAGAAATTTAGTACTGCTACATACCTGCCAATGCCTCTCCTAACAACAGCGCCATCACCTTCATGCTGGAGCTTGGCGGCGACCCTTTTGGCCACCAATCTGGGACTGTCGAACGGCGACGCATGATCTGATCCAGACATGGAGTTTCTAACAAGAGTAGTTGTGAAGGAAAAAGAAAAAGATTCGACCTTTAGAGGGGCCAGCCAAAATCTCAACAGTTGAAGCCTATGGGTGACCAAAGCTCGCATAGGATTTATATATTTAAAGGGAGTCTTTTGTTTTTCTCTCGTGTTCATGCTTCTTGTTTCCAAAGCTCTGGGCTTTTTATAGGCGCAAGCAAAACAGCCAGGCAAAGCAGACAATTTTTAGGAGTTTAAAAATAATAATAAATAAAAAAGGAGGCTTTTGGGAAGTTTGGGGCAAGGGAAAGTTTCTGGGTGGCACTTTCTGTGATGGGTCCCATAATTCTCCAAGGCAAGAGAACAGGCCAACACCTTTGAAGATGATGACGTGAAACTGGTGTCAGCATGATGACTGGTCCCAAACTGCAATGAAAGGATTCGATCGGAGGGGACTTTCTTCATTCGCAAGAAAAAATGATAAATTTTCGAAATTTAATGTGATATATGTGAGCGAATACAATTGTGATTTGATAGAAAAGTATAGAAAACTACTTCTGTATATATTTACGGAAATGTACAGTTGTTCATGAACAGTGCATTTTTGTCTTTATCTGTTTTTTTTTTTGCTTTTACGGTTTAATTCTTTTTTTTTTTTTGCGTACTTACCTAAATTTTCACTTATGATTTTTCTCATCCATTCCTTTTTTAGACTTTGTTTGGGAATCTCCTAAAAAAGATTTTGTTTAGAATAGTTGTTTTAATTAGTAGTAGCAATTTAGATAACTTTTTAATGGTTTAAATCAAACAACAATATCTACCTGAAAAAGTAGCTTTCAGACACACTTAGTGTAATGATCTAATATAAAAAATTGTATGACTATACAATCATGAAATTTATTTAATGGTTAATATAATTATACAATTACGAAATTTGTTCTAGAATAATGGTGATTCTATATAATTTCAAAATTTGTTCTTGAAGAATGGTACTTACCAAAATGACATTTTATTTATTTATTTATTTGAATTCCTCTATACTTAGTGTAGAGACTACCTCTCTGATTAAACTTAGTGTAGAGACTACCTCTCTGATTAATTTGACTTTTATTTCTAACCATTTTGTGCACTAATCCTTAAAATCTTAGAGCTAATATGATAAAGGGAAATTATCAAAAAAAAACCCTAAGGTTTAGCATAATCTCCACTCCCCCCCCACCCCCCGCATTTTCAGAATTCTCGAAAAACCTCCATGAGGTTTGTGAAAATATACAAAAACCCCTATGGACGTTAACTTCCGTTAGAACAACTGCTAGCTTTTAGGTGTAATTACAAAATTGGACTCTAAAACTTTTAACCCTGATAATTTTACCCTTAATTATTTTATACTCCTACATTTAAACCCCCACAAACAGTACAAAACATCACAAACTCGGCATCCATTGCTGATGGAAAAGTGTGAGAGAGGAGAGGAATTTGGGGATTTCATGGCTATTTTCGAATTGATGGTGGTGGAGGATGAAGAACAACACATTTCAAAGGTTTGGGGAAAATCGATCCGGGATTCGATATGGAGCTGACGAACCACCAAGCTCGACCGAGCCAAGAAGCGAGTTCTGATGCGACGGCGGTGGTGGCTCGAGAATTGGAAGCGAGAAGTCGTGGTGAGTTCGAGCTCAGCCGGAAGAAGGCTCGCCGGCTATTCTAGCATCAGTTCCACCATGAACGTCGCCGTAGAGCTGGGCTAGGACAGGATCTGCGCCTCACCGGTGGGGTTGGCGACGTCGATGGGCACGAATTTCCTCGGCATCAGTGCGACAGAGATGGAAGCGGCAATGCACGAGCAGGGAACCTCAAGGGGATGGTGGGCGAAGGACGTTGCCAACGCGCACATGTTTGTTGATGGCCGCCAGACCCAATCAACCAAAACATGCCTAGCAAAAGGCCCAACCAGTAGCCCAAGATAAGGGACCCATTAAAAACCCAAATAATAATAGCTAAACCCGTACGGAACAATAACATTCCCGGAACTAATAAAAACTAACCCGAACATACCACAAGAATATTTCCGGACAACGCTCCCGAAGGTGTTAAAACACGTGTCCACTATCCCTATATTAAAATATTACGATTTTACCACTATGACAATGGACTATATAACGCATTTATGGTGGGAGTTAAAGGATCTCTCTCTTTTGAAAACTTTCATTCAAAAGGACAAAGATAGTCAATACTCAATCCTCATCCTTGAATTCCGAATTAAATGCATATTGTACAAATCCTCATGGTGTCCAAAGAACCTCGTAACACGTCAACATCACGGACACGTGGCGGTAGCCTAAACAGATCCGCCACCAAATGGCGCCGTCGTGGGAAACGTGATGGCCCAAATACCCAAGTTCCTTCAACCGGCTTGACTGACGGCACAAATACGCAAATATCGGAAGAAGGTGGCTCGACCGACGGCCAAACACCCGATCTCGGCTATCTCGAGCTCTTCAAGACACTACTCATGGAGCGACTTCCTTACGACGAACGTCTAGCCTTCGTCGGAGCGATAGCCGACCACTAGACCCGGATCTGGTTCGAGGCAATGCGGGTTGTGCTCGAGAAGAACGTAGCAACCCTCGCCATCAGCCGAACGATCCCGGAGGCTGCGAAACGAACAACGTTCACAACAGACCAACACCCTGGGCTGACAGAGCCGGCAGAGGTCCAGGTCCCCTAGAGATAGTCGGAGAGAGCGATCCCCAAGACCCGAGAGATTGACAATTGGGGACCCCCGGGATGAAGTTATACGACAAATGCTACACCGCCTGGAGCAGGTCGAGAGAAATTCAAACAGGCCAGAAACCAAGTATGATGCGGTTTCGGAAGATGGACCGTTTACCAGACGAATTCGGGATAGCCAAATGCCCCAAACGTTCATACGAAAGTACAAGAGAGCAATGGAGCTGAAGGGTACAACGAAGCAGCCCTATGCAAGTGTTTCGAAATCGCGCTGGGAGGTCCAGCATCTGCTTGGTACAATTCTCTCCTCCTGGATTGTGTCAACACGTTCGGGGATTTGGATAGCAAGTTCACCACCCACTTCATTGGGTGCAAAAGATCAACCAAGAGGGCTATCCAGATGTTCGACATCAAGTAGAGACCGAATGAAAGCATTCGGGAATTTGTTGAGCAGTTCAACAGGGAAGAGGTACACGTATCGGATCTGACGGATAACATCTGGATTATGGCGTTTACGAAGGCGCTCCTCCCGAACTCCCGATTGGCGTACGAGTTATCTCTGAAGAACCTCACCAATGTTGAAGAAATGTACGCTATTACTGAGGAACACATGATTGCGCATGAACTGTTGTCCCAGAGGGAGGGGAAGCCGGAACTCATGGACAACAAGGAGCAGAGGAGTGATAACACGAAGCCTACTGTCATCAGGCACCCAGAGAGCTGGGGGACAGAAGAAGCCCTTCGACAGAAGCCTGAATTTCACGCCGCTCAATTCTACCCGAACTAGCATCCTTGTTGCTCTACAAAGGCAGGGAAGCAGGACCATCAGTTGGCCAAGGGCCATGCCGGAGGATGCAAAACGCAATACCTCCAAGTACTGTCAGTTCCACAGGGATTTTGGACACGATACATAGCAATGTTACCAGTTGAAGAGGTACATTGAGCACCTCATCAAGAAGGGTTCCCTAAGGGAGTACTTGAAGATGCCTTCAGATGAAGGAACTTCCCGAGGAAAGGGGAAGGTTCAAGGGGACGCCCTAGGTCCAGAAAAGAACAAAGGGAGGAAGTTGCCTCTTCAGGCGACCGGAGTGCTGAATACCATAACCACCACCCTTGGATCAAATGGGAGGAAGAGGAAGACAAGAGAAATAGCTTCTCTAAACTACGGGGATCCAGCCTCCAGAATCAAACGAGCGGACGGAACAGAGGTACACTTCCCGCATTATGACCCACTCATCATCACTCTCCGGATAGGAACCATCGATGTCAGAAGGGTCCTTTGTGATGACAGCTCAAATGCTAATGTACTATTTGCCGAAGCATACAAAGGACTGAAGTTAAAAGCAAGCAGACTAACTCCGGTCAAAACTGCCACATATGGTGTTGGTCCGAACGAGTTGCGAGTACTCTGGTGCATTGAGCTCCCCGCTATGTTCATAGGAACCGGGCCCGAAGGAAAATCTTGGTATACAACAATAATGGTCAAATGGCTGGTCGTGAACGTCTCTTCGGCTTACAACGCAATCATCGGGAGAGAAACTCATGAAGCAATCCATATGAGGAGTGACGTGAAGTACCTCACGATCACTTTTGAGACCGATGAAGGCGATGCCTCAATTTATGTGAGCCAAAGAAGCCAAGGACGTCATGACTTTGGCTCAAAAGGATCTGGGGCCAAAATGCTCGAAAGAGGATGAGGAAGAGATAACGATGACCGAAGAAGTTGTTCTTGAAGGAGAACGAACTACCAAAATTGCCAAAGACATGCCCGAGGGTAGTAAGGCAAAACTTTTAAATCTCCTTCAAATGAATAAAGATCTTTTCGCCTACTCTCCAAGTGATATGCTCAGGATCAACCCGAAAGTAATCCAACACAGTCTGCATGTCGACCTGAACGCTAGACTCGTAAGGCAGAAGAAGAGAAACAATGCACCATTCAAAAGAGTTTTCATCAAAGAACAAATCTCGAAACTTCTCGACGCGGGGGTCGTAAGAGAAGTATCTTACCTCAAATGGTTGAGCAATCCCGTAGTAGCATCTCGGGAAGACACTACGCATGTGCATTGATTTCACGAATGTGAATGACGCCTGTCACGACTTAGCTTCCTCGATGCCTACAGTGGATACCACCAAATCCGGATGAATCCAGCAGATGAAGAGAAGACTTCATTTATAAGTGACTCCGGTACACATTGCTACATCAGGATGCCTTTTAGGCTAAAAAATGCCGGAGCAACTTACCAGAGGTTGATGGATAAAGTCTTCTCCAGTCAGATAGGAAGGATTCTCGAAGTTTACGACGACGACATCATCGTAAAAAGCAAAGAGGAGGACAAACATCCTCAATTCAAAAGTCTCAAATCATGATGGTCCGGGAAAATTCAAGAGGATTTATAAACATCCTCAATTCTAAAGTCTCGGACCATGAAGGTCCGGAGAAATGCAAAAGGAGGATGCAAAAGTCCTCAATTCAAAAGTCTCGGACCATTACGGTCCGAGAATTCAAAAGGAAGATGGAAAAATTCTCAATCCAAAATTCCCGGACCATTACGGTCCGAGAAAATTTAAAAGGGGGATGCGCCACAGACCACACGTCTTGGACCTTAACAATCCGGGAAAGTACACGAAGTGACGTACACTTAGGAAAATTCGGACTCTTTGCAGTCGGTCAAATTACTAAGGGGGGACTTGATGGCCGCCAGACCCAATCAACCAAAACAAGCCTAGCAAAAGGCCCAACCAATAGTCCAAGATAAGATAAGGGGCCCATTAAAAACCCAAATAATAATAGCTAAACACGTATGGAACAATGACATTCTCGGACCTAATAAAATCTAACCCAAACATACCACAAGGATATTCTCGGACAACGCTCCCGAAGGTGTTAAAACACGTGTCCACTAACCCTATATTGAAATATTACGATTTTGCCACTATGACAGTGGACTATATAAGATATTTATGGCGGGAGTTAAGGGATCTCTCTCTTTTTCGACAACTTTCATTCAAAAGGACAAAGACAGTCAATACTCAATCCCTACCTCGAATTCCGA
Organism: Stellera chamaejasme; assembly: GCA_024586325.1. NCBI lineage: Eukaryota > Viridiplantae > Streptophyta > Magnoliopsida > Malvales > Thymelaeaceae > Stellera > Stellera chamaejasme. The sequence goes on along the minus strand of CM044984.1, from coordinate 39,812,648 downwards.
ATTAAACGCATATTGTACAAATCCTCATGGCGTCCTTTAACGTCAGAACACGTCAACATCGCAGACACATGACGGCAGTCTAAACAGATCCGCCACCATTTGTGATTAAGGATCTTGTAGTTGACATGACTAATTTTTATAATCAATACAAGAGCATTGAACCTTGGCTAAAGAGGAAGTGCCCGTCGCGAACCGCTGGAAATGCGGGCTTGAGGCCGGTGTAGGTGGGGGTGGAGGTGTAGGTGGGGGTTTAAATGTAGGAGTATAAAATAATTAAGGGTAAAATTGTTAGGGTTAAAAATTTTAAGGTCCAATTTTGTAATTATACCTAAAAGCTAACGGTTGTTCTAATTGAAGTTAACGTCCAGTGAGGTTTTTGTATATTTTCACAAACCTTAGGGGGGTTTTCGAGAATTCTGAAAATGCAGGGGGAGTGGAGATTATGCTGAACTCATGGGTTTTTTTTTTTGATAATTTCCCTATGATAAAATATAAAAACTTCATGCCTAAATTAGTTATTTGTACTTTCCTAGTCATTTGTTTCAAGAAATTATATCATTATATAGAATTTTTATATCCATGACCATTATATAAAACCGTATTTGCTAAGTAGATAACCACTAATTTCTAATTTTTTTCATTTTTTGTTTTATTTTGTTTAGCGACATAATTACCATATTTGCATTTAGTTTTCTACTTTTACCAAAGAGGCTCCTAAACTTTTCCACATACCCATAAGTTTCTATCATCTTTTACTTTTTTTAGTGTGGGTTGTCAAAATGTTGAGATACGATATCTGTTACCTAATTACAACTCTATACAATCACATAAAAATATTAAGGATGAATAGTATTCACCAATGATTGCAACCTCATTCTAATTTGTTGCATTTTATTTTTCTTCAAATTATTGAAAAGACTAGCTCTCTTAGTCTCTTTTTTTACTTTTATTTTACTTTTTGAGATTGATCATGAAGTTTTAAAACTAATAGATAAATTATAAAATATTCTCGGCATAAAATTATTTTTGTACATGTAATCGTTATTTATTTTCTCATTATATATGAAATTAAATCATTATCTATGATCCTTTTTGTATAGATGTTACAATTTTAATAAATTATTATAAATCTACAAGTTACGTCAACAGCGAAGCGCGGGCAAAATAAGAGAAAGAAAACACGCTAAATTTAAACTTTACGAAATCAACTCTAACAACATATTCCACTTTATAATGGATTTAGGCAAATAGGTGACCCGTTTCAGTGGATATCAACTTCTTTCTTAAGTAATTCAGCAATTGTGGTATTTTACTTTCCAAAAAAATTTATTTGATTCAATTCATTACGTGAAATATAAACACGCAATTATCATTAAAATATAAAGTACTCGGCTAATGTCAAATGTTGAAGAAAATACTCACTTAAAAATTTGTTAAGTAAAGCGAACGATTTTTTGAGAATAGACAAGTGTTATGTATAGAGATAAATATTTCACTATTTTTCTTTTGGATACTTAAAAATGGTCATTAACTCGTTCACATGCAATCGAGACTCGTTCACATGCAATCGAGAATGAATAATACTCCTTCCGCTTATGAAATATTGAGTGAATTGTTTCTCGTTCTCAATGAATTTAATCTATAATTTTTTGTCATAAATGTTTAGATATATAAAGTTGAATAATTTATATGTTTATCATAATTTGAAGTATAAATTTTCTAAATATTTTTTTTTTTTGAGTTTTTTCTCATTCTTAGTAATAAGTCAAACATTGCAACACAGAATATGAAAACAATTTACTTAATTTTTCAGGGAAATAATTTTTCAGAAAAGAAAGTATAATATTCTCATGTTTAATAAGATCTTATTATTCCATTGAGATTTTGAAAAATTTTAAAGGTTCATAGATTAAACGTGTAAAGTTCATGGACTAGTTTATCCTCTCTTCAAACTCATAAAAAGAACAAACAATTCTTTTTCATCATTTAATCTATAATTTTATTTAATCTATAATTTTTTAAACATAGAGATGACCTAATCCAATATTGAGATGACCTAATTTGTATGTATGTATGCATTCCTCAAATTCAAAAACCAAAAGCCCTAAAATCATTGTAGCATGATAAATATTGAGATGTTGCAGCTTTGAAGAGTTACTATCAATTTTAGCAGCAGTCCTAGATTGGTGAAACACAGCCATAAAAAGGGAGAATTGTGGAGACTTATACTGGAGAAATTAAAAAACGTGTATGACAGAAAGAGATGACATGGATCACACATAAGCATTGCGTGTGCTGCTGTTCTCTTTTCAAAATTCAACAAATGGACGCCAATTCCTACCTATACTAGACTCCTCCTTTGTGGTTTCTTCTCCTCAAAAACAAAAACTTTTACCAATTATACTACCACTCTTGTCCATCTGCATATCACTTTGTCTTCACTTGCATGGATTCTCTTATGATGATGATGATGATCCACATCATGTTTCTTGTTCCTAGAAGCACCACATGCCACAAAGAACAGGTAACCAACTTCGAGACAAAACTGCATGCATCACCTGTGGCCTCATCTAGACCAGACTAATGGATGGTGCTGCGACAATCCAAGAGCCGGCCGTGTCATTTGAACAAGTTACCTGCCTTCTCATCCACTCTTTCTGGAAAGTAGGCAGCAACAGCATACAAAGCACGGCGACTTGATGAGCTTTCTACTTGTCACTGCTTCCCTTTTTTCTTACCCTTAAACACCTCCCCATCTGGCAATGGACCGAAAAGGCAGACTCGCAATTCACCACGCACTAGTCGCTGGTGAAAGTAGTTCTTGTACAAGTCCCAAAACTCATCCCTGCCATACCAAACACCAGGATAAGGGATTCCTACTTCCAACAAAATTTCCTCAACTATCGTCTGTGACCATGTGCAGGCAAAAGATGTATATAAACTAGACAAAGCAAGAAACCAAACACGAAAATTAATGAATTTCTAAATTATAACCATACCTGACTTGTGGAAGTGAAAATAATGAATATCCCTTGACATCAGGACGGACGTCCAGCACAATCATCGCCAAACGAGATAGTCCTAGAACCTCCATGTCAATTAACTTCTTAATCCTGCAACATTTCAGATAAACACCAAATTATTGACATGATGAGCTCAATAAGCATCTTAATGTATTATTCATTTTAGGCTGCACAATTACGCGTTCGGTACACCAGGATGACTGTTTCTAGGAGATTCCAAATATGAAAGGGCCATGCAAGTAAACAAAGTCATCGAGTAATTATAGAACCGACCATATAATTTTACACGAGAATGAATTACCTGCTTGGTGTACCGCTAGCAATATTGACTCGATTCTTCAAAAAAGAAACCTACATCATCATAAAATCCTATAAGGACAAGACAGATAAACAAGTACTTATCAAGATAAATACAAGGTCAGCGAAATATAAACCTTTGCAATAGTAGATTACTTGACATATAAACGAACTATTTAACTCTTTTTTTGGGGTACTGAAACCTACATAACAACTTCCATAAATAATTTCTACCAGCCATTGCTCCATCAACTCAACAACAAAATATTTGATCCTAAAAAATACCCATAAAAAGGTGGGTAACACTGGGAGACATTCTAATATTGGATTCATGGAACAGGTGAGAAAGGACAGAGAAGAGCCAATGGCAACAATTGATGGGGGTTGACAAGCGGTATGAAGAGAGAACAGTAAACTTTGTCGACCAAGGTGCAAAATAGAAGGTAAAAAGGCACACCACTCAAAAGTAGAGGAAATTGCTTAGATCTCACTGTTGCACCAGCTACAACAGTCAAACCTTGACAGGAAATAACAAGCCACATGTAACATATCACAAGCATTTTTCTCAAATTTATTGTGAACACCTGCACCAAGTGGTCCTCACAAGTTCTATCAATAATACGGGCAGAAGGTGACCTGACCATAAAAGGAACACTATCCATATATGTTTCATTATATTTTATTTAATACAGCCTCCGTTCCAAGTAAATAGATACATTACATTTTCCTTTTTGGGTTATCCCACTAAAATAGATACGTGTCCTTTTTAGAAAACCTTTTCACACAGACTATACCTTATTACACAAATCCATGGACAATAGAATGGGACAACTTTCTAAAGTGAAAAGGAAACAAATAGCAAAACAAAAAAATTTCGAAAAGGACAAAAAGAGGCTGACACTAACCAAACAAGTCT